>JAINUG010000033.1:2825774-3425774 GCA_029706075.1 Aldrovandia affinis | reverse complement strand
TATATATATATATATACACACAGTGCCCTCCAGAATTATTGGCACCCTTGGTAAAGATGAGCAAAAAAGGCTATGAAAAAATGTCAGCTTGATCTTACACTCAAAATATGTGATAAATCTAACCGTTAATTGAAGTAAAATGATTAAAAGAAAACAAATCGTTATTGAAAAATAAAAAAAATTCTCAAAAACATGTGTCACAATTATTGGCACCCTTAGAAATGCTTAGGAACAAACTCTAATTAATTTTTTAAGTTCACCTGAGTCTTTAGGAACTCTTAAGTTGTCAACCATGACTTCCTGTTTCACTTGGGTATAAATATAAGATGACACACAGGCCAAACTCCCTTAGTCATCCATCAACATGGGGAAGATCAGACAATACACAAATTAAATGAGACAAAAGGTTGTTGACCTTCATAAATCAGGCAATGGGTATGAAAAATAGCTATGCATCTAATAATATCCATCTATTATAATAATATGTCATTTAGCAGACGTTTTTATCCAAAGTGACTTACAGTAGTGAATGCATACATTTTTCAGAATATGTGGTCCAAGTGGGAATTTAACACACGACCTAAGCATTGCCAATGCCATGCTCTACCTACTGAGCCACACAGAACCATATCCACTATTAAGGCAATAATTAAGAAGTGTAAAACAACTGGAGCTGTGATGAACCTGCCTGGAAGAGGACGCAAGTGTATTTTGCCCCCAAGCACAGTGAGGATGATGGTTCAAGAGGCAAACATTTCTCCAAGGATCACAGTTGGTTGCATCTTGGGAACCCAGTCTCCAAAGCTAAAATTAGACGCCACCTCCCTGCCAACAGGTTATTTGGAAGGCTTGCCAGAAGAAAGCCTCTGCCTTCATCAAACCACAAATGTAAACCTACTGATGCCTTCTCTCAGCTACCTCCTGAGGAAGCATCATCCACCCTACTTTCCTCTCTCTCCTCCTCCTTTGACTCACTCTGTCCTCTATCCACTAAACCTGCTCGTCTCCGACCCCCGGCCCCCTGGCTAACCGATTCCATTCGGGCTAACCGACTGAAACTGCGAGCGGCAGAAAGGAAATGGAGAAAATCCAAATCCCCTGTAGCTCTGTCTGAATTCCACACACTCCTGGCTTCCTTCTCCTCTAACCTCTCCTCTGCTAAGTCTGCATTTTTCCTTTCTAAGATTCCATGAGCAGAAATAACAGAGCCAAGTGACTTGATGTACAGAGAGAATAGGACGGGGCCTAGCACCGAGCCCTGTGGGACTCCGGTAGAGAGGGTGTGGGGAGAGAATCTCTGGATCTGCATTGACATGGTTCGAGTCCTACCTGGCTGACCAGTCCTACCAGGTGGCCTGGAGAGGATCCCTCTCCTCTCCCCACACCCTCTCTACTGGAGTCCCACAGGGCTCGGTGCTAGGCCCCGTCCTATTCTCTCTGTACACCAAGTCACTTGGCTCTGTTATTTCTGCTCATGGTTTTTCCTATCACTGTTATGCCGATGACAGTCAACTCTTTCTCTCCTTCTCTCCATCTGATACCCAGGTCCCGGCACGGATCTCTGCATGCCTGGCTGACATCTTTGCATGGATGTCCACCCACCACCTGAAGCTGAACCTGGGGAAGACAGAGCTGCTCTTCCTCCCTGATGCGTCAATCACCGTGGAAGGCTCCATAGTGTCTCCGTCCCAGTCTGCCAGGAGCCTTGGAGTGACCCTGGACAACCAGCTGTGCTTCTCGAGCCATATTGCAGCGATCACTCGGACCTGCCGATTCTCCCTCCACAACATCCGGAGGATCCGACCGTTCCTCACCCAAGAGGCCATTCAACTCCTGGTCCAGGCCCTGGTGATCTCACGTCTGGACTATTTCAATTCCTTGCTGGCAGGCCTTCCGGCCTGTGCCATCAAGCCACTGCAACTAGTCCAGAACGCTGCCGCTCGCCGAAGTTCACCCACGTCACCCCTCTACTTTCCTCTCTGCACTGGCTCCCCATCGCAGCATGCATCAGATTCAAGTCACTGGTGCTTGCTTTTCAAGCGGCCAGAGGTACTGCTCCCCCATACCTCCAGACACTCACCACACCCAACACCCTAGCCAGACCCCTCCGCTCCGCCTCCTCTGGCAAACTGACTGTCCCATCCCTCCGGGCGCCTGGCAGCCGCTCCTCGCGGTCTCGCCTCTTCTCTGTCCTGATCCCTCGCTGGTGGAACGACCTGGTCAGGACCGCGGAATCACTTGCAATCTTCCGCAAGAGACTCAAAACCCACCTCGTCAGACTCCACTACCACTGAACTCTGTCCATCTAGCTAATTTGTCATCACCACTTGTTCGTTTACTTGTTCTCAACTATACAATTTTTTTTATTTTTTTAAACCCACACTAACCTTTTCCTTCCCAGTGTTACAGGTATGGTACGGAGACGCCTGCAATGATGTCTATTGCTGTATTACTGCACTGATCTTGTGCGCTAACTATGATTGTTCCTACCATGTATTAATGCACATCTTGTAAGTCGCTCTGGATTGTTTTATTTAATAAGTAATTGTCACAATTATTGACACCCCTGTTTTCAATGCTTTGTGAAAATCCTCCCCTTGCAAGGATAACACTACTGAATCACCTTATATTGGGAAGAAATTGAAAATTCTATTATTTTATATATTATAAAATAAAATAAATAATTATATTATAACATGTAATATATACAGGTAATTGATCAAATAAAACAAACACCAACATAAAGTGTCTTAATAGGGCATTGGGCCACCACGAGCCACCAGAACAGCTTAAATGCACAAGTGTCTGGAACTTTATTGGAGCATTGCAACACCATTCTTTCACAAGAAATTCCATCATTCTGGCCCCACTCCAGAATCTCCCATAAGTGTTCAATTGGGTTGAGATCTGGTGACTGAGACAGTCATGGCACATGGTTTATATGGTTTTCATGCTCGTCAAACTATTCAGTGACTACTCATGCCCTGTGAATGAGGGCATTGCCATCATGGAAGATACTACTCCCATCAGGATATAAATGCTTCATTATATGATGAAGGTGATTTGTATTTACTGATGTTTACCTTTCCCTCTAAGGGGTTGAGTGGACCTAAATCATGCCAGGAAAATGCACCCCACACCATAACAAAGACGCCAGAACCCTTATTTTACTCAAGTGTTTCCTTTATTATGGCAGTTGCCTGTAGGTTTAGTCAATAACAAAGAAAATGCCACCTACATACTTTACTCTTAACCCAGTGCGAAGGAGAACATTAGCTAACATGGATGCATAGTAATCTGTCATCTGGCTTGTAGGGCACGTGAAAATTAAATTAAAATGTCTATTTCTGAATCCCATAGCCTTCAACAGTCAAATGCCCTTGTTTAAAGTCCAGCACTCTGAATATTGAACACAAGTGATATTATGTGTTAAAACCCCTCACTTGGGACCCCTCAGTGGGGCAACTGGTAAAGGCATTCATTCTAAGTGCAGGTTGCCCACTGCAGCCTGGTTTTGATTCCTGGCTGCGTCAGCCTGGTTCTGGCTGGGAGCCCTGTTCGGGGGTAGCGATTAGCTGTCCACCCCAGGGGGAAGGGGGAGGGAAGCTGGCACAAGCTCACTTCAAAAACAGAAAGCTTTTCTGTGTGTATTGGAATCACAGTCGATGGCATGGCGAGTTCAATCTCAAAGGAGGCAGTTCGGTGCCTTTGTCACTGCTGGTCCCATAGTTGCAGGCACCAGGCTCATGGGCAGGATATTTGAATCAGCAGAGGGAACAATTAGCCACCAAATTGGGTGAATAATGTGGGGAAAATTAAAATAATTAAAAATAAATAACTTATCCTACATGTAAAATATATTACTTTGCATTTAATTGAATAATTATTGCACAGGGTGGCAATTAAATCATCAAATTATTTGATAGGCAGGGCAATCTGGTGGATCAACCTTTGTCACAATATACAACTCACAATTAAAATTAACAGCTGGTTTATTGTAAGTTACAACAAATATTCAACGTCCAATCTACAGACATAGGTTCAACTACCTTAACAAATATTAAATCCTAGACATAAAAATAACATCTAACAGTCACAAAAGAGATTAAATGGAACTGTAGTGTAATGGTTAGGAAACTGGACTTGTAACTCAGAGGTTGCTGGTTCAATTCCCAGGTGGGGACACTGCCGTTGTACCCTTGAGCAAGGTACTTAACCTGAATTGCTTCAGTAAAATATCCAGCTGTATAAATGGGTTCCATGTAAAATAAAAGATTTAAACTGTGTAAGTCGCTCTGGATAAGAGCGTCTGCTAAATGGCAAAAATGTAAATGTAAATGTAAGAATAATGTACCAAAACCAAGCTTGTCTCTCCAAGATGCACCCCACACACGCAGCCAGGACAAGGCAAAATGATCACCACAGTGTGATATCTATAGACTGCAAGAACTCCACACCAGAGTTTAGTTTGAAAACTAGGATTAGAATGAGAGATGTACAATGACAATTAATGATAGAAAAAACCTGTAGACTGAATGCCCAAGTAAAGCCACAGGCCACACTTTAAGTGTTTAAAGGAGGGGGGGCAGCATAGCCCTCCCCTAGCCCACATCATTAATTATGATTAGGGAGGACCTGGTCTGCACCCATTTTTATATTTTATTTTTGGGTTACTTATGAACACGAGACGTACTTTTAAGGTTTTCATTGAAATGGTCATCTCATGATGAGTATTGTGTCAACACCAAACATCGCTATACAGAGATGTTGGTTGAGCTATGTGACAAGGACAATTGTGACACATGGACCTCCACTTTTCTCTGATGCGGCCTCGAAAACATAAATTCCAATATAGTTAACATAGATAGAATCAAAAAGGTTAACTGTGAGGTGTAGAATAATATGTAATACGTCCTAGACTATGGTTTAAGATATCTGGTCACCCTCTCATCAGATATACACACACACACACACACAGACACAAACAAATGAATTGCCATAAAGGTCCATTAAGAGCCCCCCTCTGCCCTCCAGTTATTCTAAAGCATGTTCCTCTTTGTTGTCCTAATAGCCTTATCTGGGTTTGGCTTTGAGGTCATCTTGACTGCTAATCCCAGAAAGAGACCAGAACCATACCATGTATATAGCAGAGATTGTAAGCACTATGGCACCCAACACTGTGCAATTGGAAGTCAATCCATTTTGTAATCCTGTTTAAGTAGGGCAACAACATTTTTGTTTGTTTCCTGTTGATCAGAGAGGCTGCACCACTCACTAAATTAAAATGACAGGCATCAAAGTATAATTTTCAAGTATATGTAAGAATAAAATCTTAAATTAGCAGGTTAGCGTAAAGTCACTTTAGTGCTGATCTGAGATTTTGTCAACTAGGGGGATGGTACAACCATGGGAGAAGTGAGTTTGGTCATTGTTTGATTCCATCTGGAAAATATCCATTGCGAAGCACTGTGTGACAACTGTTTTAAATGGTGCTAAACAAAAATGTATTGATTGTTTCAATGAACAAGAGTAAGGGCGTGGGGCCTCCCGCGTGGTCCAGTGGTTACAACGTCCGACGCTGGCCACGGAGACATTCACCCCATCTCCAAGTGTCGTTGCCACCAGGGGGCGGCGATTGGCTTTGACGTTTGCTTGGCCCTGTAGTAATTAATGCCGTGGTATGGGGTCACAGGACTACGGCTCACATTACTAGGGGGGATTGACGTTAAAATAGCACTAATTGGCTAGTTGGGAGAAAAATGGGATAAAATCAGAAACAAATTATAAAAAAAAAAAAAAAAAAAAAAGAGGGGCGTGGAGCATGCACAGCCATGAGTTGTTGTTTTTTTCTTTTCCTAATTAATCTGGTATGGGGTGTACAAGCTCCTGACAAAAGCACAGGCAGTTGGAGGAGAGGGGGCTGTGTTCCGGGTCATGACCGATGTGGTGTTTTTTTCCCCAAAGTGAGATATCATGCTGGGATGTTACCCATAGCCAGAAAAGGGAGTATAATAGAGGGCTTTAGGTTTATGGGGCACTAGGGCTCCTTTTGAGCAGGTGTGACTTGCTAGGTGTGATCTGGACAGGGTCCAGGGGAGATGGAGAAGAAAGGCATTCTGGGTAATACTTTACGCTGGATTTGCCTAAATGTTAGAAGAAAACACGCAGGGCATTTGGAGGAGTTTTGAGAGGAAAGGGACTTTGAGATCATTGACACTTTGCTAAATAAAGGGGAAGGGGATGAATACAATCTGTGGTGGCTTGTGAGTTTGGAACAGATCTGGTAGACGTTTTAATTTTTTCGAGTTAAACCTACAACTGGTACGATCATGCTTCTGTCTCAGGCAGGGCTGGACTGGGAGAAAAAATCGGCCCTGCCATTTCGCGCTCAGACCGTGATCACTGTTTAAATCTGTCGACGGGGGTGCTGCGCGAAAAGAAGCTGAGACCAGTTTTATATGCGCGAAAATTTAAACATCCGGTCCGTGGTATAATATATATAAAATGATTCTACCGGCCCTACCGAGGCCCTTATGATGGCCCGGTAGACTATATAGCCAGTCCAGCCCTGGTCTCAGGCCACATTTGAGTGTGATCACTGTTTATTGTTATTTTTTAACAATAAATATACTTTTTTTATTATGATGGCATGATCGATTCATGTGGAACTATTTTGTGTGGGCCAGCTATCATGGTCTCTCTGCTTTGTCTGGTCTCCATGATTGCAATGTTGATTTCCAGCAATATTTTTCCTTAACTTTGAGTTATGTGTTTGTTGTTTTCTTCATGAAAAGTTTTGCAAGTAGATGTTGGCAATAGCTGAACTTGCCAAACTGTGTTTGTGAAGAAAACACTTCTATGCAATTGTGAGTTTTTCAAAGTTGAGAACAAATGTTGATTGAAATGTTGATTTAGTGTTTTTTTGTGCAAGGACAATAATGACAGGATTGATTTACACATTTCTTTCATTTATTTTCTCAGATTTGTAATGTTAAAATATGTTTCATCCACATAACTATGAGGATGGTATTTAATTCACCCACCCCCCCACCTCCACCCACCACGCAACCCCCTTAATTTGAGCCCTGGTGTTAACAAATCCACCCTTTATACAGCACAAAGAGTCTGCTTTGCACATTTAAGAATTTCCAAATACAAAGCACTTGTGTTCACATATACTGCATTTGATCATTTTTCAGCACTTAATTTGTTAATGTCTGTTAAAGCAAAGCAATGTTGTTGAATGTTGAGGTAGAGACACCATCATCTAATTGTATAGTGTTAAGCCTCCATTTCTTCAATGCAGTAATTATGTTTTACCAGCATTAGTATTGTGAATTGGATTTCAACACAAATTTTCAGTATGGTTTTCTTTAATTTATTACACTCATCAATGTTTTCTGTCACTTTATGGAGCTACATTATAGTAGTATAAACTGTTATTAAGAGGTTCCCTATGGATGGCAGCAGTCATTTACCATAAACGATGTGTGGAGATTCTGTCATATCTTATAACTTCAAATAGTAAATGAATAAATATGATGCCTGTGGGTTTTGAATGTTTCTGCCCAGTTTCTGTCTATTTTTTTTTTTTTCATAACAATAGCACAGGAGTGATTGGAAAGTAGTCACCATCTGTGACATTAAAACATAACTGAGAGCAGCATTCGATAACCAGTCAGCAACCTACAGTGTTGAGCCACACGCAACACGTTCAGCATTGTTAGAAAAGTCCTATTGCAAACAGAACAGACACAGATAAAATCATCAATTTCACAGGTTGCCATGGATGCATCTGCCATCTTGTACTGTAGTGAGTGTTCTTCTACGGGAGTAACAAAGGATGTTTTTTTGACAGTATCATCAGAGAACCCCTCATGGAACAGCACCTCCGTTTATGTTGTTGTCTTTTCAGAAGAGCACTACAAAAACCAACACAAGGAGAGGAAACGCCTTGCTTTGTCTGAAATTGTAGTTTATATGCCCTTTGTTAGTAGTGTTGGTTTATTCTTGTGCATCTGTATGCCTGCTGCTCATTTCACTCTGAAAGGAGTCATATATTCCTAACCTGTTACAATGAAAAAAAATGATGCTAATATTGATATGGTAGAAAAGTATTGTAGATTGTAGTTATCTCAGTTATTTCAATGTTTGACCCTTGGTGATGAAGGCAACCTTTTATGGGGAGATTTTATATGTATCTATATATATATATATATATATATATCTGTCTGCATATACTATATATATATATATATATATATACGTATATCGCTCAAGCAGAAGAGAAAACATACACTGGATGGGAAAAGGGAGGGGAGTTGGCCTATTTTGTTATTCATGTAGCGAGCAAAAGTTTTCATGGGATTAATAATTTATATCACATTATCCAAGTTAGTGATAGGAGCAATGGCAAACAAAGTCTGATCTGACCGAGCATGACTGCTTTCTGAAGATTTTCGCTGGGTTCACAAGAGACAGATTTCTTTAAAAGCATACCTATTCATTGATGTGTCACAACCATCTATCTTTGTTTTCAACGTTTTGTTTTCTTTTAGGAGTTTTGTAAGCACCAAAGTGGTTTAATAAGAGTTTTTCAAAGAATGGCCTTTATCAGAAAACCTACATTTAACTCACATTGACAGCCTACACAGCCTACACTTACCACCAATGGTATTATATCACAGGTATACTGAGGCTTAGCTGTAAAACACTTGTTTTGATTTATTTGATTGAGCAGCCTTCCCCTCCACAGTGCATCAAAACACAGACGTCCTGAACTACACACACCACAGGAAGACCTTTATCAAACCTATCACAGCTTCTGCGGTTCTCCTCACCTGTCTACATCTTAACTGTCCAACACAGTTTGCTGAATTAAAAATGTAGTTACACTTATTTGTGAAATTTTACAACACTTGGAAATAATCTCAAGGTCCCATATTCAATTAGTAATATGCATAATAAACCAAACTTTTGAATCAATGTGTGATTAATTCATTCTGTTCCAGCCAAGGATAAAACAAATAAATATAAGTGGTGCTCATTGACGTATGAATCCTTCATCTCCTATGAATATATTATTTTGCCATACTTCATTCTGCTGTGACCATAGAGTTCAACAGTTTTGTAAAGGTCACAAGGTGTCAAGTGCAATCTGTATGAGCGATTAACACACTGTATAAAGTTATTACATTTTCAATTATGCATTGTTGACATTTCACTCTAAGAATATTACTTCGCTCATGCATAAATGCCATAGCAATTACAAACAGCAAGAGATGGGCCTGCATTTTTTTGTGCTAGAGCACAGCAGCACGTGATATCTGATTGGCCAAAGCGCCAGCCAGGCCTGTAGGAGGAAAAAGAGCCTGAGTGTTAAGGTTTTGCACAGCAGGAGCTTCAGTGGAGGGCTCAAGGGCCAGTCACAAAGAAAATGATTACAATTATTATGAACAGACAACCTACTCTATCGGTGCAGTAATAATCGTTTGCTCTCTGAGTCACAACAGAGAAAGTCATTACCTTTCAAGCTATCACCGCTATATCTTTTCTTATATACTATGTATATATGTATCATATAAACATCCCAGCTATAACTATTGTGATCATGGGAAGTTATGTTTTATATTTATAGTTAGTCATGTGTGGTATGTTACAAGCCATTGATCTGAAAATACAAAAATATTTGTTTGCTTATTTTCTGGTAATTCCATATTAAATCGATTTCGAAATACTGTAGGGTACATTATTTTCCAATCATAATAATTATTGTTATGGTTATCCCTCTAAATGTGAATTGGGCTGCTGTCACACTCAGTCAGAGCAGCTGTTTTTTTAACCCTGCTCCTATCCCCACACTTAGTCTAAGCACAGCAGTACTTGTTTCCTCATTCTGTGATACGTTTTTGGACACCATCTCTCCTTGACCCTCTGGCCCTTATATTATGTAAGGAATTCTATTCTGCTCAATTCTGTTCAGCTCACTTTTGTGTGAGTTTGCTCAATCTATTGAGTATATAGATTACCTCTTCCCCAAAAGTTTACAATTTCTATGTTAGAACCTATGATTGACAAAGGATAATTTAATCACAGAAAATGGAAAATGTAAACTATGATAAATTTGCCAAATCTCAATTTTAAATGATTTTCAAAAGCATGGACCCTTTTGACTTTCAGAATTGTAATGATTGATGCAGGATGCTGTTTGGCTGCATTCATCATATAGCCAAACTAATGTGTATTGTGTTCAGTATCATTAGCAGATCTACCACAGTCAAATAATTTACTGTAATAAAAAGTATAAATACAAAAATAAAGTACATACTGCAGCTGAAAGCAAAACATTCAACACCTACTCACTGTTTTGTTAAAAAATATACAAAATATACTGTATATTTGAACACAAAGCACTTACCTACATGAAATGTTTGCTTATTTTCTACTTTCTGGTAATTCCAAGTTAAATGGGCTTCCAATTTTGTTGTCATGTGGCACAGACCTGTACATTTGTTTTTGTTTATTCAAGTTACATTAGAATTTTTTCGATTTGTTCACATATTTAATCACATATCTGTTTATTTTTACAAACGTGGAAAGCATTTTGCAGAGTTATTCAGGATAAAGTGCCTTCTTTACATTCTGTAGATTTCTGTAGAGTTTAGAATACTACACATGATTAAAGGTCCTCAGTGAAGCTCAGTTAGTAAATTCCACACGTCTGCTTTGTGGATTTATTTCCTCCTTTTTTGTTGTATATAAACATGGATAAATAGAAAGTTCAACACATTAAGATGTTCATCTGAGAAAGAGTGATTTTTCCCTTGCACCCATCATATCTTGTGTTGCCCATTCTGAGTGGTGGGGTTAATCTTTTCCAGGGAGACGTCAGCTTCGCTGTCCAAGTCCCCCGATATGGTGGGGGATGGCTTCTCCAGAGCCTTCATCCTGGCACAGTCCTCTTCCCTCTTCTGGAGCTCCTCATCCAAGCTGGGGATGGAGTGAGGGATCATGTAGGTGACATTGCTCTCTTTGGGAATGTGCCCCTTGGGCTCATAGTGGAAGGACGGTGGCGGGGCTCCATTGTTGTTGATGCTAACAATCTCTATGGCATTGCCACCTGAGCAGAGCCTGTGGCAGCCCAGGAGGATGGAGAAGGCTTTGCGGAAGTCCGCGTTGAAGGCGTATATGATGGGGTTCAGGGAGGAGTTGGCCCAGCCGAACCAGACGAAAACGTCAAAGGTGGTGGAGCTGATGCAGGGGAAGTCTGTGCTCCCATTCGGCTGTGTTTGCTCGCAGAAGGGAACCATGCAGTTGAGGATGAAGAAGGGAAGCCAGCAGCAGACGAACACCCCCATTATGACAGAGAGGGTTTTTAAGACTTTGGTTTCTCTTTTGAAGGACATCTTGAAGGAGCTCTCTGAGTCCATGCCAGAGCTGTTCCCAATATTGCTGTGGCGGTTTTTAGCACTCTCTGCCGCCCGCTCCAGGGCAGAGATCCTCCTGATCTGTTTCTGGGCAATCCTGTAAATCCGAGTGTACGTGACAATCATGATAGCTACGGGGATGTAGAAGCTGATGAGGGAGGATGAAATGGCGTACGTCCGGTTTAGGCTGGAGTCGCAGTTGTCTGGTGGTGGTTCCCCACGGGTGCCATTGAGATCGGAGTAGCCAGGAGTCTGCGCCTTGTGCCAATTCAGCTGCACGGGGATGAAGGAGATGAGCACCGACAGGGTCCACGCCACGCTGATCATCACAAACGCTACCTTGGGCGTCATCTTCCTCTCGTAGCGGAAGGGGCTGGATATGGCCCAGTACCGGTCCACGCTTATCACGCACAGGTTGAGAATGGACGCTGTGGAGCACATGATGTCAAATGCCACCCAGATGTTGCAAAAGGAGCCGAATGGCCAGAAGCCCATGATCTCCGTGGCAGCCTTCCATGGCATCACCAGGATGGCTACCAGCAGGTCCGAGATGGCCAGTGAGATCACAAAGAAGTTGGTGACCTTGGAGCGCAGGTGGCGGAACTTAGTAACAGCCACACAGACCAGTGTGTTCCCCAGGAGGGTGGTCAGGATGAGCAGGGAGAGGAAGCAGCCCGTCAGGACTCGAGCGGATGAGTCCTTCTCTAATAAATCGCTGTCGAGGACCGCAGACAAGTTCTGATCCATTGCTTCAGCTCACGGGATGCTCAGTCACCTCATAATTCCACTAGATGAAAGTGACAGCAGCTTCATGGAAAACGGCAGCTGGGCACAGGGACTTGGGACCACCTGGTCTGTAGCCTGTGCTGCCCTCTTTACCATAGCTACCAGCTTGCAAAAAGTTTGTATGTCATCAATATAAAAAAAATATCCTTTTTGTAATAAAGAAAATGAGGTGCCCAGCTATTGCTTCCCAGAGAAAGAACACCACAACATCTAAATTCCAACAGATATCTTATCTTGCCAATCTCCTTTTGTTTTATTTTATTTATTACTATTTTTGATTAATTTATTTCCTCTTTCCTGGTAGACGAGCTTGGTATCCGGTAATAGCCATAGATGGCACTCAAAGGATTGCGTTAAATAAACAACTGATGAAGCGATCATTATCCTTATATATAAGGCTATCGATATTGTCTATTGATCTTTTTTTTGCGCCGCGTTTGTCTGATTTGTCCCTTTTGATGACTGTCGAGGCGTGTCCGTGTGATCACGTTCTCAGTCGAACTGATGCTTTAACCCAAAAACGCACTCGTCTATGCTACAACTGTAAATAGATGGAAATAAATCCATCAGCGACACATTGTTCTTTATTCTGCTCTGCTATTTTAGAAATGTTAACCTAAATAAAATAACTAAACCAGTAGGTTGCATGTTTGTTTGTGCGCCACGAGATGTTCGTAATGTTTAAGCATGTCCATACTACTGTATTGCTGTTGTTCTTGTTGTTAAGCGGTTGTTAAATATCAACAAATACAATCGTAATAACAATTATACATTTCTTACTGTACTGTACTGTAATGCATGCTGCTAGTTTGTGATACTCTCAAAGTTGTCTCCGGGCAAGACGGTCGATACAGTCCGTTATCAGCCATCCTATATCCGTTCCTCACTCCATATTAGACCGTCACCTTTTAAAATCAAAGGGGGTGGTGGTTATATAAATATCCCGCTGCCTGTGTATAGGTATCCTCGAGAAATGCGTCCTGAACAAGTGTTCAAAATATACTCTTCTTCCTTTTTAAATGTACTCAATTTTTCCCAACAAAAACGCAAGTCAATCCGTACAGTAGTTCAGTACGTTGCAGACGGAGCCCACTCCAGCCTCATTATTTTGGGGGGAAAAATCACCTACGAACAGAATAGAAGTTATCCCCTGAGGAAAAATGATCCGACCTCATTTAAATAACAAGAGGAGCATGGAATGCACTGGAGCACTATTTGGTGACAAGTGTCGTTTTCATCGCCAGTTCCACAAAGAAATGCGTCCAATTATAAGCTTTCGCTATTCCCAGGGTCTTGTCTGTGTGGTCAATGCTCTGACATCCCCCCCTTATTCCAACCTGCTCCGGAGATGCGTGGATAGTCCAAGCATCTCGTCACCTCGTACATACGTTAACTTTGACGTGTCTGAATTAATGCACTTATGAGGTATGGCCATCTATTTACAAACACGCTCATTTAGGAATGAGAATATAACGTGCATAAATGTACAACATTGTGGTAGAGCAGGTAGGTAGGCTACAGCACACTAAATATAAAACAGAATATATATTCTGTGTCATGAAGTTTCAATTCATACAATAGCTATACTTGGCTCAACGAGGCCACCTAAAGGCGTATTATTCTCATGCATTTTAGAATTACGGTGGAACAAAAATAATGCTTCGATTTCTGGAAAATATATTAATTAGAAAAAATCCGCAAGAAAAACGTAATTAAAAAATTATGTCTGAATTGATGTTTTTCACAATTGTTATGTTTTAACGTTGCGGAATGTTTAAAGACAAAGATTAAATATATAAATCATGTTTCTTAATGGTTAGGCAGTATAGATAAATGTACTGAAAGAATATGAACATATTTCCTGACATTATTTTCCTCGAAATTACACATTGTAGCTGATTCGTTTTACCAATAGGCCTATAGCTACACAAACAAACGATCAAATGCTTGGCAGCTGGGCTTATTACCATGAAATTATAATAAAATACTGTAAATGACATGGAGACCCCCGTAAAATTACTCAAACAAAGTTACTTACTTAGAAAGTTAATTTGTTCTTAAGTGACCTGCCTGGTTAAATAAAGGTTGCATAACTAAATAACTTAGAATATGAATACATAATTGTATGTTCATTTACAGATTTTTCACCGACATTGACTCCTGTTTGATGTACAAATCCAGTTCAAATCATAATAAATCAATTTTAATTAGGTAGAGTCTTCACAGCTGCAAATCACAAAAAACATAAACTTATGTAAAACATGTTTTTATGACTTAAAACATTTGTAAAATTATTTTAAGGCCCTAAATGAAGTAGTTTCGGTGAGAATAATCAAGCTTTTGCTGTTTTATCCCCACCAAGATTGCCAGACTGGATGGTCAACTTTTGTCAAATCCATGAATATCGAGCATAGATAGCACAAAAACTTGATGTGATAGAGCAAATCTGAGAATTTTTTTTTTTTTGTAGACCAGTAATTGGTTTTATTTAACAGGACACATGTAAGACTAAGCCTTATTTTTGTAATTTCATTAACGTTTTTCATTCTTGTTGAAAACATGAAAAACAAGAAGAAATTGCAGTGGATAAACCATTAATATATACAAATGCATCTATATTCATCATGTATGAATGTGAATGACATAATTTTCTCATCACTGACATAAGTGCACAAGATTGCCAATGACCTTCAAGAGTCAGTTTTTCAAATCAAAGAGAAGTCGCTGCATCCTCATAACAGGACAGATGGTTTGTTAGGGCGGTAATGTGCTTCTGCTAAATTAATTTTTATCGCCATTTAATCAAAAGGATTGGTTTTATGAGCCTCGCTTCAGCTTTCCTGGGATTCAGCCAGCTCCCCTTTTCTTGAGGGAGAGAGGGGAAAAAAAACATTATCATAATATATACAGTATGCAATCAAGAGCAGGCTGATAACCAGCAAGCGAACAGAAGAGATACGACACAAATGAAGCAGGGACACTGCAGAGAAGAGGTACACATACAGCATGGGCCCAGCATGGTTACAGCACCATCTCGATAAATAACTACAACCCTTTTCCATGTTATCCCTACCCTGTGCTTGCCTCTCCTGTTTTTTAGTTTTTTTGTATTTATGGTGCAGTAGACTGTAGGCCTTTAAATCATCAAACCTTTAAAAAAAGACAAATGTAAGCAGCCTCTCATTACAGGAAACATTCTCTCCAAACATCAAACATTCTGACCAAGACTAATGCCTTGGTTATCATTGGCTTATCATTTTTGGAGAATCTCCACAATCTCTCTAAGCAAGGTGATCATATATAAATGCTCGAAATGAATGGTTGCCCGGGGCAAGTCAATTACACTGATCAAGAGGTTTTGGCCACCATTTCGTATGGCCTGGTTGCCCATCTTGGCAACCGTTTCTCTGTAAAGAAAATGTTAGATTTAAAAAGATTTTTTTATAATACTGTAAAACTAATTTTCCCATTTAAATAAAAATTTAAATAAACAGTGTTAACATTATATTTATTGCAGGTGCATCAGTCAACAGCAAAATTATTTAATGTATCAAAGCGAACAACCTTCGACCCACATTGCCTATTCCCAATTGTTAAACATGCTGGTGGATCTGTTATGGTATGGGCAGCCATCTTGTGGGAGTCATTGGGTCTGATTATTACTCTGCATGGTAGAATTAGTCATGGAATACAAAGCGATGGTGCAAACATTGTTTCCTCACGATGTTCCCATATTCAAAGATGATAACGCCCCCATACACACTGTTAAACAGATTCAATGGTGGTTTCATGAACACCAGGATGAAGTAAAACACCTTCCATGGCATCCAATCACCATATCTAAACATAATTTAATCATTATGGGAAGTTCTGGAACATAGAGTGCAGAGTAGATTTCTACTGCCTGTAGGCTGTAGGCTTTCCTTCTTGAATAATTTCCCAATAACTTGTATTACAGCATTCCGAGAAGGATTGAAGCTGTTCCGGAGGCAGAGTGTGGTCCAAGTCCTTATTAGTTCATATATATTCATATATTATTTGGTGTTTCCATTATTTTGCCTACCCCTGTATATAGAGTTAAAACATGGCAACCATACTGACCATTTTGGCAACCAACATTTGTGTATGTTTACATTTTTCTGGGAAAAGGCCAAAACTAAAATCCTAAAATCCAACATCCTTGCTAAACAAAATCTTTATCTCTGAGCAATTGTATTACTATATACAGTATAATACAATAATTAGTATAAATATAATTTCCCATTGTTTTGAGCATACAGTTTAGCTCATTACCTGTATTGTTATCCATGCAGAATTGTTTGAGTTCCTTCAGATTCTTGGTTTGACGTTTGTGGACTGCTTTTTTGAGTTCAAGTCAGGACATTGATCTTGTACTATGTCAACCATTTCTTAGTTGCTTTGGACGTATGTTTTGGATCATTGTCTTGTTGGAAGATCCATCTGCGGCCAAGGTGTAGCTTCCTGCCAGAGGGAACAAGGTTTTTGGACAAAATGTCTTAGTGCATAAGTTCATGGGTCCATCTATTTTACCCCAGGGCCTGTGGGTGCAACAACTCCAAAGCATTAAATATCCACCACCATGTTTCACCATAGGCATGGACATTACTTGCATTCTTTGGACGCCAAAGATAACGCTGATGTGCATGTCCAAAAAGCTTGACTTCTTTTTGCCTCTTGAACCATCCGTCGCACTACATGTGGGGGAAATATAGACTTGTGTCTTCTACCTGGCAGGCTAGCCACTGTTCCAGTGGCCGTAAACATCCTAATAATTGACACAACAGTGGAAAGCGGTATCTTTAACTTTTTAGTGATTTTTTGTGTAGCCATCTCGTGATCTGTAGAGGTCAATAACCTTTTATCTGATGCTTTCAGGGAGTTCTTTGCCTTTCACCTTGATTTTCTTTTCCTAACCACACTATTTCAAATGTGTGTTCCCTCCTTTTTATACCCTAGGGAAACAGGAAACCATTGTAGGCCAAAAAATATACCTCAGCTCTTGTATCCTTTATTTTATACGATCTCTTTTGTTCATCTTTATCAAGGGTGTGAATAATATCAAATGTTTTTTGCATTATTATTATCGTTTCCTTCCCACAAGCATAGTAGAGTAATACATACGCCTACAAGTACCATTCCAGCTACACAGATTTTCTTTTCAATTGTCTGGGGCTGCCGATGTAATTCAAGAGAGGGAAATGGAAGATTAAACAGGAACGCATGCAGATACAGTTTTTTTCCCCTTCCAACTGTGCTGGAACTGCTATACTCCCTACTTTTAAAGAGCTCCGAAAGGCTAAAGCCTTTTTAGGGGTTTAACGCTGTGACACAGCGTAAGTAGGTTTTATGCTTAGAGACTTAAAGATCACAAAGGCTGTGCATCCTAGTGGAAATGCCCTATCGCCTGTAACACAGAGCTCAGATGAGGCACTCTGAAAAAAAAAAAAAAATCTTTTTCACCATGGCACTCATCAGGCCCAGGGAAATAGCTCTGTGTCAACCTGACAGAGGGAAAAGAAGACATTCAAAAGCAATTCCTCCATTTAAATCCCTCTTGCTCACAAGGCCTGTAAAAGTGTGTGTGTGTGTGTGTTGTGTGTTTGTGCTGTTTTTAAATATAATTTTCAGGTAAATACTATTACTTGCTAGTAGGATTCCACAGTGAATAATGGTAATACTTCACTTATTTCAAGAGGAATAACTGGAAAAAGCCCTCAACAGCATTGCAGACACGCAAGATTCTATTTTTAGACATAAATGTATTCTGTATCAATTTATGAGAGAAATCACCTTCGGAAGCTTTCACATACCAAAATGCTGAAACAAACCAAGGTGCCTTTCACTTTAGCTACAGTAACACCTGGCATTAGAAGATACTTCCTGAAACTGCAAGATGATGTTACTGTCTGGGTTTTAAATTGATTATATCTTAGCCATCTGCACAGTGCTGTAATATCCTCATATGAATTCAAACTAATGCAGCAATAATTCAGGTCTTGGCTTAGTCTTGCAAATATATTCTAGAGCACTGACAATTCACACATACTTTCAGGTGAATTTCATCACAAGACTAAACATGGGCAGATTTTATATTTAACACATACATTTAATACATGTATGTGTTAACAGTAATACAATGGCAACGTAGCATTATGCATCACCTGGATGAATAAGGGTGTTTGTTATGTCACCATCACACAGGAAATGCATGAATGGTGTTTTTTATGAATCATTGAATAAAGGTAACCCTGTTTTTACTTCAGGTATAGTATTAGAATAAACATTTAAGCCTACACTTGGATGCCCCAAGCCCTCCAGAACCACCATTTTTCTGGTGGGGCTTTCAGCTTCCAGTACAAATAAAAGGGCTCAAGCCTCTGTATTCCCCCTACTACTGTTATTGTACATTGTCCTACGTTTGAAGCATCCATCCACATTCAACTGCAAACATTTAATGGAAATCAGAACTAGAAACCTTTCCCGGAAATCTGGACTGTTTTGAAGGTAGCCCAAATTCGTTCGGGCACTGCATTGTCCGATGAAACTGATCATCTGATTATCGCAGGTCTAGCTCATCTGAGGGAAACCTGTGGGACAAATTTCCTGTACCACCCAGCAAAGATTAGCAAACAGGTTTTATGGACTGAGGACTCAAACAGATGGCTTTTACCTTGTTTACTTGGGGGCAGTTTCAGTGTGAAAGATAGTTATGGTGTTCAACATCCTTACCAGTGATCATCATTGACAGCCAATCCACCTTTCTGAATATTTTTCAGCACAGCATTGGGATGGCCTTGATGTTGCTGCCCGCTGGTGCTGTCCCCTGCAGGCAAAAGGGCAGGAGGACCCTTAATTGAATACAACTGAATACATGTGTGAAAATTGAATTATTTTATTCACATCAAAGCCTGTGCTATTCTTTTCCTTTTTCCTTTTGTATTATTGTTGGGGTTTCTTATTATTTACAAATTAGTCTCTGGAGAACACGAGAAGAGAAATTCTCATAAATTGTAAAGCCAGGAAAGCAATTTGTGGGGTAGTAATACAACATAGAAAGTTTTAGTGTGTGTTTTAACACAAGCCAACATTCAAACTTTTAAAGGTGAAACTAAGGATTTGCAATGCTGACAAATGTATCAGATTAGACATCTGTGACCTACCGACAAGGATAATGAAAGACTGATACAGTACATGTCTGAAACAGAGCCCAATTGAAAATAAGTATAATTCATTATTTATCACAGGAGATGAGGAGTTTTCCGAGGACATTATCAGTGATGGAGTGGAGGACAAATCACCTGGCATCTTCCCTAGGACGCTTAATGGGACCTGCACTCCAAATGGTTTTGCTGTTCTGGGCACTGTGATGTTCCATCTGAAAAATAGTTACAGGATTCAGAATTAGCAACCAAATGCTAAAAGAAAAAGGGAATGAATGAATACCATTTTATGTCAATTTAAAGAATGTTAATATGAAAGGGTTTCAGAAATGCAGGTAACATTCCAAATAGCTGACATATCCTCCTACTTTGGCTCCACAAACAGCATGTAATTTAAAAGGTTTTCAATACATAATGATGCCCTTATTGGGGGAGGGGGGTCTGTTGAGGTCCAAAAATCACAGGTTTGTCACCATGCCCTCTAATCTGCATCACGTCTTTAAAAAAAATATTCAGCTGTCAGGAACAAGACTTTAAGGGATTCATTAATTCATGAAGGAAAAATCATGTGTAGTGATGGCATATTTATGGCATGCTCAGAATAAATTTCCTAAATCAACGTGACACAATTAAGAACATCCACCATCTGCCACAAAACCATGATCTATATTTACTGGTCTGGACCTCTCACAGAGCCAATTGCAGAAAACAGACATACAGAGACAAATGCAATACACTTAAGGTGAGGGTAAATGAGGCATAGTATATCCCCCTGTTAGCACTCCAGATTGATTATCATTCGCATGATGTTTAAACAAAGGTGTTTAAGCATTCTTCTTTTGTGGCCTTGGCTGTGTAGTTAATCCTACAAAAGGACAAGGACAGCAAACAGGAAATATGCTTTAGGGGGAGGCAGCACAATATTTAGTGAGCCTATGTTTATGAGGATGCCCTGTCCTGTTTTTGTTGTTTATTTGGGTCAAATAGATCAAACAGAATAATAATGAGTATTATGTTAATGTTATGCAGAATGTGTTAATGTTAGCCTCAGAGAGGACCATAAGATGAGAATCAGTTTGAAATGATGTTTGACATCTGCCAAGGTCTTGGTTTCTGCACTAAGCAGTAACAAACTAAGTATATGCAAAAAAACAACTATTGTGCATCATACTGCAACTGTCACTAACTTAAAACTCACTCACTAACAAATGATACAGCACATGCATTTCTGTGCTAGACAAGACTGAACAGTTCTCTGTGGCTCAGTTGGTAGAGCACAGCGTTGGCAACGCTTAGGTTGTGGGTTCAATCCCCACTGGGGCCACATATACTGAAAATGTATGCATTCACTACTGTAAGTCGCTTTGGATAAAAGCGTCTGCTAAATGGCGTATATTATTAACTTCAGTGGTGATGGATGTGGCCTGAGGTCTGTTAATGCAAAGTACACTATCCAGCAGGAGTGCATATCTGGCCTCAAATGGCTGCAATTGCAGAGGCTTGAAAGACTTGTCATCCCATGAGCAGTGGGAAAACTAATCCAGTTCAGATAACTGATTTACTGAAGTTTGTTGACTTAAGTTGAATACATTTCTGAAACCTCTGATCCTAATAGCACCCACCATAATATAAATAATTCTCTCAAATCAAAGGAGATTTCACTTTGAGTAAAATCAAGTATTTTCATCAATACGTTTATTTTTATTTTTTAATCTCTTCCATTTGTTAATAGGTTTAGATCAAAAACAGGATTTGCTTCAATTCCCCGTCGAAGCAGACACAGTTCGCTGCACACAGGAGTGTCCCTAGGGGTTGGGCGACACTCACGGACCTTTGCAGAGGGCGTAGGCAAGGTAAATAAGGGAGGGATTGAACTAAGCACAGTGGGAGTAATTGGCCAGAGGAAGCAGTATTATAAACAAAATGATAATTTAATACACAAATCTTGACAAAACACAAAACAAAGGGCGGGGCATTCGGGGTTCCAACACACATAAAGTCCACAATTCTTACGTCGTCGTTGTCCAAAATCCAATTCCAAATCCAGGTCAGTTCCGTAATCAAGTCCAGTAGTCGGTACACAAAGCAGGGTCCTCAAAACAATCCAGGTCAAAATACAAAAAAACTATCCCAAAACACTCTCCAAGTCCCGGCTAGTCAATAAACTTCACAGGTTCTCACTCTCCCAAACACTTTTCTACTCCTTCCCTGTGTGATGGGAATGAGTCCTTTAAATAGGCCTCTTTCAGGACGCCCTCTCGCTCTCTATCCCGATCACACCGAGGGAGAGAGGCGGACACTCCACCCCCTCTCCCTCTTCCCAACTCACACAGGAAGCACTCTACTCAGTCACTTTCGACAAACACACACAAAACTCCACAAACATCAATCATACATCAAACATACCAGAACAATCCTCGCACGCACGCACGCACGCCAAATGACAAACTCTCAATACACACGCAGGACAAAGACTAACTTTCATGAAACACAAAGACAAAAGACTAACTGATTCCCCACTTGCCCCACCTGCTCTTAAATAGGCTTAGTTTCTGCCTGGCTCAGGTGCAACCTTCCGGGCCACGGTTTACTCTCACACCCTGTGAGAGTGCCAAACCTGCCCCCGGAAAGTCTACCTGCTCCAAAGGCCTCCACAACATGTAAAACACAGGCAACCCTGCCACTCCCACGTGGCCGAGACCGACGTCCTCCACAGCCTCCAAATGGCCTTCAGCTGTTCGTTGGTCCCAACCACTCAACTCCGTTCAGGTGTGAGAATGTGGGCTGCTGGGAAATGAAGTTGTTTCGGCTCCAGTGTCTCCAATGCATTGAAGGGCTAGGCAGCCATTTCCTTGGGCAGCCCCTTGGGCTGCCACAATATATGTATTTGCATGTGATATGACAATGGCATTTCCCCTTCCATCCACAGGAAGGCACAGGCCTTTTCCCCTATTGCAGTGCATCTACAGCCTCAGACGCCCAGTGCCTTTTAGGCATGATCTAAGTCAAATCAAATGTATTTGTATAGCGCTTTTCACAAATCAATTGTCACAAAATGCTTAACAGAAGGGAACCCAGGCCTAGACCCCCCAAAAGCAAGCCTAAGGTGACAGGGGCAAGTAAAAACTCCCTTGATAGGGAGAAACCTTGGGAAAAATCAGACTAAAAGGGGGGGAACAATGTATTAAAAGGCACTGGACGTTAATGTTAATTTTGTACTTCGGTTTTAGAATTTTCTGTTGTATTCTGTCTCCTATTCATTTTTATGATTGCACAGAACACATAAGTGAGAACTAGCTGTGTGTATGTGTGTGCACTGTTTGTCCTGCTGATTGGCTTCTCACTCGTAAAGACAATAACCCTCTGGAGGAGGGATTGAAAAGGGCATAATGAACAAAGAATATGCAGTATGAAGAATATGAAGAGTTCATACACAAAAAACGATTCCATTCCAAAGACCATTCCTGCTAAAACTAAGCCAAACAAGCCGTGATTGAGATCACAGTGCCGTCTTTGCGATTTCCAAATCATTTTGTTCCAAAACTCGATATATCTCATGCTTTATGTACAGTTATCGCAGTTAAAGATGGCACTGTGATCTCAATCACAGCTTGTTTGGTTTTGTTTTAGCAGGAATGGCGTTTATCGTTTTTGCGTATGAACTCTTCATATGTTTTTTTTTCATGTCAGTGCTTAAATAAAGCTGTTGTGAAATCTGAAATGTGCTATTCTACAGGGGGAAATAATGCAGAAATTGTGAGCAGGTAGTGTTTTGTAAGGATGCTGTTGAGTGTCTATAAATTAGCCCTGGTGCCCTTCAAGGCAATGCTTCAACTTTCATGCTCACAGTGCTACAGTACTTGCAGTGGGCCCGCAGGCAAGCCTTTGAGTCATTGTCTGCAAGGATTCTGAAATTCACAATTCTAAATTCTACCCAGAAGATCTCTGTGATTCTTCCTTATTTCCCGACTTCACAGCGAGAAAGCGTGTTCTGTACTCTGCTTCAGCTCTAATGCTGTTTATATTATCCCAATTTAGAAAGGCTAGAATATATTCCAGACTTAATACACTGTTGTCAGGCTGGGTATATTTTATTCACCATTGCCAAGAGAACAAATAACAGTACACAGAGTCCCAAAGGATTCTGTGTTTCCAGACACACAATCATATTTCAGGGTCAGGTTTGTGCCTGGTGGTGGGTCAGTGGAAACCCACCAAGATGATCACAGCAACCACCGGTCCAAACAGCTGTGGCTGAGGTGATGGATGGTAGTGCTTTAAAAAGCATTACACACATCTGTGACCAGTGGCAGAGTTCAGAGCAGTCCACTATATAAGCACATAAATCACTTTGCCAATGGAAATGTGTTTATTCGTATGTTTATTTATTTAATTAGTTAGTTAGTTAGTTTCCTGATACAGTATTGAGGAGTACCCTGGGAAATGAAATTTAGCAGAAAAACCCACTGCCACAAAAAGCAATTGGCTCACACTCTACAATGCGGCACAGAGTTCCAAAGCAAGGTTTCCCAGTGCCAGTCTGCCCTTGCATCTGAAGATTTTGAAAGGAAAATCATATTTCTCAAGTTACAGAGGACAAGAACCTGCACATGTATAAATAATCAATTTTTAAATCGTTAAATAATAAGTAATAAGTAGTCGAGAGCATTAATGGCGATGTGCATATCCTTTCCGTATAACAAAAGTGCAGGGTTTTTCTTGTTTACATCAACTGGTGTGATTTGTCTAAATCTTTGGCGCACTCACTGGTCCAGCAGGGTATTACATTAATCATGCTCTGGATGTTTGTATTATTGTCTGTGTATTGTACAAATACATTTCTGATGTTTTGAGGAAAATGTTTCCTTGAAGGTCCTTTTGGTTCTTGTATTAAGTATAGATTCAATATTGAAGTAGCCGAATGCCTTCGGTTCAAAGTGGTCTATGTATACTAAGACTACACAGAACGGGAAATCACCCAGGTCTATTTTTAGCGCGCTATATTAGTCATTTGTAGATCACTCCGACCACCAGTCAGAAGGAAACAGCTGCTGAAATAGTGGATGTAAACCACAGAAGTGTAACAATCTGCAACCATTAGAGGTTATTGTGAACAGATGAAACACAATGAATGGAGTTTTATCTGGATTATAGCATGTTAATACAGTTTAAAATATAGGAATGGCCTCTGTTGAACTCCTCCAGACGGGCTGTCGGGTATTATCCACAATATCAATATCCACTCACTTTAGATTCTCTGCATCTGACTGCGTCAGGTTCTCTGGGCAAAATTGTTTTGTTCTCCTCTGCACCATACAATGCTCACTTGTTAACACTGTTTCCCCGTGGATAAAAAGAACACATTTTTTAGTTTAAGAAAAATAATAAAATCCACAATTTGTGTGAAACAAGTGAGAATACTTATGACTTCATCTAGCTTTGTTTACACCAGTCAGTGTGTGTTTCGTTTTGTTAACTTGTATCCATGGGTAAGGGAGTAAACCTAAGCAGAATTGCTTTAATTGGAGGCTGATTTATTGCTGATGACTGGCTTATTCCAGTCTTTTCTTTTTTTGTTTGTTGACTTTTCTGTGAACTGTTCTTTTAACATGATTTTTAAGCAATATTGCTACCTTATTGTTTTTTCCAGATTTTTTCCCATTTTTCTCCCAATTTAGTAGCCAATAATATTACACCCTCTATTTATTTTGATTTACCCTCCCCACACTAGTCCGCTGCTCATCTCTATGAGGCAAGCTAATTCTCAGAGGGCAGTGAGCACCACCTCCTTTGACATGGAATTCATGCACCCACGTTCTGGAGACACCCTTACATGCTTCATGGCGAACTCGAGCTGACTCACCCTCCCCCCTCCCCCTCCCCCTGGGGTGGACAGACAAATGCTGCCCCTGGCTAACAACCAGGGCCGGTCTGGTAGAGACAGGTTTCGAACCACGTCCCTGACAGGCAATGCACACTGTATCGGACCAGTCAAAATACGATGTGTTAGACCACTACAATATCTACCGACCCCCACCTTATTGTTTAAAAGTTTTGTTTTACATCATTTTAGTATGTCTTGCTCCCGTATTTAATGTTATATTGTATGAACTTTATAAATGCATGCTTTGTTTTCCTATCCTGTAGTCCCCATTTATCATCCATCCATACAAAATAACACTGCCAGGAATACATCTCCACTAAATAAATATTAAAATGACCTCATTATGCTAATTCACTCATTCACTCCCTTCCGCTGGAATGCATCTTTTGATCATTGTTGGTTCTACAAATATTTTGAATTATTCTATATTCTATAATTATTCTATAACAATAAGTGACGCACACCTAGAGCTAAGCAGAGTGAATGTGCTGCCTTGATATGTTAGTGTTTGCCTCTCCCAAATGTATAAATCGTATGATGTTTTTAAACTGAATTGCTTCAATAAATATCCAGCTGTTTAATCAGTAAAATTGATTAAAAAAGCAGTATACAAATGCCTGAATAATATGTTTTTAAATGCAGCAGATAAACGTCATGTGACAGCAGGAGTTGTATTGGCATCTACTTCTCTCAGCAGTTTTCTTTAAGGCCTAACTAGAGAAAACAACCCAAGGCACTCCATAAAAGTTATGCTCTTAATTAAAAACAAGTTTGGTCAACAAGAATAGGGCTAATACCCACAAATAGCTGCAAACAGCCATCTTTTTTATTTATTTTTATCAAAAGTCACAAAAAAGGCTGCACATTTATTATAATTTGTACATTTTGTTTTATGGTGTACTGTTATGGAACAATGGAACATCGCCAACATTTACATTCAAGAGCATGCCATTCATCCCATCTTGGCTCAGCATTTGCCCATGTCTAAAACAGTAAAAATAAATGTTGTCTGGTCTACAGCACTTGTAAATACATTGAAGTATTTTAACTTGGCTGAATTTTACAGATAATTGCAATAAACACAGTGCTTTGATTTGACTCTCAAAATGTAAAAAAGGGCAGACACAGATTCAGCTTGTACATTTCAGAAGTTTGATTCAACACTGAGAGAGCCAACGGTGCTGTGGAGGTGGCTGATTAAGTCCTTAATGAGGCAGGGAACACCTGCCACAAACAATCAGATAGAACAGAAGTTCTCACAGCACTCAATGGCGGTTCAGTAAATTAAAGGTCTCTCGTCTGACGCCAAGGCGGTTTTCTGTTTAATTTGCATAAACGCATGTAATTAAATATGTAAGAGGCATAATGGAGAAGGTAATGGTGTAATTAATAAGTAATAGTGGGAGACACGGTACAGACACTGTGCATGGAGAGCTTAACGGGATGGTGTGACAACTCATCTCTGTGTTCTTTGAAACTACAAGCCATTACACCTGAGAGCTCAAACTAATTAATAAGTTCCAGCTCAGCTGAAAAAATAATTTTGAGCACCGCTCAAGCCCCAAACATTATTATAACTTTGAACTGTGTACCTTTCACTGTCGGACAAGTGAGAATTTAGTAAAACAGCCTTAAAACAGTAGAACTGTATTCTTAACTGAATACTGAATACTGAACACAAGTGGTATTATTTGAAACCTCTCACTTATCCTAAATGTAAAATATATTTTATTTTATTTTATTTCATAATTAGGCTATAAGTTAAGATGCCAATTATCAATTAAATCACCAAATTATTTCATAGCAATCTGGTGGATCAGCCTTTGTTAAAATACAAAGATTTTACAATTACACAATTCAATTAAAATTAAGAGATAGTTTATTGTAAGTTACAACACTTCAACGAAGACAAAGTATTCAATGTCAAATCTATAAATGTAGGTTCAATTACCTTAACAAATACTGTTAACATGAAAAAGATGACATCACAACATATGCAGCTAGAAAACAAAGCAACATGAGTGCCAGAGTGTGAGCCAAGACAAGATCCCAAGAAAAAAGATTTTCACTCCAGAAAAGAGAAAGGAAAAAAAATAGAGGCCACAATTTAATTGTTCAAAGGAGGTGGTGAATCTCCCCTCTCTTCCTAGCCCATGCATGGTTCATCAATGGTTAGGGGAGTACCAGAGAAAGTTACTCTAGTGCGTACCCCTTTTTATATTTTTATTTTGGGTCATTTAACAACACAAGATATCTTTTCAATGTTGACAAGTTTGGTTTGTACAGAAATGCTTGTTGCGCTACTATGTTGGGAAATATTGGGAAACTACCTCAGCCAATGAATGTACCAGGTACCAAGGCCAGTAGTAACACTCTAGACCTCTGTTTTTATCTGGTGTGGCCTGACCAATAATTTCCAACAACAGCCATATGTTATGATTGAAGCTGGTTTACATATGCAGGTGAGCAAATTAAATACAAGCAATAATGCTGAATTACAATGTCTTAAATAACCAATGAATCCCATAATCAGGGCAGTGGTTAAATCATGGTAAAATGTCACAAGAAGGATATGGACAATTAGCAATACATCACGTAAATATCTACACTATATATAATTAACAGTATTATAAGAGCAAGAAGCAATTTAATCCCACAATTAAATTCAGAAAGGAGGAAAAACCCCTTACATTTGGCATTGAGTCGAGGCAAAACTTAATCGTAGTTGGATTGAATCATCTACGGAGCCCTGGAGTGGTCAAATTATATATTTTTCCTATTTCGAGAGCACCTTTTACTAAATAAAGCACACGAAAAGCAATTCATTACCTCATTTTGAGTATATTGTGCGCACGATTGAAATATTTAGTGCGCTCAAAATAATGCTCTCGTTTTGATTATATTATGCGCAAGAAAGCCTGCCCACAATTTTGAAAAACTAAAAGAAAAGGAGCAATTACAATAAGCCAGCTACGTGCGTTTATTTGTTATTTTTTCATTATGAATAGGGATGAGCTAATTAAGGTATATTTCAGTTTGGGGATGCACAATGTAGACATATTGACAACCCTTGCTATGCATTGCATTGTTGTTAGTAAGAGCACCTTAACACAGATATTAAGGACGTATGGGCTTTGCCGTCGTTAGTATGGTGACTTGGCAGAGGTTATTGACTTTATAATAAATCAATTGCAACACCCTGGGCGATTTCATGGCTACCAGTCGATGTATACGAAGTGCAAAGAGCAAGGTATCTTGCGTGTGAAGAAAGAAGACGTGCGCATCATTCTTGCTCAACTCGACCCTGAGAACTCCAAACGTCGCCAGAGACGAAGTCTCAGATGCAGGCAGTACTTTTCCCAAAGACCTAACTTTATATGGCACTTAGATTCCTACGACAAACATTAGCCATATGGTACAGTGGGGAAAATAAGTATTTCACCCCCTGCTGATTTTGTGAGTTTGCCCCCTTACAAAGAAAGGAACGGTCTATAATTTTCATGGTAAGTTCATCTTAACAGTGAGAGACAGAATATTTAAAAAATCCCATAAAATCACATTATATGAATTTTAAACATTTATTTGTGTTTTATTGAGGAAAATAAGTATTTCACCCCCTACCAACCAGCAAGAATTCTGGCTCCCACAGACCGGTTATGTGACCAGGAGGCACACAGATTAGTCCTCTTACTTAATTAGTACTCCTAATTAAGTACTCGTTACCTGTATAAAAGACACCTGTCCACAGAATCAATCAATAAATCAGATTCCAACCTCTCCACAATGGGCAAGACCAAAGAATTGTCTAAGGACATCAGGGACAAAATTGTAGACCTGCACAAGACTGGAATGGGCTACAAGACCATTGGCAAGCAGCTTGGTGAGAAGGAGTCAACTGTTGGTGCGATAATTAGAAAATGGAAGAAACACCAATTGACCATCAATCTCCCTCGGTCTGGGGCTCCACGCAAGATCTCACCTCGTGGAGTGAACCTGATCATGAGAAAGGTGAGGAACAACCCAGAACTACACGGCTGGAGCTTGTTGATGATCTCAAGGCAGCTGGGACCACAGTCACCAAGATGACCATTGGTAACACACTACGCCGTAATGGATTGAAATCCTGTAGTGCCCGCAAGGTCCCCCTGCTCAAGAAGGCACATGTACAGGCCCGTCTGAAGTTTGCCAATGAGCACCTGAATGATTCAGAGGAGGCTTGGGAGAAAGTGCTGTGGTCAGATGAGACTAAAATCGAGCTCTTTGGCATCAACTCGACTCGCCGTGTTTGGAGGAAGAAAAAGCTGCCTTGGACCCCAAGAACACCATCCCCACCGTCAAGCATGGCGGTGGAAACATTATGCTTTGGGGCTGTTTCTCTGCTAAGGGGACAGGACGACTTCACCGGATCGAGGGGAGGATGAATGGGGCCATGTACCGGGAAATCTTGGGTGAGAACCTCCTTCCCTCAGCCAGGACACTGAAAATGGGTCGTGGATGGGTGTTCCAGCATGACAATGACCCAAAGCATACGGCTAAGGCAACAAAGGAGTGGCTCAAGAAGAAGCACATTAAGGTCATGGAGTGGCCTAGTCAGTCTCCGGACCTTAATCCTATAAAGAATCTGTGGAGGGAGCTGAAGCTTCGAGTTGCCAAGCGACAACCTACAAACCCTAAGGATTTGGAGAGGATCTGCAAAGAGGAGTGGGCCAAAATCCCTCCTGGGATCTGCGCAAACTTGGTGACCAACTACAAGAAACATCTGACCGCTGTGCTTGCCAACAAGGGTTTCTCCACCAAGTACTGAGTCATGTTTTGCTAGGGGGTGAAATACTTATTTTCCTCAATAAAACACAATTTTTTAAAAATATTCTGTCTCTCACTGTTAAGATGAACCTACCATGAAAATTATAGACCGTTCCTTTCTTTGTAAGGGGGCAAACTCACAAAATCAGCAGGGGGTGAAATACTTATTTTCCCCACTGTATAGATAGGTTTTCCCAAAGGATAATTTAGTTGAAGGCTGCCAGTACTATCAGTGATCCGCATGTAATTGGAGGCTACTTTGTGGAAGCGATAAAACAAGTTGGTGGGTACCCACGGCTTGTACACGCTGACATGGGAACAGAGAATGTGACTGTCAGAGACATTCAGCTGTATTTGCAGAGAAATTATGAAGACAGAAGAGCAGGAGAGGGAAGTTACATAACAGGAGCATGCACAGCAAACCAAAGAATAGAGAGCTGGTGGGGTGTGATGGGAAAGGAAGGGATTGAGTACTGGGTCCAGCTATTTGGAGAGCTGAAGGATGAAGGACTGTTCACTGGTGATTTCTTGGACAAAGCATAGGTGCAGCTATTCTTCATGGGACCCATCCAGGTAAGACCATATTTGTAGGTATGAAACCCCAAATAGTACACATTTGGCTGAGGGCCCTCATTTGTAAAAATGTAGATGTCTGATTTAAAACAATTGATATGCTTAACCCCCCTCAACGAGGACTGTATGAGTCACCTCTTCTTTATTTATATCTACATAGTATATTAGTTTAGCCATTCCATTAGTTACCTACCTTTTCATCAGTGGTGGGCCGTCAGGGCCTGCAAGGCCTTCTCTGCTGGCCTAAAAAATATCTGAATCACAGACTGATGTTAATTATATTTTGTCCATGAATACTTATTAAATAATTCCAAATGGTCTGTTCGCTTCCTTTCATAGCTGTTCCCCTGGTTGCGCTGCATCCAGACGTGTATTTTCATATTAAAGCATTTAACCAATCACATTTCAGCCATCATTTGTTGCCAGGGTCAAATAAATCTGCCTGGAGGCCTTCACAATCAGTTCTGCAGGCCCTGTAGCATAAAATAAGTGTTGATCAAACTGTTGCTTCAACCAATCAGATTTTGAGTTGGGGACACGAAGGCCTTCTAGAAGGCCTAGGTAACGTCAGCGTATTCACACCCTTTGATTGGATAGTCAGAGAGTGTCTGACTATGATGTAATGTGATTGGTTAAATGCTTTAATATGAAAATACACGTCTGGATGCAGCGCAACCAGGGGAACAGCTATGAAAGGAAGCGGACAGACAATTTGGAATTATTTAATAAGTATTCATGGACAAAATATAATTAACATCAGTCTGTGATTCAGACATTTGAGCAGACATTTTCAGCCCTAAAGCGAACTTATGCCAGAAATACGACAGGGCAGGCTCGAAGCATTAGCTTCAATGGCGATAGAAAAGGACTTCTTGATGGAACTGAAACACACGGATAATCTGTACGACAGAGTAATTGAACTCTTTTTGAGGAAAGAAAGGAGGATGGATTTTGTGTACAAATAATAAGGATTTTTGGTGAGTAAAATGTTGCTATTTTCCTAAATAATATTGCAATTTTATGAGGTTATTATTGGTGCTTTTTTATGTGTGTCGCAGCTGTAGCACCCCAGGTTTGTTTCTTCAGTAAAGGCATTTATTCTGGATACACGAGTTATCTATCTGCGATGTAACGGCAACGGGTGTCCGTTCGGTTTGTTTTCGCACTTTGTTTATTTATCTTTCTTCAGTCATGTTTCATTCTCGTTCTGTTCCCCGTCTGTCATTGTTCCTGTTCGAGTTCCTCTCCTTGTCTTGTCATGCACTTCGGGAGATTCTATGTTTCGTTTTTTAGGGAGGAGGAACGCATAAAGAAATCTGCGTGCGAATAAAGCGGAACGTGAGAAGCGTACAGAGATGGGACGAGAGAGAATGACAGCGATAGTTAGAAGCGTGAGATAATTAGTGATTAGTAGTGTTAGTAACTTAATCTAAATCCCTAATGTTAGTAGATTAGTTGGTTAGTACTATATACATCTAACTAATATATACAAAGTGTAATTAGAAAGTAAGAAGGAAGTAAAACGAGATTAGAAACGAAGACGGAAAAACCGAAACATAGAATTTCCCGAAGTGCATGACAGAACGAGAATGAAACATGACTGAAGAAAGATAAATAAACAAAGTGCAAAAACAAACCGAACAGACACTCAAAACATAACAATAAGATGGCTTTTATAGCCATAAAATAGTTATTGAGGGGTGGATTGATTCAGACGGAGCACTACTGAAGGCCTAGGTGTGAAATGCACGGCCCGCCACTGCTTTTCATGTACTATTATTAGTGACACTCAGGACCCTGGGGGTCACTGTAGTCCTTTACAAATGCAATAGTCTATCTTAGTGGCAGCATATGGTAAATGTTAATATTCCCTTACTGAACTTACATTTACATTTTTACATTTTAGGCATTTAGCAGACACTCTTGTCCAGAGTGACAATTGACATTTATTTACATACAATCCATTTATACAGCTAGATATTTTTTAAGTACCTTGCTTAAAGGTACAATGGCAGTGCCCCCACCTGGGAATTGAACCAGCAACCTCTTAGTTACAAGTCCAGTTCCCTAACCATTAGATTAGATTCACTTTATTGTCATTGCCAGTGCAAACACAAAACAACAAAATTAAGGAGGGTCTAACCAGAAGTGCAAATAGCAGTTATGTACAACTATACAGTATGTGCATGTGAAGTACGGGATAAGGACCCAGACGCAGACCAGGATCAGGCAAAAAGGAACGTTTAATTCAGGCAGGGGTCAAAACCAGTAATCAGAAGTAGCGAAGGTACAGAATCAAGAAGCAGAGAGTAGTCACAAAAGGCAGTCCAAAAAGTCAAAAACAGGTAGGCAGATAGGCAAACAGACAGAATCGCTAGGCAGGCTCGGATAAATCAATAAACACTGGCTGAATAAGGGTAGGCACAGGGAATAAGGATCAAGTACAGAACAGGAAAGAACATAGACTTATATACAAGCAGGGAAGGGAACACAATAGGACTCAGGTGTGACTGGGAGGAGAGAGGGGAGGAACACAGGTGTAAACAATGGGAATCGTTAATCTAATAACGAGGGGATTCGCTAATAGAATAACGAGGGGCAACGAAAGACACGGACTGGGAATCGTACAAACATATAGACAATAAACGACCTGGAAGAACAGGCAGACACGTGCATAGTTAGAATGGGAGGAATGCAAAGAGAATCTGCGTGCGACTGAAGTGAAAACATGAGAAGCGTACAGGGATAGGACAATCGAGAGAGAATGATAGCGATAGTTAGAAGCGTGAGATAATTAGTGATTAGTAGTGTTAGTAACTTAATCTAAATCCCTAATGTTAGTAGATTAGTTGGTTAGTACTATATACATCTAACTAATATATACAAAGTGTAATTTAGAAAGTAAGAAGGAAGAAAAACGAGATTAGAAACGAAGACGGAAAAAACAAAACATTTCCCGAAGTGCAAAAGACAAAGACAAGGAGTGGATCTGGAACAGGAACAATAACAGACGGGGAACAGAACGTGAATGAAACATGACTCGAAGAAAGATAAATAAACAAAGTACAAAAAAAAAAAACTAACAGACACTCAGAACGTAACAGTGCAGGAGAGTAAGTGCAATAATAAGTACACTCTAATATACACTATGCAAGGTATACAGAGTTGGATAAGTGGAATAAATAGGTATAAGTGGAATAAATGTGCTATAAGGTAGTACATATATACACATGAGAGCATGAGATATATACATATATACATATACATACATATACATGAGATATTTACATGAGACTACCATTATTACAGTACTACTGATACTACTATGCTACAGGTGTGGATTATAAATACACTATAATGTAGATACATGAGATATGTGAGTTATATACATGATTACAATAATACAATATTACAGATAGACTATGCTATGGATGTGGACTGTGCCCTGTGAGGTGGTGTGGAGTTCAGCAGTCTGACAGCTGAGGGGAAGAAGCTGTTCTTAGTCCTGTTGGTTCTGCCTGGGAGGCTGCGGTAGCGTGCCCCAGAGCGAGTGCCACGTAGGGGGATGAACAGTCCATGGTTGGGGTGAGAAGCGTCTATGATGATGTTCCGTGCTCGCCGAGAGCACCGCTTCTCATAGACTGAGTCTATGGAGGGGAGGGGGGCCCTGATGACCCATTGGGCAATCTTCACCACCCTCTGCAGTGATTTCCGGTCTTTGGCGGAGGAGTTGCCGTACCAGACCGAGATGCAGGTGGTGAGGATGCTCTCGATGGTACAGCGGTAAAAGTTCATCAGCACCTGAGTGGAGAGGCGGAGTTTCGCCAGCTTCCTCAGGAAGAAGATGCGCTTGTGGGCCTTCTTGACAAGGGCTGAGGTGTTGGGGGTCCAGGCGAGATCCTCAGAGATGTGGACTCCCAGGAACTTAAAGCTGGTGACACGTTAAACCTCCTGGTCGTGGATGTTGATGGGGGTGCGTGCCTTTAACGTTCCTTCTGAAGTCCATGATGGTCTCTTTGGTCTTCTTGGTGTTGAGCTCCAAGTTGTTCTCGGCGCACCACTCTACCAGATGCTCTACCTCTTCTCTGTATGCCATCTCGTCGTTGTTACTGATGAGCCCAACCACGGTGGTGTCGTCTGCAAACTTGACGATGATGTTCGAGTCGTGCACAGGTTTGCAGTCGTGGGTGAAGAGGGAGTAGAGGAGGGGGCTCAGCATGCAGCCCTGCGGAAGGCCAGTGTTCAGGGTGAGTGATGGGGAGATGAGCCTGTCCAGTCTGACATGCTGGGGCCTGTTGGTTAAAAAGTCCAGTAACCAATTGCAGAGGGAGGGGTCAATGCCAAGGTCGTTGAGCTTGGTGATCAGTTTGGACGGGATGATGGTGTTAAATGCCGAGCTAAAGTAAATGAACAGGAGTCTGATGTAGGTGTTGCTCTGGTCCAGGTGGTAGAGCGCAGGGTGTAGGGCTGCAGAGATGGCGTCGTCTGTGCTCCTGTTCTGACGATAGGCAAACTGGTAGGGGTTGAGTGATGGTGGGATGCGTGACTTGAGATGAGCCAGGACCAGCCTCTCGAAGCACTTCATGATGGTCGATGTTAGTGCCACGGGGTGGTAGTCATTAGGGCTCGTTGGGAAGGCGTGCTTAGGCACAGGCACAATGGAGGTGGATTTGAAGCACGTAGGGATCTTAGCTTGGGCCAGGGACAGGTTGAATATGTCTGTCAGGACCCCGGTCAGTTGCTCAGCACAGGCGCTGAGTACACGTCCAGGGATGCTGTCAGGGCCCGCGGCCTTACGTGGGTTGGTTCTCTTCAGTGCAGCACGCACCTCTGTGGGGGAGAGGATGAGGGACTGGTGGTTGGCAGGGAGGGTAGCCTTGGTGGCTATCTCGTGGTTGTTCCTGTCAAACCGAGCATAGAAGTTGTTTAGCTCAGTCGGGAGGGAGGGGTCGGTGGACAGGGGGGAGGCGTGGGTGGGTTTGAAGTCAGTAATGGCCTGCAGGCCTTGCCACATGCGCCTGGGGTCAGATTCGCTGAAGTGCTCCTCGACCTTTAGCTTGTGGCTGTGCTTGGCCCTCTTGATGCCCCTTTTCAGATCAGCCCTGGCTAGACTATAGGCCCCGCGTCCCTGACCTGAAGGCGGTGTCGCGTGCCTTCAGCAGCTGGCGGACCTGTCCATCCATCCACGGCTTCTGATTAGGGAAGATTGTAATCCGTTTTGTGATGGTGGCATCATTGATGTTAGTTTTGATGCAGTTCACAACAGAAGAGGTGTAGGAGTCGATGTCTGTGTGGGAGTCCAGTGTGGCAGCTACAGCATGGTTATTCCAGTTGGTGTGAAGAAGCCGATGCTGTAGAATGGGCTCTGCCCCCTCAGGCCAGACTTTCACCGTCTTCACTGAGGGCTTGACTCGCCTGATGAGTGGCTGATATCTGGGTAGGAGGAACAGCGAGATGTGGTCCGACTGACCCAGGTGGGCGAGGGGTAGGGCCTTATATCCGTCTTTGATGTTGGTGTAGACGTGATCTAAGGTCTTATCTCCTCTTGTGGGACAGGACACGTGTTGGTAGAATTTGGGGAGAACAGTCTTTAGGCTGGAGTGTTTGAAATCTCCAGCGACGATGAAGACAGTCTCCGGGTGGCGTGTCTGTTGTTTGCTAATGGCTGCATGCAGTTCTTTCATAGCTAGCTTAGCATTAGCGTCCGGTGCTATGTAAGCTGCGGTTGTAATTATGGATGTAAATTCTCTGGGCAAGTAGAATGGTCAGCTTTTAATCATGACAAATTCCAGGTCGGCCGAGCAGTGTTTTACGAGGGTGACGTTGTCAGTACACCAGGAGTTGTTTACATAGATCAACAAACCTCCTCAGCATTCTTTGCCGCTGTCCTCCGCTACTCTGTCCGAGTGGGTGCAGTGCAGGCCTTGTAGCTCGATCGCGCTGTCTGGGACGCCGTCGTTCAGCCATGATTCTGTGAAGATCATGATGTTTGTGTCCATAATCCTTTTATTGTTAGTGATCCATAAACGCAGTTCGTCCATTTTGTGCACCAGAGACCGCACATTAGCAAGGAGAAGGCTGGGGAGAGGGGTGCAATGTGGAGCCTGGGTTCGCTTCGCTCTAGCGCCTCCTCTGCAGCCTCGCTTTTGCCTGCATTCTCTCCGCCACCTACGGGGCCTCTGTGACCGGGGAGGCAATGTAAACAGACCCGGTGATCCGGGGGTCGGTCTGATAATTTCATCGGGAGCGTCAATGGTGGTAGAATCCAACGACCCGACATGTAGTCCAATGTCCAGAAGATCTTGCCTGGTGTACAGTGGACTCGTACGAATGTTCTTGATGAACAAGCTGAGAATTAGCATGTAAATAATAGCTAATTTGCCAAAACTGGCGAGACCACAAGCCGCAGCATGTACATGCGCCGCCATGATGATGTAGTGATTACACTACACAGCTGCCCTACTGTGCCGTAACAAACACAAATGTACCCTCTGGAATACCTGACGTCATGTATCTGGCACCTCACTTGTGGGGGGGCTGAAGACCTGCTTGTACCTGTCAATGAGGATGACTTGTCTACCTGCAACTTCCTAAATTCAATTCCATGTGACATTGATGTATTTGATTTATGTTCAATTATAATGGAAGAGAGAGGATTGGGGTTTCCAACGAGTGTGTTACAGGCACTTGAGTTGTATACAACATTTAAGGATGTTGTTTTCCCCCTACTAATTGACTAGGAGTATGCACAAGGGAATCAAATGTTACCTAAGACCATTTTGCCTACCTTGGACACAGAATAATGAGACTTACATAGGTCAATGGTGCAAATTCTTTTTTTGTCCGGATGAAATATTTCCTAAATAAATTACTGAAATGAACACAAAGAAGTTGAAACGGAGCTACTTTTTACTCCATGAACTACCTGCTAAGAAATAGGCCAACAGTAGCCTAAGTAAAACAGGAACAATCAATATTAACAAACACATGAAAAGTGCCCCTGAAAGCATGAACACTAACAGCATACACACCTATAAAAAACATTGAACGTACAGTAAAAGCCAAGCATGTTTTGTGGTAATGCATAATGTAACAAGTTACTTTTTCAATACAAGCAGTTACCATTTTTTGCTTAAAATAAAAACTAAAATTTGTACATAAAAGCTTGAGTTTGGTGTCACAATAAATTAAATTGACAAAAGTGGTAACATTCCCACAGTCCTGATACCAATTAACAACTTGCAAATACAGCGCTAAGCCTGTAAGATGTATACAAAATAAAATAACTTCCAGACAGAGTGGAATAAGTCTAACATAAGCCCTTCAGAGGTTGTGCGTAAGCTTTCTCACAGTAATCAAAGTGCATTTCACAAAACAGAAACACTAACATATCACTAACAATGTAAAGCTTGAGACTTTTTAGGCTTTTTCGGCCTAAATGATGTCCATCACCCATACAGAGCTTGAGACTTGCTTTTTCAGCCTAAATTATGTCCATCACCCATACAGAGCTTGGGAGTACACTATTGAAATCACTTCTGAGGTCGAGATAATTGTAGTAACCCACAGGCAACTTCAAAATGCATCCACATGTGTGCGACTGAGGTCTGCGCTGAAAGTCGGTTGTTTCAATGAACTCAATCTTAATAGCATTCCCTATCAAATTTGATCCAGTGCAAAAGCAAAGGAAAGGCTGGAGGGTTTGCTGATCAACTTTACCTACATACCTCTTGATGTAGCGGGCAACAGCCAGATGTGGTGGCATCATCTCATCTGGGAACTGAAGGAGATCTCTCACTGACTTTCCAATTGGTGTTTTCTGCTTTATGAGGTGATGAAGAGCTTCTCGAGGTAGGGCACTTGCCAGGGAGACCACAATAGGATGCCAAGATTTGATCACATACACTACCGGTCATAAGTTTTAGAACACCCACATTTTCCAGTTTTTACTGAAATTTAAGCAGTTCAAGTCCAGTGAATAACCTGAAATTGTACAAAGGTAAGTGGTAAACTGCCAGAAAAAAAAGTTTAGGTTACCAAAAACTGAAAAATAATGTAAATTGTTTGGCAGTGAGTAGTTTCCTACACCATCAAAAGGCACTTGGAAACTGGAGGAAACTCTGACAGGAAGAGGTCTGGCAGACCCAAAGCCACAACAAAGTCAACAGCTTACGTGATAGGCGGCTCACAGGACAACAGCTTTAAGCACAGCTTAACACTGGTCGAAGTAAGGAAGTCTCAGTTTCAACTGTGAAGAGAAGCTGCAGGTTTGACAGGTCGAGTGGCAGTAAGAAAGCCATTGCTAAGATGGCAAAGTAAGAAAAAGAGGCTACTGAAGACGGTCTTGTGGACCGATGAATACAAATTTGAAATCTTGAAATTTTGAAAGGTTTTTGTAGGCTGTCGAGTAGGCAAAAGGATGGTTCCTCAGTATGTGACACTAACTGTCAAACATGGAGGAGGAAGCTTGATGGCCTAGGGCTCTTTTGCTTGCACAGAGTGACTGTTAAGCCACGTGTTCCCTGAACATTGAATTTTTTTATAACTCTGAAATTTACATTATTTTTCAGTTTTTGGTAACCGAAACTTTTTTTTTAAACCTCTGGCAGTTTACCGATTCCCTTTGTACCATTTCAGGTTATTCACTGGACTTGAACTGCTTAAATTTCAGTAAAAACTGGAAAATGGGGGTGTTCTAAAACTTTTGACCGGTAGTGTATATCGGTGCTTGTATTATTGCCTTGTGTCCCATCTGTGCCAGTAATAGGACCAGATTGTCTTTGTTTGGCACCTGGTGGCACTCATGTACATCAAGGATGTCAAACAGATAATCAGTGTCAACGGAGTTGAAGTCTTCTAAAGCTCTGACAAGCACTTGTCTCTCCTGCTCTGAGAAGTATTGCAAGAACGAATCCTTATAGCTGCTGGTAGTTGTTCCATACAGCACCTCTTCAAGAAGTGGTGCTGCCAAATGCAGAGGAAAATAGCAGGTCGTCTTCCATTCCACAACAAGGATTCTGGCAACTGCTTGTCACTCTTCAGATTGATAGTCATGCCTAATGAAAGGCACTTTGACATCACCCCCCAAGGTGCAGCTGTCAATAAACTCAAACCAGAACTCAGTTAAGACAGTCCCTGAACACACCCATCCCCTCTCCCTCTTCAAGATCATCATTAGGTAGACACATTTTAATGAAAACCTCTGTTCCTAAAATGTCTGGATTTGTGAATGCTTTGATGAGATCAACAAGACAGTGACCCCTCCTAATAATCAATGTGATGATACTGAGCACATATTCATAATTTCTCTGTGTTTCAGGAGAAGACTCTGATCCACTAAGAGTCTGTAGAGGTACTCCAATCAAGGGCTGTGTTATGAGAGATAGTTCAGGTCCACTCAGGTCCACACAATTGTGCCTGCTAAGCTCGTTCCCAAGCTCAGGATCCTGGGTCTTAACACCTCCCTCTGCAATTGGAGCCTGGACTTCCTGACGGGCAGACCCCAGGTGGTGAGAATGGGTAACCTCTCCTCCTCTGCACTGACCCTGAGCACAGGAGCCCCTCAGGGCTGTGTACTCAGTCCCCTCCTGTATGCCCTGTTCACACATGATTGTGTGGCCACGCGCAGCTCCAATATCATCGTTAAGTTTGCAGATGACACCACCATCCTGGGTCTCATCTCCAACAACGATGAGACTGCCTACAGAGAGGAGGTCAGCGTCTTGGCAATGTCTGCAAGACTAGGGAGATGATCGTGGACTTCAGGAAGCGACAGGGGGGAGGGGGTCACGCCCCCATTCACATCAATGGAGCTGAAGTGGAGAGAGTCTCCTGCTTCAAGTTCCTCGGTGTGTTCATCAATGATGACCTCTCCTGGTCCAAGCAATCGGACGTGGCAGTAAAAACTGCCCAAAAGCGCCTATACTTCCTGAGGAGACTCAAGAAGTTTGGCATGTCTGTCAAAACTCTAACCAATTTCTACAGGTGCACTATTGAGAGCATTCTCACTGGCTGCATTACTACCTGGTACGGCAGCTGCTCCGCTGCTGATCGCAAGGCCCTCCAAAGGGTGGTGAAGACAGCGGAGCGCATCATTGGCTGCCACCTCCCCTCCGTGCAAGGCATCTACCACACATGATGCCTTAGGAAAGCACAGAAAATCACAAAAGAATACAGCCACCCAGGCTATGGACTGTTCTTGCTGCTGCCGTCTGGTAGATGTTACCGGAGCATCCGGGCACGGACTACCACACTCACTAACAGTTTTTTCCCCCAGGCCATCAGGCTTCTCAACCAGCAACACTAATCTCAGTGATCACATTGATCACATCATCACCCCAATGTGTACTCTAATCACTTTGTATGTACATTAAATGTACATCACCTCAATTTTAATGCACATATCCATCGGCACTTCTTCACTTTATATTTACATATTTAAAACTCTTATTATAGTCAACTCTTATATCTATATTCCCCTTTTTACTGGTTCTGGAACTGCTATAAATGTTTAATGTTTACTGTTTTTCAGTTTTGTATATTTATGTATATTTCTGCTATTGGTTAAAACTTAGTTGTTGCTTGCCATGTCCCAAGAATTTCATTGTTCAGAATGACCTTGTGTTATACTGTGCACTTGATAAATAAAACACTTTGACACTTTGACACTAAGACCCTGCATGACTAAGGAGTGTGCTACTGGGGAAGAATCAGGTCCATCCAGAGCCTGACTGGACTGACCATTCCAGGGTTCTGTGTCATGCAATAGCACATCCTCATTTGTCATAGCTCCAATGATAACCTCTAAGGCAACCTCTTGTTTGCCCATGTCATGCATCACATCCTCGGCTGAAATATCTGGCCCACCTTCTGTAAACTCTACAACTGGGGTTGAGCTTCTGAGCTTTTAGGACTGAATCCCTCAAAAGCTCCTCAGTCCTTAATTTGGTACAAGGATACAGTCAGTGGCGGATCCTGGCATAGGCGACATAGGCAGTTGCCTAGGGCAGCACACCGGCAAGGGGCGCACGCACACAGCTCTCCATATATAGAGACAGACGTGCGCTCACTGTAATATTGTACAAGGATACAGTCAGTGGTGGATCCTGGCATAGGCGACACAGGCAGTTGCCTAGGGCAGCACGCCGGCAAGGGGCGCACGCACACAGCTCTCCATATATAGAGACAGACGTGCGCTCACTTCAGTCTCGCTCATCTGCGCTCAGGGCTGTGCTACAGCACTGCGTTAGCACGGGCAGGCATGATGTGCCTTTGTGATGTCCCACTGCTTCTGCTGTCTGTCAGCCTATGAAGTCTCCTAGTCCTCACCTGCTAGAAGCCCGAAGTGGGGGAGATCCGCTGCTGCGCTTGTTAGGCAGAAAGCATATGCTCTTTGACAATGGGTATCACCTTCACTATCCGGGTGTACATCCCCACCACGTGCTCCACTAGGGACCACTGTTGGGACGGTTGGTCTTCCCATGCCTCCCTGGCAATGTTCAGCAGTCCTCGAGTCAGTGGCCATACAGCAGTTCAAATGGTGAAAACTTGGTGGTGGACTGCGGCACCTCCCTGATGGCAAACAACACATATGGTAGTTTATTCCAGTCCCACCCCTCAGTGTCGATTACCTTCCGGAGCATCTATTTCAGGGTTTGGTTGAAACGCTCCACCAGCCCATCCGTCTGGGAGTGGTAGACTGACATCCGGATCTGGTGGTGGACAGTGGAGGTTCAACACCCGCACTTCTACCAGACCAGCCCTGGTCGTCAGCCCCGATCGGGGGTGGCATTTGGCTGTTCGCCCCAGGGGGAGGTGGGAGGGTGAGCCTGCTCGAGTCCGCTGTGAAGCATGTAAAGGGAGTCTCCAGGACAAGTCTCCCCCGTTGAATTACCTTGCCTCATTGTCACATTCCATTTGTTCCTGTCTCGTTTTTCCTTTGTCTTGTTTCTCCCTTGTGATTGTTGTGTTAATTGTTTTATTATTTTCCATCATTCAATTATCATCCCTCATTACTCCTCATCATGCTCACCTGTTGCCTATTCCGTCGTCCGTTCCGACACACCAGCTTCCCATCAAGATCATCAGCCCTGCAGTATATCTACCCCGGTTTTCCAGTCATTCATCGTCAGATCGTTGTTTTCCCTTCTCGGTAGAAGCTGACTTCAGAAAACCTTATATTATACTCTGTGTTTACTGTTCTCTGCGTGTTGAGTTATATGTATGTTTACCCTTGTTCCTGTTGTCTCCCTTTGTGTTCAGGTTCATTCCTCATCCGTCTGCCAGCTCTGTCCGTCCTGCCAGCCCCGCCTGCCTGCCTGCATGCTTAGCTTGCCCCCCGGTTCCCTCATCCTGTCTGTCCTCCTGTGCATCCCTTCCAGTGTCCAGCTCATTGTCTTCCACTACCTCTGTCATTACAATTATTATTAAATCATCACTCTCCATCCTAACCTTCTGTGTCTGCGTTTGGGTTCGTTCCTGTCGACATAACACTCATAGAGATGAGCAGCGGACTCGTGTGGGGAGGGTAAATCAAAATAAATAGAAGGTGTAATTGGCTACCAAATTGGGAGAAAAACGGGAAAAAAATCTGAAACAAATAAAGATTTTTAAAATTAAAAAGATTTAAAAAGTGATAACAAAATGGAAAAATGTAATCAAATCAAATAATGAAAATAAAAATGAATATATTTCAAAATGTCAGGTGCTGTTCAATGGGCAACAACATTCAGCCTCATATCCAGTAAGATGCCTCTTTACAAGATTTGTTACCCAACATGATTTTAACGAAAGGTAATCAAAATTGATGTGCACTGATAGCTCCTATTCATTTTGGAGCATTGTTTTCAAAAGGTCTGTCCATTTGCTATCCTCTGTACAGTAGTATAGCTATAATAGCCAGATGTCTTACCAGAGTTGTGTCAATCTAAAACTCAATTTAAGTTGTCGATTAATTAGGCTACAAACCAAAAAAGTGCAAACGTGACATAGAATAAAACGTTGAACGATAACTACTGACATTTTCATTTTCGAGTTTCTGGATGAACTCCTCGCTGACATCCTGCTCCATAAAGAAGTCCATCAAACTGTTGTTATTCGAGAACACGAATTGACAAAAACGTGGGAACAATTTACTTATTTTGAGAGCATGTTTTACTTATTTCAAGAGCATGATTTGATATTTTGAGTGCACGATTTGACTAATTCGAGCGCACGTTTTATACGTTTTTTATTTCTTGCTCAATTTGACCACTCCGGTCCACAATCATCCCTTATTTAAGTATTTGAATGAAATTCTTTCTTCAATTGAGGTGTGAAGCAAAACAAATACCATAGTTGAAACATGCAATGGTGTTCATTTTGAGGGGTTGAACCTACTGTAAGAAGGCACTTCGAGACACTTTTAAGGTGTAAGCAAGTTGATGAAATAAAGGAATGGTTACCATGACTGTGGTAGTTTATACAGTTTTTCTCGATTGCTTACACACTATAACTGGGCCTATTACGTAACTAAACATCCCAAACCATGATGCCATCTACCAAAAGACAGACCCATTTCCCAAAACTATAAACACTATTCCCGTTTTCACACGATTCAGATTTGTGGCTGCACCATGTGCTCATTTAGAAAGCACTGGCATTCAATATCATTAACTTAAGTGATCACAACTTGAACCCAATTAACACACAATTCCCCAGGAGGAAACACTAAGAGACAAAATTGTTCACACACCAATCAGAACCTCAGGATGGATAGATAGATAAAAGGGTCATGGGTCAGTTCACTTGTTTTGGAACAATGAATCTACAAAGACCTGAAAGTAGAGGAAGAGGATGGTGCAAGTATGGTTTTTCATACTGTATCAAGTATTTGAGTACAATTATGTATTACAGCAGTATATACTGTAGTACAGGCTATATGATGGCCTACTTTTGTAGGCTTGTTTAGATATTACACTTGAGGCTTGCCAGGGGTGGATAAGGCATGCAACGGTTTTTCTCCCCCGCTGCCTGGCTAGGGCTAATATTGCCTGTGATGTTGATGAGAATCTCTGGCCTGACCCAGACCAGAGACGGGATGCTGAGGCATTGGTTTATTTTGGTAAATACATGGAAATTATTTTACTGTATTCTACGTTCTTTATGTATCAGTTGCATATTTTTATAGTACATTTACTTTTTTACTCAATTTAGTTTTTGACTACAGTACATTAAGGAATTAAAAACGTAGCAAATTTATACATGTGTTGTGTCTTTATATTGTATTCATCATGTAAAGAGGTTGTTCTGGGGGAAAACCATAAGCGCCATTATTCATTGCAGTAACAGGTGTTTTGAATTGATCTCACCAGTGTGTAATGGCAATTTTTTAGTGTATGTGTATTTGATGACTGTTGTGTGATGTCTGAAGGCAAAGTTTGGTTTAGATGTAAGATTACATGGTTTTGAGTGGAGAGTTTGGTTTTGACATGGAAGTTTGAAGTTTGTGAAGATGAGTGTGCAGTTACGCATTTGTGTTTAGAGTTTGGGGAAATGGAGCATCATTTCAAGAAATGTGTCTTGGCAATCAAAAAAACTATAAGATGCATTAATATAGTTAATTAGCCATATTATTTAAAGACACCTATGGTTATCCAGTGGTAAACTGAATCCCAAGAATAGTTCCTGGTTGACCTATCAAACATTCATAAATCTGGAATATAAACACTATTCATCTGATATGTGTTAGCATGTCTTTTTTAATGTTTTTACCTATTTAAAAAAAAAAATTGGCTGTCCATTCAGGACAGCGTAGACAAGGGCGTGCTCTCCTATGTGATGTCAATCACTGCTTCTTTTTTACACCACAGTGTACAAGTCACGATTGCACAAACATGATTGACCAGTGGGGGTCCCGGCTGACTGAATGCCTCCCTTGCTGAGTGACAGGGTGGCTGCTGGACACAGTCAACCCTGGCATGGTCTGGATTCCATACCAGACCGTGGGGCTCATCCACACGGTGCCTTAACAGGATGAGACGTGTACAGCCCTATGTACTAGCATGTCTAAATACTTTGCCCTGAATTTATTTTCTAATATTTATTGACATTTCAAGAAATTAACTTCAAGCAGCTAAAAGATGTATTACATAGGCTTACTATCCACCATTTTCTTGCGAGAGAGGTGTTGCCATGATACTCGACACATTTCCAGGACGATTACTAACTTCCGTTAGACCCAAAAGCAAGTTGCTAGCTAAATGTAGCTAACATTTAGAATTCTCACCGGATAGATCATGTCTTCGGGTTCAACACGTGCCGTCACGGGTGCGCAAGTAACTCCCAAAAAAGTAATGATTTTATGAATGGAGCCTGTTTTCAAAACAATCAGACTTGCAAAACATGTCTTTGTCCGGCACCCTACACGCTACAGTCCAGTCTTTCCACTAACCACTGCATTCTGAACCTTTACATTATTAGAAACCTGGACAAATACATGTAGCCTGTGGGACCTCCCAACCAGCGTCAGTTCACAGCCGCAGCCTATGCCACTGATTACTATAAGAGTATAGAGTGAGTAGCCGTGCGGGGCGGTGATTGAGTGTCAGATGCACCTGCCGTCACGCTCGGCTGGGGAGGAACTGCGGGTATGCAAACATTTCTCAATATTGCGATTTTGTAACGTTTATGGATTTTATAGTTGTACATTTTAAACTTGCATGGTACTGCTGTGTGTGTGTATATAGTATTAAAGTAATGGGAGATTGTATTTGGTTATGTAGGCTGTTTGGCAACAGCTGGGAGCTGGGAGCTGCTGGTGGTATGTTCAGTGGACCATAGTAGCAGGTATGCGCATGGCATGGCAATATAGTAATCCTGACATTTCATGAGTATATAGTGTTGAAACTGATATTTTACACTGAACTTTACAGATTGCCAAGGTGCTGCCGCTGCCCTCACTGTTAATTGTTCCTTAGTTTTGTTATGCTTTTGTTTGTTTTTTTTGTTTTTGATTTATTGTATTTTGTGTCTGGCTGCTTCCCATATGAGTGACCTATATGACCATTAAAAGACTGGTATTCATTTACATGACATCAACAGCCTGTTTAACTTGATGCAGCCTGTTTAACTTGATGTGAGGCAACTGGGTTTTGGGCCCTGCTATATTTTATTATTACTCTATCTAATGCTCTCCTACAACCATTTTGTAATAAAGATCAGTACCAATGTACTATGATTTTATACACTGTGTTTGTCATTCATTTGACACCCTGATTGGGGAAACCTTAAGTGTTTACTATTTATTGAGTTCCCTTTAACTCAGCCAAACTAAAGGGTGGCGTAGTCTATTATTCATTGTGTTACATACATAAATAAGTAATTATTATAGTATGGTATGTTTATTGTTTTCAGAGTTTGACATAATTTGTATAGACTGCATGAAAATGGTTATGCTTCACTAACTTATCTTTTGCTACCTAGACATGCTAACGTTACCTAATCATGCTACTTAGCTCTAAACAGAACCTGTAATATCGGGTTCTGTTTAGAGCTAGTTATAACCTTGATGGTAATACGCTGCAATAGAGCCCTCTCTTCGAGAAAGCTGCAAGAATATGAGCGAATAGTACTATTACGTTGCCATCTCGAACATTAAACTTCATTGAACTTGTACACGTTATTGGCAAATTCGACAAAACTGTTGCGCAAACAATATCAGACAATCCCAGAAATGCGAAGTATACTCACCATGATATACAGAACGAGTTAATTGAAATTATGGCAAATATGGTTAGGGAGAAAATAAGTCGTGAAACGAAGCTGGACTGTTTGCATTGATAGCCGACGAAAGTAAGAACGTCAGCAAAAAAGAACGGGTGTCTGTGGTGGCACGCTATTTGCACAATGATGTTGCACTGGAAGAATTCCTACATTTCACTCCAGCCGATGGATTAGACGCTGATTCGCTTTTAAAAACAATCAAACTGACACTTAATAAATGCAACATTGACCACAATAAGTGCGTTGCTCAATGCTATGACGGCGCAGCCGTTATGTCAGGCGGTCATAACGCTGTAGCAGATAAATTTGCCACAGGCACTATATCCATTGCCACGCTCATCGTCTAAATCTTGTTTTGGTGGACTGCGTTAAAAACCGGCGGCAGAGTTCTTTGAATCAGTGCAGATGATCTACACATTTTTTTCGGGCTCCGTCCCTCATGATCTTTCCCTAAAAAAACTAAAGTTAATGGAGCCAACACAAGCTCCTGTTGATTTCGCAATGAGTGAGATGGTCAAAGCAGTGTTTATCTATCATGTTGTGGCAATGTTTTCCTGGCTATTGGTATTGAGGGTCTGGGTCATTGTATTAATTTTTGAGTGCGTGAGATGGCAGTACATACGCTAAATCAATGGATAGCATGCTTGTTGTAGTAGCCGTGCTGTAATATCTGACTAGATGGTTTAAACATTATGCGTAGTAACCTGCACGGGTGTCTACATTTCATGAGCACCCCCTCACAACCATAAAGCACCCCCAACCAAAATTGTCTGGCGCCGTCGCCCCTGCGCGGCTATGAATCATGGGAAAGGTCAGAGTTCTGGAAAGTGGTCAATACGTTAAATAGTTACTGTAAAGCAAACAACTATACTGGCGATTTCCTTGTGAACAACCCCAGGCAAGTACTTTAAATTTGACTGAAAAACTCGTTTTTTTACATTGTTTTGCAGGACCCTTACAACGAGCTTAATCTAAATACTCCTTTCATCTAAATACTCCTTTCAACAAGTTTCATCCTGTTTGAATCCTAGTGTGGCACATCTCTGTCTTTCAGGGCAGACGGTGGCCGGCTGCTGTTTGATGAGGGCATGAAGGCAGTCGGCCGACAGCGCCCTCGTTGTCTTCCCAGCGCATTAGAGATTCTCCTTCAAGACCTTGCCCCATCATCAGAGGCACTGACTAATCTAACGCGACCCCGCTGCTGAACTCATGTTCAACATTTTATGGAACGGCTGAGAGGTGAGCCAGTGTTCCTTTGGTGCAGTATTTTACCATTCTTCGTGGCTCTGCTGCCTGCTGCCTGCATATGCTACTCCCCACGCCTCCCTACACCGCAAACATCCCCAGAGCGTAATCCATTAAGGAGCCGCATCTTTTCCAGGGGACTTCCTTTTTCCCCCTGCCATTTGTAATGTTACATGCAGCCAAAAGTGATTTTGCAAACACTGTCAGATGTGAGCTGTCATCTCCGTAGGAGGTAAGCCTATGACAGCACTCCAGGGATACCTAGAGAGGCATTTACCACTGATGCAGAAATCAATACCTTTCTTTTCCAGAAGAAGCCGCCTGTTACACTTGTATGTCACCTGCTATCCCATTATTTTTAAGTGAAATATCAGCTTCTCCTGTAGGAATGAGGGCCACTCGTATGGGAGACATGATGCCTTTTAAATGACACTTTGGTGGCGTGTAACCACACCGGTGCTTCTCTCAGACACCAAAGGTGAATCTACTTTGCCTACTAGGAATGAGGTTGCATTTGAGCAGATATAGGCTTGGATTGAATTATAATTTGTCCTTAACTTTTACTTACAAATGAATGCGAGTTTTGTTAAACATATCAATTTTTATGTTCAATTTAAGGACAATGGTTGATTGAATGCAGGCCACAGAGATAGGAGACTTGCACAATTCAGTTACAGAGCCACAGACAGATGTCTGAGGAAATTCAGTTTGAGTACACTGCTCAAGAGTAAACAGCCCCTATTGGAATTCGACCATGCAGCCCTCCGGTTGGAAGACCTGTTCCCTAACCATCAAACTACCACATTATGTAGTCCGTATGCCTGAGTGAAAGGGAAAGTCAGTAGGGCTTGCACAAAGTCAAAATAGATTTTTCTTGTTGTTTTAGTTCCTGTGGCAGAAGTTAGCTGAATGACCATATGTTACTGGCAGGATCAGGTCATTAATTATAGTGTGTCCAGTGCCTGTTATATGCAGATGCGGATCCAATACATCAAAAAAGGCAGAGTGACCGTGTCCATTCATGGTGTCACTGTGTGATGCAGTGGACACAAGTAGTCAGAACAATGTGAACTCTTTTCATATGCAAATTGTTCATTGAGACAATCATTTGGGTGTTTTGCAATCAAGTAAATGTGGTTGCTTAGTGCTGAAACATTTTAACGGAAACGGTAGGTAGGGTTAGTGGCACGATCACGTGACGTTTTTTGGTTTACCAGCTGTTCTGGCATAGACTCCAACCAAAGAAAATGAGCTGTACTCAGTCTTTAAATATACAAATGTGTTTATGGTCAGTAATGTGTCAGTGACAAATGCGTGAATAGCTGTGATGCCTGTGACTCGTGATGGGAACATAGTTTCACCACTGACACTGACAGAGGATTGGGTTTATTTATACATGATACAGATTTGAAGCTACAGGTAAACTTCTAAGAAACGTTTTTCATTTAATTAACCACTAATTATTCATTCCTTTTAAAATGATCACTGGCACATGATCCCCAACAACCTCACCCAGACCTGATGTATTCTCTCATCATCGTGCAGACGGTTGTGCAGTTAAAACTGGTGATCAAGCAGCAGTAGTGGTAGGTCACTTTAAACAATTTTAAGCACTTAGTGCATTAGGTTAGTAGTGCATGCATTCCTCATATAATCATCAGTGTGCCAGGATCTCAACAGAAAGGCTATTTAGTCAGGTCAACACTGCCCTCCAGTGTTTCAGGTAAAAAGGAAGCATTTATAATCAGATAATCAGTCCTGCATTTAGAAATGTTTCCTCACAGGGGGTATTTCTTTGTAAAGCAGGAGTCTTCGATCTTTTCTTTCCCAGGGACCAGGGAAAAGGGGAAGACCAGGGACCCCTTATTATATTTGGGGTTGTCCAAATCACCAAATTATACTAATAATGGGACTGAAATCAATAGAATACAAGTATTTCAAATAAATGTAATTCATTTTTAATAGAATATATATATATACAGTATATATGTAGTGTATATACTATTATAAGCCCACTGACATCAGGTTGAAGACCCCTGACATGAAGAACATTTCAAAGCCCAGCAGAGGCATGGCTCAAGGTGAAGTTTGTAATAGTACTTGGGGGCATCTTACCCCACAGTAAGATGCCACTGAATAATAGCATCAATGGCCATTATTTTACACAAATAGATGTGCACATAAAGAAAATCCCCCAAGATGCAGGATGCAGTCTTCTCCTTCAAATAAGATTTACCTGTAGCAGGATTCTCAGGGGAGCTGTCTTTGAATGTGGACTGCACAATACTAACTTTGTTCCAATTGGAACTTTATGTTAATTAAATGTATCTGTGTAGAGCAACAGCAACAAATTCATCTGAAAATAAAACTGAAAGAATGTTAATAATACTTGGCTTGGGCTGGCGGATGGCCCAGCGGTCTAGTGCACCGGATCGAAACCCGCGTTTCTACCAGACCGGCCCTGGTCGTCAGCCCGATCGGAGGCGGCATTTGGCTGTCCGCCTCCGGGGAAGGGGGGAGGGAGAGCCGGCACGAGTCCGCCGAGGAGAAGGTTAATGGAGTCCGTGGAAGATCTCCGTCTCGAAAGAAGGCGGGGAAATAGGTCCAGGAATACGAATCTCGTTCCCGGAGGACGGGCGGCGGACTCGTGAGGGTGGGGAATTGAAAATAAAATAGAGGGTATAATTGGCTACTAAATTGGGAGAAAAACGGGGGAAAAATCAGAAATAAATTTATTAAAAAAATAATAATACTTGGCTTGATGGTTCATTGTGTTTAATCCCTTAAAAATTATTTTAAATTGTATTATGCAACAGTTATGTTACGTTGTGTTGGGGGAGGTGCATTTTGTCATCCTGTGCAGGCAAACAAAATGTGTCCCAGCCTAACCTAAATGCTCATAAACAAGCATTGTGCGATCATTGGTTTATTACTGTGAATGAAACTAGGGCACTAAGGTATGTAGCTTTGGCAGCCAGCACAGTCCATATAGGATCAGCACACCAAACCTACAAGCTAATGTCATATACCACAATTTTGGGGTCCTACCTATGAGCTGGAAATTATGGGTCAGGGATAAAATAATTATGGGTCACCAAAAATAAGCAAAGATCAACATGATATGATTGGCCTTGTTACATGGTAGCAATATTTTTTGCCTGAGCATATTATATCTCTCCAAATATCAGCTGAACCAACATCTCTGTAGATTGATTGATTGATTGATTTTATTTGACAAATAAAAAAATACAAATACACAAATGTGCATACAGTACTAAAGAATTCCTCAGGATATGGCAATAAAGTCAGGCAGTGTGGTATAATGGTTAGGGAGCTAGGCTTGTAACGTTAAGGTTGCAGGTTCAATCCCCAGGTGGGACACTGCCGTTGTACCCTTGAGCAAGGTACTTAACCTGAATTGCTTAAGTAAATATCCAGCTGTATAAATGGATTGTGAAGAAATGTAAACTGTAAGTCGCTCTGGATAAGAGCGTCTGCTAAATGCCTGTAATGTAATGTAATGTAAAGTCACATGACTTATTTCCATTGCGGTCCTGGAGTCTGGGCTAGGAGGCAGGCAGGAAAAGGAAATGCATGTGTATGCTACTAATATCTTATCTGTAAGCTGTCTTCCCCAGGCCTTGGTGTCGGCACAATTCTTACCACGAGAGGATAATATCAATGGCAACCTTGAAAAGATATCTTGTGGTAGCAAGTGATCCAAAACAAAAATATAAAAAGGGGATCTGAGCTTGGCTTGCGCTGAGCCTTCCCACGAATCGTAAATGAATCATGCATGGGCTAAGGAGTGAGGGAATAGACATTTTTATTATTTTCTTCACTGTTCTGATAGGTGTGGAGTGATTTTTCCTGGCATGTTTTAGGTCCACTCAACCCCTTATAGGGTAAGTTAAACACCAATAAATACAAAACCATTCTGAGTGATCACCTTCATCCTATGCTGAATCATTTCTATCCTGATTGGAGTGGTCTCTTCCAAGATGATAATGCTCAATCCACAGGGCACGAGTGGTCATTGAATGCTTTGATGAACATGAGAACAATGTAAACCATATGCCATGTCCATCTCAGTCGCCAGATCTCACCAAATGTAACAAGTAGTAGATTTGGATGGAAATTGATGGAATTTCTTGTGGAAGGATGGTGTTGCATTCCTCCAATAGAGTTCCAGACACTTGTAGAACCTATGCATTGAATGCAAGGTACATTGAAGCTGTTTTGGCGTCTGGTTGTGGCCAGACACCAGATTAAGACACTTTATGTTGGTGTTACCTGTACATATCAGTTCCCAGGCTTTTATATTTAATTTTTCCATTAAAATCAACACAATGAAAAAAGCTGAAACCAAATGATATTTTCCGCACCCTTCACTGGGTCCCCATAGCTGCTTGCATCAGATTTAAGACACTATTGCTGGCCTAACGGGCTATGAATGGAACAGCCCCTCCCTACCTCATGGCAATGGTCAAACCCTACACCGCTGCACTTTGCTGCCTCCTTTGCTGTGACTCCTTCCCACCGAGTGACCAATGGCCTCTCATCCCGGTTACGACTCTTCTCTATCCTGACACCACAATGGTGGAATGAACTCCCCACTGACGTCAAGACAGCCGAATCACTGCCCATCTTCCACCGCAGACTAAAAATTCACCTCTTTAGACTGCACCTGTGATGGTGGGTTTAGTGATTGGAGCCAATCGCAGAACCCCGGGGGTATCAATAAGTTAGACTGTAAGCCTACAGCCTAACCACAAGCTCTGAATGACAGAGAAGGGGAAAAAACAATAACCAAAAGGGTGGAACAGAAAATATCACCCAACGGGTGACTAAGTGTCACAAAGACACAAACAAACGAATAAATTAACCACCGACACCGAGTGTCCGAACGAAATAATAAACGGCTAGGAGAGCCAAATAAAGAACGAAAATGAAAACCCAAAACACAGTCTTGTTTGACTGTTTGAAAGGAAATCACTGTATACCTAAAGGTAGAAAGTTTTCCTAAATACGTTTTCATAAAGAAGTCCTACATTTGCTAAGGAGATTCTTTGTTCCTAAAGTAAGTTCTTGAGTAGTATCTTTAAAAAGACGCTACATACCTTACCGGATAAATCGTAACAATGGCTTACGATTTCCCCTGAACGAAGTCAGGTGCGAGTATTTATAGGGATGTGATTAATAATAAAGTCCGGCTGTGCACCTTCAGAGGAAGGCGCAACACCGCCATCTGGTGGTGGTTCAGGGGAACAACCGTGACAGGACCCCCCCCTTAAGGGACGGCTCCTGACGACCCTTCAGACCCACGCCGGTGAAAATCCTGGATCAAGGATGGATCCAAGATGTGCCGGGACGAGACCCAACTGCGCTCCTCAGGGCCATAACCCTCCCAGTCCACAAGGAACTGAGTACCCCTGCCTACTCGCCGCGAGGCCAAAATACTCTGCACCATGTAAGCGGAACGACCCCCAATGATACGAGGCGGCGGCTGCGGAACCTTGGGAGACGCCAGGTCGCTAATGAGTAGCGGTTTGATGCGGGACACGTGGAACGTGGGATGAATCCGCATAGATTGTGGGAGCTGTGCGAGAACGGTGACGGGGTTAATCTTTTGACTGATTTTAAAAGGTCCAATAAAGCGTGGCGCGGGTTTCCGGGAATCTACCCGTAACGGCAAACCCTGTGTCGAAAGCCACACCCGTTGCCCCACCCGATACGATGGAGCAGCCCGTCGATGACGGTTGGCGAACCCCTTCCCAGTGGACTCCTCAAGCGGGACTTCCCCGTCACACTGCGAATCCCATTCGAGTTCTCTCTCCGTCTCATTGGAATGCACGGAGGACGGGACATGATTAGGCGAACAACACAATGATTCGTCTGTCTCACTGTTATTCGACCAACCGAGACCGGACGACGAAGGGATGGGAGGTAAGCAACCACGTGAGCACTGAGCCCCCCATTGTAAAATTGTGTTACTGTTACTGCCCCAGTTAACCTGTGGTTTATGTCTAATCAACCAGGAGTGTCCCAGAATTAATGGATGCGTGGGGGAATCGACCAAAAATAACTTTATTCGTTCGGTGTGTTCCCCGTAAGCGATACGCATAACCACAGTCTCGGTCGACTCCTTAATGCTACCGGAACCAAGAGGGCGACCGTCAAGAGCTGCGACACCACAAGGCTGCGAAAGGACCCGAACCGGCAAATTAACTCTTCTGGCGCATCCGGAATCCACAAAACAATCTATCGCCCCGGAATCGAGAAAGGCGTTTATTTTTATGTTTTGTTCTTTCCAGGATAGCTCCACCGGAATAAAAGTTTGGACGACTGATGACGGATGTTTCGCTACCGGACTCCGACCTGCCGGCGAGACCAGTCGCTTCCTTTTAAGTTTAGGACAACTCTCCCTGGTGTGACCGTTCCGTCGGCAGTACCGACACCAGCTCATACGAGCATCCTCTCCGGCCTGGTACCGAAGGCTAGTACTGTCTACCTCCATGGGTTCGTCTGACTTACCCAAAACCTTAGAATATGGAGGCGAAAACCCTTCTATCGAAACCAGGTGCTTTCTATCCCGTTTCTCATGCTCACGCTCTCTAATACGGTTATCGATCCGTATAGCAGTGGTCACTAACTCATCAAATGAGTGCGGCATACCAATAGCTGCCAGAGCGTCTCTCACCGGATCGGATAGAGCGTTAGAAAACAACGTCATGATAGGGCTCTCGGCCCAATCGGTAACCCCCGCCAGAGTTCGGAAAGAAATGGAAAATTCGGCAACACTTTGGTTACCTTGGCGCATGCGCGTCAACCTCGTAGCAGACTCTCGGTCGTGAAGTTCATGGTCAAAAACCAACTCCATTCTTTCCATAAAACCCAGAGAATCTGTCAACACAGGGGCTTGGGAACGTATTAGTGGCACCGCCCACTCGAGGGCATCACCCGTCAATAGAGATAAAACGAGTGCTACTCGCGACTCCTCTGAGCCATATCTAGAGGGTTGTGTCTGAAACACAATTTGACATTGTGCTAAAAAACCCCTACACTTTCCAGACTCGCCGCTAAAATGAGGAGGAAGCTGAATCTTGGCTTCTCGTGATACGTCCACACCCGGTGTGCCTAATCGAGGAATCACCGACGGATTCTGACCGGAGAATCCCGTCGCTGATTGGGAACGGCTGTCGACCATTTCCTTAACCATGCCCGCCAATTCTTGGAGGGACGAGATTATACAAGCCTGATTGTACTGCATGCCTTTTTGCTGTTGAACTATGTGATCCATGATAGCTTTCTGTTTATCAAGTTCGCTAGTTAGCAAACCGATATCAGCCTGAGTGTCCTGCGTGATACTTTGCTGTTGAACTAAGAGATCCATGGTCGCTTTCTGTTTATCAAGTTCGCTAGCTAGCAAACCGATAGCAGTCTGATTGTCCTGCGTGACACTTTGCTGTTGAACTAATTGAACAATGGTCGCTTTCTGTTGATCAAGTTCGCTAGCTAGCATACCTACTAGCTGTTCGATACCGCAGGGATCTGCTGACGCCGTGTTCATGGCGAAATCGTACTGTGATGGTGGGTTTAGTGATTGGAGCCAATCGCAGAACCCCGGGGGTATCAATAAGTTAGACTGTAAGCCTACAGCCTAACCACAAGCTCTGAATGACAGAGAAGGGGAAAAAACAATAACCAAAAGGGTGGAACAGAAAATATCACCCAACGGGTGACTAAGTGTCACAAAGACACAAACAAACGAATAAATTAACCACCGACACCGAGTGTCCGAAAGAAATAATAAACGGCTAGGAGAGCCAAATAAAGAACGAAAATGAAAACCCAAAACACAGTCTTGTTTGACTGTTTGAAAGGAAACCACTGTATACCTAAAGGTAGAAAGTTTTCCTAAATAAGTTTTCATAAAGAAGTCCTACATTTGCTAAGGAGATTCTTTGTTCCTAAAGTAAGTTCTTGAGTAGTATCTTTAAAAAGACGCTACATACCTTACCGGCTAAATCGTAACAATGGCTTACGATTTCCCCCTGAACGAAGTCAGGTGCGAGTATTTATAGGGATGTGATTAATAATAAAGTCCGGCTGTGCACCTTCAGAGGAAGGCGCAACACCGCCATCTGGTGGTGGTTCAGGGGAACAACAGTGACAGCACCTTGGACCTTAACCCACCAATCCCTGTAGATTGTAGCATCATGTGGGTGTTTATTTACTCAAGCTGAATGCACTTTCAGATAAAAACTTTGGATAAAAACATCTGCTAAATGATTGTAATGTAATTGAATGCACATGCTCAAAAAGTATAAATTGTAATAAATATTTATTCACTGTTATTGAATGTACATCATAGACAAACAATTACACCTATCCCCTCGTCAATTTAAATAAAAGAATAATAAATATTAAATAAATGCAATAAATATCTTCAATCTATATATTTAAAAAAATTCTCATTTTGTTGTTGTCTTTTAAGCATGACTTCAGCTTGTTGATTATTGTTGACTGGTCAAGGGCAGAAAGCAGATTCCATTCCAGGTTTGCATATACTGTGTGTAAGACAGAATGGCTTCCTTTAGCATGTTTCTTCTTTTATATTCACATTGCCTTAAAGGCAAGACTTTAAGGCAATGATCTTCTCCCTTTAAATAAGAGAAAACAATGTTTAAAGAACATTGGAAAACATTCTGATTCACATATAGTTGTGAGATAATGTGATTATGTATTAAAACATATTTATTGTTCCAAACAAGTTATGTGAAAGTCACAGAAAAACTTTCCAGGCAAGTTGCATACAAATGTAATGGTGACAGTCCTGATGGTTATCATTCACTCATGAAAAAAACATAATGAAGGATACATGTCAATTTCAGATTTGTTGAACGGTGCTAACTTTCCTGGTAAGAATAATATACATCCATCCACAATGACATTGAAAAGATATATATATATTATTTTGTTTCAGATTTTTCCCTGTTTTTCTCCTCAATTTGGAAGCCAATTATACCCTCTATTTATTTCGATTAACCCTTCCCCACGAATTTGCCACCCGTGTCTACGGGGCAAGCTACTCTCCGAGGCTGGTGATGAACCGCCTCCTTCGAGACAGAACTCACCGACCTCCATTCTGGAGACACCCTTACGTGCTTCACAGTGAGTTCGTGCCAACCACCCTACCCCCTCCCTTAGGAGTGGACAGTCAAATGCTGATCCTTAAAATATGAGGAGTCCGCTTTGAAAGGTGATAGGAAACGCATAGCTAGATATCATTGTAGGGATTTTGTACAGTAAAAGTAACATACTTATACATTTGGATCGCTGCAGCCCTAGTTTCACTATCTCTCATCACCAAGAGTGAGGTTTGAGGGGGTTAAGTAAACTTCCTATTAAAAAGACAATGTCTGCTGCCCTTATTCTCATATGCATCCAAAAGTTTCAGTTTGTGCTGTGCTTAACATAAAAATAAACATAAATCTTGTTCCTAACATTATTCAATGTTGTAGTACAATTACAAGCCATTGCAATGATTTGAGGTGTAAAAAATAAAGTATAAAATCACTTCAATACAAACCCTGCTTGTGCTTTTGTCCAGTTTTGTCTCGAAGAAACGTAGATTTTTCTTTAGGTTCCTCACAAGGACTTTCACATGGCTTTGGTTTGATTCCACATTCATTAGGAGCATTCCCAGCTGCCGGGCAGAAATCCCACCACAGTCACACTGAAATAAAACATATCATGTGATTGAACTTTGTAAAAATGTTAAATTTAAAGATTTTAAACAGGTTTCTCACATTTTGTCCATAAAATATAATTTCAAGTAAAACTAATGTTTTTTTCTTTTAATAATCAATAAAAACGAGTCATATTAGAAGACACATTAGAAAACACACTCTCATTCAGACATTCTGAAATCATCAGATATTCACATCAACAGATTATACATCCTTACTGGAATGGTTGATGAAATTGATGCACATCCGCAGTTGTTAGTTATGGACCAGTTGTAGATTAGTTAGCCAGCTAATGATCTAATGTTAGGTATAGGCAACTTAGACAACGTATAGCCATACTGTATAATTCTTTTTACAATTAACCGAATGCGCTGGGCCCTATTTCCCATAACCCTCCAGCACTCAGATCACTGGATGACCATTCAGTATTTAAATATCAAAGCCAGAATAATATAGAGTAAACAATGTAAAGTGAAGCAGACATATTTAATATATTATTCAAGTAATTGAAGTTAAAACAATTAACTCCATAGACCTTGAGTCTCATCAAGGCATCAGGTATAAAACTCATTCATGTCCAATCTTAGACTTACGTGGCCAGCTCCTAAAATCTCCCAAAAACATTCTCATGAAAGTGACCATGCTGCCTTTCCACAGCTTTCACTGCAAACTAGGAAGCTTTTAAATGGAAATGTCAATAATTTAAACAACTTAATAACCCCCCCCCCCCCACACACACACACACAATATTGCCACCAACAGCACCCACCCTTTCAACAATTTTTCCATATGTCTGCAAGCCATCGAGCCACAACCCATACAGACCACATTTAAGTACGTGTTTAAACTATTATCTCATGTTATTTGACACTTTCTAGCAAACTGTCATTTAACTTTGATTCAATACACTTGGGAACTTAACCAGGGAGAACACATTTGTTTAATGTGCTCTGTGGTTCTGTGTGGCTCAGTAGGTAAAGCATAGTGCTGACAATGCTTAGGTTGTGGGTTTGATTCCCACTGGGACCACATATACTGAAAAATTTATGCATTCGCTACTTTAAGTCGCTTTGGATAAAAGTGTCTACTAAATGGCATGTTATGTTTATGAAAAAGGTATAGGTAAACAGAAATGAATTATGAGTTATGATTTTACTTCAATAACTTTAAGTTATTGAGACCATATCAGTGTACCTTTGAGGTTATTCCACTTATTGGGTCAAAGTAACTCAGAGTTACTATGGGTAATATTAGACAAAGGAAAAATAAAATATATCACTTACACAATCCTTCATAGAACCTTTTGGCAGATGTACGGTTGCCACAGTCTGCAAAAAATAAATACAAGGAAAAATCAGCTTAACCATGATCACTTGGTGCATTTGATTTAACACCTATCTTTGAAGGAATTACTCACCGATCTGTTCTTTAACATCGTGTTGTATGAAAGCCACTACAATTGAAATTTTGTTTAATTGTGCTTACTTTGCTAATCACATTTCATTAGAAATGTTGTACTGTTATGTTTGTGTATTACATTTTATGTGGGCACGCTTCACCAGGGTCCTTCATCGTTTTATGTAGTACTGTACATATCAGATCATCCATTTGTGAAGCCAGCTGGCTTCAAAATGTTTATGTTTGCCAACCGCAAAGTGAAGTGCAAAGTGAAACTAAAGTAATTCATTTTTCCCACTTTTTCTGATTTGTGTAGCCAATCATGCACAGGCTCAATACATTTTATATGGGCTGCAAAACTATGATAACCTTGATTATAACTATCTCTCTTGAGACCTTAATGCATTGACATAATTACCATACAATAATAATAAAGGATATATACACAAGATTCTCTTTAAACATGTCATTATAGTGTAGGATATGTTCCATAAACTTTAACCTGATGTTTAACCCATTTAGACCTAAAATGCCTGCTAAAAACGCCTATTAAAACCCAAGCAATTATTCTACACAACCTCTTAAAACCTGAGGGTTTTCTGGAAAAAATTTCAAAAAAAAAAGCAGACACCAACGTGCACTTCATTTCCCCCACGTCTATTTCAGCGAATCACAGCGCATTTCATTAATCGCAAAATCGAAGCGACCTAAACGTCACTCCAGGTCTTAATGGGTTAAATCAACTAAATTGTACTACTGTACTTTTTGTATTCGCTTGTTGCTTAGTATATTTGGATTAAATTAATGAAGAAAAAAACCATTAGAAACTGGCTCAGAGACCAGGATAGTAACAAGTGTTGCCACATTTTCTTGTCATTTGTCATTTTGAAAACAAAGTAAAAAGGCATAACTTACACAGTTGAAACGGTTTAGTTGACTTTCTGTGAGGTTCTGTAGGTCGTCTATGATCACATCGAGCAAGTAGTTTCCTTGGCCAAAATGCAACAAGGCAATGATGAGCACAATGTATTTCATCATGCAGTCACTACTGTATACCTTTTCTAGTAATAATGCATGCAGCAGGAGTTCACACTTTTATATGTTAAGAGCAGGAAGTTTGTGGTATGGGTGTGAGTACCATGAGGTAAGTGTAACGTAGGCAGCATAGTAATACGTATGCCTGTTCTGTGCTACTATATGCGATGGCCTGATTAAGTGGATATGATCAGATCCCTGTTTAAAGATCATAACTCCCACTTTGGAAATTTCATAGAATTATTCCAAGAATTTACAGAAAACAACTTTTAAATTACACTCGTCCAATTGTCTGACTTATTTTTTGTAAAATAACAAAATATTGTAATTATTTTAATAAAATATCCAGTATTAATCACAAAGGGTAATTTCCACAATCTATAACACGATATGTTATTCATGTGTGTAGACTCCCAATTAAAATAATTAATTATCTCATATTTGCCTACGTACAGTATATGACTTTGGCATCTGGGTTTGCCAGAAGACTTTTCCAACTTCTCTCTGAGAGTAAGGTGACCAGACCAGAGTCCCAGATTTTACTGGACAGCACCCAAATAAATGCCAAACACACTTTGAAATCTCAGTCTCATGACTATGTCTCCCATTTTACTTTGTAATGCTTTGAATGCACCTCACAATCCTTGCCAATTTCACTAATTAGATGATTAATATCATCACTAATTAATATCATTAATCACACGGAGCCATAATACCATTGTATAAGATTGCACAACCATGCTCGTAACAACAATTAAAAAGCTCAGTACACACAAGCATAGCCAGAACACGTTTGTAGGTTGATATGGTATAATACAGAAAGCTGATCTAGGACCAGTCCTTGGGGCACTTTCTCTCCAAATCTTGTGTTAGTTAGTCTTTCAAGCAAGATGACTATACTGTTTACTTGATACACAGAGGCAGTTGCTAACACCCGTCTATGAATAAACTCCTTGGGTGTGTTATAGTCACACATGGGGCCATATCCAGGAGTCAAGAATTACCGAGGTCATGAGACCAAGCCCCTCCAGGGGGTTTGTCACAAGAAATGCAACTAAGAAATATTTTATGTAATCAGTCTTGTATCTAATTCACTACAGGAGTAGTAGACTGTCATGAATTGATGAATGGCCACTGAAAATGTACACTAAAATGTAGCTCGCTTTGTGACTATCACCACTGTCAATGTATGCTGCGTTCGCTAACGTTAGCCTAAATTGTCCCATCACCACTGTAGTCTGACTAAAAAGTGGTTTGTGTAACAGTCAGCTAGACAGACATGTTTGGCTATCGACTACACAAAACTACACACAAAGTAGCTATTGATCTCTGGATATGAATACATTTTATATTTTGAAAATGTTGGGCATTTAGCAGACGCTCTTATCGAGAGCAACTTACAAGATGTGCATTTATACATTGTAAGATCAATCATTGTTTGCGCAAGAGATCAGTGTAGTAATACAGTAATAGACATCAATGATGGCAGCTGCATACCATACCTGTAACACAGGGAAAGGTTAGTAGATTTGTTTTACAGTATTAAACATAGATTCATAATATGAAATGCAGTATTAAACATGTAAGCAGTAGTGATGACAATTAGTTTATTTACAGAATCAGTGGTAGTGGAGTCTGAAGAGGTGGGTTTTGAGTCTCTTGCGGAAGATGGCCAGTGATTCCGCAGTCCTGACCGAGTATGGAAGATCATTCCACCACCGAGGGGTCAGGACAGAGAAGAGGTGAGACCGTGAGTGGGGCTCAGAGGGATGGGACAGCCAATTTGCCAGAGAAGGCAGATCAGAGAGGTCTAGCTGGGGTGTAAGGTGTGATGAGTGTCTGGAGGTAGGAGAGAGCAGTTACTCTAGCGCAGGGGTCACCAACACGGTGACCACATGAGTCGCCCGCAGGCCTGTTCTAAAAAATTTGTTAAAAGGGTTTGTTCAGTGGCTAGTGAAAATGGGACATTTTTCCTATGAAATGTAGTAGAAGTGATCATCTGAAAATTTAAACAATTGCTGAGATTAATAGAAATAAAGTGTTGAATATTGATATTATCTGTTTCCCACCTTGTTAAGTCATTGTTGGTAATTATTGTGAGAAATCATTAACGTGATCAGTGTCTTCACATAGATGAGTATCATTTATCATTAATAATAATATATAACTAAAGGCAAATTAGTTATTTCAGAAGAGTGTATCAAACTGGTAGCCCTTCGTATGACTCGGTACCCATGAAGTAGCTCTCAGTTTCAAAAAGGTTGGTGACCCCTGCTCTAGCGGCTTGATAAGCCAGCACCAGTGATTTAAATTTGATGGAAAAGTGTCTACCTGTGTTTGTGAACTGACCTGCTGTTTCCGTCCCGCCGTGTTAAGTATCTTTGGTTTGCTAAAGTTTACCACGTTAGTTTTGACTGATCTCTGTTAGTTATCTATAGTTTCTAAACTTTGCGTAGCTTATTGGTGTTTAATTGCTAGCTATTACTGAATTAGATTAGCCTTGTTATTTGTTAGTTTCGACAGTTTATCCGCAATTGTTGGTTTGATTGTAGTGAATTGCAAGCAGTCCTGAGTAAATCCGTGTAATTATCACGCTATTTGACTCAGCTGTTTGATCCCTCTTTTGCTCATGCGGCACCTGCACGGTTAAGTACAACCACGCCGATATTACATGTTGTGAGCATTGGACGTCCAATATCGCTAACATTTCAATCGCATAAGTCAATGACTGTTGTAACCATTGCGTGTGTTTAAGCCGTAAACATGTCTATGGTTATGGGCGGACTCTGGTCTCGATAAACGGAAGTAAGGCTACGTCATACGATTAGTCAAAGGCGGCAAGGGAGTTAGGCTGTGAGGTCTGTAACTTTCAAAACAAAAATGAGATAAAATGTTGTCCTCTTATTACTTTGTTAAAATCTTACTTTGTTATCAACAAAGTCGCTAAACTGGCTGGCTAGCTAGCTAGAATATAAATAATAGATAACGTTATCTAAACTGTCGAATGTTCAGCTGTTAGGCTTTCTCATTAAAAGCACACGAACTTCGCTTCGCTTAGCTCCCTTGATAGCTACTGCATGCACGTAGCGTGGGCAAGATAGCTAAACACATAGCTAACGTTAGTTGTAGTAACGAACGCAAATGTAAAACATTCATTATCTTGTGCATTTGCTAACCAGTATGTTTGCATTAGGTTTCGTGGTATGCATGCATTTTGTTCACCACACTGTTGTCTAGCTAACCAGAAAGCAAACTAGCAGGATACGTCGTTATTTTATGTTGTGTTAGCTAGCTAATCAGCAAGGGGAAAGCAGATATTTGATCTAACAGTAACGTTAGCTAATGTTGTAGTAGCTATGGCCTGTGCTTTGGATGTTTTTTTTAAATTCATTACTAGCTCTAGAAAAATATGGACTATGCGATCTTTCATGACATTTCGCTCGTATTTGACAGTTAAGAAGATCAAGATGTCAAAGATCGAGAAGATGAGCATCCTTGGAGTGAGAAGTTTTGGCGTGGAGGATAAAGACAAACAAGTCATATCATTCTTTACTCCCTTGACGGTGCTTGTGGGACCCAACGGAGCTGGCAAAACGGTTTGTCACGCAACCCCAACCAGTAGCAACCAGAGTTATTCTATTACACCTAATGTTTCTTATTTTGTGTCCGATTGTGAAATCAACCTGGAGAAAACATCAAGTCTTAGATTGTTAGTAGCTTCGCTTTCTGCAGCGTATTCAGACGTCCCCAGATACCAGGGATTTGATTTCCCCAAAATGTTACTTAAAAACCACCATCTTCAATTGGCTCCCATACAAATATTCAAATACTCTACCACATAGCTCCCATGTCTTGACTCCTATACATTTTTACTAATTGTGGTAATCCCCCAATTGGCAACCCTGAATAGTGGGTGTGGGTATTTGCACTGATACTGCTCAGTTGTTGACATACATCCCTGCTTTTTCTAAGCCTGTGCACTATGGCTGTATTATAATATTAGAGTCCATGACACTTGTCTAGATCTTTCAACCTTGTATTTTCATTGTAAATCTTAACACATTTATTTTATTAAAACGAATTGATCTCTTGGTCAAGTAGGTTTTCTGGGAAACCATACGCACTAGGCCAGGTGACATACAGTGGGTCACACATCTAAAAAAGAAAACAGGATCAGTATTCATAAAGTGTCATAAAGTAGGAGTGATGATCCAGTATCAGTTCTGCGTTTTAGCTCATAATGGATACGATTAGGATACAGTCGGGAACCTTGATCCGAGATCAGCTCACCTACTCTGAGGTGCTTTATGAATACAAATGCCACTCGTAGTTGTTGCAGCACTCATACAGTAGTAGCTGTAGAACATCAATAATCTGAAAGGTTGTGTCATGCCTCTGCATGTATGTATTACAGTGGTTTGAATGACTACTTCCACACCTCTTCCCATAACACAATGGCTGTGTCCCAAATTGCATACTTGCATCCTGTGTTCTCGTGTACTTTTAAGAATGCACTTCCAAGTACACTCAAAAGAATGCACTACCGAGAGTGCAAGAAGGCAGAGCATTAAAATCTGTTACATTTGAAACGTTCTTGTACTTAGACGTCACCACTCTTCTGACCTTAGCAAGAAATACATCCGGCACAGATTGCATTGAAGCAACGGCGTTGGTGATAGTTGCCCGTGAGCTTATTATAGGGTTGTGTGGCGAAAGGGTCTTGGTATTGATTAACATAGAAAGTAATCAAGAAACCAAATACCAATACGTGTTTTCAGGTTAAGATGCAATTATATGTGGTTTCCCTGGCTAGCAATAAGCCATCTCCAGTCAGTAACATATGTTTGTAGTTTTATGCCAAATATGACTTACCACGGATAAATAAAACCCATTACATGTTGTTGTAAATATCATTGACTTTATTGTTGACATTGGGTAACAGTCATTAACAACAAAAGGTAATGTACAGAGTAATCTTTGGAGCGAATGAAGTATTATTGCTATGTAGGCTACTCAAGTAATAGAAACAAAGCTACTTGCAACTTCAAATGAAAACCTTTAGTGTAACATCACTGCTCATAACAGCATTGCAGCATTGCTCATAACACTGTTTTTGGCTTCAGTCAACTGTCATTGCCAGAACATTGAAGAACATGTCCTGATCTGTCAATAAATCAACCAAAACAAACGTACATCTCCATCAGTAAAGTTACCTTAGATAGCTCTGCTCTTGCTGGTGTTAAAAGTAAATTTTCTACATTTGGACCTGCTATTGCTAAATTACACCATATCCTTTTTTTTAATTAAATGAGGTCTATTTTCCAGTTGAATGACTTGTGTTGTTAATTTTGCTTTCTTTTAAGTTAAGACAAACTTCTACCTGTGCTTTAACTACAGACCATTATTGAATGCCTGAAGTATATTACATCAGGTGACTTTCCACCAGGGAGCAAGGGGAATACCTTTGTTCATGACCCCAAGGTAAGGGTTACACAATTAATTGGAAGTGTTGCTTGTTAAAACTGTGGCTAATCCTCCTCATGAATGTTTAATCCACAAAACAATGAGTAAAACCCCAACAGCAAAATACATTTCAGCTGACTTGTTTTAGTAGTTGTAAACCACACCATTAGTATGTCATGGGTTAAGGGCTTGAATATACATATGAAGTCAGGAAATGGTACCAGTCCCAGATGCAAATGTTGGATCGACAAAAAAGTAAGCCTTGCTAATAAAAATGTGAGTTTATTTTATTAAGTCGGTGGCCTTATGTACAGAAAAAGAAAATGCAGGAAAATAAGCGTCCCCCCCCTAAGAATCCCTTTTACTTTCACTATGTTTGGGTAATGGTGTTGTCACGTTCCTGTCCCAGGATGCCCATGAGACCGACGTGCGGGCCCAGATTCGGCTGCAATTCCGAGATGTAAACGGAGAGCAGTTGGCTGTCCAGAGGTCGATGCAGAGCACGCAGAAGGGCAAGAAGACAGAGTTCAAAACATTAGAGGGGGTAATTACCAGGATCAAGTGAGTTATCACTCTGAGGTATACTGGTTACAGTGATCCAGACGATCATATCGCCGTCATTACGTAGAACAAGATTTTCAACTCCGTCATGGGGCACCTCCATGTATGCTGGTTTTCGTTCCAGCATCTCTTATCTCTTGTACTGAAAATGTGTTTTAAGTTCTTCCCTAATTCCAATTACTCCTTCATAAGCCCTCCGTCATGTCCTGTATGCCCTATGCATTAAATCAGTCTTGAAGAGTTAATACACCCCTAGATGACCATGCAGAACAGTTAAATGGTTAATCCCCAGACAGTAAAAAAAATACTTATTCCAGATGGGTGAGGAAGCATGAAGAATGGTTGTTATTTCCATAATGAATGGTAACTCTTGAAAATGAAAAGGGTACACCAGAGATTCTTCAGCCTTTCTCCAATATACCAATGAACTCAAATCTATATTTGTTTTAATGTTCAGGAAAGTTAAGTTTGCACTGTGAGTGAATTTCTGTTTGCAATTGTCTTGCGAATTAGATCATTTTTGAAAGGAGGAATCAGGGTCACTTGTGGGAAACAGATTTTTATTTTAATTTGTTCCAGGGTAAAAATATTTTACTTTAAAAAAAAAAAACAGAAAAAAAAAAAAAAAAAACAGATGTATCAGGCTTTAATTTCATATTATAATTAGACACAGGAATGTTCAGTTGATCTTCTCTGAAATGGCTTGAAGAAACTTGGTATCACTTTCGACACTGTAAATGTGTGAATGAACATTTCACACATAAAATGTGAAAGCCCTGAACTTCTCCGCTTGGCACGCATATTTACTGAAAGTCCAACCCACTACTGTTCAAAGAAGAAAATATCCATGGCTACAATCTAAAATCTCACCACAGAAGCAGAAACATCCGTTGTAACATCACTATGACCAAGCATGGATTGGCAAGCAGCTATACTACACTCTAGCTTCCTTATGTCAAACTGCTAAAGCTAGGCAAGATTGGAATTAGTTAATGCTTGGATGGAAGATGACCTGGAAAACTAAGTTGCTGCTAGAGGCGGTGTTGGTGGGCTAGTATGGGGCATTTTCCCCTCAAGACTAAAGAAAATCCAATTATGCAGACACTACTCTAGAAGGTGCCATCCTTTGGATGAGACCTTAAACTGTGGTTCTGACTTACTGTTCATTAAAAATCCCGTGGCCCTTTTCAAAAGAGTGGGTGTATTAACCCTGGGGTCCTGGTCAAATTCCACATTTGGCCACTTAATCATCCACCGTCTGATTAGCTACACAATCCCTTGAATCCCAATATCGTTTTGGCTCAGATATTTCCCCGGAACTACTATATATTTACAAATTAACAATAAAATAATGTCATTCACTTGATTTCATTCATATTTGGCGAAGTGATTTCAGCATAATGAAGAACACTAATTTCATTTGCGTATTTTTAACACATCATAGAGAAATGTCGCCCCAAACCACAGTCTTCACAATCTTTTTTATCACAACTATAGATCTGATATTGACAAGAAGGGCACACTAAAATGTCTAGAGATCATGAACATTGACAACCCTGCCCTCAGTACCCCAGTGGCATTTTCAATCTACCTTATGGCAATGTTTTACCATGTTTTGGGTAGTCACTGTCCGCGTTTCCTCATTTGAATGCCTGCAAATGTTTGTACCATAAATGGTGGGTGACACAGATATACACATGATACGGGCTGTTTTTAATGTTTGAGCAATTACTTTTTTTCAAAATTATGAGAAAGAATTATGTTATTTACTATATCTTTGTGAATATACATTTGAGTGACATACAGTACAATTTATTGAATAATTAATGCATTTCAGAATGTGTGCACGTGTATGTACGTGTGCGCTATATTTTCTAATCTAGCCTCTTAATAGTCCTAGATAAAAAGTTTTTAATTTGACAGTTTCTGTATTAGCTGTTACCTCAGCCTTTCCTATATCTGAGAATTTCCACGAGGGCTGATATTTTAGCCTTCCAAAGTGTTTGCTGACTCACAGGAGTTTCTCTACAAGTGTGATGTGGAACTGTTTCTAAGAAACTAGCAGAGGTGAACACCTTTACACAGTAACTCTGAGCTAATGAAAACGGCCCAAATAAATGCAGAATAAAAATTTCCAATGGCTCACATTAGGTGAGCAAAGGTTATTCCCCCAAACCTAACCCCTGCAAAAATTCAAATTAACCTGAGTTGTCATGTTTTAATATTTTTGAAACGCTCGAAGGGAAATGAAAGCGAGTGGGATTTTCAGGATTTCCTGCTGGGTAACTGGCCACAAGATGTTCAGCGTTCGAGTCATTTAGCCTTGGTAAATTTCACACTTTTCAGTTAAAAGCTATGCTTCTTTTAATATCCTTGTGGAGTTAGGCTGCGAGGAGTGACTCGGAGGAGTGACTGTCATGTATGGAGCTTTTCCTTGGTACCCCACTATCACCCTAGAGTCCCAAGTCTATGTTCTGTTTTCCCCCCCACTCAGGCACGGAGAAAAGGTAAGCCTGAGCTCCAAATGCGCGGAGATCGACCGCGAGATGATCACGGCACTAGGAGTGTCCAAAGCCGTCCTGAACCATGTCATCTTTTGTCACCAAGAGGAGTCAAACTGGCCACTGAGCGAGGGGAAGGCACTTAAGCAGAAATTTGACGAGATATTCTCAGCCACAAGGTATTCTGGAAAGCGCAATCATTTGGAATAAGATAATTGTTTTTGTCTTGTTTTTAAAACACTGAGATCATAGATTTAAAAGTTTGTATTTTGCTTTCCATTGTTAGGAGCATTACAACTGGATATGCATCTATTATTCATTCATTAATAAAATGTTCATACACATCATAGATCTATAGAATAGTCAAATGCCAATAAACCATTGCCCTGAGGTTGAGGTAATATGGAAACAGCAGATTTCAAACTGTTTGACATTAATGTTGAATGTGTGAGTAACATGTTGTGTGGCTCATGCTGTCTGTGTTGAAGACAAGGCCTTGGCTAGTGCAGGGCATTAGCCCGTGTGGTCCAGTATGGCACATAAAAACCACCATTTCAGCTTGGAAACAGTTGATGATTTTGATCACCCTAATGGGTGCGTAACCACAGATTGTTTATACACCTATTTCTCCTTTTTCATAAGGGATATGTCCCAGAGATGCTTGCGAATCGCAAAATAAATAGCACTGTTACACATGCCTAACTCCATAGACGGGTGTAAATTTGTATACTCTGTTCAGAATAGCTTATTGTTTTTTGTATTCTACGTGACCATTTGTGGATGACATTGCTACTATAGTAATGCTACAAGCAAGTTATGGTGTTAATGTTACAAGCATGTCTTATGGTGACAACTATAAGGTCCTTTAATGACAATTAAGATAGCCACCTGCTTAGCTAATTAAGCTAACTAGATAAAGTTACCTTGTGCTTGTGTTCATGGAATCAAATACAAGTACACCAGCTTATTAGTCTTAGATAGTTTGACAGTTGAAACTGCTAATTGGTCCCTTTGCTCTGTAATGTTAGTTACAGGAGACTGAAAACAGGCGAGCTAGCAAGCTAGCTAGTCAGTTATGATTTCATTGTAGTGAGCTAAATACTTAATTTTCTAAATAGCTTTAGAAAAGTGTGGGCCAACACAATTTCAGACTGACACCTTGTCTGCACAATAATGGGATTTGTTTTCCCCAGACAAATCCTAAGAAATCCTATGACCACATGCAAATCAAACCCTAAAGAAATGTACACTAACATTCGTTTCTAACTAGGTCTGCCCTGCCCCTTTGCCTCAGCAACATATCCCCTTCCCTGTGAAAATCAAGAAATCACCAGGAAGCAGCTTTGGGCTTTGATTAAAAAAACATAGCTATGAACATGTAATGTTTGCATTGGAAATAACATCCATGTGAGTGCTAGACAGGGGTTTTGTGAGCCCTGTCTGCAAGATTGGCTTTATTAAGCCTGTGAGCAGCGCTCATTACAGAGAATGGAAAACAATAAAACCCCCTCAAGGCATCAAAACAACAAACTAAAGAAAGGCAAAAAAAAAATGCAAAAATCTTTTCAGCCACTTGTCATCTTTTGTGTTTTGTGCTTTTCAGGGTTGATCTGTCATCTTTGTTCTCCCCAATAGGCTTAAAACCTGTTGGACATGTGATGATATTTTTAAAGCTTTTTTTAACTATATTTTTTGTAGTTTGCCATGGATGTGAATGATTAATAACAAATCAGTGAATAACAAGGGATAGGTGCATATTAACCAGATGGTTAGCTCCATATCCTTAACATCCGTCTCTGCTGTTGAAGCTCAATGTATTCCGAGTTGCTCGCTCATCATAAATATCCATCGTGTGGCATGGTTGTCTAGCATGGCAACACAGACAGTGCTGGACCAGCACTGGAGAAATCATGTGTAGCTCTCTCTGACTGCTGGAAGGGGCGTGCTTCCTCTATAAGGTACATCAAGGTGCTGGAGACCCTGCGGCAGCTGAGACAGAAGCAGGCCAACACCGTCAAGACCTGTCAGATGGAGTTGAAGTACCTGAAGCACAACAAGGAGAAAGCCCAGGAGATCCGGGACCTGCTTACCACCAAGGAGTCTCAGCTGGCCGCCTCCAAGGAGAGCGTGCAGCGCATCGAGGGTCAGATCGAGCCCCTGGAGGTGAGCCCCTCCGTGGCTGTGGCGACAATTAGTTGGTGCTGTTGCCATGGCAACCGCGCGACGCTGTTGTGGCCGCAGCCAACACATGCAGCCGCTGTGCTCATGCTGAAACTGTAGGAGGGATAATGAGCTCCGTGTAGCGAGAAGGCCTAGCCTCCACCCTTCATAGGCAGTGTTCACACGGGTCCTTGAAAATGTTGAAAGTGCTTTTGAATGTGGAAAATCCAGGGTTGGGAAAGTGCTTGGACTTCACTCGAAGTTACTTGATTTTATGGTGGGTTTGCACATTTTGCAGAGCACTACTTTCTCCATAGCTGTATACATCCCGGAATTCAACAATGACCAACACGTTTTGATTTCCAGAGCACACAATCTTCGGAAAAAAACGAGTTACTGTGCGATGGCAGAATAGTCTTTATTCATTTTTTTAATTCAATTTAATTATATAATTCACGAACAAACTTCTTAACCATATACGTAGGAGATTATACATTATCCATTTAAACCGATTATATTTATGGATAGCAGTTCAGTTTGCATCAAGTTTAAGTACTTTTGTGAAGAATACAACAGCAGCACTAATATTTGAACCGTCAGCTTTCTGTTTGCACATCTAGCTCCCTAACGTCAAGGCTGCACTACTGCTCATTCTGTTCTTCTTGTTTCACCTTTAGAACCGGCTGATGGATATCGATAATAATCTGGGTAAAGTGATGAAGCTGGATAACGATATTAAGGCCCTCGACAGCAGGAAGAAGCAGATGGAGGAGGACAATCGAGAGCTAGAAGAGAAAATGGAGCAGGTATGCTCTCAAATGACCAGAGAAAACCCTACAACTGGCCAGGGATGTAACAGTGCAACCCTATTTATTCCCAGGTTATTCTGGGAAAAGCTCAAACACTAGCCTATATATTGCTATTTCAGCCTGGAATATGCAATTAGCAATTAGCGACTATGATTGGGAGTCCTTAGTAGCGGACAATGATTGGCATTGTCTTGCCAAGGTAGGGTGAGCATTATTAAATCAGAGGTACACGTTTTACCTTAGTGTGCAAATATAATGAACAGCAAGCCATTTCCAATGGCATCAAAAAACTGCATGCACTGCATATATTTCCCACTAATCTAATTGGGGTGTGATTGAGCATCACAGATTTGTTCTTTTCCACGAACCATGATTCCGCGACGGTGAGTCAAATAAAAGGTGTTAGTTTACCAATGCCTTAAAATAAAAGGTGTTAGTTTACCAATGCCTGGAAGTAATGACGAGAGATGAGCTTTCACTGATTGTGCTCTGACTGTAGAGTATATCATAACGTATACTCTAGTCGGGACTCAAACGAGAGTGTACGTTATGACCACTTCCCAACTAGTGTGTGGTATGGCAGCTAACGTAATAGCTAGATAATAATTCCTAGATTTAACCGAGCAGGGATGTGGGAAGTTTTTCATTTTTTACATTTCTACAGCATAAACCTTACTGTTTATGCTGATGTCTGAAAATTGTCAGTAACGTATAGGAATGACTCAAATGGATTGTAGGTTGGGCATGAGTCAAGGGTTTTCCCTTACCTAACAGATGGTATATGCATGCAGTTTATTTATATTTCCCACTAATCTAAGTGGGGTGTGATTGAGGCTTATTCTTTTTTTCACCTTATAATAGCACTACAGATTTTCTATTTTCCAACGAACCATGATTCCGTGACGGTGGTTAAACCGCCTTAAAATAAAAGGTGTTAGTTTGCCAATTCCGGCAGTGACGACGAGAGATGAGCTTTCACTGATTGTTAAAGATAATGAAAATCCTGTGAATAGCGCAGGGGCCCAGGTTAGGGTTAAAGTCATACAAAGGGCAAATATCTTAGGAAAGATACTTGTCCTTCCTAAAAGTTACTTGTCCTTGGTCTATTCACCTTCCAATTTTCCTGGAAAGTGCAATCTGCTCTCTGAATCATATTTTTGCTGAGTTTTTAGCTGATCTTTTTGGTTTTAGCCTTTTTAGTGGGGGGTGGGCTTGCACCCTCAATAAATCTCCACATCTTTGAAAATGCGATCACTACGTCGTATGTAGCCCAAAGATAGACACGACGGTTAACGTTATTTCTTTTCTACATGGATATTTATGTTTGACTTGTGCAGCATGTGCTCATGGGACTGTGTAGCAGTGAAGCTCTGACGGGTGCCCGCAGGTGGCGTTAGCGACTAGTGCTCTGACTGTACATTATATCATAACATACACTCTAGTTGGGACTCGAACGAGAGTGTACGTTGTGACCACTTCCCAACTAGAGTGTGGTATGGCAGCTAACATAATAGCTAGATAATAATTCCTAGATTTAACTGAGCAGGGATGTGGGAAGTTTTTCATTTTTTACATTTCTACAGCATAAACCTTACTGTTTATGCTGATGTCTTGTCCAGAAAAAAATTGTCAGTAACGTATAGGAATGACTCAAATGGTTGGTAGGTTGTAGGTTGTAGGTTGTAGGTTGGGCATGAGTCAAGGGTTTTCCCTTACCTAACAGATGGTATATGCATGCAGTTTATTTATATTTCCCACTAATCTAAGTGGGGTGTGATTGAGGCTTATTCTTTTTTTTCACCTTATAATAGCACTACAGATTTTTTCCTTTCCAACGAACCGTGATTCCGTGGCGGTGATTAAACCGCCTTAAAATAAAAGGTGTTAGGTTACCAATGCCAGCAGTGACAATCTCTACAGATCCTCGCTTGTGGACTGTCCTCTTCATCTCACCCCACATGTTTTCAATGGGCTTTAGGTCGGGGACTGGTATGGCCATTGCAAAAGCTTGGATTTGGAGGTATGCTTTGGATCATTGTCCTTCTGGAAGATCCAACCACGACTCAGCTTTAGCCTCCTGACAGAGGCAGCCAGATTTTGAACTAAAATCTCCTGGTACCATGATGTCCATGATGCCATGCATCCTAACAAGGAACCCAGGGCCTTTGGAAGTAAAACAGCCCCACAACATCACAGATCCACCCCCATACCTCACAGTGGGGATTAGGCTATTTTATGCATGACCACCCCTCTTTTTACACCAAACCCACCTCTGGTGTTTGTTGCCAAAAGGCTCTATTTTTGTCTCATGTGACCATAGAACCCGGTTCCACTCAATGTTCCAGTGACGTTTAGCAAACTTTAGGTGCTTACGTTTGTGGTTTAATGACAGCAGAGGCTTTCTTTTGGCAAGCCTTCCAAATAGCTTGTTGGCATGGAGGTGGCATTGAGTTTTGGAGACTTGGTGACCCGAAGATGCAACCAACTTCTGCAATTCTCCAGATGTGATCCTTGGAGAAATTTCTGCCTGTGCGTGGGGGGGCAAAATACACTTGCGTCCTCTTCCAGGCAGGTTCATCACAGCTCCAGTTGTTTTAAATGTCTTATTTATTGCCCTAATAGTGGAGATGGGTATTTTCAGGCATGTAGCTATTTTTATAGCCATTGCCTGATTTATCAAGGTCAACAACCCTTTGTCTCATTTAATTTATGTATTCTCTGATCTTCCCTTGTTGATGGCTGACTAAGGGAGTTTGGCCTGTGTATCACCTCATATTTATACCCCAGTGAAACAAGAAGTGATGGATGACCACAGAGTTCCTAAAGACTCAGGTGAACTTTAAAAAAAATTCCTATGGGTGCCAATAATTGTGACACAAGTTTTTGAGAAATATATATTAAAGGTTACACTTCTCTCATATTTTGAGTGTAAGATCAAGCTCATGAACAACAGAAATTTTTTCATAGCCTTTTTCCCCCTCATCTTTACCAAGGGTGCCAATAATTCTGGAGGGCACAACTAAGTCTGCGTAAAACAGACTTCTAGACCCAAGGGCTCATGAACTAGACTAAAGGGCTTTTGGTGAGTGGTGTCCCAAAACATTTCCAAGGTGGCAAAATTGGACCAAAGATTTCTATTCACCTCTGTGACACAGCGCTTTGAGGACTATAAAACCTGTTTTTATCACCCCAAAAATGATGTATAATTATTTTGCTTACAAAACAGATACTAATGTATTGTTTCAAAGTGTCTCCTAATGTCTCCATGTGGCCTAATTCACTTCTGTGACTGAGAGTCACGCTACAAGATGTTGTTGCCTAAGAGACACACACACATACCAAAGTCAAATCAAAGAATTGGATAGGAAGAACGGTATTTATTTTCCAATGGTTAAAAAAACCAATAGGCATTTACCATTATCAATAAAACATTTGTAAAAAAACAGCTGTCAACATTAGCAAAATAAATAAAACATAAAAAAGAAATAATATATATAAATATTATAATATATAAATAATGTAACAGAAATTCTTCCACGGACGCCTATTACCTTTTCCTTGGCGGACTCGTGCCGGCTCATCCTCCCCCCTCCCCCGGAGGCGGACAGCCAAATGCCGCCTCCGACCAGGGCCGGTCTGGTAGAGACGGGGTTCCGACAGGCAGCGCACACCACACTAAAGTGTCACCCCCAAAGGAAGCCTTTTATCCCATCCCAATATCCCATTTCAGCATATATTGAGGGAAGTAGTATTGATTATACCACTGGATGATGCCACATGATCATATTACTGGTGGCGCTAGACTGACGTTCAGGGAGGCTGTTTGGCCGATATGAAGACACTCTTATCCAGAGTGACTTACGCAATTGACATTTCTTTACATACAATCCATTTATACAGCTGGATATTTACTGAAGCAATTTAGGTTAAGTACCTTGCTCAAGGGTACAACGGCAGTGCCCCCACCTCGTAATCGAACCAGCAACCTCTGAGTTACAAGTCCAGCTCCCTAACCATTACACTATACTGCCGCCATTATCTGTCTATTGGGAAAATGTAAGGGAAACCAATCCTGATGAGGTTAATATGGCCTGTTTTAGGCCAATCTGGACCCGGTATGAGAGTAACAAGTTTGCTTGCTTAATCGATAGATATTACTATGTTGCTCTTAATGCAAGGAATTCTGTGTAGAGCAATATGTCTAATTGTTTTCTGTTTATGAACAACATATATTATTATGTACAGTACCTATTGGCGGCAAAAGTTATTTAGCTTCATCACCTTTTGTTTAGGTATTTTATATATTTTATTGAAAATTTTAAAAAGAAACATAAGATATTAATCCTTAACCCTTAATTTTTGTACATTCTAAAAGTCTTAATTTGGTTATTGGGTCTCCTACAGGTGTTCCAGGGCTCGGATGATGAGCTGCAGAACATGTACCAGAACCACCAGCGAACTGTGCGGGAGAAGGAAAAACGCCTGGTGGACTGCCAGCGCGAGACAGAGCGGGCCAGCCGCGAGTGCCAGAGACTGAACCGGGTGAAGTCCGAGCTGTTAGTGGAGCAAGGTGTGTCCAGCAGCCGCCCCACCCCCTCTGCCGTGCACCCCCAGCCGCTGTCATAACCCCAACGCTGCATAGTGCTCAAAATGTAAAACCCAGCTGGAAATAATGTAATCCAGACCCGGAACCACATTTGTTTTGATCCGGACGATGCATTCCCTTCAGACCTGGCTAAAATACGTATTTAAATAACTTTCGAATACTTTTTCATGAAAGCATTTTTCAAATCCATTATTTACAAATACAAGGTATTTGAATGTGTTTGGAAATTGGCAAATAAGCAAATATTTATCTAATTTCTATCTTCCAAAATTAGTCAGCAGGCCTTGTAAATTGACCCCAACATTTTTTTTCCCATCATTTATCAATTAACTTTCCATAAGCCTTACATTGCTCCCACTTGTCTACGTTATGGGGCATTGTATTCAAGGTATTTGATATAGTATTAAAAACAATGTATTGACAGTAGCCTTAACCCATTAAGACCTGGAGTGACGTTTAGGTCGCATCGATTTTGCGATTAATGAAATGCGCTGTGATTCGCTGAAATAGACGTGGGGGAAATGAAGTGCACGTTGTGTCGGCTTTTTTTTTGAAATTTTTTCCAGAAAACCCTCAGGTTTTAAGAGGTTGTGTTAGAATAATTGCTTAGGTTTTAATAGGCGTTTTTAGCAGGCATTTTAGGTCTGAATGGGTTAAGGAAGTATTTGAAAATACTTCAAAAAAAACTTAAAATGAAAGTATTTGGTTTCTCAAGAAATACAAATATTTAAATACTCATGCATTTGGCCCATGTCTGGTTCGCTTTGACTGTATCACTCAGAAAAGTACACGAATACATTATTATTATTATCATCTTATGTCAATTACACTGGGTTTCTGGGTGGCTCATTCGAAGACACTGCATTCTGCTCTGTGGCTGCACCCAACGGCCGGGTGTCAAATCCAGACCATGCCAGCGCCCACTGTTGCCGACAGGCTAGAGCATGAGTTGCCATAAGGTCAACTGGAGAGCGAGGGATTCTGCTGGCTTGTCCTCGGGTCGTCTCGAACCGACAGCTGGACGATCAGGCCCCTGCAGTCTGTCTGCACCAGCTGCCCATGGAGTGTGTGTACTCTCGCGGTGGTTGGGGGAGGAGAGCAGACCTTTGATATAATTGGAAATGAAGGGTTAAACATGTACAGTTGTACAGTTGACAAATGCATTTTAATCAAGTAATTGATCTGATTTCAAATCGTGCCGTTCACTAATTGATATATATCAATATCAGGATCCCCTTTTTGAAGACTTTTTTTTTTTTTTTTTTTTTTTTTATTTTTTTGGTTCAAGCCTGTTTTTGATTATTTGATAATCTTTTTTTTTTTTTTTTTTTACATTGCAGGTCGCCTCCAGTTGGAGGCAGACCGCCAAGCCCTGAACATAAAGAACCGGGACTCGCAGGTGAAGAACCTGGCTTTGTACCTGGAGATGGAGGGGTACGAGCGTACGCCCTTCAGCGAGCGGCAACTCCAAAGCTTCCACCAGCAGGTGAAGGAGAGGCAGGATCGCGAGTCCGAGGCAGCCAATCAAGCCATGGTAAGACTGGACTTTACAGCACAGACTTGGGTGGCTTTCACACTTGGTTCATTTTGGGGGATTTTTCCAAACTCGAGTACGTTTGTACGTATGTTTCAGTTCATTTGATGTGCAAAAGCCTTTTCTGAACCCAAGTGCACCAAAAAGCCAAAAATGTGCTCAGCTTTGGAGCTAGTGAGAAAGCAATCCACACTGATCCGCTCAAGGAAGTAAGATGGTGGAAGCGTGTCAAAAGGAAGCATATGAAGTGACGACATTGTTAGTTTACCGGTTGGCACACATGTTGATGACGTGAAAACACGTTTTATCCTTTTTTTACTGCAATTTCTTTATTTTGTCTTGCGGTCTATGCACCACTGTGTAAAAGGTAGATGGGAGCGACGCATTTCATGCACCTATGGGATCCTTATTGTGCAGGATTTAAATGTATCTGTGTTAGCAATGCTTATAGTTCTGATGGAAACCCAAGGGTCAAAATGTTACCCAACCTGCATGGTTAAGTAGACCATTACACTTGGTTTTTTAGTGTGTGTGTCTAATTTTTTCAAATCTTACATCTTTTATGTGGCTCTGGATAACAGCGAAATGATTTAAATCACTGAAATAACTGTTTTATTTAACTTTTTCCACTCAGAGAGACATGCAAGAGAAGGAAGCAATGAAACAGCAGAGCATAGATGAAATTCGGGACAAGAAGACAGGACTGGAGAGAACGGTCGAGCTGAAGAGAGACCTGCAGAACAAGAGGCAGCAGGAACTGAAGAATGTGAGGAGAGACCTGCAGCAGCTGGAGGGCTCGTCCACTCGGCTGCAAGAGCTGGAGCAGGAGCTGACCAAAGCGGTGAGCTCAACAGCGCCCCCCGGTGGCCGGTCCTCAGCACTGTATCCATAGTGAGGTTCTCCCACAGACTCAATACCCATCTCTCTCTCTCTCTCTCTCTCTCTCTCTCTCTCTCTCTCTCTCTCTCTCTCTCTCTCTCTCTCTCTCTCTCTCTGTCTCTGTCTCTGTCTCTGTCTCTGTCTGTCTGCATGGTAGGAGCGGGAGCTGGAGGATGCCACGCAGGGCTCCAACGTCGACGGGCTGAAGGTGGAGGTACAGGAGTTGCAGAGGGAGAAGGTGGAGTTGGACAGGGCTCAGCGCAGGCTGGACCAGGAGATGGAGATGCTGAACACTCACACCAAGACCCGGACAGAGATGGACATGCTGAAGAAGGACAAGGTAGGAGTGCCATGGCTTCACAAAACCCCTGGATGTTCAGAAGCACTTGTGCACATGCGACCATCCCCTACAGGGGGTTACGTTGGTGCGATTAGTTCCCAGATGACAAAACTACTGTCTATCAGTCGGTTAAGGTAGCTGCAGGAGTTTAGAGGTGGAGAATGTAGCGGAATTCAGAAGCATGACTGAGCATGTGAATGTCCACTACAAAAGGTGACATCACCCCCTTGAGCATGAACAAGTCTGGTTAGTTCCCTTGGCTGGGAACCTTGGTCTTTAGCTCAGCGAGGCAATCATCTCTTCTTCTGTGTGGATTTGGTTTGAAACCTGCCGCAGACGTGTCCCTGTTTGCAAAAAAAAAAGCATACTCACATTCTTTTCTGGTCAATCAGACGGATAAAGAAGAGCAGGTGCGGAAAATCAAATCCAGACACAACGAGGACCTGACGTCCATCCTGGGCCACTTCCCCAACAAGAGGCAGCTGGAGGATTGGCTCCACAGCAAGAACCGGGAGATCAACACCACCAGAGACAAGCTAGGACAGCTCAGGTGACCTATCATCGTACCATTAATTTGTGTACTTCCAGTGGACCGAGCCCTGCTCTCAACATATCTAGGCATAGTTTTTTTATGCTAATCTTATTATATGCCTAAGGCCATCTTGATGTAACTGATGCCAGTTTTTTTTTTTTTTTGTAATATCAGAAAGGAGCAGATTTCAGTATCTGCTCCCAGTATGTGATTTCAGTAAGGATCAGGTTGAAGGTGTCTGTGTTTTGTATATGGTTTAAGTCAGAATCCGGTATAATTATCTACTTTTTGGGTGTGATTTCAGTAAGGAGCTGGCCTCAGGTGAGCAGAATAAGAGCCACTGCAGTGCTGAGATCAGACGGAAGGAGCAGCAGCTAGCCAGGTATGAGGAGCAGTTCTTCAATGTGTGTGGCAGCCAAGACTTCCAGTCGGACCTGGGCAAGCTGCAGGACGACCTGGACAAGTGCTCCAAGCAGAGAGGTAAGGAGCTTGCACTATGAGAGGCAGAGCAGGACTGTCAGGGTAGGGGATGTACACTATATGGCCAAAAGTCAGTAGACACCCCTACTAATTATTGAGTTCAGGTGTTTCAGCCACACCCATTGCCAACAGGTGCATAAAATCCAGCACATAGCCATGCAATCTCCACAGACAAACATTTAGAATTCCGAATGGTTCGTAAAGAGCTCAGTGACTTTAAACGCGGCACTGTCATAGGATGCCACCTAGGAGCGCCTAGGAGCAACTGTGAACAGCTTGGCCACGAAGTGGTACACCACGCAAACTCACAGAGCGGGGCCGACGACTGCTGAAGCGCATAGCGCGTAAAAATCGCCTATCATCTGCTGCATCACTCACTACAGAGTACCAAACTGCCTCTGGAAGCACCATCAGCACAAGAACTGTGCGTCGTGGAATGGGTTTTCATGGCCGAGCAGCTGCACACAAGCCTCACATCACCATGCGCAATGCCAAGCGTCGGCTGGAGTAAAGTAAAGCATGCCGCAACTTGACTCGTGTTCAGTGGAAACGTGTTCTTTGGAGTGATGAATCACGATTCACTATCTGGCAGTCTGATGGACGAATCTGGGTTTGGCGGATGCCAGGAGAACGCTACCTTCCCGAATGCATAATGCTTACTGTATAGTTTGGTGGAGGAGGGATAATGGTCTGGGGCTGTTTCCCTGACCTCAACCCCATTGAGCACCTTTGGGAGGAATTAGAACGCCGATTGCGAACCAGGCCTTCTCGTCCAACATCAATGCCTGACCTCACAGATGCTCTTTTGGCTGAATGGGCACAAATTCCCACAGACACACTCCAAAATCTTGTGGAAAGCCTTCCCAGAAGAGTGGCAGCTGTCATAGCCGCAAAGGGGGGTCCAACTCCATATTAATGCCCATGGTTTTAGAATAGGATGTCCTATAGGTGTGATGGTCAGGTGTCCACTGACTTTTGGCCATATAGTGTATGTTAAGTGGGCATTTTTCACATTTTATTTTCTTCATGGTATCAAAATGGGATTTGGGATTGGAATTTCTTGCCACTGATCAACACAAAATACTCTATAATGTCAAAGAATAAAAATCAATAACTCTAAAGGGTCTGACACCTTTTTAGTTACTGTATACTGGATTTAAGAGTACCTGAACAACTGCATTTCTAAATTTGCCCACTGGAGGGCACTGCCTGACATAATTTAATATTTTCTTTAAGTTGAGTGACCTTATATTTGAAATATTGTGAGTAACTGTATTGTAAGTACTGGATGTGCTTTTAAGGCCTGGCCTCAGTTATAGAACATGCATGCTTGCATATTACAGCTGGTCTGTATCAAAATTACAACTGTTTGAGAGTACAGAACTGGAATTTGATTGAGCTGTCACTTGAAATTACAGCTATAATTCTAATGACCATCTCACATGAGCTAATCCTCAGTAAATAATAGCTCAGTGCATCGTTCATCTCCTTGTAACATTAGAATTTGCTGTGTATAATGTGCTTGTTAAAAGCATTATGGAAAGTTTGTGATCTCTACTTTGTTGCACTGTGTTTTGCTTGAGAGGTAAATTCTTTCTGGTTCTGTGTGCAACCCTGTTTTGTGTGCGAACACATTTTCTGCATGAGACCGCATTCTCCATGTGTAACCACATTATTTTTGTGTCCATGTTCTCGGTTTCACTTTGTCCTCTGCACATGACCTTTCTCTGTGTTCTTTGTTTGACCATGTTCCCTTTTTGAATTTGGACCATGTCCTTTGTGTGTGTGACCATTCTCTGTGTACGACCATGTTCTCTGTGTGTGAATCTGTTCTCTGAATTAATGTGTTCTCTTTGTGTGACTATGTTCTCTGTGTATGACTGCGTCCTCTGTGTTTGACTATGCGTTCTGTGTATGACCATGTGCTCTGTGTTTGAGACCGTGTTTTTCCTCTATCTCTGTGCTTGAACCTGTTCTCCATGATCAGCGATGCTGGCGGGGGCCACAGCAGTGTACACCCAGTTCATCAGCCAGCTGACAGAGGAGGGGGAGCCCTGCTGCCCCGTGTGCCAGCGTACCTTCCCCTCCGAGGCGGAGCTACAGGACGTCATCAACGACATGCAGTCCAAGCTCCGCCTGGTCCCGGACAAGCTGAAGAACACGGAGCACGACCTAAAGAGGAAGGAGAGGAAACGCGATGAGATGATGGCTCTCAAACCCATCAGGTGGGCAAGATCAGAGCCAATCAGAGAGGGGAGAAACCTGGGCCCTGGATTACATTTGGGGATATCAGGATTCCCACACTCCTTGAAAAGCCTTGAAAGTCCTCACATTTAAAAAATTTAAAAATGTAATAAAGGATTTGATAATCCTTTATTTTCTGTAATCTGTTTTATGTAATTAAGCCCTTATAAACTGATCCGTGGTCAGAAGCCACATTCTGCCTGAAATAGTTGGGGGTTGGTTTGGGCTTTTTTTTTGCCAATTTAGTAGCCAATTATACCCTCCCCACACGGGTCCACCGCTCGTCTCTACGAGGCAAGCTCCGTGGGCAGCAAACTCCGCTTCCTTCGAGACGGAATTCGCCCACCCATGCTCTGGAGACTCCTTTCACGTGCTTCACGGTGAACCCAAGTCTGCTTTTCCTCCCCCTGGGGCGGAAAGCCAAATGCCGCCCTCGATCAGGGCTGACGACCAGGGCCGGTCTGGTAGAGACGCGGGTTTCGAACCGCATCCCTGACAGGCAGCACACACCACATTGGACCAGCCAAAATGTGTTGGGTTAGACTGCTACGCTATACGCCACCCCTTGTGTATGAGATATTCGAAGAAATAGAGGGTACAGTTGTCCACCAAATTGGGAGGAAAAAACAGGGAAAAATTGCATTCATAAAAAATAAATAATAATTATTTAAAAAAGAGCACATCCTGGGACAACATGAATTTTTAGCAATATCAGATGTATATATATTTTTTCCTTTAGTCATGATCTGCAACTGTGATACAGCCTACTGCACATGTCTTATGAGTTTTTTCATTTGGGGGAATGAGACCTTGAAAGAACTTGAACAGTTCTTGAGTTAGGTTAGTGTGGGAACTCTGCTTTATGATACGTGTGCATACAGCTTGAAACTGTTGAATGATCACAATACTCAGCACACTCCAGTAGAGGGCGAAAGAGAAGTTCCCATTTGAGTTTGTGAGGCTCTTTGGGCCTCTGTGCATCCCTGAGTCTCAAGTTGGGACTGTCCTGCACGATACTACCCTTATGAGATATATTAGCTTTCACCAAATTTGTATGTCTAGGTTTTCGGTAAAACAAACAGCATCTTCTATTTCTCCACCACAAATTATTGTTTCACTGATGGTATCGGAAAAAAACCTTATTGTATCCCACTATGCAATGCTGGACTGGTTTTCAATTGGCTTAACTGAAAGGTTTAACAACACTGTCGTTTTTAAATGTATGTCCCATCCAGTGGCGTTTTTGAATATTCGTATTTGTTGTGTTAAAAGGCAGTCCATGTCCGAGCTCCAAGAGAGAGAGCTGCCGGAGCTACGGAACAAGCTGCAGGGCATCAACCGCGAAATCGAGCGACTGAAGGGAGACGTGGAGGAGCAGGAAACCCTGCTGTCCCTGCTGACGTCCGAGGAGGAGACAGCCAAAGCCTGCCTGCAGGACATCTCCCTGATGGACAGATACCAGGTTAGTGAATGAATAAGGTCCAATTCAATGAAACCGCAATGCCTCTCGTCTCTAACTCTTAGTAAAGAATTAAAGCAAACAGCTTTGTTTTTCCCAATACTTGGGCAACGTCATTAGTTTGTCATTGAACATTTTTTTTTTTTTTTATAAAAGTGTGCAGCAATACAATACCGTAATTGTAATTGTGCTAATAAGAAATGCAGTACTGCTTTAGTAAGCATAAATAACAAAATGCATTGCAGGCAGTCCGCTTAACAGTTCACAGATCGGCAAGAAACCCCAAAGATCCGATGTCCTCGCCCCAATTGCACACACTTCCACACAGAGCGCTGCACGGTACCTTTACCCAAAGCAATGAATTCATCAGATCTGCCCCTGCCCACTGCTATTAACTGGAAGTGGGTATGCAAGTGTGTCTGATTTCTGGTAAGTGTTAACAATCAGGCAACAGCAAGCCAGCTTGTGGCTTCACCTCAGATAACATCCACCGATTTGCTCTTTTGTTTGTCTTTAATCAAGAACTCTTATTCAAATGTGACTCACCCTGCTGCAGTGGTGTGGGGCAGGATGGAAGCAAACTTGAGAGGCTGCGGCCCAGGGTTAGTGGGCCCTGGTCATGTGACCAGGAGAGAGAACTATAGCAGATTTGTATAATATCAGCCCAAGAACCCTTTTTTTGTGTGTTTGTGTCCGTGCATTTTAATACGTAGTTATATATGACAAGGGACCCCTGTGCGTGAAAGCGATTTAGGATGGATTTGCCATCCTTTTTAATGGCACTCATTTTGCCACATAGCCATGGACAGGTTCTGTTTCAGTTAACACGCAGTAACGTGTAGTGGCCATTCGGTGTCATTCCCAGCTGGACTTGAAGGACGTTGAGCGGAAGATTGCCCAGCAGGCCACCAAGCTCCAGGGCGTGGACCTGAGCCGCACCATCCAGCTGGTCAACCAGGAGAAACAGGAGACCCAGCACCGGCTGGACACCAGTGAGTCCACCACTCCTCATGGCCTTTTACCCATACCAAGGCCTGTAGTCCAGGTTATCAGGGGAGCATTATAATGCAAAGAGTGTTTGAGATCACGGACTGGCTGTTCAGCCCAGCTGGGTTCACCACTTTGCCTACTGTCTAGAGCAGGGGTCCTTATCCTTGGTCCTGGAGAGTCGCAGGTATTTGTTTTAACCTTAAAGTCAGCAACCAGTTTAGACCCAAGAAACCAGGTGTGGTGAGTGAACTGTGTTTAATTGATCATTAAGAACTAACAATGAAAAGCAGCGCACGGTGGTTCTCCAGGACTACGGTCAATCCTTTGACTAGAAGAGTCTTAAGGGTAATTGCTTCTACTACGAGTCATGGTAGGCTATTCCATACATTAACTCTCCTGAGGGGAAAATAGGCTTCTTAATATCTGGAAAATATAACTTGTTCTGTTGACAGACGTCAACCTGATATTTATGTTATTTAAGTTAAATTCATTAATTTACTTGTACGTGGATGAGAAATGACATCCCTGTGGTTCTAGCTAGGATGACAGGATGTACAGATACTTTCTCAACCCTGCTTTCCCTTTAATAATAGTTAGAAAACTCCTAGTTCTAAGCACTCTACTCTCAATACATACAAAATAATAATATAAATGTAATCTCATAATAAAGGAAGAATGTAGCATAATTTGTAAAATAATATACAATATAATTGTGATCTGCCAGCATCTCACCCTTTTTTTGTACTCCCAAGAACTTCTGTATCTTTCTTAAAGTGTGGTATGAGAATTACCTGGCCAGCAAAAAGGGAAGGAGAAACTCACTGACTGTCTCACCAGCTTAATTTGTCCAATGTATATGAACTGAACTGTCCCAGTATACGTTTGAATATATCAGACTTGTAGCACCTGGAACAGCAGAGTAAAGTTTGGGGGTTAAACAACAGGCCTAGTTTATTCGACGATTCCTCTCCAGTCTCCCTAAATGCTTTCCCATCCGAGCAATGGGTCTCCCCAATTTTATGTTTTGAAATATTTGTTATTTGTCCCTGGTTTTCAAAAGTTTCAAGCAAGATGGATCTGAAGAGGAAACTGATCCAGGATCAGCAGGAGCAGATCCAGGCGCTGAAGAGCAGCGTGAACGAGACGCGGGCCGAGAAGCTGCAGATCTCCAGCAACATGCAGCGGCAGCAGCAGCTGGAGGATCAGTGTGTGGAGTTCTCCACCGAGATCCAGTCCCTGCAACGAGAGATCCGGGTAACACACGGAAAATCTAATCATGAAAAATGCTTCATTTTCATCAAGTCATAGTTGTGAATTCCTTTCAGTTCTTGAAGGTGCTCTTTTGGTTTATGTATTTTATGAAAACTCTATGCATGTCCCACACAGTGAAAATCCACCCCTTTGTGAATTCATTTACATCAGCGTTCTGCTTTCCCAGAGCACACAGTGTCCAGCATAAACATAAACTGGCTCCAATGTATGAGCTGAACGCTGCTATGTGATCATTAACTCACAAATAAGCTCCTTGAGAATGTTGAAAATGGCCCTGGAAGGCCCTTGAAAATGGCTTGAATTAGATTATTTAGAATCCTGGAAAACCCCTGTGCTTGCACATGCCCGTTCATAAGTTGCTTCATATGACCAAGCTGTTCAGGAAACCGGGCTTTCTCCCTAAAGGTTGCTGGTTCAGTTCCTATAGGGCACTGATAATGTGCCCTTGAGTGACGTACTACCAAAATTGCTTTGAAAACTTTTTGGTGTACTGATGTCCCTGACTGCCCCTCCAAATTCTTAGTAAGGCTAATTCATCCAAAAATCTACTCTTATGATTTGATGAAATTTTACATTTCTCACGTATCACCTATTAATATTATTATTATCACAGCTGGATTCTTTTCTAAAACGTTTCAGGTTAAGTGCCTGGCTCACAGGTAAAACAACAGGGCCCAGCCTAGGATTTAACCTTCCGGGTATGGGTCTAGTTATTAGCCACTACACACCCCACAGGACCACCCAATTCCAGGACTCCAAAATGATGGATTAAATTGCCTGGCCAGTGGAATGGGGAATACATATTTTCAGTACAAGGGTCCACACCATTTCAATAATAATAACAATAATTTTAACCAAAGCCTTCATGGTGTTGAAATAGTTAGCGTTGTCTTATGTTTAAAACATCAGCTTCTGTGTATGTGTGTGTCTGTGTGTGTCTGTGTGTGTCTGTGTGTGTCTGTGTGTGTCTGTGTGTGTCTGTGTATGTGTCTGTGTGTCTGTCCTGGCAGGAAGCCCAGGACCAGGTGCATCCCCTGGCTGCCACGCTGGAGAAGCTTCAGCAGGAGAAGCAGGAGCTGATTAGCCGCAGGAAACAGAAGCAGGAGGAGGGGCAGGAGAAGGTGGGATGAAGCCCACGGTCCTCACATCAACAGCGTTTAAAAAAACCTTTTTTTCCGGGGCCTCGGATAGCATAGCGGTTTAACGCACTCTCATTGACTGGTGCTTTGCGAGTGTGAGCTGCCTATTTCAGTCGCGATTCGAAATCCGACTGTGCCAGACCAGCCCATGCCGAGAGCCCTGCTTGTGGGCAGCATTTGTCTGTCCGCCCCAGGGGGAGGGTGAGCTGGAACAAACTCGCCAAGAAGCGTGAAGGGTGCCTCTAGATGTACGTGGGTGAGTTCCGTCTCGGAGGAAGCGGATCATTGCTTGCCTCAGGGAATTGGCTTGACCCTGAGGACGGGCGGTGAGTTTGTGGGGGAAGGCGAAACGAAATAAATATAGGGTATAATTGGCTACTAAATTGGGAGGAATGTTTTTTTTACTTTAGACCTGGGCTTCTCTTAAAGCAATGAATGTATGAAGCTAAGCAAGACAAAAACAAGCTGTGCATTACCCTGACGCTTTACCTCAGAGAACAGAGTGAGGCCTACCTTCTAGCGACACCTGCTTTTGAACTCTAAATACTACACTGAAATCAGGTAACAATGCAAATTGTCTGCACCAGTCAGAGCTGCCTGTTCTGTCACACAATCAGTGGCAACAAATAAATGTTATATATAGTGGAGCAGGTGATTCATTAGCTTATGTAGAGAGTTTTAAAAATGTATAAGAGAAACGTATGTATACATCTGCTAGTGCCAATCACTAAACACCAGTCCCATACAGGTAACTGCCAAAATATAAGGAAACGCTTGTGTGAATGAAGGGTTCTGGTGGCTTTGTTTCAGGTGGGGTGCATTTAGCGTTTTCCTGACTTGGTTTAGGTCCACTTAACCACTTTGATGGCAAGATAAATGGCAATAAATACAAAGCCCTTCAGAGTGATCATTCACTACTGTAAATCGCTTTATCCTATGGTGATGCATTTCTGTTTTAATGGGAGTGATCTCTTCCAGAAAGACAATTTCCCCATCCACAGGGCACGAGTGGTTTTATGAACATGAAAACAATTTAAACCATATGCCATGGCAGTCTCAGTCACCAGATCTCAACCCTATTGAGCAGATTGTGCATTTGGGAGATTGTGAAGCAGTGCCTGAGACCGCGTTCACCACCATCAGCAAAACATCAAATGATGGAATTAGTCATTGAAGAATGGTATTGTGTCCCTCCAATAGAGTTCAAGACACTTGTAGAATCTATGACAAGGCACATTGAATAGGGTGCTGGGAAGCTTGTGGTGTTAAGACACTTTATGTTGGTGTTTCCTTTATTTTGATAGTTAAGTGTAGATTACTATTATGCTGGGCAATTCGACCATTTTTTAATTATTATTTTAGCTTTTTTCCCTATTCCCCCCAGCTTTTAGTATCCAATTCCTTCTCTTTTTCCATGCCAATTATCCCTCCCTCATATGAGAACTCACTGCCGTAGTCCGGCCAGTAGCGAGCGCTGCACTGCCTCCTTCGAGCCAGTGCCCGCCTAGGTCAAAGCCTGTCACCGACGCACAACCACTCATATGCAGTGAGTCTTTCCTTCAGCTTTTTATCCCTCTCCCCAGTGGCGGACCGCCAATCACCGCCCCCTAGTGGCACTCCCGGCCAGAGCCGAAACTGGCAGGGAAATCCAGAGGCAATTGGAGAAAAGCTGTTCAAATATAATCTGGGAAATTCCCCAGAAAAAGGCTTTCTAGAGAATCTACAGATAAATGAAATCTAGAACCCTGCACTGCAATGTTGACAGTTTTTTTGCTGCCTGCTCTGGCTCAGTCCAACCCATTGTAAGACAGTGAAGAAAGCTACACTTGAAGTGACCATCACAAGAAACTACCTGCTTAATGGTAGCAACTTAACATTCGTTTAGTTGCAAATGGTTTGCATCAGTTTTAAAATGAAGAGACAGAAAATGATGAAAAAAACATAAATTTTCCCTCCCAGGTAAACGCCATTAAGGAGAGGGTCAGGAACATCACTGTCCACGAGAGAGAGATCGAGAAGTACATCAATGAAGGGAAGGATGAATACAAAGAGGTAACACCCGTCTGCGTCTCCCTCCCTTCACCTGAGTATTATGCCTCCTTGGTTTTTGATCAGTGAGGTCTGTCCTTTCTCAGCAAAAGGAAGCGGAGCTGCAGGAGACAAACGGCCAGCTCCACGAGGCTGAGAAACAGCGGGAGAGAATCAATAAGGACATTGGAAACATCAGGCAAGACATAGACACTCAGAAGGTGAGAATTCAACTCCGCACTAACTAGCTAGTGGCTACCACAGCCATACACTTGACGAGATCACTCGAGAATAATAACTGGCAAATGATGCATATTCTTACATCTTGGAACTGCATAGGGATGGACATAGTTTGATTGACAAGCAGAGAGCTTGATTCAGCAAATCATATACTTTTTAGTCAGCCTTCCCGGAAGTGATGAAATGTGTTTGATTGGACAAACATTTATTTTGTCAAATTTGTCCTGCCAAAGAAAATAGAATAATGATAATCTATGCATTTGCTGTTGCTCATTGTAGTGAGGAAAATACAGGTAACTGCCAAAATAAAGGCAACGCTGTGGTAAAACGGAGGGTACACTCAAACGGCCCTGGCCCGGGCTTGTCGGAATCCCCGATGGACACTTGTGGTTTTGCACCCGTTTAAAGGATCCCTTTTTACCCCAGTGTTGCTTGGCAGTTACCTGTAAGTTGTTAACGCTTTGAATTTGTTGAGCTATTTAGATATATCTTATCTACATTCATCTTTTGGATATCAATGAATAACAAATTGCATCTACAATGTATGTAGGCCTAGCCGCCTCGTCCACATCACCACAGACTTCAATGTATGCAGAGAGACTGTCTTTATGACCGAGCGCTCTCTGTGTATGTGTGTGAGGCGACATGTGCCAGTGTGATTTGAGGACCGCAATCCAGAATCGCAACATGTTCTTCTTTTTGTTGTTTGTTTCTGTGGTAGGTCCAGGAGCGCTGGCTGCAGGACAACCTGACCCTGAGGAAGAGGAAGGAGGAGCTGAGGGAAGTGTGTGACAAACGCAAGGCCCTGTTGAAGGAAATGGGAGACATGCAGGTGCTGCAGCTGCGAAAGTAAGACCTCAGCACCGTTTCCTGTCTGAGCACATATGAGTGCGTACCTACTGCATATACAGATTGTGTAGGGGCCTGTGTGTGTGGGGGAAAAAATTGTATCAATAATTACAATCACAATGCATTGTAAAGATGGAATGTGCTGCGGGCTGACGGTTATTCGGCTACTTAGGCTAGAATACTGCCTGCTCATGGCTGGGAGTAGGGAGATGGGGAAAATACAGCCTGTTCCCAGATCAAATATCAGCATTTGGAGGGTATGGCCCACTCATCCACTGCATGAATACAGTTGGGTAATGGTCATTTTAATATAATGATATGTAATATAATATATGCCATTTAGCAGGCACTTTTATCCAAAGCGACTTGCGGTAATGAATGCATACATTTTTCAGTATATGTGGCCCCAATGGGAATCAAACTCACAACCTGAGCGTTGTCAGCGCTATGCTCTACCGATTGAGCCTCACAGAACCATTTTGGTAGACAAAGTTATTTCCACTGAGGCAGTATCACTTAAAAATTTATTTTATTATGATTATTTTCTAATCAGTTTACCTGCTCTCTTCACCGTAGTGAGATGAGATTGGGTGAATGGGAATACCTGCTCTCTTCACCGTAGTAAGATGAGACTGGGTGAATGGGAATGCCTGCTCTCTTCACCGTAGTAAAATGAGACTGGGTGAATGGGAATGCCTGCTCTCGCTTCACTCTAGCGAGCGCAGAGAGGCCGAGCGGCGGGTGGAGGACCTGAAGAAGAACCGCAGCATTGCGCTGGGCCGACAGAAGGGCTTCGAGGAGGAGATCCTGCGCTTCCGCAAGGAGCTCCGTGATGACCAGTACGGCCAGGCCGAGGAGCTCTTCCGCCACAAGATGATTGTCATGAGGACCACGGAGCTGGCCAACAAGGACCTGGACATCTACTACAAGGCCCTCGACCAGTGAGTTGTTAGGGTGCAGGGGTAATGTGTGTATTGTTGCACTACTTTGACACTTGTCTTCTTGGCCAGGTCAGTGTTGTAAATGAGAAATTGTTCTCAATCACTTTTACCTGGTTAAATAAAGGTTAAAAAATAAAAATAATAACAAAATAATAATCAGAGTAGCACAGCTTTTACACAGCTGTGTGTACATTTCTTATAAAATATGTATTCAAGGTTATTCATTATTGTTTACACAGACATTACAAGCAACCAAATACCCGGATGCTCGTTAACTCGTCCCTAACAGTTACTAAAACTCTCAATGGAAGGATTCAGGCAAAGGGCCTGGCTTGATTGTACAATGGTTACAATTGTACAACCTAGGATCCTCGAGACATAATTTAGTCATGGTCTACCTGTCCCTGACACTGCACTTGGTAATAACACACTGCACACAATAATGATAAAACTCACAATGCTTGCGTTTGTTTCCGCGGTCAAAACTGCAGGCACTCAGTTTTGTGATTCTTATCTAGCACACAGAATCAATTGGGCTGTTGCTTCCTTTGGAAAGAGATATGCTTTGTAAATGACTTTGCTTTATATTAGAATATAAACAAACAGACTGCATTCAATAGAGCACAAACACACAAAAATAGTAATAAAGCAAAAAAATATATAGCGTATAGCGGCGGATAGCGTATCGGTCTAGCGAGGCTGGTCCAATACGGTGTGCGCTGCCTGTCACGGACGTGGCTCAAAACCCACGTCTCTACCAGACCGGTCGTGGTTTTCAGCCCCAATCGGGGGTGGCAATTGGCTGTCCGCCCCAGGGGAAGGGGGGATGGGATGGGGCAGGGTGAGCCGGCTTGAGTCCACTGTGAGGCAGGCAGGAGTCTCCAGAACGTGGGTGGGTGAATTCCGTCTCGAAGGAAACTTCGCCCTCTGAGAATTAGCTTGCCTCAGAGTCGAGCAGCCGACTTGTGTGGGGACAGTAAATCGAAATAAATAGAGGATATAATTGGATATCAAATTGGGAGGAAAAAACGGAAAAATCAGATGATGTAAAATAAGAAAGAAAAAAAATTCAGGCCCTTTGCCTGAATCCTTCCATTGAGAGTTTTTAGTAACTGTTAGGGACGAGTTAACGAGCATCCAGGTATTTGGTTGCTTGTAATGTCTGTGTAAACAATAATGAATAACCTTTAATACATATTTTATAAGAAATGTACACACAGCTGTGTAAAAGCTGTGCTACTCTGATTATTATTTTGTTATTATTTTTATTTTTTAACCTTTATTTAACCAGGTAAAAGTGATTGAGAACAATTTCTCATTTACAACACTGACCTGGCCAAGAAGACAAGTGTCAAAGTAGTGCAACAATACACACATTACACAAAACATAAAGATATAAACCATAAATATAAATGATAAACCCCACTAGCTCTAGCAGCAGTCCTTGGTGCGGCGATGGGGCCCACGGTCTGGGGTTGAATTCTCGGCACACAAAGGGATGACGTCATCGTCAGCCCGCAGCCAGCTCAGGCTGAGCTCATTTTGTTCAATAAGAGCTTCCAACTCAAATAGAACAATTAAACGGTCAATATATTTGGCCTGTTTACTGGGTTTCTTTCAGGACCCTGGGAACGGGAGGGGATGTTGATGCCCCCACTGTGAGTGTATGTGGGTTTCACTTTACAGGACAGTCTAAACATCCTGTTTATGGCTGCCAGTTCCTGGGCCAGCTATTTGTCCGATGATCGGTTATCCCCAGATCACAGAACTAGTCAGAGAGGGAGAGAAGCTGCCTGTTAAAATCATAAAGCCAGCTCTTTCCAACCCTACTACAGTAAAAACAAAAAAAACAAAATGTTTTCCTCAACGCCAGGAAATCATGACTAATGTTCTTATCTTGGTGATATTCATCATGCCTGTCTATGCAGCCGAAACCTGCCAGCTTGTATAATTTCAGTGTGGTTTTAAAAGATGGTGGCTGATGACTTTATCTAATACATAGTATTATCTTTTGCATTGTGTTTCCCACAGATCACGCCACCTTACTAACTGTTGTGGCATGTCTTTTAAAGGGTTGCACATTTGCACAGCTATTCGCATCACGTGTGTCATCCGTTCACTTGCACTGTTTCAGAAATATGCCGCTGTGATTCATGTAATACAGCAGCTACACCGAATGTGACTGCAGTTATCGGTGTACCAATCGGGATGCTTTGTATTAGCATGTTCCTGTCACAGGGTCGCAGGGGCAGCCACCATGCAAGGTGGTGAGTGGATGAAAGACGAACCAAAAGCAGCGTCCCAGTAGGCCAGTCGGCCGGTTTCTTGTTGTTATTATTACCAAAAATCAAATGACACAAAACACAAAAACAAAGTTAAACCCAAACCTAAATTATGGAGGGTAAAACAAAGAAAAGCCAGAACCAGTTCCTCCATATGCCAAAACATTTTTTTTCCTTTAGGCATGGCAGGCTGTGCTTTTATAATGGCCTAACGAAGGCAATGGCTCACAGCTGAGTTGATTGCTCATTGGCCTCAGGTGAGCCTACCTGTAGGTGAGGCCGCTGCTGTCCAAGGTCCTGTAATTACAGTTACTTTTTAGGTTCCTTGCTTTAAAGTATCTTATAAAGTATAATCCGGCATACTGAAACCCGTCATGCAGATTTCATTGTGCTTGCCCTGCTAGGAATAATGGCTTAAATGGCAATACCTACACAATGACAATGAAGCACACTTCTTTAAATAAATAAATAACTTTTATATTACAGTGATTTACTTTCAAATTCTCTGAGCCCTCATTTTGATAAAGTCCTATGTATTCAGGCAAGTTTGGCGATAAAATTCCCCTGCTGTTAAAAAAAAAAAAATATCAATGTTTATTCACATGATAATTTTCAGACTAAACCGAAAGAGTACACTACACTATTTTGTTTGATAATTCTTTTAAAAAGCAAAAAAATGTCCCATGTTTTACTGTATTTAAGAAATGTGCACGTTTAATTCAAACTGCTTTAGCTGCCCTGCTTATTATTCATTGTATGCAGTTTTCCAAAGTTTCACATATCCAACATACCGGGGTCGCATATGCAGGCTTCTACTGTAGCGGTTTCTCCTCAGTGGCCATCTTGTTACTCCACAGAACCATAATGAAGTTTCACAGCATGAAGATGGGGGAGATCAACAAGATCGTCCGTGACCTGTGGCGCAGCACCTACAGAGGGCAAGGTCTCAAAATCTTCACTTGGCCTTCACCGTGGCCTTTATAACATAGTGCAGTGCGCTACACTTCTTACAGGCTTTATACAGGAGGACAAGCAGAATGAAGGATCTGTGTTCCACATGTTTACCTATGTTTTTCTACGGCTGGTTCAACCCATGGCTTAATAACACTCCCAAGTACACAGAGATGTTGAAAGCATCCATATTCGTTGGATCATGCTTTGTGTATCAAAGCAGCCACACAGATTGGGCCAGAAGTGTGGCCTGCTAGTAGGGGGATTGGATCTGGAGCTCAGGGGTTGCAGGTTCAAATCAGGTGCAACTGCTTGCTGTCCCCTTGAGCTGAGTGTGGTACTTGCAAAGCCTGAATTGCTGTTGCAAATGCAGCATTCTTACATGGATAAGAGGCAGAAATGTATCCTATGTGAGTCATGCTGGATAAGGTAGATATAGTGTAATGTTCTGACCATAACGTACACTTCATCATGTTCTCAAAGTGATCTTAAGAGATATTGTCTTAAAGCTTCCACCGTACTCCCCACCCCTACCCACACCCTCACAGATATAGAGTACGTGGAGATCCGCTCCGATGTGGACGAGAACGCCTCGGCCGGTGTGAAGAGGAGGATCTACAACTACCGCGTGGTGATGGTGAAGGGCGACACAGCATTGGACATGAGGGGGCGCTGCAGCGCCGGGCAGAAGGTAAAGTCCAGCCGCAGAATAAGGCTGTGGCCGTGCCTCACATTGCATACTTGCGTTCTATCTAGTGCGTGTATCAAGAACGGAAGCAAACGGTCATGTGATGAAGTGCACCCCAAACTCGAGAATGCAACAAAGAAAGTACGCACAGAATTTACCGGTTCGCTCTGTGTACTTGGTTGGACTGAAACTCAAAGCCTGCGTCCGAGCACACTTTTCCATACTTTTCGTTCCTAGTAGGAACGGAAATTGTGTTTTCTGTGCTGAAGCCGAAGAAGTGGATTTTTTCCATTACTCTACAAAAAAAAAAAAAAAAAAAAAAAAGGGAAGATGACAAGACAATAGGACTTTGTAAGTATATTTTATTTTTACCTTCTTATTGTTTAATTAGTCTACGTTATTCATGACTAGATACTTAGCTATGTACAAAACATATCAATGTAGCTAGCTAGTGATTTAACATTATTTTTAATCTACAGTAGCATAGCTATCTATCAGGTGTAACGTTGACTAGCTGACTAACTACCTAGCTAGTACTAGCCCTCTAGTTAACTACTGATTAAGATGTACATTTGCTTTCCTTGTTTCAGGGACTGAAGCCTACCAAACTCGAGGACTGAAGTTTAACACCCCTGGTGTAACCATCTTTTTTTGTCTATAGGATTGTGATTTTTTTCATTATTCATTGATAAATTCTTCTGATTATTTCATGAACTCAAGTCACTTATTTATTCATAGCTTTTGTGTGCAGTCATTGACAGTTAATGAGATTGTTTTAATTATTGATGAATTCTTATGATTGTTCACATGTGTGTTTATGACTGTAGTTCTAAGTCTGTAAAACAGTGCTGTGGAGACATCTGTTTGTTTTACTCCTGAGTTACCTATTTGAATGAATAAAGGATTGAAGATGTCTTAGGTTGGCCTCTGGTACCGAAGTAGCCAAGCTAGCAGGCCGGATGGCTAGCGTTGCATATCTCACCTTGATGTTACTCATCTGCCCAGCTAACACGTTAGCTACAGACAAAGCGACGGCATGACAAAGTGCTGCCCCCCCCTTGTCCTCTCAGTTCGTCAACTCAGTGCCGCCCTCCTCATAGCAGCTCGACACATCTCTGCTCTCCTCAACGCAGCACCCCTCCTTTCTTTCTCATATATGAGGTAGAGGAATACCACTCAGGAAACTATACTCAGGAAGTTGAAACGTGTAAATTATTTTAAGCCCAACCTAGAATGAAAACCTTTACTGTAACATCAAGAAAGCAGACTTGAAATATGTTACTGATTGGAGATGTTGGATCAAATCTAACTAACAACAATTTTAATAATTAATTAGTACACAAAAGTGGTCAGGATGGAAACCAGTGGGGCATAAAACTGAACATATGTTAATCCCACAGATTGGAGATTTCTGTTAATGCTGGCTAGGATATGTCAGAACACACAGTGCATTGCAGCTTGCTGCGTATGGGGCCGTGTAGCCGCAGACCGGTCAGAGTGCCTATGCTGACCCCTGTCCACCGCCGAAAGCGCCTACAATGGGCACATGAGCCTCAGAACTGGACCATGGAGCAATGGAAGAAGGTGGGCTGGTCTGATGAATCACGTTTTCTTTTACATCATGTGGATGGCCGGGTGCATGTGCGTTTACCTGGGGAAGAGATGGCATCAGGATGCACTATGGGAAGAAGGCAAGCCGGCGGAGACAGTGTGATGCTCTGGGCAATGTTCTGCTGCGAAACCTTGGGTCCTGGCATTCATGTGGATGTTACTTTGACATATACCACCTACCTAAACATTGTTGCAGACCAAGTACACCCCGTCATGGCAACGGTATTCCCTGATGGCAGTGGCCTTTTTCAGCAGGATAATGCGCCCTGCCACACTGCAAAAATTGCACAGGAATGGTTTGAGGAACATGACAAAGAGTTCAAGGTGTTGACTTGGCCTCCAAATTCCCCAGATCTCAATCCGATCGAGCATCTGTGGGATGTGCTGGACCAACAAGTCCGATCCATGGAGGCATAACCTCACAACTTGCAGGACTTAAAGGATCTGCTGCTAACGTCTCGGTGCCAGATACCACAGGGCACCTTCAGAGGTCTTGTGGAGTCCATGCCTCGACGGGTCAGAGCTGTTTTGGTGGCACAAGGGGGACCTACACAATATTAGGCAGGCGGTTTTAATGTTGTGGCTGATCGGTGTATGTATATATATATATATACACACACACACACACACACAAGTATATGGGAACGCAGAACACAAGAATGCAATTTGAGACAGTCTGTTTCTCCCTCTTATTTATAGTAGGACAAAAAATGCCTTTGGAGGGCAAACTGACATTAGGGGGACTGTAAGAATGGTACACAGATGATTGTCTAATTATCTAATCTACTTCAGTTTCTATGTTTTGGTGGTTTTAAAATGACTTTCCAGACTGTTTGTTTGGGCTGAGTGAGGGGCAGTATTTCTCTGATGCTACCTTTATCAGGTTTATCTGCAGATATTTGGCAGGTGTTCCAGGCTGCGCATACTTTGTTTGTGGCCAATGAGAACACGGTATGTGTGCCCCAGGTCCTGGCCTCTCTCATCATCCGCCTGGCTCTAGCGGAGACCTTCTGCCTGAACTGTGGCATTCTGGCACTGGATGAGCCCACCACCAACCTGGACCGAGAGAACATAGAGTCCCTGGCCCACGCCCTGGTGGAGTAAGTACCCCGCACGTTCCAGGAACGTACATGAGAACATTGAATAGAAGGCCCTTAGCGGCACATATTTCTGAGTAAAATGTAATGGATTTTCTGGATGTATCCTTCCCCTGCTTTTGAAGATCCTGTCCTCGGATTTGCTTTCAATGTTCCTTGGTCTTCATGATGAATGCTTCATGCTCTTGTTTGGAAATGCACTAACCAACTGTGGGACCTCTCACAAAAAGGTGTATTTAATTTGAAATCATTTGAAACACCTTAATTGTACACAGGTGCACTCGTTCAAATAATGATATGACCTCTGAAGAAAATTGATTGCGGCAGAGTTTTAGGTGTCTTAGCAAAAGGGGAGAATACTTTTGGAATCAATTATTGTCTGTTTAATTAAGAAAAGGTTTACACTTGTTTTTTGTTTTTTTACATTATAGAGTATTTTGTGTTGATGGGTGGCAAGAAATCCCAATTAAATCCATTTTGATTCCATGAAGTAAGAAAATAAAATGTGAGAATTGCCAAAGGGGGTGAATACTTTTTACACCAACCGTAGCTTACCAGGATTTGTAGTAGAAGCAGAGAGTCATAGGCTGTTCAGGACTAGGCTTGACCCTGTGCTAGAGGCACTTTGTAGGGAAAGTGATAAACTTAGAGGGGCTGTGTGGCCTGTTGCTGCTTTTTCCCAATTTTACAAATTCATGTTTTCTGTTCAATATATAGGCATTGTACAGACTAGCTTAATTTCAATATTTCATTGTGTTCAGTGAACAGGCAAACATTTTATTTTTGTTTTGGCAGGCCTTCATTACAACATGAATGAAGGTCAAACTGGTCAAGTTTTCTAAAACGTCAGCACGATGGGCTGATTTTTATGAATTGTCAAGCACAAATATTGCAATAAGCCAGGCCCTACAAGTTTTGTATTGTTATTGAACATATTTTTCATATTTAATCAGTGCTTAATTTGTAAAATAAGAGATGCCGGGGCTCAAGGGTAAACTTTTCCTACCTGTGTCGCTGCATTTCTGCATTCTATTTACATTTGTAATGGTCACTGGACATAACATTATTTAATACCAGTTTAAAATGCATGTTGTTGTCGCACTTTAGATATTTATGAGCCCGGGGCTCTGATTCTGAGTAAGACATTTGCCGGGGCCCAAAATCGGATTCTTGGCATTTATGACAAATTAAGCACTGGTTTTTATCCTTCGTTATCTGTATGTGTTGTTTTTAATATCGTGTAGCATGTCTAGTGTTGTCCTAAATTTTAAATTTAAAGCAGAGAACCTCAAAAACTCTTTCCTTTCCTTTCCACATTCCACCACCTGCTGGGTGAAATCTAACGGACTTGTCTCAAACAGGATCATCAAGAGCCGTTCGCGTCAGCGCAACTTCCAGATGCTCATCATCACCCACGATGAAGACTTTGTGGAGCTCCTGGGGCGCTCCAACTACGTGGAGCACTTCTACAGGATCAAGAAGAACATCGACCAGTGCTCTGAGATCTCAAAGTGCAGTGTGTCTTCACTTCATTCCTACCTGCACTGAGCACCTTGCCACATGTGACTCCACGATCCGCTCAGATACTCTGGTTACAAAGCACTGGCCTGGCACGGCCTTCTGTGGAGCCATATCAACCCCTTTCTTCTTTCCCTTCTGTTTTCTGTGTCCAGAACTGGTTCTGTTTCTTGACGCTGAGAATTTAAATGAAAAAGAAAATGTATGATGCATACCGCCAATTTAATTGAGTAAAGACGCATTTATGTTTTGAGAAGTTTGAGGAAATTGCTTGTTCTAAGATGCTAAATGTTGTGTTGTGTTGTGTTGTATTGCAAACCCACTGTGAGGCGTGAAAGCTGTGACTACAAATTACGTCTAACATGTTGTAATTCATGCAATTTATTTCTGACATTAAAACAAATGAAAACACTACTGCATAGAGGAAAAAACATGTAATAATAATAGGTTGGGCTGCCCTTATCCCAACATGGATCAAAGCTGTTCTAAAGGCAATTATTCAAGTTAACTGTTTCTAGTGGGATATTGGATCATTCTTCAAGAAGGAAAGCCTCCAGTTCTTTGAGAAATTAAGGTGGTGGAAATGTATTCTATATACTAGGTTCTAGAACTTTCCATAAAGAACTTTCCATAAAGGTTCAGTGATGTCAATCTGGTGATTTGGGAGGCCATGGAAGGTGTTTGACTTCATCCTGGTGTTAATTAAACCACTCAAAACTTTAGCAGTGTGTATGGGGTGTTATCGTCCTGGAATATGGGAACATTTTGAGGAAATTATATTTGCACCATAGGGTGCATCTAGTCCCCTGAAATGTCTTTGTATTCCTTGGCCGTAATTCTACTATGCAGAGTAATAATCGGACCCAATGACTCAATGAGATTGCCGCACATACCATAACAGATCCACCACCATGTTTAACAGTTAGGAACAGGCAATATGTTGAAGGTTTCCTTTGGCTTTATCCAAACATAAACCTGTCCAGATATAGGAAAAACTGTAAAATACGACTCATCAGACCATATTACTTTCTGCTTAGAAGTCCAGGTTTTGTGCTCATTACACCAGGTTATGCATTGTGGCACATTGGACTTGGTTATAAGCAGTTTCCGAATGGCAGCCCTGCCATAAATATCAGCTTTGTGAAGTGCACGACATAGTTTTTTGTTGAGCCTGGGTCACAGGTGTAGTTTCAGTTCTGTGGTCATTTTTGAGGCCATTGTGGTTTAAGCAACTATCCTGTTGTCTGTTTTTCCCTGTTGGGAGCTTTGAATTACGACCACTGTTATTCTTTCCTGATGCAGTTTGTCCTTGTTTGACATATGCCAGAATGATTTTCGGCACTTCCCCTTGACACATTCAATAATTTTTCTGTTTCTGTGTCTGATGCACCTGCAATTCTGGCACCAACTGTCTGACCTCTTTCAAAATCTGTTAGATCTCCTTTTGCTTTAGAAACTCTGATATTAAAAGGTTGATTTTAAAACCTATTTTATAGCATAAACATATTGGCAATTAGTATTGGCATTAATATGAAACACGTATAGACACCTTTCTAATTGTGATTTAGTTCATTCAAAATATGATTACTTTTTCATTTGGTTTTTCCATTATTTTGAAAATATTTTGTGTGTGACTGACTGTGACTGAGACGTCTGGCTGGAATACTGCACCGTCAGCTTCTGTTTCTATCCACATTTGCCGCGGAATCTAAAGATAAACTCAATTAACAATGAATTTGATGGGGAGACCTTGGTATGCATTTCCTCAGAAGCATATGTATACAAAATGTTAAACTGTAAAAATAACACTAAGCAAGTAAAACAAGCATCTGATGCATTGCCTTAAGTGTTTATAGCCAAAGGCTAATTTACAACACCTGTCAACATTCAACAAGCCTAAGGTGTTTTATGTTCATATATGGTGTTTATATTAATCTACAACTTGTACTCGGCCTCTCACCCTACCCCTCCTCTGCTGGTCTTATTATCCCCCAGCTCATCAATATTACCACCTCCCATTATCACTCATCTCATAGTGATCAGGCTTTCTCTTATACAGCGCCAAAGCTTTGAAACTTCCCTTCCTCTCCACATCCACTTGAGTGTGAAGTGTGAGCCTTGTAATATCAATAATTCTCAAACCTTCTGAACCCACATAATATGCAAATACATTGTTGTGGAAATTCTACTATGCAAAGGAAGAGAGACCATGATCTTAGTTCACTCAAGCTTTTTATTACTGCTCAAACAGGGAAGCAGTCTAACACTCTTGCACGAAGAATGTCAGAGTATCTCCGAAGAGACAAAGGAACCACAACAATATACATCTCTTGCATTCGAGGTGACCATCGCTCTTTGGAATTTCACCCATTGGTCATGGCTGAAATCCCTCTATTGATGGACCAAATACCCGTTTTTACATTTTACATTTACATTTTAAGCATTTAGCAGATGCTCTTATCCAGTGCGACTTATAAGATGTGCATAAATACATGGTAGGAACAATCATAGTTTGCGCAAGAGATCAGTGCAGTAATACAGTGATAGACATCATTGCAGGCAGCTGCGAGCACAGCTGGTCGTCCAGGGTCACTCCAAGACTCCTGGCAGACTGGGAAAGGAAAGTAGGATGGATGATGCTTCCTCAGCAGGTAGCTGAGAGAAGGCATCAGTAGGGGGAAGGGAAGATAGAACAGTAGCTGACAGGGCAGAGGGGGAGAGAGAGTGGAGGTTGCGACGGACAAGGACAGTGGGGGCAGGTGAAGATGGTTTAGGCAGAGGGGAGGGGGAGGGGAAAAGGCAGAAAGCAGTGGTCAGACACATGTAGAGGAGATACCATAATGTTGTGTGAGATGCAGTTCCTAGTGAAGACCAGGTTCAGTTGGTTGCCAGCCTTGTGGGTGGATGGTGATTCAGCCACGGTGAAGTCAAAGGACTTGAAAGTCAACTTTCAACTTGCGACCCTTCTGGAAATTTTCAACAGTTTTGTTATGATTATACAGCAGTATGTCAGGGTCTATGAGACAAGATCTATGTTTCCAGCCCTAATCTGCAGACTACATTCCCCCATCGGTGGCAACACACACACTCATCTCTGTACAGGCGGGGTAGTACATACTTGCGAAATGAGAAAATCAAACAAGGCATTTGTCCTTGCAGGCCACTTTCTGCTTATTAGTGTGCTAACAAATTTTTCCCTTACAACATTTATTCACCCCTTATTGAAATGTATGCTAACATTTTCAAATACGGAATGAAAAGGGCTTTTTAACACGTCAACATAACTACATTTACACTTAACTGGTGTGAATGTCAGTGGACAGTGTATCTCATGCAGTGCGGAATGTCAATATTGGCACGCTAAAAATGAATTCTGGCATGCAAACAGTCTCCTGTTTTTATAATGAAACGGGTTGGGGTCGCCTTACCTTTTTTTTTTCAGTGCAGTATATTATTGCCTACATATCCTGTTATACGTGTGTTGTGAGTGCTTGACAGGTTTGATGGGACAAAAATATATTTCTCCTGAAAAATGAAACATTTGCAGTGTGAGTTATTGTAATTATTCAACCCACTAGCCATGCTAAAAAATAATAATAGCCCATGGCCAACTAAAGTTACTGACCCTGTCATACAGGAAGCAATTTTTGTCATGTTATCTTGTGACCTTCAAGAACTCTCACGATCCACATTTTAATGATTTAATTTTAATTGAGTCTTTGTGAACAGTCATAGATCTGACATAAGGTTTTTAGAAGAGTGTGGGCGATATATAGCTTATTCAGAGTGTACCTGTTTACATTTTTTATCAGCAATGTTTTTTCCCCCTTTTTCACAGCAATTGTGCATGTTGAGTCACCTATGACCTACTAGCCAGACCTGCACAACATTGATGAGCTTTGCACCTTAAGTGTGTTCTCTGGCGTGCAAGCCAATGACTATTTTACACTCTTCAGGCCATGCAGTATTACAGGAGAGCTAGAGCCAATCAAATTAGGACATCTCTGACCACAACTGGTGGGCTGGCATGTCCCTCGGAGAAACTAATGCAGGAGTTACCAAAGGATGCTTGGTTGATTGAAACTCTCCCTACTCCTGTTTTTATAACAACCTAAATGTACCCTACTCCTGTTTTTATAACAACTGTGGCAGGGTGACGGGACGGAAAAGGGGCGGCTCTGCAGCTCCCGTCAGGCTGCCTGTAGGAACGGACGAAAGGGTGATACAGCGAATTGTTCTGACGGGAGCATGTTAAATGAGCGACAGCTGTGTCTCATTGGACAAGCCGCGGCTGTAAGCAATTACCGTGAGCGGACGGCTGTTTAAAAATTAGACCGGGAAACACAGAGAGAAGATTCCGAACGAGCTGGCTACTGTCTGTGTTTCCTCTGCTAACCTCTCCTGTCCTCGCGCGAATCGTCTAGCAGCAGCGACCCTGACCGAGGGAACCCGAACAGCCGATTTCCAGAATCGGCCCGGGAACATAATGTTCAGACGTAGGCGACAGGGAGAGACGCGGGGGAGCCGTACAGCAAAGCGCACGGTCAATATTGTTTGTTTAGGAGAGCTGTGCGGCAAATAATTATTGGTATAATTATTCCTACGAGTGGAAAACCCATGGGAGCCTGCCGGAGTAAAAGTATTATTGTTTTTTTTTTGTTGTTTAATAAACCTCCTTTGCCTCCCACTTGTTCTCTCTCTCTCTCTCTCCCTGTCACGGCGCCCAAACGGGACACACCGCGTACCCATTCACACAACCTAAATCCACCCTACTCCCGTTTTTATAACAACCTAAGCTCACCCTGCTCGAGTTTTTTATAACAACCTAAACCCACCCTGCTCCTGGTAGAATAAGGCCAATTGTATCTTGCAACTGTAGATATCACCCTCTAATTAACCCAGGTTAAACCCTTAAACCAGAATTCAGTATCATCGTCAGTATCATAATTAGGCTATGTGAGGGTATTTATCATTATTAATTTTATGTTTGGGGGTTTTTTCAACCAAGAGAGGTGCCTTGTCTGTAATCAGCCACATCATCAGGACTTCCTTTATGATTGCACCTTTGTCAGCACAAAATGATAGAGGGCAAGCCTATGCACAACATATAAATAGTGTGCATTTTCTCCAATGAAATCGTCCGCTCACCTCTTTAGTCCTCAACTTAAGCAGAATTTGCTCCAAGCCTTAAAAATGAAGATCTTGTTTGTCTTTTCTGTGGCTCTGGTGTTTGTCAGTGGACTGCCTACCAAACCAGAACGCATGCGGCACCTGGAGGACATAGTGAAAATTCTGACTCGGCTGGAGGAGCTTCCTGCGGTAAGACCTGGTGATGTAACCCCCCGGCCCCCCCATTGTGGGATCTTAGCAGATCGCAAATTGTTGACAAAGCTCGAGTTGTGTGCATGCAAATGTAATTATGTTTATTACAGCATGCAAAAACGTGCTACGGCATAGTTCCTGGATGGCTTTGAACATAAAACATATTTTGTATTTTTGTTTCCTCTTCCAGAAAATCAGACACACTCTAACGGCAGACGTGATTGACTCACACAAGTGCGAGGTAAAATATATTTCTCTGAACACTTTATCTCCAAACCAGGGGCGACGCCAGAAAATTTTGGTTGGGGGTGCTAACGGGGTGCTTTATGGTCGTGAGGGGGATGCTCATGAAATGTAGACGCCCGTGCAGGTCACAGGCGCGCAGACCAGGGCTATGAAGGCTACATTACTACGCATAATATTTAAACCATCTAAGATATTACAGCACGGCAACTACAACAAGCATGCTATGCATTGATTTAGCGTATGTACTGCCATCTCACGCACTCAAAAATTAATACAATGACCCAGACCCTCAATTCCAATAGCCAGGAAAACATTGTCACAACATGACAGATAAACAATGCTTAGACCATCTCACTCATTGCAAAATCAACGGGAGCTTGTGTTGGCCCGTTTTGGGGGTTTTTTGGAGGAAAAGATCATGAGGGACGGAGCCCGAAAAAATGTTGTATAGCACCTGATTCAAAGGTTGCACTGATTCAAAGAACGCCGGTTTTTAACGCAGTCCACCAAAACAAGATTTAGACGATGAGCGTGGCAATGGATAGACAGTGCCTGTGGGACATCTTTTCTGAATGTATCTGCTACACCGTTATGACAGCCTGACATAACGGCTGCGCCGTCATAGCATTGAGCAACGCACTTATTGTGGTCAATGTTGCATTTATGTCAGTTTGATTGTTTTTAAAAGCGAATCAGCGTCTAATCCATCGGCTGGAGTGAAATGTAGGACTTCTTCCAGTGCAACATCATTGTGCAAATAGCGTGCCACCACAGACACCTGTTATTTTTTGCTGACGTTCTTACTTTCGTCGACTATCAATGCAAACAGTCCAGCTTCCGCTATTTCACTACTTATTTGCTCCCTAACCATATTTGCCATAATTTCAATTAACTCGTTCTGTATATCATGGTGAGTATACTTCGCATTTCTGGGATTGTCTGATATTTTTTGCGCAACGGTTTTGTCGAACTTGCCAATAACGTGTAAAAGTTCAATGAAGTTTAATGTTCGAGATGGCAACGTAACGTACGTAGGCTAGTTATAGGTACTCTTGTCTCATGTTTAATGAAAATGTAAAATTGTAAGGAAATTTACAGCCCCGGCAAGTCCCCCCCGGCGCTGCCACTGCTCCAAACTGATGGAAAGATTGTTGGCACTGGTTACAAAATCATCTTCACTATTTGACTGTGAAATATACTGGTACAGGTGAAATAAAGGCAACACTTGAGTAAATGAGGGAAGCAAAGTATATTGAAAGCAAGTGCTTCCACACAGGTGTTGTTCCTGAGTTAATTAAGCAATGAACGCACTATTAAGACACTTATGTTGGTATTTCTTTTATTTTGGCAGTTACCTCTATACACTAAAAATATTAAGCATTGTTTTTTGTGAATATGAAAGTTTCTAAAAACTTTTTTTTTCTTTCCTTCATTCACAATACAGGCAAAAGATTTTTGCAAAGCTGAGAAAGTTTTGTCAAAGATAGATCATGAAGAGTTCAGGGGAGAAAGAGGAATTGGAAGGTTCCTGAATGCATACAACAAGAACTTTAATGTAAGTGACCGTCATAAGTGTGCTATAACACCAGGTTGTAGTTATGTCCTGTTGTCAAAAAAGGACATTGTTTTAAAGCTGTCTCAGGTTACTATCAATCTTTTCAGGGTCTGCTGCTCAACAACAGGCACCTTTTTTATAGTTTGATCGAGTTGCGAACTTGTGCTGTTGTGGTGATGTGTCTTGCGCAGGTGATAAGGAATGCAAGAGAGACTTGTCCTCATGACACATGATCCTGATGAAAGTGGAAGTGATTTTGAGGTTTATAATGGGAGCCTGCACTTTAAAGGTTTTGTGAATGCTAAAAATGGTATGTAAAGGAGGGTTGGGGGCCACATTGCTGTTCTGCATTGTAGAGGGAAGCAGTGAGGTACAGGGCCACCACCCACTGAATGCTAACAGTATGCTGTCTCCTTTTCAGACAAAGTGCATTGTTGACACCCGCAATGAGCTGGAGCTGAAGGTGTTGCTACAGCGCCTCCGCATCTGCGTTCAAAAGCATTACTCCCAGTAGCATCACCCTGTGAGACCTACCTTCGCAGCAGGTTCTCCTGCTTCTGTGGCCTTCCTTTATTTATTTCAAATTCCACATTGAACTTGTGTTAAATAAAGTACTTATTGAACTCATTGAAAATTGTGTTTTTATTTTGTGTTTTTATTTTCTCTTATTTTGGGGCGAGGGGGTTGTGTGTATGTGTGTGTGTGTGTGTGTGTGTGTGATGAAATAGTCACTGCCATTAAAGATTTCACAGTTCCTTGAAATCATTTATCATTCTGTGGGAAAATGTAAAGAATAATAAAAAGGAAATTAAACCATGTGGGATGTTTTCATGTTGACATATCTATGAATCATGTAAAAGACCTTAATTTTTCACTGATGTTGAGATTACCGTACAAATTTAAATTGCGTAGACATAAACGTATTCCTGCTATTGTTTGCAGCCAGGCACAAAAATACCTTTATTCAGCCAGTGTGTGTTACCTTTGGCACACTGGTTTAATCTGACACAATTAAATACAAGCTGTGCAGGCTGGGCCCTGTAATCATGGGTTTGAGCCTTAGCTGTGCCATTATCCAACAATTATAAAGAGTCCAATATAGTACAGATTGAGCATGGGAAAGTGTCCAGGGCACCAGGATTAAAGTCACTACTATTGACAATAAATGCTGTGGGGATCTTTAATGACCACAGTGAGTCAGGCTTGGGGTCCAATGGGTTTGGGCTTAATGTCCAATTATGAGCTTTTTACAGAACAGTGTACCTGTCACTACTTCTAGTAGTAACCTGTTTTTCTCAGCACGTACCCCATCAAAGTACTAGCCCAACATCACTTAGGTTACGTGATTTGACAGGAGAATGCTCAACTTGGTATGATCAGTGGGAAGCATTACGCTTTTTCTTATCTTACACAATGGTCAGTCAAAATGGCTGTTTATTAAGCAGGTCAGGCCAATGTTGTTAGCACTGTCCTCCGGCATGCTAATCTGAAAATAAATAAAAAGAAATGGTTAGTCACTAGCTCATATATTGTCATTTACTGATCTGATCACCACAGTCTGATAAGCGCATCTTCTCTACACTTCCTCTCCATACCATTGGTGATAATACTAATCAGACAGAGCATCAGCAATTCAAGCGACGCCATTGCCTCTACAGTACTACAGTGCATGTGGCTTCCGCAGGCTTTGCATCCAAGCAGCATAAGCAGCAAACTGCATAAAGCAGTCAATCACCGTTGAAGGCTCCATAGTTTCTCCATCCCAGTCTGCCAGGAGTCTTGGAGTGACCCTGGACGACCAGCTGTGCTTCTCGGGCCACATTGCAGCGATCACTCGGACCTGCCGATTCTCCCTCCACAACATCCGGAGGATCCAACCGTTCCTCACCCGAGAGGCCACACAACTACTGGTCCAGGCCCTGGTGATCTCATGTCTGGACTTCTGCAATTCTCTGCTGGCAGGCCTACCAGCCTGTGCCATCAAGCCACTGCAACTGGTCCAGAATGCACTCATCTGGTGTTCAACCAGCCAAAGTTCACCCACGTCACCCCTCTACTCTCCTCTCTGCACTGGCTCCCCATCGCAGCATGCATCAGATTCAAATCACTGGTGCTTGCTTTTCAAGCGGCTAGAGGTACTACTCCCCCATACTTCCAGTCACTCATCACTCCCTACACCCCAGCCAGACCACTCCGCTCCACCTCCTCTGGCAAACTGACTGCCCCATCCCTCCGGGTGCCTGGCAGCCACTCCTCGCGATCTTGTCTCTTCTCTGTCCTGACCCCTTGCTGGTGGAACGACCTTCCGCAATCAGTCAGGACTGCGGAATCACTTGCGATCTTCCGCAAAAGACTCAAAACCCACCTTTTCAGACTCTACTACCACTTAACTCTGTACATCTAGCTAATTGTCATCACCACTGCCTACTTGCTCAACACTGTATACCCCTGCTTACTCTACTTAATAATAATAAAAAAATTTAAAAAAATCACTAACCTTTTCCTTCCCAGTGTTACAGGTATGGTACACAGCTGCCTGCAATGACGTCTATCGCTGTATTACTGCACTGATCTCTTGCGTGTACTATGATTGTTCCTACCATGTATTTATGCACATCTTGTAAGTCGCTCTGGATAAGAGCATCTGCTAAATGCTTAAAATATAAAATATAAATATAATATATATCAGCCCAACCAACATCTCTGTATAAACCATGCTGTCTTCCTCAGGCCCTATCAATGTTTTGTGGCACCATGATTCTAATCTTGAGAGGATCATTTAAACAGATACCTTGAAAAGATATCCTGTGGTAGTAAGTGACCCAAAACAAATATATAAAAAGCTTGTGCAGGGCACTTTCCTCCAAATCATAAATGAATGAGGGAGGGAACCAATCCCCCTATCCACAAGTGTGACCTGTTGATGGCTTGAGCTCAGTATGTCAGTTGCAGTTTAGAGGAGTCTAGTAATTCAAAGGTGATTCTACACATTCCTGCATTCTTGGGAGATCTGATCCCAGCTCACACCTTGGCTGCATGTGTTTGCATTTGGAGAGAGACAAACTTGGTTTGGCATCATTTTCTTCCATTTCACCTCTTTTGTGATCATTACATTTCATTTTTATGTCTAGGATTTAGTATTTGTTAAGGTAGTTGAACCTACATCTGTAGATTGGACGTTGAATATTTTGTCTTTGTCTAACTGTTGTAACTTAATAAACCATTTTAATTGAATTGTGAGTTGTATATTTTGATGAAGGTTGATCCACCAGATTGCTCTGCCTATCAACGAATTCGGTCATTTAATTGATAATTGGTATCCTGTGTAGTAGTTATTATGTTAAATTAATTAAATACATTTTACATGTAGGCTAAGTGAGGGGTTTTGACACCTGTGTTCAGTATTTAGAGTGCTGAACATTAAACAATGGCATTTGACTGTTACTGAATTCAGGGAATAGACTATTTAAATTTCACTTTTCCAGCAATACTGTACATACAAGGTAATTACATAGGAAAACATTGCTAATTGTAAAGTAGCCTATAAAACTATTACCTTTGTGTGACAATACTGTAGGTACACAGTAAGTACACAGGAACTTTCCACTCAACATAAAGTGTAAAATGTTTTTTACCTTTGTGTTGTCACTACTTGATCAGCTAACAGGCATTTCCTCCAAGCGCCTATCAGGAGAAGTGGAAGGCAGGCCAAGAATTCACAGAATCAATCAGGATCATTGCTGACAGCTGCGAATCATTACCGGGAGGATATTTAACCAGCCGGCATTCTCTGTTTCAGTGCTTGGACATTATCTAGCTTAGCTTTGTAGTACCTACTGTGCTTAATATTGCGTGGATCTGGCGAAATTGTTTGTTCGTGTGCTTGTTGGTTTATTCGATTCTCATTGTTTAGTTTATTCCGTGTTTTTTGGAAAACGTTTTGGATTTACCGTTTTACTTGTTTAGTTTGTTCCTGATCGCTGGTTATTTTGTTTTGTTTTGTTTATGTATTTTCGTGTCTTCGCAGACACGGATTTTGCTTTCGTTTCCTGCCAATGTTTAAAGATAATAAATCTCAAACGCATTTCCGCATTCTGGGTCTCTCTCTCGCCTGCACTTGGTTCCACACCTACCACATCCCTGACACGTGTAACAATATTGTAGCTACATTGTAAGTACTACAGGAACAGTCAACTTAATGTAACACGTAAAACATTGTTCAACTTCGTATAAGAGGAGTTTTAACCTACATGGTAAGTACACATTAAGAAATACAAACCCTGTTTGGGGAAAATGCAGCATTTGACTTTAATTCACTTCTAATGAATTAGTTACAAAACAACAAAAACATAAAACATGTATAACAGGAACTGGAAACAGCAAACATGAATAGAGGCTAAGCATTCTATTATTGTGTAAAAAGAATTAACTTGATATCAGCAAGTTACACTAGTTACCCAGGCGTGGTCTATTATTCACTAAGGCAACGTGATGTCATGGCAGAAATGGAAAAAACGTTCAACATTCCATGTGTGCTGCAGCTGGATAAGCTAATAAAAACGCACTTCTCAAAAGAAAAAACACGACGATAAAATTCAAGTGTCATAAACCACCATTTTACTAACCTTAGTGACCAAACTAGACAACAAAGTTTGTGAACATCTTTAGCTAGCAAACTAGCTAGCCAGCATTCAAATTATATGCATTTGCTATTTAGATTATAGATGAACCCACAATCACATATTATCCCCTCAAATGAAATAAAAACAAATCGCAAACATGTTATATTAACGGTGGTTTTACGAAACTATCTAGCTTGCTTGAGACCGCAACAGGAAATAAGTCCACGACTTTTTGTGCTATCCTGGACATTGTTTTGATGCATGACTTGCACTGACATGTATTTTAAATTGATATGTCGAATAAACTAAACTAAACTAAACAGTTAACATTATCTAGCTATCATTGACGATAGCTAGCTAGCTATGGCCTAGCTAAAACTAGCCATCTATCTTTAGCAGTCACAGTTGAAGACATATCTCATAATGATTGTGGTTCAAGCTAACTGAAAGCCCAACCCCCTTATTTCGTTTTCATTACATGCAGGACGAAATGTGCCATATTACGAAATACATGAATAAATAAATACCTCAATAAATGAACTACGATCTACATTTAGTTACCTATTTCACTATTTATTTATTTAGTAATATGGCACATTTCGTCCTCCATAGGTGTGGAAAAAAGAGGGACAATTAGGATGTGTGTCAGGACGATTATGAGAAAGACGTCTCATTATTATGACATGACAATGGTGTGCTTTTGTGGAACAAATGGGGTTCTTTTACTAAACTGGAAGCAAAAAGATTGAAAAAGCCGTAAACCAAAGGGAGGTACGTCAGCCTGAGGGAGGCGCGTAGTTAATTTGGCAGACCCCTGATCAGATCTAATGAAATGGTAATGAAACGGTGCCCCTCCCCCCAGGCCTCACAATTGACTGATGATCATACAGAGTTCAATGATTTCATTTGATCTGCCGGGGTAACCGCATTTAAAAGCTCCGCTAATTGAACGCCAGGGCCTTGACATTTTGTCAGCTTCCTGATCTGTCTGTGGAGGGTTTTCTTTCTTCTAGATTTGGAGCTTTGCCCCAGGCAGTGTGGGGCTATGACCAGGAAAGTGGTGGCAGCATCTGCCATGGGACATTTCCATACCCCCTGCGGACTTCCATAGTTCTTGTATCGGCTGTTTCAAACTCAGAACATCTCACCATCAAATTCTGTTGGCCAAAATTAATCCTTAGGTACCTGAAATAATCGACAAAAAAGTGTGAAATTGTAAAGCCAGCAATTCAGTTCTTTCTCTTCCTTCCCTTCTTTTTTGATCATTTTCATGATCGTAGAGTAGGGGAGAACAATGCTTCCAGCATGCATATTTATATTGTACTTGGGGGGGGGGGTTAACCCCCAAGACAACAACTGTAGCTTCCGTTATCTACGAATTAATCTATTTAATTTCTTAGGGACCGCTTACAATATTGAACTGCTAGTACATTTTTAATGTGGCTTATAAAACTGTTGCTACCAGCAATTAATTAAGGGGCACCTGCACTGTGCATTGACCAATCACAACTTTTTCATTGGATTACCCAGATTAGATGGCACAGAAGAAGAAAAAACTATTTGGCAAAGTTTAATTAATGTCTGCTGCATAGAAGTTTTAAATGTTGCTTCATGTTGTAGGCTTCTGTAGCTGGCCAATGGTGGGAGTGAACTCAAACATAATTATTTAAATCAACTTGATTTATATCAATATCTGACACTATACTTAATTTATGTGATGATGTAATTCTGTGATAATGGAGCAGACTAATTCATGTTTTTTTTTATATGGTTCCCCTCCTATACTTATTTGTGATAAAATGTTATTGATCGATTCAGCCAGTACTCATATTCCTCTAAGGAAGAAAGTTTACTGAATTTGGTTGAAATAATTTCTATATCACCAAACCAATTAAATAAATTCTAATAATAAGTATAATAATATGAATATGAATATACTAATATAATTTATAAGCAAATGAAGTGTCAAGTTAAGCTGAAACGCCCCTATTTTTGTCATTATAAAGTACTTAAGGTCACCATTTCACCTGACATATGAGTATATGCTAGTCCCCTGTGCTAGGTCACAACAGAGATTAGATTTGTAATAACAATAATAATAATAATAATAATAATAATAATAGTTATTAATGAAGCTCTTTTCATATACCTAAAGGGCTGTACAAAGGTGCAATTGAATCAAAAGTTCAAAAATGAATCAAAGAAACACAATCATAAAAGCTACACTAAAAGGCACACAAACACCATGGTAGTGATGAGCCTCAGAGGGCTTTCTGACTATAGGACAGCCTCACTGATCTAACCTCGCTGCACATGCATTATGCAAAGCCAACCTAAGAGCTGAGCCAGCTCCCCGCACAAGTCCCTTAACGCCATGCTTTCCAGGGGCTAAGGCTGGGGGTGCTGGAGAACAGAAGTATGGAATGTGGCCAGGTCTTGCTTTGAGTGTTCAAGTTATGGAGCCTAGATGCAGCATGCATCTGATGACAGCAGACTGCGCAGGCACATTCATCTTTATTGGGACTCCAGCTGATTGCGCTTATATCATTTGGGTATTTGGGTCTCCTCCTTGTCGAGCCACAAATTGTTAAGTTGAAGTAGAAGAAAATGTTGTTGAGGTTGCACACAGTCATATTTCTTTAGGGCCCGAGTAAACTTATCATGTCGTTATTCCACAGACGCGTTTGTGCAGGGTGACTGTCAGAGAATTGGATTGTATTATAAAGTACTACATTTGCTTTAATAAACAAGTGCAATGTTACCAGTAGCATCCAAGTATAACAGACAGAATGGTGCCATCTCATACAATTAAAACTCACACAATGTAATTCAGAATAAATACTCTAGTGTAAAACATTATTACTAATTACTACTACTATTACTATTTATAATGACTTCTACCAATGATGAGCAATAGAGGGCCTGATGGCCTGTTATGTTCTTAGGTACTTCATTTATACATTTGTTTGCCATTATTCTCGAGTAAAAAAAGTATCAGTCTGGTGCACTTCAGGTCTTGGTCCTTCTGGAAGATTGTGACAGATAGGAAATGTATGAACCCGAGGGAGGACGGACGAGGGTAGTCTCTACAAAAGGCAAAGGAAGGGGATGAGTGACTCTGCTGTCCCGACTCCAATCGGGGGTGTTGGGAGATGAACACACCGACCCTGAGTGAGGGTCAGTGAGGCCACTACTATTTTACTAGTGAATTCAGCACCTGGCTGATCCTGCTCTGTGCACTTGTGTCTCCCGGCCATAGCAGCCTCCTGGCGATCTGCTGGCATGTTAGGGAGCAACTTCGAGGGTGAAGAATGAAATGGCTTCCTATGTGATGGTAATAGAAGAAGACTAATACAACTTGGTGTGGGAGCCAGCCGACTCCATATCAGTCATATTCTCGTTTGTTGCTCCTGGCATTTTATGAATAATAGAAGTTCTAGGTTCTGCTGCGCCCCCCACCTAAGTTTGACTCTCAAGTGCCCGAATACGCATTCTGCCCAAGAGAGAGAGAGATAGTACACTGTCCGGAAGGCAGTCTGCAGCAATTAAACTATGCTCTCATCCTCATTCTGTCAAGTACTATTTCCATTCCAGAAACATCTCAAGCAAACTTTGTTCTCTCGGTACCTGCTGCAAGGGCGTCGCTCACCCTCAGTAGCCTTAAAACAAACAAAACAAGGAAATGCTTCTATGTCATATCATGCCGTGTTCAATGTTTAAAGAGCTATTGATTTAATCACAATTTTTTTTTTACTTCACTTTTCAGAAATATATTGGTATAATGATAGATGTAGCCAGAATTATTTTAATGCACTATATTTTATTATGTAATTTTGATCATACTCTAATACGATCTTAAACATGTATGTGTATTGCTGGAATTCTCCTTTGGTAATGTTTTGCAGTACCCAGCCGCTATTTTTAACAGCTCAAAATGTTAGATTTTAGTTAAATAGGCGGTGAGACGCTGGTAAAGCAGTCTGGATAAATAACTGAGGGAAAACACATTGACATAAGGTATTGTGACCCACAGGTTGGTAATGCAGCCCAAACGATTGCATGTGAAAAAGCAATACCTTCAATCAGGTCTAAATAATTAATTTGCTCTCACTTCCCAAATGTTCCCGGCCTCTGTTGAACTTTGTCTCATCTTACCTCATAGCAAGTGTGTTATGACATCAATAGGGGTATTACCACTATGAATAATTCACTACAATCTACCTCTTTGCCCCGGAAGATTTCACCTAACCTGCAAGTTTCATGGTTTTGAAAATCATCTGCCACGCAGCTTTCTGCCTTGTGTTAATCTGCAGACTCATGGATGGCAGTGTAATGTAGTGGTTATGGAACTGGACTTGTAACTGAAAGGTTGCAGGTTCGATTCCCAGGTGGAGCACTGCCGTTGCACCCTTGAGCATGGTATTTTTGCTTCAGTAAAAATATCCAGCTGTATAAATGGATTTTATGTAAAGAAATATAAACTGTGTAAGTTGCTCTGGATAAGAGCATCTGCTAAATGCCTAAAATGTAAATGTAAAATGTGGACTGCTGTGTGCGCAGTTCTTCAGCTTCTATATCCAGTCCATCAATATTGAATGTCCATAATATTATGATATAGTCCCATTTGGCCAAAATAGGCAAAATACCTATACAAATGTACACTGACAGCATACAAGTTAAATTATGTTTAAAAAGTTAATTAAACCATGCTGATAATGGTATTTTTCTATTTAGGTTTGTAATAATCATGTGAATTAAGCAGGCCAAATAAACACAGAGTGGGAGTCTGACTGTTGCTGCCAGATGTACTAGTTTACCCAGTGGACTACTTTTATGTGTTTACCTCTGGAAGTCTCCTGGGGACAATAAGGAGAAGTTGACAGAAGTCCAGTGATGGGATGTTTTAAGGGTATAACAATGTAAACAAATATATACAAGATGGATTAGAACATACAGTATTTTGTTTTATTTATTTATTTGTTGAGGTGGTAATGATGAATGTCCATCCATCCATCCATCCATTATCTAAACCGCTTATTCCTGGTCAGGGTCACGGGGGGCTGGAGCCTATCCCAGCATGCGTTCCGGGCGAGAGGCAGGAATAAACCCTGGACAGGTCGCCAATCCATCGCAGGGCACACACACCATTCACTCACACACTCATACCTACAGGCAATTTAGACTTTCCAATTAGCCTAACGTGCATGTCTTTGGACTGTGGGAGGAAACCGGAGTACCTGGAGGAAACCCACGCGGACACGGGAGGAACATGCAAACTCCGCACAGAAAGGCCCCCGGCCTGGATTCGAACCCGAGATCTTCTTGCTGTGAGGCGACAGCGCTATCCACTGCACCACTGTGCCGCTGTAATGATGAATGTGATTTTTTATTTTTATTTACGTTGGTTACCCATGAGCATTATTGCACCTATCGCCACAATCATTCGGATTTAAGTGGTAGACAAATGGAAGGAAGAATCTTTTTACTAATTTTGAGTGCTGGCCTTTTCTTTTTCATAGTAAAATTGATACACCCAGCACAGCAAAAGCAAACAAAAAAACCTATTCTGTTCTCATTGCCCAGCTTTGAACTGAAAGACAGTCCTGTCTATCTGTCAGTCAGTGACTCCTAGAAAGGGTGAATTGACAGAGGTGGCACTTTGGGTTTTGTGTGGATGTCACTTTGAAAGCAGGTTAGGTGAAGGCAGAGCATTTAGCCTGGACCCTCTGAGGGTGGGGAGAGAGAGTTGTCGCTTGATGAAAGAGCCTCTGTGACCACAAAGCAGCCATCTCAGTGCATCAGTGCTGCTTTTAATCCTGCCATGCTCCTCTCTGAGCTCCTCCTCAATCTCTTACCCATATCTGTTATTTTGCATTAATAATTAATGCCAGTTATTTTTCTCCCACATGAATATTTGTAAATTCAAATTTGTTCAAAAGAGGAAGAAGAAACACATTGTGCAAAGACCATATATTACTTGTTTGGTTGTACGTTTCTTTCATCTCGCAGGAAAATAGCCATGAGGGACAACAGGGGATATTACAATGAAAAAAAAAGAAATAGAAAATCAATGATCAACATAAGCAAGGGGCATGGCCAAGAGAATGGACTCTTTTTATAGCAAACTGATTCCGTACCAGAGTGCAGCATGAGCCACCCTCATAAAGGAGAAATAACTAATTATTCCAATTCACTGGTGCTAATTTTCCACGGTTTAAAGCTGCAACCTTAATATGAATAATAAGAAAGTCTGAAACAGACAGCTGAAACAAAAGAAGGACATTTACAGAATCGTATGATTTTCATTCCTCCCTTCTACTTGTATTCCCCCCATGGACGCCTGTATGTTAACCTAAACCAATTGTGTGCTTTTAATCACACTTGAATCATCTTTTAACTTCAAAGAGAATAATTTATAGGCTGTGAGCTTCCTTTTCAGCAGCAAGATGTGCTTAACATAGTGATGATCCTGTAAGAAAAACAATTTGTCCCGTGATGGGTCTGAAGCCCCCACAGAGGAAAATGGGAAGAGTGCTTTCATTGTTTCTAATTTTTTAAAAATTATGAATATATTTGCGTGTTGAATAATACGGCAAAAAACGCAGCTTACCTAATAATGGTATTAATAGGAAATGGTTATTTAATTTAATAAAAATAAGAATAAACTAGACAGAGGCTTTCATTTGGATGGATGCATTTTAAATCTCTCTGTCTTAGGTTCTCTCTCTCTCTCTCTCTCCCCTTATTCTAATAATTGTCCCATGTGTTTTTAAAAACATGCCAAGAGTGTCATGAATAATGAACTATAAGGAAATCTGATCATTTTCCACACTTAACTCTCGGTTAAAAGTTTAATACAATATTCTTACTAGAACTCTGCTGAGGGAGAGGGCTAATGGCTTCCATGCCTTGAACGTGTGCGTCAGTCATTTCCATTCATTTTATATTTGTTCTGGAGTAAAATGAGGAGGTGTGGACCGACAGTTAAACAAATGTAATAATGCAGTCAACCTCCCCCATCTGTCCGTATACAGTTATTGATATGGATAGTGTGTGAATAAACAAAACATTGCAAATCAAATATTTAATTTACAATTATTCAGCTAGATCTTTTATAGAAAGTGAAAAAACAATTATGTTCCTAAGATAATTCAACATTATTAGGTACTATTATGATCTGTTACTTGATGTTATTAGATAGGCTACAATTGTTATATATTTACTTACTTACTCTGAAGATACCATTATCCCCCCAAAAAACACTGTCCTACTCATGATTTGAAATTGCAACCTTCTGGATACAAGATGTGTTTCCTGAGAACAACACCACATTGCTACGTGATTATAGTACTGTAAAGGAATGTACTTCTGCCATTTGTTGCTAAGAGGTAGTTAATGTGTCCATGGGGCTGTCACACAATCTGAAAATAATAATTGATTGAATAGCAAGCTTTCCTCCCATTTGTTTTTGCTCAGCAGTGCTGGTGGCGATATTAGTTTTGTTGGAAAATAGAATAGTCACCCTTAATATTTTCTGCATTTAGTACTGTGTTTCAGTGTTTCCACTCATTTTTGGTTCCGCGTGTGCCCTGATTGGTCCTTCAATCGTTGCTGCTTTAAGCCCTAAGACTTAAATTCTCCCGACCTTAACTGCGTAAGACTTGTAAACGGAGTTGCCTATGCTGACGTTAGGTAATAGATTACCCATTGAGCCACAGCTGGCTAACGTTGGGTTACTTACCTCACCTCTCAGGGCCCGCTGCTCTCGTCCTTAAATGATCCATCACGACATCTCTGAGGCGAAATTGAAGACATTTATGTAGCTTGAATCTCACCAGAAAACGCATTTAGTCGTTATTACAAGTATGGCTGAAAAAATGATCTAGGCTACCAAGCTTGGTCCAAGACAGTCCAAGCTTTCTTTAAAATATTAATTTCTGTATTATTAACTTTTTTTTAACGATAGAACGTCAATCGTTGGAATCCAATGGTCAACTACATCGATAGGCAATTTTAGACCTGCAAAAAGTGCTAGGAATGAAAGTGCTGCCTGTGATTAATAGGAATGCTCAGTAGCCTACATATAGGCTAGTTATGTGGCGTCGAGACAAGGTCACTTGAAAAGTCAAATTAGACACATCTATTTTGTGTAATAAAGTTGGGGTAATTTTATGTGATGTTATGTGAATTTTATGTTCAGCAATATTCGAAATACACGGAGAAGCAATGAGTTGTTTCACAATTTTGGACATAATTTAGGCTAACTTTAATACTCTTGGGCCGTGTTATCGCCAACTGCAGGCACGTTTTTAGATTGGGCAATTGATTAGATTCAACAGGTCAATGGCTTAATTTCAAAATGGGAAACAATTGTTTATTATGTCTCAATATTAGCCTATATTAAAAAATGTATATATTTCTGTCCGGATAAAAATACAAACATAATGCATCTTTATTCGTGAAGACGTAGGGGTAGACTATTTGTCTAGAATGCATGGATTGATTGGCATATCATGCAACATTTTGTTGGCTACAGGAGATTGTAAATAATTTACATATTTAAATAGATGACATTTTATTTAGTCAGCCAGTCAAAATTTCAAAACTTCAGTGAGTGAGCTCCCGTATAGGCTACCTGTAAAAATCGGTTGCCGGACATGTCCGTTGCTACATAACTTAATAAATAAGAGCAGGGTAAACTTACGCTACATGAAAACAGCTAAACTTGTAGTAGATGTATGTGGGATTTTTGTGATATGTTACTTATAAACCAAATAATTTTTAGTGGGTGGCAAAGGGTAAAACAGTAGAAATATTCCACAGCTAACTGAATAGGCTATCTTAATTCAAAACGAGAAAATTAACGTACAAAAGCAGGCAATTTAATTTATGTTGTTTTTCCACTGTTAAGGAGTGGACAGAATTAAAACCGTAAAAGTCATGGCATGGAACAAAGATTGCAGATATAACTTTACTTTAGCAACTGAAAACTGGGAACGGAATTCGTTGCGTCTTCTGAAAAAAGTAGGAGTAATGGTAGGCTACTTCAAACTGAGAATATATATATATATATATATATATATATATATATATATATATATATGAAAAATATATTTATATTGTTCGATGAGTTTCACGAAAACATGGTCCGAACACAATAGGCTATGTCGTCTTTTCTTTCGTAAAGATTTTGTCAACTACAAAATGTCTTTAATTGTTAGGCTATATATTTTACAGGTATAAAATATACAGTCGTTGAGAAGGATATATGATTTAGATAGTATAAATAGAATAAATGCTGATAGCTCAAGGAACCATGCAAAAAAAAAACGAAATTATTATAGACTTACCTGAAATCTAAAAAACCGCTTTCATCCCCCGAGTCCTAAATAGGCTTACGCTTATGCGGTCTGAATGTCTTTGTGTCCCGTTTTATAGCAATATACGATTAATATTGCATCACCATGATTTAATCATTTCAAACACCACAATATAACTCTATGGCATACCCGCATTCATTATTCAAGGACGTCTGATTGGGGAAAATAAGTGGTGCTGATTAAATAGACTCAGAAATGAGCCGCGAGGCCACGAGGTGCGAGATCCAAACATTTCAGGTCAGATAATAAAAGGTTCATCGCGCAAAATCTTTCTAGCTAGAATTTTGAACTATTGTTGGAATCAGTCATTGAAGCCGTTCAGAAAGTAGCCTATGCAGAAAATGCTGTTCGCGTCATACATTTTTAATCGTGATAGCGCTTGAGGGACTCATAAATAAAATAGCTTCAGTTTTCTCCGAAACATGCGGCATTACAATGGTTTTGGCGCTTCTTGGTTTCATTCTGCATGACTTATGTAGACATATTCAACGACATAGGGCTGTGCCATTTTCGCGGTCAAAGACGGCGAAGAAACCTAAAATATAGGCTAGTGCAAACGGTTATTTTTACATAGGCCTAATACATTCAAAGATTGCTATCTTAATTAGCAATATAAAACAACTAGGCCTAAATTGAATACTGTTCCAAAACTATCATATAGCTTGTCTTGGAATGTTGACAGTGTTTTGCATTGTTATGCTCGTGTGTGCTTAAACGCAGTATCACACAGTGTAGACAAAAATATAACTTAACGGCTGTTGTTCATAATAATAATAAAGAGGCCCTAGTTAACTTAAAAACAATATTTGCCTAATTTATGAAATCTTATTCTATTTCATGCACTTGCTCAACCGATATTTAAACGTAAAAAGAGGAATACGCATTTTATCATTGTGCTTTCCAACATTATTCTCGTTTAGGCTACATACAAAAAAATAATAAATATATAAATTGGACGAAGCAATTTACGTTTCAGTGTCGCCTTTTGAGCTTCCCTTAATAGGCACCGCAGCAACAATAGTTGCGTTATATAATAATATGATGCTGCATTGCTTAGTGGAAGTAAATTTGGTTATAGCTCTGTCGCTATATTATGAGTCAAGTGTGAGGTTTAGTTATTTGTCGGTCTATGCAGTCACGTCTGCAAAGTTTTATATAACGTGTTATTTATTGAATAAAGCATATTCCTTTGCATTTCATTGTGTTATAATGTTATAGTTTGGTGAAGTGATCTGTCCATGGTGCTGAATAAGGGATCATTAATCAAGTCAACTTGAGGACCTTTCGTGTACAGCATTTGCTAACTGATCCAGTATGTTACATAAAATGACATCCAGTATAGCACAGTCAGCGGTATTATATTACTCAATTTGATTAAAGTTAATATTTATATCGTACAAAATTACAGAAATACGGGATAACTATAGGCTACTATTACAATATGGAGTAAAGATCATGAAATAACACCGAGTCAACAAACTTCTGCAAAGTGACAAGTGGTTTACCTTAGTTCACGATACATATTATACAATTACGCTTTAGCAAATACCTTTACATGTGTTGAATGGTGGAAAAAAGTAATCGAAGATAAATCATTTAAACAAAATCAAATAAATAATCCATCCAGTGTGTACTGTACATCTCAATGATGTATGTAAAGAGACAAGACAGTGTAAATCCCTGCTATATTCTTGAAAATGTAAACAGTTATTTTATAGGCTACTAATGCACCGCTGAGTATTTCATCCTTTTTTGTTTCTGTCTCTGATTACAAAACCAAACGCGAACTACGTTCTTTTTAAGGTCCAGCTTCTCTGCAATGGCGGCGATTTTTTCCGAAGAAGGACGGGGCTGGATAGCAAAATATGCCTCCAAAGAGCGCTTCTCTGGTGCGGCGATTGATGTACGTTTTCGCTTTCTTTCGTTGCCATTAAAAAGGTCCGGCTTGATGTTTTTCTCTCGAAATGCTGCCTCTGCCTCTTCCAGCCAAGCTTGAAGGACTGGTTTGAGAGCAATCATGTTATTGTGCGATAGGGTCAGGGACTCGAACCTACAGATGGTGCTCTGGCTAAGAGAACCCACGCCGGGTATTTTCAGGTTGGCGAGGGCAGAACCAACATCTGCCTGCGTGACCCCAAGCTTGATTCGCCTTTGTTTAAACCGTTCAGCAAACGCTTCTAGCTCTCGAGGATCGGATTCCACGTCGTTAATGCAGGTCATCCCGTTGTGCACGGACAGAGAATGCGGGTGCCCCATGGCCATGGCTTGATGGAGGTGACCCATGGTCTGAAGGTGATGCTGGTGGGCTTGAGAGGTCATCATGGATGGATCCGGAGCTCCCATTCCGCTCACCGATAGACTCGAGGAGAGGTGGTCCAAGAGATCTCCTTCCAAGCCTTGATGGAGGTGGTGATGCGAGGTCAAGGTGGAAGGGTGAGATATGGGCACTGTGGAGGAGGTAGAGGTGCAGGGGACACTACTCATGGTATGGTAGGTCACGTCAGGCTTGAAAGGGTGGCTCTTTCCGTGAGAGACAATGTCAACAGCCGCCAAAGCTTCTGCGCGGGCCAACAGACTCTCATCAAAGCCTCCGAATATATTGCCCTGGAGCTGCAAGCAAGAATGCGCATACTTGAGTCAGTGGGGAATTCTGTCAACTCAGGATTAAAAAACATTTTCAAGCACAGAGAACCCTCCTCAGAGTACAGGTCATAAAAATTAATATGAAAGCAAAGCCTGTGCTTGAATAGAGAGAGAGAGAGAGGGAGAGAGAGAGAGAGGGGGAGAGTGTGGGGGAGAGGGAGCGGGAGAGACATTTGGAGAGAGAGACGATGGTAAGAGGAAAGTGAACAAAGAGTCAGGGAGCTGTGTTGTTCTATCGACAGCACAAATCACACGTTAAACAGATACACATCAAAAGATCATGTGGTAATTACTCTGACACATACCTGTGGGGCCGTGTAAACTCTACGCATAGTCTCCGAACTTGAGTGCAGCCCGGGATATTTTGGCTCCTGTAGCGTAGGGTGCATGGAGAAAGGCTGTTTGCTGTTCATGGTCATCATCTTCCTTGCACACCTTGCAGGCAGGTAGCCTTAACATAGGCTAGGTCAACTCTCTGGCTTGCCGCGGTCAGTGTGAGCTATTTCCAACGACAGAGGCTCTCTGCATCTCTCCCCACCTGCTACTTTCTCATCTTACAAGCTGTACGCCAGGAACTGGGCTGGCAGCAGTGCGCAAGCGTAATGCACACAAGAAGCTTAGGGGAAGACACGGAGGAGCTATTGTACAACCGTTTAGTTTCAAGTAATTTTGATAATGCCCTTGCAACCTTGCAGCGTTTTCAACCTTACCATACAGTAATGGTATGGTATCATAGCCTATAAAGTTAAAGAATGCAAACTTAATTGATCGGTCTGTTTCAGGTTTTTTTTACATTTGCTAGACATAAAACTAGGCCTAGTCATTTGTTTTGGCCACTTACTGTATTGCTATTTTGATGAAGTACCCTACCTCAATAGATTATCAGCTGCCGTTTTCATTTCATAGGCAAATTCCAAAATTACATAAAAATGTATTGTCCCATTTAAATGGGGCCTGGTGTTAAAACGAATATACGCCTGAATTAAATAGAATAATTTGGATTACAATGAAATAGTGGGTTAGGAAAGATCTAGCGTGCTTCCTCCGTACGTTCCAGCAATTAGCAGTAGCCTAATTTGCATTTTTTGAGATCACCTAGTGATCACATTTTAAAATGCTGACTGACCCCCATATGTCACTGCACTGCTACCCACTGTATTGTTAGTCAAGTTTTTTCATTGATTTCTTATATGGAGTTAGAGAGTCTGAGAGCCCCATTCTTAATTTCTACTGTATATTAAAGGATAAAAATTCAAAATATTTTTAATATCTGAATGGATACAGCTTTGAGTGGAGCAGGACTTTCTAGACTTAACTGCACTGTAGTGTCTTACTACTCGGCCAAACACCAAGATTTACCATGATTTAGGAAATAAAATAACATTTTTAAAATAAAAACTATACTGGGAAAAAAACAAGTGATCTAGAGAAGATGTGTGAACCATTACAAATGACTTGTTAGCAAACATTTTCCATCGAGCTGAAATGGAAGCACATGTAAGTAAATTTTTTGTAAGAATCACATCACGGGGGGAGATGAATCAGCGTCTTGCCACACATCTGAACACCCTGATTATTTATTAAACATGTAAAGGAAATCATTTATATTTCACGAAGCCTAAATATTTACATGAAAGTTTTAACTAAAGCGGAGCTATATTTAAAGCCTGCCATTGCATGGAAGGATTGAATTAATGGATGATAAAACATTGCCTTTCCTCCCTAATTTTGGACGTAATTGGAAGATCAAAATGTTCCAGTAAATAAAGGTGCCCTCAAAGGCCTTTACGGGGCATAGCAGTCGATGTCTTCACCTGTTTGGGAAGTTTCCGTTGCCATAATTATTATGGGTGTATCATCGTCATGCTTTGAGGAGGTGATCGTGTGTTTCTTAGATGATTAGAATATTCTTGAATGCAAACATGGCGAGGACAGGTGAGGCTGGCTTCTGGTTTCCTCTAGCTAATGAAATATGTAGGACCCTGGCCAGGCACACTGGTGTTACACCTCATAAATGACAAGAAAGGAAGTCTGTAGGACAACAATGACAGGTCGGTAGCAGCCTTTATGGGCTGCCGTCAAGGTCCACAGGCACCGCCAAAGGTGTCATTACACGGCTCCTTACGTGAACCTGTCTGTGAATCATCGATCTCATCAGCGAAATGGCCTGATAAACATTCCACATCGGACCATACAGATATGGTTTAAGTGAAGTCAGCTGCTTCTTTAGAAGTGAACTTTTGCGCTGATTGACTTAGACAAAGATCATGATCTAGGGTTCTAAAGCCTTCCCGACAGGATGACAGAGAGTGTCCTATTGTTAAGGTCAATTCAGATTGGTGTTTTGCCAGCCCTGCAAGGAGCTAAAGCCTAGCTGTAAGGACTGGCAGTGATCTTTCTTTTGGAGCATATCAGTCTTGTATAAACTCAGAATTCTCACTGTAATGATTGGTGATAATCTCTCACATCTCTCTGGCATCAGCAGTGTCAAATAATAACAATAAGATGAAGAAGAAACAGAAAATTAATTTTCATAATGTGACAAAACTGATTACAATTGCAGTTTGTTCTTTTTTTTGTCATAGTTCCCATTCTGTTATCCTGTCTTATTTAAACACCTCCCAATTGTTTTATATAAGGAGTAATAGGCCCATTTACAAATCATATCAAGAATTAGTTGTGTTATTGGAATTGTACACTCTACAAAGCTCTCTGTGAATATTTTATAATACAAGGCATTATACTAAATATATGCAGTTTTCAAATATGAATGACTATATTTAATGGATATTCAGCATTGTTGGCGGGTAAAAATAAAGAGGTATTGTATGCGTAGGAGTAGGGGGGTGACAGTTTTTAGCAGAAGCATAAAAAACAGAGAGAATATTGTTCAGCAAAAGAGGTGTCACCTTTCCCTTTGAACAGCCCACTCCAGGTTAATAGGGTATACACATTACACACATCAGTTCATCCACAACCTGCTCTGAGGTATACTGCAGCCTGCTCAAGAGAGCCTCATATTCTGAGGGCTGAGCTGGCTAATCTCTCTGTTCCCCATCCTGAGTGCTTGCCCTCCTCGACAGGTAAGCACCTGTCTGCTCTGGTGGGCCCTGTGGTGCGGAGAGAGGGGAGAGTCTGGCCAAGCGACATGGCCGCTCCAAGTGATCCAGGCATGCTCTCCGGTTGCCCAGACAGTGAATTATTCAGCAGGTATGTGGCAGGTATCCATTACCCTCACTGGTGTTCGCTTATTCATTAAGGAGATTAACAGCGGACTGTGACGGGAGTGTAAAATCTCTTGCTGAGAGAGAAGCGGATCCAGAATATCGAATGATTTAGCTGTAAAAACCCAAGGACGTTGCCCTAAATGTTTTTTTTATTGAATTACAGAGAGAACCTGCCTTGTCTTTTTTTGCTTATTTTTGCTGAGAAGCTGAGCAATTATTATGTGCCTAAAATACCCCCCCCACCCCCATCCCCCCTTAAAAGTATGTCACCACTATTCAATAACTGCTAAATAATTATATTAAAAATGACCAAAACGTTACAGCAGTAAACATTGACTACACGCACACGCTACATGTGAGCCATTGTAATTAAGGTATGCGTATAAGTTAGTCCTTAGGTAGGTAAGCATTTCATAATTCGTGTCTTCTCCATCCATGCCACCCATAAGCTTCCTTTCTCCCATCGTACACATGGCTCAGCCAGCACTGAGGCATCTTTGAGCATGTCATCTGTAAGCAACCACAAGCTCAATGTTACATGTTTAATTGATTTGTTTGTGGAGCGATGTGACAGACTGCCGGCCTGCAAGGTCCATTAGACGGCTGCTCTGCCAAATGTCCATTGGATTGTTGTCTCCTTTTTTCTCCTCCTTTGTTTGGAATTCTCCAGCCTGCACATGTGAAGCTCTCAGAGAACCAGTGACAGGGTATGCCAAAATGACGAGCAGAAGAAGTTGTTACTTGACTTTCACTCCATGGGGAGGCAAACAGTGCTGCATTAAATCAAATAAGACTCTTGAGTGGTTTTCACATGGCTTCCCAATGTAGAAGAACAGATACATAATTGATCAGCATTTTGAATATGTGAAATGTAGAAAAAGCCAAATTAAGTTCCACAATATATGTTGGAATTTTTTATGTGTTACAGGCAAGAGGATGACACTGCTCCTTGACTCTTTGCCATGATCAGCCCCACAACAACACTTACTGCAGTATTTATTTAATCTAGTTGTAATTTTCTGACTCATCTATCTGCTTACTGTAGTTTCATTAAGACTAAAGAGGCTCTTCTTAAGCAGAAAAGCCAACATTCTACATGACACAACTCCCAAAGCAAACCTAGGTAAAGTACCAGTTCATTTTCAAGAGAAACTGTATCTTTATGGTATCTGAATCATTGAGGGGGCATTTAGGCTAACTGCTATGACTCTTTCCATAACTTTGGAGTAATGACTTGGAGAAAGGTAATAACACATGCCTCCAATCGGAGTCCCAATGCCGATCAGCAATTGGAACTGGGTGTTATGCTCAGATAAGATCAAAATTGAGCCTTTTAGCCATGCACACCAGTGATGGGTTTTTGCATTGGAAGAAGGACACTTATGTTGAAAAGGCCCTATACATACAGTGAAATATGGTGGCGGATCATTGGTTATGGTTGTGGGTTTTTTTCTCTTGATCTACTGATCCTGGGGCCGGTCGAGCAATGGCACTGTCGGCATTAGATCTGAGCCAAAGGACACGTCACTGCACAACACACAAGTGCATCAGTTGGATGTGCCATCCCGGAGCCCAGTTATGCAACATCATGCTTATACTATCTATCGTATGACTTGAAAACAGGTTTCTTCCTCATTGATGTCACCGAGGATTGTTTAATGTCCTTAAATGCCTAAAATGGCACTTACTGAAAAAGTAGGGGTATAAAATCGGTGCCCTTTCCAAATTTCCACTACATCTAGCCTCCTAAAGAGACACCTATAGTTAATTGGCTTCTAATTCCATTCATTTCTCCACCCCAGGTGCATTTCTCAGTTGATTTTCTGAAAATAAAAATATGATATCGTCACCTTCTTAAAAGAATGGCCTAAGTAATTTTTTGAGGAAGATGATTTTTTTGCCTAAGTCATCTCTTCATGATGCTGGCCACCTCTGGTAAAATTGCCTACATCCTTAATTGAAAAGATCATGCTGTTCCTACCCCGGTAGTATAATGGCCTACGTCAAGAGTGTGACTTAGGCCATTTAATTTTTTGCCTAAGTCACAAGACAATGTGACTTAGGCAATTTTACAAGCTTTCAAGATGGCGGCTGCTTGCCTAAGTCACTTACACCAGAAGTAATTTGGCCTAAGTCAGGTTTAAAATTGCCTAAGTCACAACGGCATGTTCGTAAATTGGCCTAAGTAATCTAATCCTATTATGTTACATAATTGACAGACAGCGTTATTTGTATATGTCAATAGTCATATATTGTCATAACCTTTTTGTGTGAAATGATTAATAAATATCATATATTCTATATTTGGTTCAGTTTATTCTGTTTTTTGAAAAACTTGAAAATATGACTTAGGCCATTATTTTAAGCAGGTGACCATATAATAAAATATTACCAATGAAATGAAAAAATGCATCCCTTGCTTAATGCTTCACTAACAGCAGAAAAGAACATTGCAGCTGGAGTGAATGTCCATGCTCTCCTTCCTCGTAAAGTGGGGAGATCAAAGAACAGGCATCTAGAGAGCCGCTTCAGGCTCTAGAGCGCCACCATGTGGCAGTGTTCCTCCCCAATCCCACTATGCATCAATGATGAGGTATAAGCCTTCTATGACTTATGACTTACAGTCAGTACCCTGGGCTGGTGGATTCCAAGTGTCTTTTCTATCCAGCCATTGATCTAAATACTTTAAAGCCTGCTCTAATAGCACATAACTTTCTTTTTCATTTTAATAAGCACCAGCGTTGTAGTGTTCTTACATGAGTCTTAGATTGCTTTGTCTAAAGTTTATGTGCTCAGTGTGTAATATTAATAATAATTAATTTGCAATTTTTAATATCCTGTGCTTTTCCAGGAATTTGAATCAATTACTGAAGACGGGCATAGGCCAAGGCTGCCCAGACACCCTCCTGCGGACCTGTTTGTGCTTGGTTGGTTTACTTTCGAAAATGTATTTCCTGCAATGATCTGTCAAATTAATCTATAGCTTGAATCAGCTGTTTACACACAAACATGAGTACTAAATGCTAAAGTGTGGACATTCAGTTAAAAAGGGACAAACAAATAGCTGCATTTAAATGTGTATTTTCAATAATATTCATTGAGAAAATAGGTGGAACCAAAATCAGCATACATAGTACATCCTGTCTGAGCATCCCAGGGTTAGGGAATAATTCTCAAGCTTTCCATATTGGCCAAAATGAATGAATGAAAAAAAAAAAAGTATTTCCCCTCTAGGAAACAGTCAATAGTACTAAATAAAATTGAAAAACGGATTACTCCACACTACAGGGTGAAGCTGCAGCCAATAGGTATCCTGAATCCCACCAGCCTCAATTAACTTCTTGTTCTGGACGTTCCCAACAGGTATAGCTTGTTGAGGTTTTTTTCCCTTCTTCCGTATGGAAGGAGGAAATTCACTCTTGCAGGGTAATTCACTGGAGCAAGTCAGTGGGAAGTAGCCTCCAATACTTAGCAGACCCTGAAAACCATCAAGATGCCTAAAATGTGTCTGAAAACTATAATCCCAGAGTCTGATTAAAACTAAAATGCTCACAAGACATACAAGGTTGGGTTTAAATGTGCCTTTCTGGCACAATGGACCCTTGTTTCCCTCCAACATAGTCAAATCTCAGTCCTATGGACTGCACGCACTTGCTCGAACCAATCAACTGAATCACCCAATATCAATTAGCTCACCTAAACCAATGGGGTATAGTGTAGTACAGTAACATCAGGTCAGTGGTCAGATGGAATACTTGCAGCAACTACGACCCTCTGGACCAACAGTTGGATATCTATGTTCTACCTTTTCAAAACCTATGGGTGTAATATTCCATGGGCAAAATAACCACTCACAAATAATAACCCAAGACTGATTTAATACATGAACTACGATCTAACATTTTTTTGTGACCCCACTCAGTTTTGAGACTTAGGATGTCAGAATGAGTTCAAATCTAATTTGTGAACATTAAATGATATATTCTGTGCATCACTGTGTCCCACTGTAGCTAGCAAATATGAACATTATTACCATATTTGGAAATGGATCAATGGCAAAAAATCACTAGGCCAGAATTGAGATGCTAATGAACAAAATGCCTTAAATATATTCAAATATATCATATATCATGGGAAAGTACTAGCTATTACATGCTGATATGGTCATTTATACACAGACAAATCAATGGAAAATGTAAATATTAAAGATTTAATTAAAAGGATGAACATTCAAATGTGTAATTTTGTATTGTGAAAACTAAAAGGAAGAAAATAAATCAAGAAGCAAGACACGTTTTGCATTGGATAGTATTGGAATGTTTCTTTTTTTTTACCCAAAATGTAATGATTTTGAAAACATTTTTTTGGGGTGCCATTCCTTACTTTATTGGTAAAAGCTGACATGCAAAGTCATATTACAATCAAAAAAATCTGTAATGTATCCATACATCCTCACATATAAAACTAACAAATCAAAATATACATTTCCTAATGCACATACCTGCTAGTAAACCTAGCATACAGATTATTTGGTCTAGATTTTATCTAACTGAAGCAGTCAAACAAATGTAAGCAAAAGTTATTTAATTAATTAATTAATTAATTAGTTATTTAAATTACAAATTAAAAATAAGACCCCTTGCTTAGCTGCACAACTCAAACATGAGGGCACAGCACACTGCAGTTAGATTGAATGACCCCTGAGTGCAAATTATGAATGAGCTCAGATCTAACAAGGCCAGTGGAGCAAAGAGATTGCATGTTGACTTGAGTACCTGATGCCTACATTTGACTGCAATGGACAGGACTGAAGTTCCAAGCAGAGCAGCCAAACTCATCCAGCAAGATTCCTGTGGTGAGCATCACATTCAGCACAGTTGTGACTTTCCAGCAGTCTATCGATGAGATTGCCTCACTTCAAAATGTATTAATTTATTTATGACACAGTTTGAGGTGGATCACTGCAATGTTCTCAACAAAATACTCTGCCATTTGGACAGTGTAACCCCAACCAAACTGAATTTAGCAAATCAGTTTGTGTCACTGAAAACCTGGGAGGAACAAATCAAATGTGTGATTGAGTTTAATTTTCCATAGAAAAGGGGTGGGGGTTGTTCTAGTTACAAGTCAATTTCTCCTTCAGTGCATTTAAATAAATCACAAAAGGCTTCTGAAAGGCATTTGAATGCATTATGTGAGAACAAATGTACAAAAGAAATACATTTTCTTTATTGTATTGTCAACAGCTTACAACAAATTTGAAATTCAAATGCTCAGATCAGTCTTACACCTAATCTTATGTTTTCTGAATGCATCATTATTTAAACAATAATCCCCACACAACTCTAAATATTCTGGAAAGGGTTCGTCCAAAGTGTGACAGACATGTATCACTAAAATAGGGCAATTTGTGAAATAATAAAATTCCATGCATCTCTTCCAATGGCAAATAACACTGAACACAGTCACACGCTGACAAAGAACATTCTGTGTTACAAAAGGAAGGCAAATAAATGTTTTGACCCTGAACAAATACAGAAATAAGGAGAGATTTTGAGCTATTCCTTCAAAAAGGCAAGTTTTTCCTTTAGCTACCACACACACACCCACACACACAGGTTTTCAAACAAACATTCACAGATTTGTAATCCAACAGATTCAAGAACACACCTCAAAAGGCACCTTGGATACATCTCTAAAAATCTATCAATATCTACTGCAACAATGTATTACTGCTGTCACAAAATCACATAAATAATAATCATATATATACAGCATATATATGCATCAGCACTTATCGGAATAGTAATAGTATAGTATAGTCATCTTAATCTCTGTACAAAAGCAGCAAGTGAAAGGAAATTAAACCCAGGCACATTATTTGGTTGGACATTGTGTAACAAGTCCATGCCAAGTTAAGACCTGTACAAGGATGCTTGGTTGAGTAAATGCCTGGCAGGTCCAATCGCATGCTCCCTGGAATAAAGACCCCCATCACCAAACACAAGTATAGGAGCCATTAAGGAAACTGCAACAAAAAAATATTATATTCAGTTTTCAATCTGGAGATATACATAAAGTGACACTGCATATTTAAAGAAGTAAAATTAAATAAAAACAAAACAAAGTTATTTCAAATATATTTTAAGTTGCAGGAAGAAGCTTTCCCAACAGGAAGGCTTTTAGAAATGGATCTGGATTCTATGATCCACTAAATCAGTGGCTCCCAATCATCTCTTCGCAAACCCATAGCCAGTCTATGTATTAGTTAAATTAGAGTACCAGCACACCTGATTGAACTAATCAACACTCATTAACTAGTTGATGGTGGAATTGAACAAATACATGGACCAGCTGGGGGTTTGTGAGAAGAGAGTTGGGAACCACTGCACTGAATCACAAAGAGCCCTGATAACAACAATCTTGTTAGATGTGTACTCCATGCCTTATTTCCTTTTCTATTCAGACTAATGTACTAGTTGAATGCTTCTATGCCAAAATAACTTATGAGATGGTAGGACATGGGAAAAATGTTGCTTAAGTATAAAAATATATTTGAAATTTGTCACAATAATCACAAGTATTGTGCAATTTCTAATATCTGGGCTGTGTTCAAACTGTTCCCTATTCCCTAAATAGTGCACTATATAGTGCGTTCGCCAATTTGTTCAACACACTATATAGTGCACTATTTAGGGAATAGGGAACTGTTTCGAACACAGCCTAGGAATACACCAAAAGTAAGCCTTCTCCTTTAACATATCTTAGTATCAGCCACGATGAGAACTGTTAACCATGGTAGTGTTAAGTAGAAAAATATAAAACTCTGTTCAATGAGGTAATAAATGGTACTTCTTTTTGACTTTTGATTATTGCAACCATTAAAGCAAAATTCACCAAGGATATGTATCATTATAGTTACCTCAGTCTAAAAAAACAACTTGAAACTGCGTACAGTTACAGTACAGGTACATTTGGTATTTCACAAATAAAATAAAATAAAAAGGCTGATAATCATCATCCTCTCATCTTCTCCATGAACGGCTCTCATACTCGTCATCTTCGTCATCATCATCATCTTCCTCCTCAGGAAATAGAATGGAACTGGTGGACTCCTGTGTGAAGATGACACAAGACAGATCCTCTGTTTACACCCACGTTTACAGTTTACATCAACATCCGGGATCATTCTTACAGATATGACAAAAGACAAGAGAAGGCAACACTGTGAATAACTTAATCTCAAACCTACCTAGGGCTCAGACTACAGCACTACATATAGCAAATTAAGACCTTAGAATTTAGCTCTTTCTGCAGATTGTATAGTTTTGAGATATCAAGCATTAGAATTTTCCCAAAATTATAGCATCATTTTGTATTGCATCTTAGCTTAAACAGGTTGTTTAAAAAAAGAAGAAAAAGAAGCTATTTAATCAGTCGTATAGCAAAGAGACACAACCGAGGGAATTCCCATGTTAATTCATTTTTGACTAAAATGCCAGATAGAAGCCTACAATTCTAAGCTCTTAAATCGCCCAAGTAGGCCTGACACTCAGGACCCTACCTAAGTTGGTACATTTTTGGCTAAGGAGATATACACAGATGTGGTTCTGTGTGGCTCAGTTGGTAGGGCATGGCGTTTGCAATGCTTAGGTTGTGGGTTCAATTCCCACTGGGACCACATATACTGAAAAAAATGTATGCATTCACTACTGTAAGTCGCTTTGGATAAAAGCTTCTGCTAAATGGCATATATATATATATATATATAGCAAGAAAACCTTTTTGAGAACATGAAGGTGTAGGAATTTACAGCAAAAGGAGAAAAACTTCGAGAAAATGTGAAAAATTAACTGTGCACACCTCGTCCTTCGGTTCTTCTTTCTCAGGTTCCATGGGTACAGATGCAGTTTCGGGTTTATACCATGACATTTGTAGCGTACGACCTTTGAACTTCGCACCTTGGTTTGCGGCCTGAAATGATGAAATGTATTTTTTTCCCCCATTGATCGAATATCTGATTTTATACTTGTGTATCAAAATATTATGGGTATCCCATGTATAGCAACCTCTGCTGGTAAAAATATTAATATTTACTTGAATAATTACTGTATTATCAAAATGAAAATAACAACTGCATATTTAAGTGATAGAAAAAGTTTGTGATTTACAAAATATAAATCACAGGTGTTTTTATAAGTCCATAACTAGTGGAGTGTGTTGAAACTATGGCCTGATTGCCAATCTGAAGCAGCTGATAGGGTCACCTGACATTACAGGACTTACATTCTCCGCTTCACCGCGAGTCTTAAAAGTCATGACAATGCTAGAGTTGTCATGGTCCCGCAGCTCCTCAATCTCTCCAAATTTCTGAGATGGACAAAAAAACCAGGTATGAAACAGCCAGAATGAACAACAATTCACCCTTAGTGAATCAATAAATAAATAAGGTCCTTTTTTACAACTTATTTCCACGGCATGCATTTCACACTTCCACCGCCAAGGGGTCGCCGCATGTTTTCCAGAAAAAGTTCATTGCTGCAATCATCTCTGCTAATTATTAGATGAAGTTGCAGGAATGATTTAAGCAATTGAATTGTTTTTTGGAACACCTGGTTGAGATAGAGGTTTGATCCCTTGCAGTAGAGATCTGGGCCCGTATGTATAAAGCGTCCCAGAGTAGGAGTGCTGATCTTGGATCAGTTTGGCCTTTTAGCTCAAAATGGATGAGGTTAGGATGTGTACAGGGGAAAACTGATCTTAGATCAGCACTCCTACTCTGAGATGATTTATGAACACGGAGCAAGAACTGCATGCCTTGAAATCAAGTTGTGAAAAAGGAAGGACCGTATACACCGTATGTGTGTGGGTGTATACATATATACAGCTCTGTAAAAAATTAAGAGACCACTCCAAATTGTTCTTAAATCAGTATCTCTACATGTATGGCAGCCATTCCATTCCAGTGTCTGTTGAATTTCAACACAAGCACACCTCATTCTACTTAATGAAGTACTGATTAGGTGATCACCTGAACCAAATCTTATTTAATGAGGAAAAGTATAAAAACCACCACTGATGACCACATCACTATCCTCTTGCAATAGGACCAGCTGGAAGGCAAAACACTGTGCGAGTAGTACCTCAAAACTAATTGGAATCAAAAAATAACTATTGACCATGCCAAAAGAGTTGAAAAGACAAGTTTTGAGTGAGGAAAAGAAGGGTTCAATTCTGGCTTTACTGGCAAAGGGATACAGTGAGCGTAAGGCTGCTTCTATCCTTCAAATTTCAAAGACGGCGGTTCATAAGAACAAGGTCAAGCAGCAGACATTGGGGACAACAAAGCTACAGACCGGCAGAGGGCAAAAACGACTCTCTACTGACCGGGATGACCGCCAACTCATTCGAATGCCACTCAACTACCGTAGGATGACATCAAGTGACCTACAAAAAGAATGGCAAACGGAAGCTGGGGTGAAGTGCACGGCGAGGACGGTTCAAAACAGGCTCCTAGGGGCAAAGTCGTGCAAAGCTATAAAAAAGCCCTTCATCAATGAGAAGCAAAGAAGAGCCAGGCTGAGGTTTGCAAAAGACCACAAGGATTGGACCGTAGAGGACTGGAGTAAGGTCATCTTCTCTGATGAGTCCAATTTTCAGCTTTGCCCAACACCTGGTCATCCTATGGTTAGACGGAGACCTGGAGAGGCCAACAAGCCACAGTGTCTCGCACCCACTGTGAAATTTGGTGGAGGGTCAGTGATCTGGGGGTGCTTCACCAAGGCTGGAATCGGGCAGATTTGGCTTTGTGAAGGACACATGAATCAAGCCACGTACAAGGTTATCCTGGAAGAAAACGTGCTTCCTTCTGCTCTGACAATGTTCTCCAACTCTGAGGATTGGTTTTTCCAGCAGGAAAATGCTCCATGCCACACAGCCAGGTCAATCAAGGTGTGGATGGAGGACTACCAGATCAAGACCCTGTCATGGCCAGCCCAATCTCCAGACCTGAACCCCATTGAAAACCTCTGGAATGCGATCAAGAGGAAGATGGATGGTCACAAGCCATCAAACAAAGCTAATAATAATAATAATAATAATAAATTAGATTTATAGAGCGCTTCTCATCTGCCGAGACAAATCTCGAAGCGCTTTACAGATAAAAAAAAAAAAAAATTAAAATATATAAAAATATATATTTTTAAACTATGGCACAGATAAAGCCTAAGGCTAGGCCAGTAAAAAGGTTTTTAAAAAAACTACGCTAAAATTAAAGAAATGTATAACGAAATAGACTAACAAAGCATAAAAAAAAAGAAATAAAAAAGGGGATTAAAACAAGGGTGGGCCGCTAAAAGGCTCAGGGGAGGCCTGCCGGAAAAAAGTTTAAGGCCCATTTTAAAACCTCGATGGAAGGGGCAGTTCTGAGGTAGTCCGGAAGGGAGTTCCAGAGGCGTGGGGAAAAAGAGCAGAAGGCTCGGTCTCCCATCGTCCGTAGACGTGTAGGGGGACGAGGCAGAGTGGAATGGCTAGAGCGGAGGGAGCGTGAGGGTTTGTGGGTGGTGATGAGATCACTGAGGTAGCTGGGGCTTTGTCCATTTAAGGCTTTGTAGGTCAGGAGGAGGACTTTGAACTGGATCCTGTAGTGGACTGGGAGCCAGTGGAGTTGGGCGTAGTATGGGGGTTATGTGGGCTGACTTTTTGTACCGGTGAGGACTCTGGCGGCGCTGTTCTGGATGAGTTGTAGACGGTTGATCAATTTAACTGGGAGACCGGAGAGAAGTGCATTGCCATAATCAATTCGGGAGAAGATTAGTGCATTGACCAGTTTTTTTGTGTCGTCTTGTGTGAGGATGGCTTCAGTCTGGCGATATTTTTGAGGTGAAAGAAGGAAATCTTGCAGATGTGGTTGATATGGGCTTGGAATGAGAGTGTGGAGTCAAGCTTAACTCCAAGGTTGGTGACAACAGAGGAGAGGGGAATGAGTTGGCTATCGAGGGAGGGACCAATGCTGCCAGCATTGGCGAGTTGTTTGGCGGTGCCGATCAGAATTGCCTCCGTCTTGCTACTGTTGAGCTGGAGGAAGTTGTTAGACATCCAAGAGCGGATGTCCTCCAGGCAGGTGTTGAGGGTGGAGATTGTGTTGGTGGGGTTGGGTTGCGTTTGATGTAGACCTGGGTGTCATCAGCATAGCAGTGGAAGTTGATGTTGTGTTGTCTGATGATACGTCCAAGTGGGAGTAAATAGATTAAAAACAGAATGGGCCCCAGCACTGACCCCTGTGGGACACCGCATGTCACTGCAGTGTCATCGGACCTGGAGCCCCCCCAGTGACACGTGATAACTCCGGTTGGTGAGGTAGGAGGTGAACCACTTCAGGGCTGTGTCCGTGACCATGGTGTAGGTCTCGAGGCGGTGGAGGAGGATGTTGTGGTCCACGGTGTCAAATGCAGCGCTCAGATCGAGTAGGACCAGGATACTGGGTGACCGGAGTCGGCTGCCATCAACAGGTCGTTGACGACCTTTATCAAGGCCGTCTCCGTGCTGTGTGCGGGCGAAACCGGATTGGAGGACTTCATAAAGGTTATTTTCTGAGAGATGTGACTGGAGTTGTGAGGCCCACGACTTTCTCAAGAACTTTGGCGAGGGAGGTTGGAGATTGGTCTGTAATTGGACAGGAGTTCTCGGTCCAGATTTGGTTTCTTTAAGAGTGGGGTGACAGCCGCTGTTTTTAAAAGAATGGGCACCTCTCCACTCTGAAGTGATTTGTTGATGAGTGTAGTGAGGAATTGAACCAGGGTTGGTGAGCAGGCTTTCAACAGGGGGAGTGGGTATGGGGTCAAGGGAGCAGCTAGTGGGCTTGGATTTGGTTATGATGTCCAGAAGTGCAGATGGTGTAACCTCAGTGAAGCTGCAGGGTGGAGCCATTGAAGAAGGGAGGGCAGATTGGCGGGGTCGCAGCTGCTATGAAGGGTACAAAGTTGGCTCTGATATCTTCTTCGACCTTGGTCTTAAAGAAAACAGAGAATCGATTGCACAGTTCTGGAGAGGCAGCTGGGGAGCCTGAGTTGGTGGGTTGAGAAGCCGGTTGATGGTGGAGAATAGGGTTCTGGGATTGCCTTTGCCATTGTCAATTATTGTAGAGTAGTAAGATGAGCGGGCAGCTTTTAGGGCAGCAGCGTCGCAGTTTGGTGTTCTCTGAAGGCCAGTAGATGGACAGTGAGCATCTTTCCTCCATAACCTCTCCAGCTGGCGGCCGCGGGTCTTCATGAGGCGCAGGTCGTCATTGAACCAGGGAGAGGAGCGCTGGAAGGTGGCTTTCCTTGTTTGTTCAGGGGCAAGGGTGTTGAGGGAGGTGGTCAGGGTGGTATTGTAGAGGTTGATCATTTCAGCAGGGGAAAGTGAACTGAAATCAGTTGAGAGGGTGGGCATTATGGATTCAAGAAGAAGGCGAGTGTTCAGATTGCGCAGGTTGCGGTACTTCATGACCTTCTCGATGAGGGGGGGGTGATTGGAGGATGGGATTGCCAGTGATAGAGAAACAGCCTTATGGTCGGAGACTCCAAACTCAAAGATGTTTAGGTCAGAGGCAGGTACATCTCCAGTGATGATGAGGTCAGTGTGTGGCCACGTTTGTGGGTGGGGCCATTCACATGTTGTGTAAGGTTTAATGAGTCCAGGTGGGTCAGGAAGTCAGCAGCCATGGAGCAGTTGGGGGAATCCACATGTATGTTAAAATCACCCAATATCACAATATTGGAGAGAGTGGGACATATTGAGGTAAGAAAGTTAAAAAACTCTGGGATGAAGGATGAGTTGGATTTTGGAGGGCGGTAAACAAGTATAACCGTTAGGGATTTCGGTGGATAACATTTAAAAGCGAGGCACTCAAAGGACTGGGTTTCAGGAACAGTCAGTGGTTGGAGGAGTATAGAGTCCTTGTACAGGACAGCAATGCCACCACCGCGGCCACGAGCACGAGCTTTTCAAAGTAATTATATCCGGCGGAGATGCCTCGTTTAGATGGAAAAAATCGCCCTCTTTATGCCAGGTTTCGGTTAAAAATATCAGGTCGGAGCCATCATCGATAATAAACTCATGCATCAGAGTGGACTTATTAGTTAGAGACTGGATGTTAAAAAGTACAATGCGAGCGGGGTCTGCGGAGGCAGGCTTAACGTTGCATTTTTGCAAAGGCTGCAATAGACTGTAGTCTACAGCCCGAGGCAGATGCTGCGCGCGTCTGTGCGACGATATGGAGTTTATGTTATTATTGAAACTCGGTTTATAGTTGTAGCCTCGGCCAGAACCCCTGTGCATATACTTTTTATGGTAAAAGTTCCCCTCTACGTAGCGGTTTATGTGCTGGGAGGCGGAAGGCTCTTTCCAGAAGGTAACCATGATATATTTAGAATGAGCAGACTGACCGTGGTTGAAGGAGTCCTACTGGTTCCGAGTCTCCGACAAGTGTTGTAGATCTGTCTGGGTCCGCTAGGATGGCAACTGTGGGCCGCGAGGAGACTGAGGATCCAGCGGCAGTAGAGTGACAGAGGGTGGGGAGCTCAATCAAGCAGGGGAGGGGTAGGTAGATTCAGGTGAACGCCGCCATCCATGAAAAGTTTGGCGTTAAAATCAGGATAATCCGTCGTAATAAATGCCAAAAAAAGCAGTAAATAAAGGATCAATAAAATTATCGTATAATCCTGACGAGATCAAAGGTAAAATTATAAAACAGAAGATAAAATCACGCAACAAACAATTTCCCCCCGGAGAGAGCCATCCATGAAAAGTTTGGCATTAAAATCAGGATAATCCGTCGTAATAAATGCAAAAAAAGAAAATAAATAAAGAACCAATACAATTATCGTATAATCTGACGAGATCAAAGGTAAAATTATAAAACATAGAAGATAAAATCACCTAACAAACAATTTCCCCCCGGAGAGAAGCGGCAGCCAATTCGTGCCTGCGTACTCTCAGCCGAAATAGCTGAGCTGCTTGAGTTTTTGCACCAGGAGTGGCATAAAGTCACCCAACAGCAATGTGAAAGACTGGTGGAGAGCATGCCAAGACGCATGAAAGCTGTGAATTGCAAATCAGGATTATTCCACCAAATATTGATTTCTGAACTCTTCCTAAGTTAAAACATGAGTATTGTGTTGTTTAAAAATGAATATGAACTTGTTTTCATTGCATTATTAAAGGTCTGAAAACACTGCATCTTTTTTGTTATTTTGACCAGTTGTCATTTTCTGCAAATAAATGCTCTAAATGACAATATTTTTTATTTGGAATTTGGGAGAAATGTTGTCAGTGGTTTATAGAATAAAACAAAAATGTTCAGTTTTACTCAAACACATACCTATAAATAGTAAAACCAGAGAAACTGATTATTTTGCAGTGGTCTCTTAATTTTTTCGATACATATATATTACTTAAACAATAAATTGACAGAACAACCAGGAGAATTTCTCCTCTTCATTTGATTGATTGGAAGAAGGAATATGAATTTGCTCATGCCCTTACCACAAAGTGAGGCCTGAGCTCATCCTTCTCCTCGCTGGAAATCCCCAGGATAGCGAGTGCTCGCGGCCGGTGATCCACCACCAAGTGGCCACTTCCGCCACGGCCCCTCACATTCCGCCCCTGTCCCCTGCCATGCCCATGGCCCCGTGCAGGGGGCCCCTTGCCCCGCCCCGTGGGGATCAGCCCTAAACGTGTGGCCTGGAAGTAAATTAGGAAGATATTCACAGGCGCATACAGAATTTGTGACACAAATGCAACTTGAGAAATACCAAAAGAATTGTGCTACTTCAATACAAGTGGTTTTAGGTTTCTATGCACGTTGTATGAAAATGGACCAATGTTTCAAACCCTAGGGATCTTATGAAGAATAGGGGTTATGAACATAATCATCAGACACCAGCAGCACAGTTTACCCAATGTATTTAAATATATAAAAGCAACGCTTCGACTGCATTGGTCTTCTCCTGTGGTGTCAATGTTACACAGAGATAACAAGCCTCAGATGTACAGCCTGTGGAATCTAACAGAAACATTTTGTCAGTGATCATAATAGCTGACAAAGCTGAAAAATTCAAATAAGACTCTTTTCACTGCTTTTGAAAATGGTACTGTGAAATACGTGGCTTAGCTTCAGAGAAAACATTCTGCTTCTCCATGCCACATGAAAGACCAAATACATCTGCGGGTTTTAGTTCATCCTTCATGTGGGGACTCATTTCACTCCTACATTTTATGCTCATGCCCACGGTTCCACTGCTGATGCGCATGACCAGTGGCACCACTGCCTTACAACAGCAGTGTAGCCCTCAACCCTATGCCCACGAAAAGCATTTCCTACCTGGAGCCTAGAGAATGGGTATCATCAGTAAAGCATACAGACCACAAGCCGGCAGGCACTACGGTGGCCTACTACAATGGGTCCTTCCTGCCAGCCACCCTCCTCACAGCCTGAACTCCCTTCAGTTCAAACCCTGATGCAGTGAAATGAACAAGCACAGACTATGATTTCTGTTTCATTTGAGTTCGTAGGCCTGTGTCCTCTGGGCATGCAAAGTGCCTGCTGTTCGAGGCACATGAAATAAAGCGATCCATATTTCATGTCGGTTCATTTAAGCCTGGCGCCCTTACCCAGTCTTTCAGTTAGTGCTGTGAGGAAGCCAGACATTCTCTCATTGAGATTCTTTAAAATGCGAAACTGAAGATGAGACATGACTAATATGCCCTATATTATCCTTATAATATTTATTCACTAGCTGGACCCCTTGGATCTACTGTACATTGACATAACTTTTACGCAATTAAACTAAACATTTACAGCTTGCCATTTACCAATACAACTCAGGTTAATAACCTCGCTCAAAAGGTTCAAAAACAGTGCTTGTGGGAATCCAGTGCACAAGCTTCTGAGTTTTTTGACATTTTTATTTTTTTAAACCTAATCTAAATGAACAAACAAATAAAATGGGAAATAAAGACATAATAAAAGCTCTGCAACTTTGTTCTTGGGGACACAAAGTTCTATCCAACTCAAAAACTAGTAAAGGTGAGACAAATGAATCCCAAAATGGATGGCACTATCACATGCAATCAATGACTCCTGGAGCCATTTGCTATGGAGTCTTAATTGGCTCAAATGAGCCAGTGATTGACAGAACATGCCTCCCATTGTGAAGTTCAAGACACCTCACTCTTTCATCCCTAGTTTAAAAAAAAAAAAAGAAAAAAAAAAAAGAAAAGTGGTTACTGCCACAATTTGAGTTACAGTATGCAATGCACACTAAATAAAAGGGAACCATTAACGGCTTCATAAGGTGCAGTGTTTACACTCACCTCCACCTGTAGCTGGCTGAGCCTCTTCTTCAAGTCTGTTGTATCCTCTCCTGAGCTCAGCTTTTTATGAAAATCAAGCTCTGCATCCAGCAGCTCCTTTTGTGCCTAAGAATATAAACTGAGTATGTATTCAGCCTTCTTACATTATATGCAATATTAATATCAAATTGAGCATAAATGCTTCCATTTCCCACCGCCACTCAGGGCCCGTAGAACCAAAATGGAGGACAGAGCGGAGACTCACGTCTGTCTTGTTCTTGGCCTGTGCAGAACCGACTATGGAGACAGAGACTGGCTTCATCTCATTCTTCAGCCGGGAGATCTTCTCGGAAAGCTCCTTCAGGGTCTTCATGATGTTGGCCCTTTTCTCAGGCTTCATGGCCTTGTTCCTCTCCAGTCTGTTTATCAAAACCTGAGTGGAAAGGACCACCGTGTTATAAAATGTACTAAAACAATGCTAACTGAAACACAACCTGCAAAAGTGTATGCAAAATGTTCCAGGCCAAATTCATGTACAGAAAAAGTACAGAAACTCCTGAATTGTTTAAATTAGAACACTTAAAGTAAAGAGTAAAACCGAATTAGGTCAAAACAGTAATTCTAGTTGTTTCTCCAGCTTAACTTTCCTTCAATTAATTCTGAATTATTCTATACAACCTAATCAAATGGTATAATTGCACTGTAACATACACACATATCAATAACCTTTTTCCATGTTTCCATCTTACCTTTTGACATTCTATCTGTTTCTCCAGCATCTCCTGCTTAACTTTCCTCATACCCTGCTGTAATCTTAGTGCTTCCTGAAATTTGAAAAAACGAAAGGTGATATAAAAAACGCACGCACGCACACACACAGTTTCTATTTGGATATTGGACCATTCTACAAGAAGGAAAGCCTCCAGTTCTTCAGAGTTGAAGGCAGTGGAAATCTACTCTGCATTCTACGTTCCAGAACTTCCCAGAAAGGGTGATGTGGTTTTTAGCTATGGTTATATAACTATCCGGTTATATAATTTAAATACACACACAGTAGTGTTTTTATTCATACCCTTGATAAAGATGAACAAAACTGATCGTATAAAATAAACTCTATAATGAGGTATATTTTATGCTCATATATAAAAATGTCGAAAATTCTATTATTTAATAATAATGCATTGACACGAACCACAAATTATAAAATATTTCCCAGAAAAATCAAGAATCACAAATATTCACACCCCTGTAATTAGTACTTTGTGGTTCCTCCCTTGGCTATTATAACAGCAACTAGTCACGCTGTTATAATGGTATGTTTGGGACCATTGTCTTGTTGGAAGGTCCATCTGTAGCCAAGGTGTAGCTTCCTGGCAGAGGGAACAACTTTTTTGGACAAAATGTCTTGGTACATGCTGGAGTTCATCGTTCCATGTATTTTAATAAGAGCCCCAGGGCCTGTGGATGCAAAACAACCCCAAAGTATTAAAGATCCACCACCATGTTTCACTGTAGGCATGAGGTACTTTTCAACATTACTTGCTTCTTTGGACGCCAAACATAACGCTGATGTGCATGTCCAAAAATATCACTTTTTGTTTCAAGGTTCCAATTGTAGTTCAGACGTAGTTTGGTGAATTAAAGATGCCTTTTTCAGTAAATTGTCTTCAAAAGAGGCTTCCTTCTGCCATAAAGGCCATTGTCATGTAGGCGTTGTCGAATGGTAGCTTTAGACACCTTGTAACCCCAAGATGCCAGGTTGTTTTGGAGGTCTTGGAACTGTGCCCCTTGGACTTCTTTTTGTTTCTCGAACCATCCGTCTCACTACACGTGGGGGCAAGACAGACTTGCGTCCTCTCCCTGGCAGGTTATAAAACTTCCTAATAATTGATACAACAGTGGAAAGCGGTATCTTTTAACTTTTTAGTTATTTGTAGCCATGTTCTGATCTGTAGAGTTCAATAACCTTTTGTCTGATACTTTCAGGGAGTTCATTGCCTTTCACCATGATGATGGGTGACCACAGTACTTCAAACGTGTGTTCCCTCCTTTTTATACCCTAGGGAAACAGGATACCATTGTAGGCCACTGAATAGTTCCATAATCTTCCAATAAACTTCAAATAAGTTGAAGATTTCGCTTTTGTTGGATTACATTTAAAAGAATAGTCAGGGGTATGAATAATTGTGATGCAGATCCAATATTGTTCTGGAAAAAAAATATTATTAATAAAACAAAATATGTTTTCCTGAACAATTGTATGGTTTGGAAAGTGATGGTTTGGAATTTTCTGAATGTTTTGAGCATAAAATATACCTCATTACTTACATAGTTTATGTTATACGATCTCTTTTGTTCATCTTTATCAAGGGTATGTATAAAAAAAGAGCCTACTGTGTGTGTGTGTGTGTGTGTGTGTGTGTGTGTATATATACAGTGGGGAAAATAAGTATTTCACCCCCTGCTGATTTTGTGAGTTTGCCCCCTTACAAAGAAAGGAACGGTCTATAATTTTCATGGTAGGTTCATCTTAACAGTGAGAGACAGAATATTTAAAAAAATCCCAGAGAATTACATTATATGAATTTTAAACATTTATTTGTGTTTTATTGAGGAAAATAAGTATTTCACCCCCTAGCAAAACATGACTCAGTACTTGGTGGAAAAACCCTTGTTGGCAAGCACAGCGGTCAGACGTTTCTTGTAGTTGGTCACCAAATTTGCGCAGATCCCAGGAGGGATTTTGGCCCACTCCTCTTTGCAGATCCTCTCCAAATCCTTAGAAATCCATTTTCAGTGTCCTGGCTGAGGGAAGGAGGTTCTCACCCAAGATTTCCCGGTACATGGCCCCATTCATCCTCCCCTCGATCCGGTGAAGTCGTCCTGTGCCCTTAGCAGAGAAACAGCCCCAAAGCATAATGTTTCCACCGCCATGCTTGACGGTGGGGATGGTGTTCTTGGGGTCCAAGGCAGCTTTTTTCTTCCTCCAAACACGGCGAGTCGAGTTGATGCCAAAGAGCTCGATTTTAGTCTCATCTGACCACAGCACTTTCTCCCAAGCCTCCTCTGAATCATCCAGGTGCTCATTGGCAAACTTCAGACGGGCCTGTACATGTGCCTTCTTGAGCAGGGGGACCTTGCGGGCACTACAGGATTTCAATCCATTACGGCGTAGTGTGTTACCAATGGTCATCTTGGTGACTGTAGTCCCAGCTGCCTTGAGATCATCAACAAGCTCCAGCCGTGTAGTTCTGGGTTGTTCCCTCACCTTTCTCATGATCAGGTTCACTCCACGAGGTGAGATCTTGCGTGGAGCCCAAGACCGAGGGAGATTGATGGTCAATTGGTGTTTCTTCCATTTTCTAATTATCGCACCAACAGTTGACTCCTTCTCACCAAGCTGCTTGCCAATGGTCTTGTAGCCCATTCCAGTCTTGTGCAGGTCTACAATTTTGTCCCTGATGTCCTTAGACAATTCTTTGGTCTTGCCCATTGTGGAGAGGTTGGAATCTGATTCATTGATTGATTCTGTGGACAGTTGTCTTTTATACAGGTAACGAGTACTTAATTAGGAGTACTAATTAAGTAAGAGGACTAATCTGTGTGCCTCCTGGTCACATAACCGGTCTGTGGGAGCCAGAATTCTTGCTGTTTTGCTAGGGGTGAAATACTTATTTTCCTCAATAAAACACAAATAAATGTTTAAAATTCATATAATGTGATTTTCTGGGATTTTTAAAAATATTCTGTCTCTCATTGTTAAGATGAACCTACCATGAAATTTATAGACCGACCGTTCCGTTCCTTTCTTTGTAAGGGGGCAAACTCACAAAATCAGCAGGGGGTGAAATACTTATTTTCCCCACTGTATATACAGTATACATACACAGTGGGTACAAAAGGTATTCACCCCTTTGGAATCAAAAGTTAATGGGATTTCTTGCCACTGATCAACACATAATACTCTATAATGTTAAATAAAATAAAATAAAACAACTCTAAATCTTTTTGCTAATGAATTTTTTTTTTTTTTTTTATTTTTTAAACAGACACCCTCACCCCCCTTGACTTAATACTTGGTAGAAGCACCTTTAGCTGCAATTACAGCCGTGAGTCTATTTTAGTAAGTCTCTACCAACTTTGCACATCTGGATATTGCAATTTTCGCCTATTTTTTTTATTTACAAATTTTGCAATGAACAAAAGCTTTAGTTTTTTTATTTTTTTTTTTCTTTTCTTTGCCATTATAGAGTATTTTGTGTTAATCAGGGGCAAGAAATCACAATTAAATCTAATTTTATTCCATGAAGTAAGAAAATAAAATGTGAAAAATGCCAAAGGGGGTGAATACTTTTTATACCCACTGCATATCTAATGGGGGGGGGGGTGGTCCAGACACTCGCCTGTTTCTTCTGCATGGCTTCTTCTGATTCAAGTGCTCTGGCTGATTTCCCAACTGGCTTTGAAGTTGATTTCATGATGGGAGAGCTGTAGGCTCCCTTCTGAAGCCTTACAGAGGTACTCATGGCCTGAATTAACATGGAAAAAATCTAATAAAATGCTGTGCGTTTCTTCTTTTTCAAACAGCTTTGGATTATGGTGTCGATAAAGGTTCTTAAACCACACAAAAAAACTGCCATTTCTTTCATTTAAATTCTGTTTCATAACTTGTGCAATGCACAAGCATCAAGAACATGACATTACATGGGGGAAAATTATATTTTACCTTTGTTGGAGACTAACCTTTATTTACAATCTACAAATGGCTTTGGTGGCTTCAGACTTAATCTGGGTAGACATTTCCCTCTTGTAAGAAATATGCATTGAATTATTGAAAAGGTGTGCGCTTCTGTGATGTGCTTTTTTGGATAATAGCAGTCACATCAATGAATTGGATGTGCATGACTTAATTTTTCTTAAGCTCAGCCAGTAAAGCATTAATTAAACATTTCCAAAATATGAATAGTGTTCATTTGAGCCTATTGAATGCACTGCTCTCATTAAGGGAAAAAATATATAAATCAAACTGTGAATTTCAATCTATATAAAACATTGAAAAGATCAGGGTAGAGGAAGGGCTGTGTTCTACTCAAATGTGCACTAAAAAAAGCTATGTGCCTTTTGATATTATCACAAGCCTGTTCTACGAGTAGTCAGCCCCATCATAAGCCAAATCCATAATTGAGAATTATGTGCTTTACCAAACATGAATATTCCCTAATAAAACTGCCTTCCTGCCGAGGTTATATCACAGCTATAAAAAGGATTGACAGGCAGTTTGATTACCAATGAGGGGTCTGACCCAATGTGCCACGCGGTTGGTTTACTTCCAGCATCACTGACTGTGGAATGCTTGGCTGCAGTTTTATTGAGCACGTAGGCGCCAGGGCTGTACTGTGTCTTAACCACCTTAGGGTCACGGAAACAAGAGGGACAAAGGTCACAAATGAAAGGCACTCTTGACTCCTATCCCAAGCTTTCAACAATTTTGCCGTAAGCTAGTAAATCATTTAATTCTACAAAAGTTTAAAAATACTAATAAATAAATAAACAAATAAAATTAAACTGGGCTTTCAAAGGCTGAGTTGGATTTGATCTTCAATAACTATAGGTCCCTAGAAAGTTGTGATCAAAAATGGGAGCGTGCTAAAATCAAAAGAAAATGGACATATTCATTCTCTGTGAGAGCGACCAAAACACAGTATGAGGCCAATTAGAACTCAGGGCCTGTTAATATTCTCTTTGGTAAGGGAAAATAATTCTCACTGAAAAGTACTATGAATGTTGCTGGTGTACAAATTTGAGGTAAAAATAAAGGAGGACAATAGAATAATAATATATGAATACATTTTCCTGTAAACACCAAGGAGATGCATCCACACACCATCCATTTATTTCTTAATAATATTGTGGTTACTTTGTTTTGGGCACCCTTCTATTTTTTTAACATACTTTCTGGAGAGCTTTGGTCATTAAACATCATATGTTTAATGACCAAACATTTTTGTTTGCAGAATAAAATCAGTCACTTGATCCAAAAGGACAGTGCAGTCAGATTGGGTCAAACTGAAAGAGGGTTCCCACTCAAATCAGATCTTTGATTCTATATAGATCTTTGATCTGTATTTTCCATGACATTTTAAGAATGAATAGGATGGATGCAGCAATTCCAATGAATTTGTTGGTGCAACAGACAGGGCTAATTTGGACTATAGGGCTGAGGTGGACAAGGAACACTTCTCTTGCCAGTGGCTGATCACTTTTGGTAGTGGAATGAATGTGTGACCAGAGAGCTGTACCATTTGTTAGCACTATCAGCACTGATGTTGCAAGACTTAATGGCATGTGACATTAAGCTAGTGAGTTAGTAAGAAAGACAGTTGCCTTTCACTTGCTTAAAGGACAAATCATTTTCAGGGGAAAAAAATAAATAATCAGTCCATTTTTCATGACTAGTCCTTGACTTTCCAGGATGCAAATATTATCAAGGATTTTCAAGGACTGAGGAAACCCTGTTAAATGGATGACCCAACAAGGTAAGCCATTTTGAAGGTAAGCAGTGACAGCCAGGCCTTCCGCTACAAACAAACCCGTGCTTCTGCAGTACTGCCCTCACCTTGTGGACACTGGCATGTGCTGGCTCAGAGGGGCGCTGTGACTCTGACCCTGAGGCTGGTGTAGCTCCTGGTTGCTGCTGTCCCGGTGCCAGTGGACCCGGATGAAGCGGTTATTCAGCACCGCCTCTGTGCTGCTGATGGCCCGCCGGGCCTCGTCGTTCACCGTGTACTGGATCAGCGCAGCTTCTGGGTCACCGCCAAATGCAACCTGGACCACAGACAAGGGTAGGGTTCTCTTTTTGTTCAGTATGAAGCTTTGATAACTTTTTTAAATGATGTGACAATTTCTTTTATTCCATAATTACTCATAATTTCATATGAGTAATTATTCATTATTCTATTCTATCTATTCACAATAGATGAGAAAGGTGAGGCTTCATGAACCCAAAAGTGGGTTGTCAATCACTGAATTGTATGAATCAATCAAATGGCTTTTCTATACATAAACTGATATTATTTGTTAAAATATGTAACTTATTGACAGTATATGATAGCTCCACACATATATGAAATTGTTACTTTTAATAACTGACAAATATAGATTAGATAAGATGAATGAATAAGTGCTTTACCTGAATGTTAACAATAGTTCCAAATGTGCTGAAGTGCTCATTCAGTTTTGTGATATTGTTCAGGTCTCTGGGGATTTTGCGAACTTCAAGTTTAGTGTTGGCATAGTGATTCTGCATCTGAAAGCTGGGCTTGTGTTGGCTATTGAAGTTTTTTCTGAAAATATAACAAATGGATAACATATTATGCATATTAGACAAAACAACAGCCGTTACAAAAAAACAAATATAATCTCATCTTAAAAATGTCATTTTGGGGCTTTTTAGCAACAAAAAAACTAACAAAAACAACGGAGTTACAGCACTACACATTACATGTACAACACATGTACAGCGAGATCGTAAATAATTAGGTGAATGCATTGATATTAACTTAGACTACAAAAAGCAAAGATCCTCTGCAGCTCTGGTTATTTATGGTAGTACTAGTATACCGACTGACAGAGGGTCCACAACAGGCATAATTCCAGTGCCTATCTATTGAAACACTCCTGTTTTTAAAGAGGAGGGGGGAAATCACAGTTGACTTGACTGTGCAGAAGGGCTCCTCTTACTTTTCCATCCAGGGCTTCTTTGGCAGGGGGCCCCCGCTGGCCCTCAGGGGCCTCTTCCTGCTCTCCTGCTCACTGCTGTGCTTTGGGTCGTTGTTAGGCACAGCCGATACGGGCGGCACGGTCTGGATGACGATGTTAGCAGCTGAAGGGGTTAAATTAATTCACTGTAATGCTGTATTATTATTAATTTGCTCAAATGCTCGTATCCAGAAAGACTTGTGTGGACAAATGGCGTTTTTCCACCACACAGTACGGTATGGCACGGTAACATCCATACCCGTAACTATCCACTTCACGGGTTGAGTCCCTGTGTTGTTTTTCCATCGCACAACAGAACCGTGAAGATAGGAGGAGTTATATAGGAGCTCCAATGAATTGCAATTTACCAAGACCACATTTACACTTTTCAGTACAATTTACACTTACACATTGACACTGTCCAGTTCAAATCCTTTTGTTTCAAAGGCCTGGGTTTAACTCGAGCATCAGAATACATCGAAGCAATTTCTATCTTTCTAAAAATCTATTTATGTGACAAATGAAAATGTTGTACTATGAAAATGTATATTCTAATAGCGGAAATGAAAATGGCAATACTATACTTTGTCCTTTGTCCTGAGAACGTGCTTATTTCAGTTTTCGTAACACAAACCTAACTCGTAGAATCACGCAAACCTGACAATAATTCCAAACTCTATATAATACTCTTAGAATAAAACCTATAACGAAGTGAAGCTGGAAAAAAACTAAAATATATTGTGTCTGAGCCAGACTGAGATTTAGTGTGATGATTCTGTAAAGATTGCCCTTAAGTCCCTGTTCGGCTCCCTAGTACCTAAACAGAGCAGTAGCTAAATTCAGCGGGTACTTAGGTTCGGTATGTTCGCTTGGCGGTGGAAAAAGCGGCAAGACATGGAAGCATCGATTGGTTACCATACCGTACAGTACTGTGCGGTGGAAGAGCGCCATAATATGGCATGGCACATTAAGCACACATATAAGCAGAAACAACAGCAACAATAACACAGCACAAAAAAATAAGAGCAACATATTTACATCAAACCAATGTAGACAGAGTCTAACAATGATCTATAACAATTTTCTTAATATTTTGAGGTTCATATTTACAAAGTTCTATATCTATCTTGCTTAGTATTTGCTTTTTACCAGCGGGCAACAGTGACCATTGACACAGTAAGTGATAAGGCTGCTACCAATGAGACTGTGGACCCTAGGTGATGAGAGAGTGAGGCTGCATGGAGCTACAATGAGCCACTGACTTGCAAAACACAATGACTGGCTCAAACCAGTGAGTAACTGATGTCATATGGTAGCTCCACCAATGAAGTTGAATGACCCCTGAGCTGATACCTCTGGAGATGGGGGTGTCCTGGTCTCTGGAGGTGAGTCCGATAAGGTTGGGCCTCTGGGTGTGGACCCGGGGGATGAACTGCTGGTACTGGGACTGGCCTGGCACTATAATGCCTGGGATGTCAGGGTTGTAAGCTTCTGCACCATAGTTACCTGTAGCCAGGGAGACCAGCTGGATTAGATACACAGACATAATTCGTAACATTGACACTAATGCCTAGAGCTCCACAAACATACATGCACAGTGATTGTATAAATGTGACAAGAGTAACAATGACATATACAAATGAAGTAACAATAAAGTCAATGAATGTGTACACCCGTAACCTATATATGATGAAACTGATTATATGAATATATTAATTACATAATGAAGATATATATCACAATGAGTTTTCACAAAAACTAAATCCAGCATAAAACTGCAAAGGCTAATTGCAAACAGCAGCTCTTGAGAATACGGTTTGCAAACAGTGCTTCCATCTGGTCAGTGGTTGTTACTGCAGCTTCTGAAAACCAGTAGGCCTTTTCAGCCAGAGCCAGATGCTTTTTCATGTTGCCACTTTTATTTGAAAAAAACATACATTTCCCTTCATGAAATTGCTTCACAAACCCCCCCCAAAGAAAAAAAGAAAATTTATTTTAAACAAAAAAACATACATTTAAATATCAGAATATTAAACCAATACAATATTCCGAGTATATACATACCAAGTATGATAAATGAAGGAGGAACATATGCCACAAAACTAGAGCGGTGGTTATTGCAAAGCATTGCTATGAGTGTGTGTGTGTGTGTGTGTGTGTGTGTGTGTGTGTGTGTGTGTGTGTGTGAAATTTACTGTGAAATAAAGTACTAGTGCTAGTACTGCACAGGGATAGACGTTTTACAGAACTACTTTGACCAGTGTGAAACATGCCTGTGGTTGAGGGGAGAAATATGTGACTCACCTGGCGTGGGAAAGGTGTCTAGCAGGGGTGCCTGCCCGTGGGGGGGCTGGGCCATCTGGGAGGGTGGCCTGTCAGGCAGGGGTGGGAATTGCATAGCTGGAAAGGTGACCTTGTCGACTACCAACGGATCACTTCCGTGATCAAAGGGGCACAGGTCACCGCGCACACAGATGCCTTTCTCTGGAGATGGGAGGAAATACATACATCCTCAATTTTAACGGTGTCTGGGAAAATACAGACTACCCTTTGAAAATGGGAACTCATAGACCGAGATTAAGGTAAGGTTCAGTAACTTACTCCATTAGTGTAACAAAGTACAGAGGAATACACACTGTGCAAATCCGTCCTTGCACTTGCACATGGACTTGGGGAAAAGAGAAAGTGTTTAGACTGATAGCAGCAAGGTCTTACTGTCATAGTTGTGGCATCGCTGCCTGAGCGCGGTGCTCTTGGTGAGTGGCTTGCCCTCGCTGCAATCGGAGCGGTGACTAGAACAGCTCTCAGTGGTGGTGTTGGGCAGGTGAGTGGGCGCCACCACATTAGCAGAGCTGGGAACAGCGGGGTCCCCGGTGGAGGGCGGGTGTGGCGGGGGGAGAAGGGGTGTTGGCCGCTGCTGTGGGGGGTCACACGCTGACACAGGGGTCAGACCACTGCCGTCTGGGTCCTTCCTCTCCTGATCAAATTTGGTCCTGTACTCTGTCACACACGGGCACACACGCACAAGCACAAGTAAGTGCGCGCGCACGCACGCACGCACGCACGCACGCACGCACGCACACATAGAGGGCTATTAAGGCAAATGTGACACACTATGCACACAACAAGCCACATGCAAGCTTCAAAGATTTTTCACTGGATCCACAGCAAATCCATGCAAGGAATAAGACCTCATGCATAATACAAATGTACAGTTATGTTACAGGTATTACTTTGACAATATACTTACAGGGGAAATATTTTCTGAGGTGCATATTTTCCCAAGCAAACATTTACATTTGTTTTCCATGAATTTCCATGACAGCTCAATAACATTTTCATGACTCCTAATTTACATAGCAAAATGGATACTAGAGGTATAATCTCCCCAGAAATATTGAGAGCGCCTGAACTCTGAATGAATAGCAAACCTAATTTGGAATTCCCTGACTTTACAAAATCATACCAACAATTTAATAAAATTCCCTGACAATTGATGATTTGAATTCAGGATTTTAAATTCTCTGATAGTCCGTAAATTCTCGGAGCCCTGGGAAGCCTAACTGATATTGCTTCACACGTTAAAACGTAATGACAAGAGCTGTCTAGTTAGCCCCTAGAGTTCAGTTAGCCTTTAGAAAGTACATCCTGTAAATCTATATTGCGAACACACACACTGTAAAAGCTAGCCAACAGCTTGACTTCCCATGTTTTCTGTACATTCTCTCTTTCACCTTCAGGGTTCCCACTCAAATCAAATTTCTATTTTCCATAACATTTCAATTACAAATTTAAGGTTTTCAATTACATTTTTTATTTGCAACTGATGCAAAAATTGACCTTACTTTCATAACTTAACACATCTCATTGTGTGTCATCACATTTGTGTGTGTGTGTGTATGAACAGCCATGGCAGGTGGCAACAACAGTGGCAGGGGAACAGACATTTTGCGGTAACGTTATCGTCCATGTACTGTTAAGAAGAAAATGTTTTATGTTACATGGAATCAGACATTTGAATTTCCATGACATTTCCATGACATAATAATTTAAGGTTTTTCTGTGATGCGTGGGGTCCTTTGCAAAGAACCTACGTTTATCATTGACCGAAACAAGAAACATTGTTTACAGATGTAGCTATCAATAGCTGCTGAATGAATTTTCTTCTTTTGCGGGCTATCACATCAGCTACCATTACACGCAACTAGTTATTAGCCACTGCATTATATCACCTCTGCCTTGTCTGCATTCACCTTCTCTGCTCTTGCTCTTGCTCTTGCCCCTGCTCCTGCTGCGACTGCGACTGCGGCTCCGGCTATAGCTGCCGACACGGCGGTCCTGGCGTTCTCTGTGCGGCTCTGCCGTTTTTCTGAGGTGATCAACACCCCACTGCTTGCGGTGATCTATTCTTCGGTCATCTCGTACCCTGGAGTGCATTCAACACATTTATACATCTAGCAGGATCACTGCACGTGGTCCTGTAAACTATAGGAACTCAACCAAAATACATTAAAAAAAAGAATAACAAAAAAAAAGTTAATAAATAACAGTATATATAAGCACTGGGAACTTTGGAATTCATAACATATGTAGTGTGTTTCACTTGGTTCATCTAAACACTTTTCTTATAACTCCAATTTGAAGAAGCTGGTAAGACATAACACAAAATGAATTGGGGTGGCAGGGTTATAATAATAACAATATACATACATACATACATATCCATATGCATACACATATATGCTTCCTTCCTAATACCCCAACTGACAGCCAGCTGCCTTTGCTGCAGGATTTAGGCTACTTCTAATGCATGCCAAAAATGATTGTGCTGCATGTGGCCAGGAGTCGGGGCAGCACATAATTGGTCGTAGTGTCAGCCAGAGTGGAAGGGTTTTAATGTTTAATGGCAGAGTTTTCCGGGGACTCCTCTGGTCAAACAGGCACAAGTGGTGTGCAGACCTCTGCTCTAATGGATGGGCAGCTCAAGTGATGGAGTGGTCGACTGACTGCACACATTTCAGAGGATTCATTATGCCCTCCTGAACTGACAAAGGATGTAATGCAATTGGTCATATGGAAAACTGTAATAAATAAAAAAATCTGGATTAAGCTATTCAAATTAAAAAAATGGAATTTTACCATCATATACTTACCTCATAAACAAAACCATATGTTAATATCACTAAACAAAATGTCACTATCATATTAAGAAGACTGTGACAAATTAGGAATGACTGGGGCCGGGGGAACTTGCCTTGTCTCATTGAAGTCGGATTGGTTTCTCAAAGGACTCCTGTTCTTTCGGCTATTTCTGTCCCTATCAACATGCTCAACCTTCAAACACAAGAGACCACGTGAAAAAACACATTCTCCCTCAAGTGGATTAAGCATTGTTTTGCATCCACTTATATGGCAGATTGTACGGAAAGCACCGGTACTGCCTGATATGACTTGTTGATTTGTACAATTCAGAAGAGATTTTAAAAATGGGTATATAAAAAGGCCTCAGGTGCTAAAGAGCAGAATAGAATATACAGTATTAATGAACTAACTGCCTGCACACATCACCTCATTACACACATCATACTCTGCATTTACATTCTGCTTGAAAACTGTACTGTACCTCCTCCTCCACAAGTTTTTCAACAGGAGGCTTGGTCTCCTCATTTGGAACCTCCTTTGTTGGGGACTCCAAGTATTTTTTGGTGGTTAAAGACTCAAAGAGTTTGTCTACAAATGTATTGGTCTCTGAGAAAGGACAAAATCATAAAAGAGGTGGTGGTTGGTAAATGTCTAAACCATTAGAAAAGCACAAAGAATCACTGCTGAAAGGATGCTTGTGACTGATTACTGTTATGGAATTATGATGAAATAGCTTTGTAGATCAAATTGCAAAAATACATGTAGTGAATTACATTAAATTTACAGATATAAGTTGAGAGAATTGTCAGTAATGATTGCAAGTATGTAGCCAACCTTTTTGTAAGAAGACATCCAGCTGATCTGCACAAAGAGCCTTTAGTTCTTTCTCAGGTTTGTCTTTCTTTACTAAGGCAACGACATAGTTGGATAATGCAGAGGGATCTGCCTCACATCTAGAAAAGAAGGTTCAATTTAGACAAAACTGAATACTGCAAATACTTGAATTGTAAGTCGTGTCACTGTACAATATGCAAACAAATTCGCAAATTTAATTTAGCAAGCTATCTAGCAGAAACGAATATGCATGCAGGGTGGCTAGTTAGTTACATTAACTGGCTAATCATCAATAAAGCCAGCTAAGTAAAATACCGTTAAATAATATTAGATCTACTAGTCAAATGGCCTTGCTTTAGAAACTAACAACCTAGTTACTGTATTTGGTTGGCTGAAATGCACCTTACATTCCTGAAAGAAGACAGCTTAGCTGGCAAAACATGTAACAATACGTTTAAATATAAGTAATGTTACAGACTAACAGTTACTCTACCAATTCGATCTCAGCATCCGGAACTGAAAGAGCTCCATACTGAATTCACTTGTTGCAGCCACCACTACACAAATACACAATTTAGCGAAGTAGTCAAACAGCTATCCACTCACAATAACGCTTGCTACCTCGCAAACGAAAACTTCTCCGCTAAGCAAGCGACACAATTACTAGCTACCAAACTGAGCAGTTTCAATGCGACGTCGCCTATATATCAATACTCAATGCATGCAAATATACAGGGGCTAGTTATCCTGTGCTAACGTACTGTTGCTACCTTACCGATACATGCTAGCCGTATAAAAAACAACAACTATGACACTTGGATTCATTGCTCACATTGGCTCCAGCAACTTGGAAAGCCATGACTTCAAAGCTTCCGCATCCTCAATTATCATCTTCAGAGGTAGGCCTACTTAGCGATACTGATTAAAGTTTATATTGTAATAACCCAACTTTCATCGTCAGTCTGTAAATTTCAGATGTAGTGTTAGGCCTGATATAGCAACAAGGCAACGTGCACCTCCGACAAACTGCTTTACGTTCAGAGCAAGAACAGATGGATGGAGCATACGGCGTGAACGGGAACAGTCAAAGTGAACGAGGACCAATCATCTGTCCGAACTAGGGGGTTGTGGCAGATTGACCAATCAGCAAACTAAAATGATATTGTCTTGCGGTGCATTGCTGTGTGTTGTGAAAATTAATAACTTTAGTTGCCCTAATATAAAGCTAAATTAGCATGGCACTTCATGTTGACGCGAAGCTTGACGCAACGGTTGGTTTTTGGAATGTGCCTCGCACTTGTCAATACAATTTGATATTTCTACATTTACTGTGGTCGACAGAATCGAGCTAACATTTTGCTACCCAGTACCTGGTATGAAAGTAGCTAACGCTAGCTAACTAGCTGGTTATATACCGTAATGTCCATTGTCATGTAGCTAGCGATACGCTATACGATTAAACACTGGTTCGTTTAATAATACTAGCTGGTTGCTATTCAATATGCTATCTAGCTAGCTGGCTTGCTATCCGATTAACATAACTACCACGCTGATTGATTAAGGTACCGAATATTTTAATTTATAGCAGTTACGAGCTGGTCCTTCATTTAAAAATGTTATGCGGATTTTCTAGTGATGGCCATACACTGTGTGTGTGTATTGTGATGGGGTATTCCCCTTCCTCTCGTTTTGCGATTGGCTGGATGTCGGTCCATAGCGTGGAAGCGGGGGTCAAAGTAGAATCCGAACTTTTTGAAGCTAGGCCAAGCTTCAAAGCAAGTATCGCAAGGCAACGCCAGGGCTCCATTAAAAACAAGGTGTACCTCCAGAGCCTGATAGCGTTGTAAATATAGGGTTTTGACACCTGACAAATATGACAAATACATACGGTAACATAAATAAGAGTGCCTGCTAAGTTACACAAATAGTACATTCTGCAAATAGGTTGGTTCATTTGTTGATGTGTTTATTGACCTTCAAAAACGAAATATTCGTAACTGTTATATGGTTAATACGAGGAGCGTCCAATATTCAAATAGATTCATAGATGTAATATGAAATGCGACATCTCTGTCTGAGTGCGTGTGTATATGTGCCACCCCCTCCCCTTCCCCGTGTGTGTGTGTGTGTGTCTTGTCACCTGTCACTCATATGTTCTGTGTCATTTTTGATTGGGGGGAGGTGTCAGGGCGGGAATAATTAGGGGAATAGATAGGACATTGTTTTTATGGGGTGGGGTTAAGGGGGTAAGTAAGTAGAAGACAGACAGAGTTGTGTTAACTATGAACCCTGCTATATAAATTGTTCGCCAGTGCCTACATCGATATTTTTGCTTATAGTTATGTCATTTAGAATCATCAAGTGTTATATGTCCCTAAAATCTGCACAAGATAAGCTCAAAGAAAATATATCTCAATAAAGCATTATTAATACTATAATAGTGCAAATTGTGCCATAAACAAAACAAAGAAAATCGGACTTAATTTTTCAGCAAATTGTATTGAAAACCACACCAGATATATTTAATGAAGGAAAATGCCAATGCACAATGGGTAGATAAAATACTTCTGCATACTTCAGAAGTTATTTGAATTATCTCCCTATTTTTACTTTTTTAGTTATTCTCATTTTTATGAGCAGTGAATAGTCGGGTTGCTAATTGCTATTGCTAACCGTGCGCGCTGTTTTTCACATCATAGCTGTTGGAATACTTTCCAATACTTACATATCTTGGCATGGGTCTATGCCCTCGATTAAATTATTTTTATTCTCGCTTAATATAATAGCTAGAGTCACATCAAGATTTGTGTGTGGAATTGTTTTCTGAGTTGTGGGTGAATAAATACATTCACTTAAGTTACTCGCTGTCTCCCGCCTTTCCTTTCGGCCCAGTCACTATGATATAGTATTTAATATCAACATATTTAAATATAATCATTTTTATGTGTTTATTTTATTTTAATCTTAAGCGTTTGTACATATACTCAATGCATTGTACTGCATATGCATGTGGTTGAGGGGAATCATCACTCCCTACTCCATAAAGAGCTTTGAGATCCATGCCAGGCGCTATATGAATTATTATTCGTTTTAAAATATAATTTAGCAAACAATTAACCTTCCACTCCATCTATTGATAGACCTATCTATACTTATGATTCAAAGACGGCTATCCATAACTATTCATGTTATTGGTGCTTTCTTTGGTATTCTCAACAACAGATTAGTTAATGTAGGTAAGAACTACGGTTCCCACAATTCTCTTCAAGAAAATTCACGAGAGAAAAGGGTAATTTGCTCTGTTTTGTGGGATTGTAGTTTTTTTCAGTTGGGTTTCGCTTTCTCCATGGGACAAGAAACTATTTTCCCAGCATGCATAGTGATTCCAATTTGACCTCTGCATCTGTCTTCGCTGTTTCATCAGCTCTGCTCCGTGGAAGCAGCGTGGGTCTTGTTCGTCGGTTCATCAAATGATTAGAGAATCACACTGAAGCGATCAAAATGACGGTACGCATTTTATTGATTTGTCAATATTATTTTGAACACATTAGGCTCTATGTTGTGTCTTTGGCCTATCTAAGGCTACGAAGTCTATACGCAGTTAGCTAGCCAGCGAGTTAACTAGCTTATTAGCTAGCGCTAGCTGTACTGTATAGAAACTGTCACTGTCACCAATTTCATTCTTTTGTGCATGTTTCAGGAAAGAAAAGGGACCGCCAAATTAGACTTCCTCAGAAAAATTGAATTGGACATCCAACAAAAATGGGAGAAGGAAAAGGTTTTCGAGAGCGATGCACCCAGTACTATTGGTGGAAGCAAAAAGTGAGTTTTGTAAAAAGGTTTGCTGTCTTGTTTGCTAGCTTGCCATCTGGTTAGCTAGCTTGTTACAGTGGCTAGTCAGCTAGTTACTGAGTATGTGTGATCCACGCTGGCTCGCCTATTATTTTTGTTTACTATTAGCTAGCCAGCTACTAACTAGTGATCATATACTTTTGCTTTGTATAGCACCACTACAGTGTGTTTAGTATAGACTGATAGAAATGTCGTTAATACACATTCCAAATTAACAAATTACATATGATTACAGAAAGTGATATTTTATTTTTACTGTGGTATTACTATAGCTAAGCGTAATTTCGCTGTATCGTGCGTTGCCTTTGTGCCCGGGTGTATCACCTTGCTCTTTTCAAATTAATTAAATTCCAGCAAGAACAAGTACTTTGTCACCTTCCCCTACCCGTACATGAATGGAAGACTTCACCTTGGTCACACTTTCTGCCTGTCAAAGTGTGAGGTAAGAATGCCCTCAAGTGCACTAGCGATCTAAGTGTAATTGCATCCAGATTAGTCCCAATTATGCATTCTAAACTCCTACCGGTATATGGAATCTGACTCCATTATTTGTTTGCAGTTTGCAGTTGGATATCAGCGTTTGAAAGGAAAGCAATGCCTCTTTCCTTTTGGACTTCATTGTACAGGAATGCCTATCAAAGTAAGTCACCTGTTTCTCGTCTCAGCAGTTGAGGTGATATGATTGCTCTTTCAGAGTTTATTTTTACTTTCATATCAGTACTTCAAGCTCTGCTGTCATTTAGGCCTGTGCGGACAAGCTGAAGAGAGAGATGGAGCTCTATGGCTTTCCACCCCAGTTCCCGGATGAGGAGGAGGAGGAAGAGGACCTAAAGCCAAAAATTGGGGATGAAGTCATCATCAAAGACAAGTCTAAGGGCAAAAAGGTGAGGGTCAGTGTGGCCAGATGGTGGACTGAAAAGTAAACTACATTTTTGGTGTGTCAATTTCAAAAAGACACTCATAAAGACACATAAAGATGATTTAACTGATTGACATCATTCACCTGTTCTTGCAAATATCTTACATTTTACACCCTTCATTTTTCACCTCGTGTGGTCCTAAGAGCAAAGCAGTGGCCAAAGCTGGTGGGTCAAAGTTCCAGTGGGACATCATGAAGTCGCTGGGCCTACAAGACGAGGAGATCCTGAAGTTCGCCGATGCCGCCCATTGGCTGGAGTATTTCCCGCCTCTGGCTGTACAGGATCTTCAGAGCATGGGCGTAAAGGTTAATACAGGAGCGCGGCGGAAGAACTTCGATCAGAACGAGAACTAACATGCTGTTACAGTTCCATCAGAACTGGATTATCAGGAGGCTTCTCTTTTATATCAGGGAGAGTGGTTCATTAAGATTGAAGTGTACACACTAAATTAAGTGCAGGTTATTATTAATCTTGTGATTATCCTTCAGCGATTAAGAGATCAGTGCATGCTAAGATGATGTTAAATTTATATTGCTCATAAGTTTGTGCTTATACTTCTCTGGTAGGCACTTTCAGGGTTCATGTGAAAGCACAATGTACATCTGTATCAGTATTCCTTGACATATGCCCTTGTTTTGGCAGCTCTAACAATATGCTCTGTATGTATCTTGCCATGACATTAGCTGCACTGAATTGGAGGGTTGCTAATGATGATAATAATAAATATAGCTGCAAGCAGCGTTAAGCGACCAGCGACCAGCACACCGCCAAATGGGAAGTAACGGGTGCATAAAAAGTATTGTCTGCTGCAGGTTGACTGGAGACGCTCTTTCATCACGACTGATGTCAATCCCTTCTATGACTCCTTTGTGAGGTGGCAGTTTATCACTCTGAAGGAAAGGAAAAAACTCAAATTTGGTAAAAGGTGAGTTATACCAATATTTAATTTAGTATTACAAGTATTAGTGTTGCTCCTGTCCTTAAATTGATTTTATTCTGTAAGTGAAGTGACTTTTCATTTGTTAGTCACCATAAGTACTGTATGGTAGTGTGATTAGCATTTCCATTATGAATCATTGTCTAGCACAACGTAATGCAAACATGAATTATGCTAATACTGCTTTTTCATGGTCATTGCTAAATTATACCTTCAGTGTAATATTGCTCAATGATGTTCTTCTTGAGGACAATAATGATCTGAACTTTGTTTTTAATGTTGTGTTATTATTATAGCATCTACTCTTCAACTTCACTCCCATTATCTGTAATTCTGGTTGCCTTGTCCCTGTGTTAGTGTTATTATTGTTGCTGCTGTGATGTATTTAATATGTTATGCCGTATTAACTTATTATATCTCTCATATAAGCACATCTGCCAAATAAATAACAGAAATATGCATTGCATTGCTGAACTATTATCATGTAACCCTCAAATTGGCAGGTATACCATTTACTCTCCTAAAGATGGGCAGCCGTGTATGGATCACGACAGACAGACCGGGGAGGTGAGAATGTTTGAGCTTTTGCGTAACTGAGGCAAAAATGGGCTTGGAATGTTAGTCTTTCCACTTTCCATTTGGTTATTCCTTAACGAATGTGTAACTGAGTAACATTTAAGAGAATAATGAATAATCCTAAATAGATACAAACAAAACGCTTCACAAGATAAAATCCATATCAGTTCCAAGAATATGCTACCATGGTTCCCCATTAGAGGTCAGTATTTGTTAGGGATGCACCGATATGAACATTCTGGACTGATACCGATATTTTGTCATTCGTTGTCCTATTTGTGCCCTGGCAAAAAATAATAATTCATAATTCTTCATTATGCTTTTCAGTGAGCAAAAATTAAATCATACAAATGTATGGAACAGCTTTTATTGTAACATTCTTTGACATAACCAAAAACCAAAAACTCCCCCGAAAGATTGGTTCAGCCAAGTAACTGCTCTTAGGAGCGAGATGGTAATACCCCCACCTAGGCCTGATGATGAGCAAAATTCTGCCTCTTTGAGACTCTCCTAACTCCCCAAATTCCATTTTACCTGCAGTTGTCTAGTAGCTAGTAATACAGCATTAGCAAATATTACACAGACATGCCATCTGGTCGTAGATGCGTGGTTTCAGGATGCAAATCTTTGAGTGTTTGAAAGGCCGGACAAAGTTATAAACTAATTTGATAGCAATAAATCACGTTCTTACTCAAGTTTATTACATTTACATACACACATGCAAAATAGACAGTAAGCTGACAACACCAGTCAGGCACGTCCGTCCCCCTCTCCTTCCGCCCGGTTCCTCCATGGTCACTCCTGCTGGCTCGATGTTCTGTTGGGCGGCCACAAGGCTGGAGTGGTACTCCACCTCAAAACTGTCCTTGGTTGATGGGCAAGGAAGAGTTTCTGATAGATAGCTAGGTTTGTTAAACGCAAATGATAGCAAGCTGTCAAACACAAACAAATCTTTGACAAAGTGGGTGCGTCTAGACAGTCAGGACACCCAGTATTCATTACAGAGAGATCATGCCCTTGTTTCCGACCATCATTTGAACAGAAATAAGGCTGGATTTTGCCCCACAAAGTTTTGTTTCCAGAACACCAACCTCCCTCTATCCACTAGCTACCAGCAAGCAGTTATTAAAGTTATTAACTGTTATTAAAGTCCTCTACATGCTCGAAGGACAACAGCACGACAGCAACACAACCAGGGCTCTGCAACATCAACGCAACTTTGCGACCTACGCAGAGGGGGTTTTGCGTACCTAGCACGAAAATCTTAACTTGCTACCGCTCACCTAGATGTTGCGCATCATTGATTGGTTGGTTAGCGAATGGAGGCGGAGCTGTCATAGTCATACTTCATAGGTCACAGTTCATTGAGCTAGTAGCTAACGATATAGATAGCTAGCATCATTTGTTCGACATAAAATTAACCAGCTTCAGGAAAGATTGACTGAAGAAGTTTGAAGGAACAGGAGTTTCCCTGCATTCATGAACACTTTATTGACCTTGTTCAATACATTGACACCTACTAGTGTACAGAAGTTTAAGGACACCATGTTGCATAGGCTGCGCATAGGCTTTGCAGACGTATATATTGCAGAGTGCTTGCGACATTGTTGCATTGCGCGAACTGCGAAGAAGTCGCACAAGTTACGTAGAAGCATGTAGAGGCCTTTACCTCCATAGTTTGGTTGCACCTTTCTAAGATGTTTCTGTCTCTCGTACAGGGAGTTGGTCCACAGGAGTATACCCTCATTAAAATGAAAATTGCTGAACCGTACCCTTCAAAACTCAGGTATGCAAACATAACTTTTACAACGTGTGACTATGTCCGCCCTGTAGTTGACTGAATCTGCCACCTGGAACTGAGGGTTTATTTCTGTGGCTCACCTTTTCCTTTGTTTGCCTTACAGTGGCCTTAAAGGAAAGAACATCTTCTTGGTGGCAGCGACCCTTAGACCGGAGACCATGTTTGGTCAGACCAACTGCTGGGTCCGACCCGACATGAAGTACATCGCCTTCGAAATGGCCAGTGGAGAGGTGTTCATCTGCACATGGAGGTCAGCCAGGAACATGTCCTATCAGGGCTTCACCAAGGAGAACGGGGTGGTCCCGATCATCATGGAGCTTCTTGGACAGGTATGCTGCCGCTACTCCCCAAGCCACACCATGTCCTTTGCACATCTTTTAAACACAAAATTCTCAGGAACAGCAAAAAACCAACAATTTATTTTTCATTTATCAACACAACATCATAATTCATACAGATACATCAGTTGAGTTATGAGACATTTATCATACAGTGTCCTCCAGAATTATTGGCACCCTTGGTGAAGATGAGCAAAAAGGCTCAGAAAAAATGTATTTTTGTTCATCAGCTTGATCTTACACTCAAAATATGAGAGAAATCTAACCTTTCATTGAAGTAAATTTATTCATAGAAAAAAAATCCTTATAAAAAAATAAACATTTTGCTCATCTTCACCAAGGGTGCCAATAATTCTAGAGGCAAAAAAAATCCCACAAAAATGATGGGGATATACAAGATTTTTGCATGACGTTAAACGTGTATTTCCCCAGGATATTCTTGGATGTGCTTTAAGCGCACCCCTTACCTCCTATAAGACCATCTACGCACTTCCGATGCTCACCATCAAAGAAGACAAAGGTATGAAATACTGCTCAGATCTTTTCCCTTATGCCTGTATGGAGGACTTGATTAGATTGTGTGGAAGGCAATATAATTGCCTCTTTTGAGTTAAAATTAATGGGACACTACTGATCTTGAGAGCACAATAAGACTCACCAAAATGGAGTTTTGACAGAGGGTGACTGTGATTAATGCAGGCCTTCAGGTAATTATATTCACTGCTCAGCTCGGTGCCAAATTTTGAGTTCTCTTCTGGTAAAATTCATTACATTACATCAGGTTTTTCTTCTTTTTTTTTGTTCTCTCACTTTTCTTTATGTGCTTCAGATTTACACCCATTTCAAAATAATGGCCTTACAAAATTGAAATGTCAGGTTTTTAGATATCTATGATTGTTTGGAAAATGAAGGCAATGAAAGGGAATTACGTCCTGCGGGCACCAAAATGTAGCGGCAAATGTGTTTTTAATGTGGCGGAGCCATCAACGTTGCAATGCCTGAGTCCTGGTCTCGGTTTTTGTGACTCCAGGTACCGGAGTTGTCACCAGTGTTCCATCTGACGCACCAGATGACATCGCGGCCCTGAGAGACATTAAAAAGAAACAGGTGCGTTCTGTAGCTGCTGATGTTGAATCATGAAGCGTTCTCCACTCACCAGTAGTTTAATTTAGCAGACCATAAAAAGTGAGGCCTGGCAGCCCGTGTGAGTGTGAGTATGTGTGTGTATATTAGACTGAATAAGAGCGTCTTATCCAGTCAAATGCTTAAAATGTAAAATGTAAATCTAAAATGATACAGACCTGGGTCAAATACATGAGTTTTTCAATATTTTTATCTTTATTTCTATTTTTTATGTTGGAACTATTTCCATATACACTGGCCCAATGTTAAATGCATTTCTTGAGAAACCAAATGCTTATGTGAAATAATACAGTTACCAAATACAGTTCAAATACCTTGATCAAATACTATAAATACTAATACATTTTTATGGAAGAGTATTTTAAAGTAATTGAAAAACTTTAAATACATTTTTAACCCCACGTCTGCTGTGTCTGTATGTGTCTGTGCGTGATTGCGTGTATGTATGCCAATTTAAAATAGAATATTTTTAATTCTTTGATTGCACTAGTGAGCAGTGAGTGACTTGAAATTGATTAAATCCAAGAGTTGGTTAGTAACACTCCTTTGAATTGCTTTCAAAGGCACTGAGGGAGAAATATGGAATCGAAGACAAAATGGTCCTGCCGTTTGAACCGGTAAGTGGTGCTGCTGTGTTCTCTGCCGAATCGGGATAGCATCGGCTCTGTTGGCCTGCACAGAATCCTGATGCGGTCCGGGTGTGCCCCCTGTGCTCTCTAGGTGCCCATCATTGAGATCCCGGGCTTTGGGAACCTGTCTGCGCCTCTGGTCTGCGACGAGCTCAAGATCCAGAGCCAAAACGACCGCGAGAAGCTGGCTGAGGCTAAAGAGAAGGTGTACCTCAAGGGATTCTATGAAGGGGTGAGTCCTCCCTACCGTAAGCTTGTTAAAACACTGTCTATTCCAGGGCCCTCTGCATCTTTTTCTGGTTTGAATGTGTCTTGACGTCGGTAAATACAGTGTTTCTGGATAGGCACTGATTTAGTTGGGGCAGCAGTGTGGTGTATTGGTTGAAGAGCTGTATCTGTAATGAGTCACAATGTAAAGGGAGGGGCAATGATGGTAAGTATTTAGCCTGAATTTCTCATTTCTGAAATCTGTTTAAATGATCAATATTTACATGTAAGTTGACTCAGGATAAGAGTATCTACTAAGAAATTAAGTAGCAACAAATCACAAAGCTTCAAAACTCACCTTTTTCCTAATATACCTTGGATATATTTTTATACAGGAATAATATGTTTAGATGTAAGTGGTGTAGGATGTAGTAAACAAGCAAGAAATGTCATGTAATATAAACGCCATCTACACACGTAGATGTCAGCCGAGTACTCCAGTATTCCTCCCTTGATGTATTTCCTTCAGTTCATTTGCTTTTCGTTTCCGAACACTGCCAGCGTCCTATGTGGGCAGAGCTGCTGACCAGCACACATCCTCTGAAGTGCGTGTGGCCGGCCAGCCGCTGCTGCGTCGTCATTGCGCAGGCATCACAGTCAGACTGCAGGTGCCCAATCCAGCAGGAGTCACCCGTGTGCAGTGTGGCGGGGGCAGGGGAAGCCCTGCCAGCTGAATCCCGCCCTTGCCCCATGAGGCTCCCAGCCACAAATGCCACTGGCAGAGTCCGAATTAGGTTACGTATCGTAGGGTGCATCGCTACGGCTTTAGCTGGACATCCTACACGGGAGGCCCAGGTTTGGTTAAGTATCTGTTCATCATTTGACACATTCCTATCTGTAGATCATGCTGGTGGATGGATACAAGGGCCAGAAAGTCCAGGATGTGAAGAAACCCATTCAGAAAATGATGGTGGAGAAGGTAAGGGAAGTAGACTGTAGAGACCAGCCGCTTCTGGTCTCTGCTCTGTACTCTCTGGATAACTCTGGGGAAAGCATGAGATGGGCCAGTGATGAAATGTTTCTACACAAGGTTATGCCTGGCATCAGTGTGTAGTAGGTAGTCAGGGTGTGGTACCTTTTCAGTGATGCTATGTGCTCACTGTTTCTATTTGAGCTGTCTTTCAGTAATGATCTCAGTCGTTAATCTGTGTTAATCTCTTTCTCCCACACCATTGCGTCTTCAAGTGAAGCCTTGATTTCTTATCATTCAGGCTGCATAAATGTGTAATATGTAAAAGAAATAGAGCACCCTTGGATATGCCTGACTGCAGACAGATGTATCCTCAATAAAAGTGTGTGTTCTTAATGAAGTCTGTCCTGTTCTCCCTGACACATTCTGCTTTAATCAGGGCGAGGCCCTTATCTATATGGAGCCAGAGAAACAAGTGATGTCGCGCTCAGCGGACGAGTGTGTGGTGGCTCTCTGTGATCAGTGGTGAGTGAAAACATGAACGCAATACAGCTGTCTGAGGTGTCTATAGTCCTGACATTGGTTTTGATGGAGGTGCTACTGAGATGTAGACAGTAGTACTGATGGGGATGTCATTATAGTAGACACAAGTGGTTTCACTAATGTATAGATTTTTATTTATTTTTTATTTATTTATTTTATTTATATTTTTCTCTCTCCACACACACACATTTTCCCCCTGTTTTTCTCCCCAATTTGGTGGCCAATTGTACCCTCTTTCTTCAATTCAATTCGCCCTCCCCCATGAGCACGCCGCCCGTCTCTACGGGATAAGCCAATACCCAGAGGCCGGCAATGATCCGCCTCCTCCGAGATGGAACTGGCACTCCGGGCGAGAGCCTTTACCGTTACACCACCACCCAAAGTATAGACATTAGTGCTGAAGAATGTCTTGTGGACCAGGTGGAAGAATATAAATACATTGCTGTACTTACTCCCTCCTTAAATAAGTGCATAATGGCACATTTTGTGCTCCTACCCTGACAGCTTCTCTGAACTTGGTATACATAGAATTTTTACTTGTCCATTTCTACAAAAAGAAATATGAGGTGTATTTTGAATGATATTTGATCTTTTCAAGGACTCCATATCCCTTTGTATTTCAGGCGTTACATGATAGGAGCGCGACGTGCAAGGAATACTTGATAACGGCCATGTAGAACTGCAGTACAGAGAAACAGAATAAAACATTAGGCAGAATGAGTCAGCCTTTAATCTCTGTCTGTGTTTTCTGAAAGGTACCTGGACTATGGTGACAAGGAGTGGAAGCAACAGGCCACTAATTGCCTGAAAGACCTGGAGACGTAAGCCAAATTAACAGATTGTTGTCCACACAATTTTCCACATGATTAGCAATCAAACAGTCTCTGTCTAGTTCTGATGTTAATGTTCTCTTTAGGTGATAAAGTGTTAGTTCTGCTCTGTCAGTGAATGCAGGGCAGCATTGTGGCATAGCGGTTAGGGAACAGGCCTTGGAACCCAGACAGTTTTGTGTTTGGAACTCAGATGGGACAGTGCACTCTTGTTGAGTGGAATGCTTAACCTGACCTACATTGATAGTCCTCCAGCTGTGTAAAAGACATTAACCTTCAGGACCTTGTCACATTGAATGAGTTTAGAGCCAGGGTCAAAGGAATACAATGCAATGGGCTGTTGTCAGTGTTACAACCCTTAGATAATTCTATTTCGTGTGACCCTAACATCACATTAACACAATGACCGTTTAACGAAGATGCTGCTATTTTTGGCCAGGTCTCGCTTGTAAAGAGAGATTTTAAATCTCAAGACAAACCTGGTCAAATAAAGTCAAAATAAAAAGTAAAAAAAGGCTATTATGTAAGACTGAAGCTGTGTAAGTCTCTATAAAGAAAGGAGTTTGTTAAGCAAAGTAAATGAGTTGAGCAATGTAAATTAATTAGGTTTATCACTCGCAACTGCAAACCACGTTTGGTTTTGATCCTCTGCAGGTTCGGTGATGAGACCAGGAAGAACTTTGAAGCGACCCTGGCCTGGCTGCAGGAACATGCGTGCTCTCGCACCTATGGCCTGGGTGAGGGGGCGGGGGGCACCCGGGGAGCTCATGTGTAGAGAAATCACACATATGTGACCGCATCACCTCACATAGTGGTTGCAGTGAGCTGTCTTCTCCAAATCACTTGTTGAAGGTCATCCTGAACACACTTCGATGGCTCACACACCAAGGTCACCCCTCATAGTCAGCTGAACCGCGCAGGAAAGCCAATGAAGTCTGATACTGATATTTTACCCACAACATTACCGTACACTGACTTCCTTAGTTAATAATTCAGTTCCTCAAGGAGTTCCATTTGAGAATTGGTTTTGTGAAATCCTCTAGTGCAAAAGTAATTCCTCTTTAGTGATTCTTTTTAATAGAGTTATGTCCACGAGAAAGATTATATAATCACAAATCAAATGTCAGTAAACTCTACACCACACATCTGCCTGATTATTTAATTCTTTATCATTTACGAACTGAAAGTAGTTACTTTTGAGTCAGATTTGATCTTCATGGTCCTCCTGATACAATATGCATCACAATATAAGGAAAATATTACAATATCTCTGCATATCATGACACAAATGCTTTATTTCATTGTTCATAAAACACAAACCCATATCCAGGCACTTCTGAATTGATGAATTCATATTTTGTTATGTAGGCCTGCTTCAATGGACCCTTTCAAACAATAATATTGTATAAAATATTGCCATGTTCAGCTATGCTGCTGTATTGTAAGAACTCGTACTGTAAAACGCCCTTTGGTACCAAAATTGTTTGACCTGCCGTGGATGCTCTCTGATGTTCTCTGTTGGTCGCCATAGGGACACGGTTGCCATGGGACCAGCAGTGGTTGATTGAGTCCTTGTCGGATTCCACCATCTACATGGCCTACTACACCGTGGCTCACTTCCTACAGGGTGGAACTCTGAACGGCCAAGGGCCCTCACCTCTGGGCATCAGGTATGCCTGTCCCTTCCTCTGATACCTGTAATGTCATGACATTTCATGTTCGGCATCAGTGTGGTGCTGCGGTTCAGGAGCTGGGATTCTACCCAGAACGTTGTAGATGCAAATTCTAGTCACGGCACTGCTGTTGTACCCTTGAGCAAGGAGCTTAAGCTGAGTTGCTTCAGTGAACATCTGACTTTATAACTAGATTAAAAAGATGAATGCATAAGTATATTTGGTCCAGTGCTCTGCCTTCCTCTCTGCCAAATGAATCACGCACGTGGCCTTGTGTTTTTCAACCCGACCTCAGACCTGAAGAGATGACCAGAGAGGTGTGGGATTTCATCTTCCTGAAGAACACGCCCTTCCCCAAGACCACCATCCCCAAGGAGCACCTGCAGAAGCTGAGGCGGGAATTTGAGTACTGGTACCCCGTGGATGTGCGCGTTTCCGGCAAAGATCTGGTGCCCAACCACTTGTCCTATTATCTGTACAACCACGCGGCCATGTGGCCAGAGGACAGGTGAGTGATCACATGAACCTTCCCCAAGGGAATTTTTGTTACGCTAGCCTCACTTGTCAGACTCATAGCTATGATAACTTTGTTTCCCCTCAGAACGCATGAATAGAAAGCAGCAGTAGAACAATTACGATAAATGTTGGAGTAAAACATTCCCTGGATATAAATAAATAACTTAATTTGTTATCCCAATATCGGCAGATGTCCAGCCTTCTGAAATCCAGCGGGGGGTGGGTTCTGAATTAATGTTGTTGTGGCAGTTGTGAGAACACTATAGACCTTGATCTAAAACGTTCATGATTGGTATTCATGATGCGACACACCTGTGGTCTATTCCATTCCCAGACTGACCAGGATGAACCTGCATTAAGTCCTACTTTTACCGGCTCAGTTCTGTGTTTAATTTTTAAAGCAATCCATCTGGTGCAACTGACTCAAACATTGAAGAGGACCTGCCTGCTTAATCTGTTACTAGTGCATCACAACAAAGCTCCATGATCTTGGACTACTGGATGAGGAAGAAATGTCTGGATCTGAAGTTCTTTGTCTGTGTCTTTCTCTACGCAGTGGGAAGTGGCCACAGGCAGTCCGAGCTAATGGCCATCTACTGTTGAATTCAGAAAAGGTGAGATGACGTTTCTGTCTGTCAGAGCTTTGATGACCTGAGTGGGTAGTTTACCAGGAGGGGCCTCAGTTCAGCTAAACCTGACTGTGCTGAGACCCTTTGTGGACCCCTTGTCCATGTTTATTTTCTGTTTTCTGTAAGGCATCTTCGTGACAGTGCTCTGTAAAAAGCACCATACAAATAAAATTGAATTGTTACGGAGCGTTAGCAGAAAGTGTCAGAGTTTAGCAATGGCTGTAGTACCCTGTCTGTGAATAAAGATCTGATCACATCGTTTGCCATTTCCATTCCTTCAGATGTCCAAGTCCACGGGGAACTTCCTTACCCTGAGCCAGGCAATCAGCAAGTTTTCCGCAGATGGTGAGATGCCAATGAGCAGTCGTTCAGTAGAACCTCGGAGGTACAAACCTGTTTAAAAATAAGTTGACAGGCCTCCCGCGTGGTCTAGTGGTTTCAACGTCTGATGCTGGCCATGGCGACCGGGGTTCGATTCCCCATCGCGCCAGAGTCGGCTCTGGCTGGGAGTGCCATAGGGGCGGCAATTGGCTGTCCGCCCCAAGGAGGGGGGAGGGAAGCCGACACAGATCGCTGCACACAGGAATGGTTCTGGGGTACGGGGATTACAGTCGACAGCTCGGCAAGTGCTGTCTCGGAGGAGGCAGCGCTTCGCCTTTGTCACTGCTGGTCACAGAACTACGGCAGCGAACTACGAGGGAGGGGATTGAACTAAGGACAGCGGGAGTAATTGGCTACCAAATTGGGAGAAAAACGGGGTAAAATTGAAAAAAATAATAATAATAAGTTGACAAGTGTGTAAGTATAATCATAATGGTTGTCAATCAATAAATGATTAAAAATGGTCTGTTTTAAGTCACATTTCACAGTTCTGAATGGCCTGCATTTTATGCTTTCGTATCTCGTAGCTTTTCGTAGAAGTTCTACTGCGTTTGACTGTCAGTGAATGTCACCAGGGAAAATCTTTGTTCTTTAATGAGTGCAAGTTTTTGCTCGGCTGTCGTGCTTGCGCGTGACGTCTTTTCGTGCCCATGTCCAGGAATGCGCCTCGCCTTGGCGGATGCTGGAGACACTGTCGAGGATGCCAACTTTGTGGAGGCCATGGCCGACGCGGGCATCCTGCGCCTGTACACCTGGGTGGAGTGGGTGAAGGAGATGATAGCCAATCAGAACAACCTGAGGACAGGGCCAGCGGACACCTTCAACGACCGAGTCTTCGTCAGGTAAGGAGCTCCGCCCCCCACCCCGTAGGGGCCAACATGGGATACCTGCCAAAAGTCACCACTCCAAAAAAAAAGAGCGAACTCAAGTTTTTGTCAGCCGTTATTATTTTTAGATGGTTTTGAGGAACCACTGACAGGAGAATCTGTGCACAAACGTTACAGCATGTCGCAACAGGTTCAAATTGTATAACACACCGACTTTTTTCATTGCCAGACAAATGAGCACTCCCTTCCCCTTTTCTCTTTCTTTCTTGATTTGCTGGGGAGTCTTGATCAAGAAACGACAGCCACCCAGCCCAGTCTCACGTCTGCAAGGCTGACGGGAAACTTGGAGAATAATGGCGTGATTGTTTCTGTACATTTTTACTGAGGAGTCCCCTTCTCTCCCTCTTGCTCCCTTTCTCTCTCTCCCTTCCTCTCTCCCTTTGGCTCCCTTTCTCTCCCTCTCTCTATGTGTCTCTCTGTGCAGTGAAATGAATGCTGGACTCGTAAAGACCGAGCAGCATTACGAGAAGATGATGTACAAGGAGGCTTTGAAAAGTGGCTTCTTTGAATTCCAGGTAATGGAAAAGTTTCAGTCACGGCGACTTGCAACGACAATGGATGGCATTTGTATCGCACCTTTCATCTCGTGGCCTCAATGATTTCTGCTTAGCCAATTATACAGGGGGATGATTACATGGGCAAACAGAGTGAGCCAGATCGGGAATTTATCTGCCACACCAGTAATCCCCCTTCTCTGTGTGATCAGTGCCGTGGAATGTGTAATGACAGCGTTGCCTCGATGGCTGACTGCCCCCTGTGTGCTGTGCCTGTGCTTGACAGGCAGCGAAGGACAAGTACCGGGAGTTGGCAATCGAGGGCATGCACAGAAATCTCGTCTTCCAGTTCATCGAGAACCAGACCCTCCTCCTGGCGCCCATCTGTCCTCACCTGTGCGAGCACACTTGGATGCTAATGGGAAAGGTCAGGTCGCCTGTGGCATTGGCAGTGAAAAAGCTACCTGCCGTCTTAGACGGGAGGGATCTGAGAAGGTCATTATGACAAATGGTCATGATGACTTCCTCCTCACCGCCTCTCTCACTTCCTGTCCCCTACAGAGCGGGTCCCTGATGAAGGCCTCATGGCCCAAGGCCGGGCCCGTGGACGAGATCCTGATGCGGTCCTCCCAGTACCTTATGGAGACGGCCCATGACCTGCGGCTGAGGATCAAGGCCTACATGCAGCCACCCAAGAGCAAGGTGCAGCTCAACATTGTGGGATTGCATTCACTGGAGAAAATGCATTAGATTCTATAGAGCAGGGGTTTTCAACTGATTGTGACCCAGGGACCACCACCATTATTCTTCAGGTATGCCAGTGTGGAAAATCCACTCTCACAGAGATATGTAGTTGCAAAAGGTAAAAGACACTTTACTGCTTTTGCTGTAAGCTCTGGAAATTCTGCCTGACAACCCTACATTATTACATTCAACAAACATTGAACATTGAATGCATTGTCAGGGACCCCCTGCAATACCTTCACGGACCACCAGGGGGCCGCGGAGCACCGGTTGAAAACCCCTGCTATAGAGCAACCAGTTGGATAGTGCCGTATTCTTAGCATTGAGAGGTCTTCGATTTGTTGAAGTATTCAAATGTTCAAATATTATTTTGAATATTCGTGAAGGGGCATGGCCAAGGACACTCTCAGGTGCAAATTTATGTTCTATCCTTGGGCACTCCTCTTCACGAATTGTCATGAACTTTAATATAACAACAGAAACTCTTGTTACCAAACAAAACCACCTAAAATGAGGAAGTAGAGAGGAATGAAGTAGCGCAGGAGCTGACCATCTGGTTACTGTAGAGAGTCTGTAAAGACTGTAAATAATGTGAATGGCTCCCATTCAAAACCACACAGTTCTACAATCATTATCTTGGCTGTTTCATCAACCTATTTGGGTTAAATTTGGCACATCTACTCGGATAGCTCTGTACAATATATTCCTTGACTCTCAAACTGTTTAGCTGTTTTCTTGAACCAAACCCCCAGTAAAATCTGTAAAATTAGGCTGTTTGAGAGAAGGTTTGAATCCTAAATAACCTGCCCGTGCCCAGTGGTAAGTAGCCTACATGCTTGTTTGAAGTACAGTAGACCAGCATAGCTACAGTACTCTAGCAGGTGTCAAAGCTGTGTGCAGGAGTGCATTTGTGAAATGAAAGGTTTGACTTCTTTTTGGCTTTTGATCACTTAAAAAATGTAATTTTGGTCATTCCATTCACCTAAATTGAATACAAACACATTTGCATTAACATGCTTGAAACTATAATGAACCAGAACGAATTGTACCTGCTTCAGAAAGGCTAATTAAACATCCTACGTCTGTGGCTAGTGTGGAGCGGTTTATGTTGCAGCCGTTTACAGCACACGTGTCTCTGTTGCAGTGTGCAAACCCCCCCGCAGTCTAGCAGAAATAGCTTGCAAAAATGCCCCTCCTGTGGTTTAAGGGGACTCGACAGCTGTCATGTAAAATGGGTTTATGGATGCCGAAGCTCTGTTTGGCAACGAGCCCCCTATTCCCCAGTGCTTTTAAGAGGAGATCACACCTGCAGTATAACATTCTGTACATTATGAGAGCGGTGAGAACTCCAGCTCAGTAAGATGTACAGATGTACAGGGGATCTTGGGTCTGATGACCCGATTTTCTTTGTGAGATCCAAGCCCTCTGGTAACCGATAACTAAGCGCGACATTAACATGTCAAGTGGGGGAAAAAATATGAATATCACGTGTTTCATAAAGGAACAAACTTTTAACAAAAGGAGTTAAAATGGCAGTACTCAGGGATCGCATCAACAGTAGGCACATCTCGTCTTATACCTAGATCAGAATGAATGTGTAATAATTAATAATAATTATCACAAATTATGGCAAAGAACACTTAGCGTAATTGAGCTTGCAATGGAGGAGAGTGTATTAATCCACCAGGAAAGCAGGCATTGTCAGCCCCCTGAGGCATTGAGGGCTCATTCCCATTTTCTGGGTGGATTTTATCAGTGAAATGAAGTTTCTGTTGGGCTCGAAATCCCAATAGCATGCAAATGTGGAGTTTATTTTGTGGCTGTCAAGCTGACGCTTCTCGTTCTTTGTGTGTGCTTTTTTTCATTTTTGCAGAAGGGTGACAGCAAACCCACAGAGAAGCCCAGCCACTGCACCATCTACGTGGCCAAGCATTACCCCCCTTGGCAGCACAGCGCCCTGGCTCTGCTGGGGAAGCACTATAAGGTGTGTGTCCCCTGCACCCCAGTTTCACCTGCTTTATCACCCACCCTGCAGGGAGGGGGAGAGTCGGAGCCAAGCCCTGATCTCCCACTTCACACCGCAGTGACACTACCACCTCGCCTAAACGCCGGGCCTGTTGGCGAGGCGGAAATGTCCCGCCGCGGTGCTCTCCCCAGCGACGTCACCCTACCTGACAGGTGTAACACTCTGATCTCTCTCACTCGCCTGTGTGCAGAGCAACAACGGGAGTCTACCTGAGAACAAGGTCATCGCCGCAGAGCTGAACGCCGTGCCAGAGCTGAAGAAGTACATGAAGAGGGTCATGCCCTTTGTGGCCATGGTCAAGGTGAGGAGGAGGAGGAGGAGGGCGGCGTGCATGTGTGTATGTGTGCACGCACATCCGTCTGTGTGTCCGGTTCAGCTTCCTGGCAGAGGGAACCAGTACCAGACATTTGGCCAAAATGTGTCAGTACTTGAACCTCAACCATAACCTTAACCATAACACCCGGTTCCAATTGGAGTTCGGCATTGGAACTTCGATTGGAACTGGGTTTTATGGCTAGCTGAGATCATATTTCCATTATTATTTGCCCCCCTGTCTATAATGGGAACTCAACTCTCCAATACTTACTAATCAAAAGTTTAATGCTCGGACTTTTTGAAAGATGTTTTTGGCCCAAACAATCGAAAAACATTGTAGATGCACTGCCTACAGGACCATTTCTCTCTTGTACACGCATCTTTTTAAAAATGTGATCGATCTATTATTTTTTCCTGTTCTGCGTCTTTGAGCATATCCGAGTTTTCTTTTTGTCCTTGCCATGTCTCCGAATGGTAAAGAACCTGAAAAACAGATAAAAGCGCGATCCAAACAAGCCCAAGTCCTTCTGCCTCTCTAAATTCAGGATAAAAGGAGTGGGTGGCTGGGGGCGTCTCTGTTTTGGCATTGAGCTCATGGTCAGATGGAGGGTTTGGTCTGAATTTTAAATAAATCCAGGAGGCTGTCTGATACCTTGTCTCAAAGCATCAGTCAGATCACAGAGAAAGGGCTCTCTCCAGATTGCCTCTTCTTTTTTTTTTTTTTTCTTATTTCCTGCAGATATTTGTGCGGGAATATGAGGGTTGTCTTTCCCACGGTGACATGGAGAACGGACTGGCACTGCATTACTGCTTTGCCTTTCTGTGCTTCGGTGAAATGTGGAGATTCGAGCGTTGCTTCAGAAGGCGGGGGGTGGGAGGTAGGCTGGCGGGAGTCCAGAAAGATGTTGTTTTCCAGAGGGGTCGTCATCGTGCTTTTGTAGTAATGCCACTGCTTGTGCTGGGGCAACGGGAAATGCTGAGAAGTGGCTGGAGGCTCAACGAGAGATGGTTCTGATCCGAAATGGGCCTTCTGTCCTCCACAGGAGAACCTGGAGAAGAGCGGGCCGAGGGTTCTGGACCTGGAGCTGGAGTTTGATGAGCGTGCGGTTCTGCTGGAGAACATAGTGTATTTAACCAATGCCATGGAGGTGCGGTCACATTTAAATCGGTTTCATTTTGTCTTAGTTCCTTTTTTAAGATTTGTTTTCATTTCTGATATCCTCAACTTTTTCTCCATTTGAATTTCATTTTTACATTTTAAATGCTTGGGGGAAGGGGGCACAGGGATGGTATCCAGTTCAAGATTCTAACTCAAAACCACCTGGAAAAGATTTAGGTACCTATTGTACAGCTGCATAACAGTGTACAGCTGCATAATTTGTGCCCCCTGCCCATCCAAATTATATTTCTGAAAGTATTTGGTTTGTCCTTATAAAATATGATGTGCTCTCTTCCCTCTCTTCCTGAACAGCTGGATCAGATAGACATTGCTTTTGCATCGGAGGCAGACGACAAAATAAAGGAGGACTGTTGCCCGGGGAAACCGTTCAGCGTCTTCAGATCAGAGGTAGATTAACGAGGGCCTTATCTGGGCCACCAAGCCGACACAAAGACCTGTCTCCTGTTTGACTTGCGCAGATTAATCATCCCTCAGCACATAGGAAGGGCCTTGCTAATCGTAGCTAACGTCTGCATCGTCTTTGTGGAGACAGATTTGTTTTTCTCCTCACCCCCGCGATGTGATTGGCATCAAGTCAGCCAGCCCGTATTTCCGGCTTAGTTATTAGCTTCGCCTCATCAGATTTTTCCATTAATCATTTCTCAGGAATGTCTTCAGAAGTGCCATGTTACATTACTGTGGCTGAAAGGCAGAGAATTCAGACACAAACGTTTTAAGCGGTTTTAAGAGGCGTGCAGTGCATGCGTCGAATGTAAATGGCATCAGAGCTGGGGTCGATGCGTAACATGGGCTCAAGTCACCCTCGGCAAGACGTGTTCAGAGCTTCTACTGACTTTACCTTCCTGGTGTTACCGCCCTCCAGCCCGGCGTCTCCGTGTTCCTGGTGAACCCCCAGCCATCCAACGGCCTCTTCACCACCAAGATCGATATCCGCCAAGGAGACAGCAGAGACAGCATCATTCGGAGGCTGTCCAAAGTCAACCGTATGATCAAAGGTCGGTCCTTCATCCTCATCTTGTCCATTCAGCAGATCGCCGACTGACTGCTCAGCTTTAGTCGGCAGTATTTTTGACCAATGTCGTTCGGGCGAGGAGCACGCGGCCTTGTGGCAGAGCGATAAGCACCATGGCTCGCTTGCTTGTCATTGAAGGTCCCATGGCACTTTATAGCAGAGGGGCAACAGCTCCCCAGTGTCATGGGCACATTCCCAGTCTGGTAAATTAGCTGTCTGATGTTCCTGAAATGGAATTGGCGAAATAAATCCTTCCTCTTCATATAATGTCTATAACCCCTATAAAGCTGTGTGCTATCACATTGGTGGTGGTTGATATCACAACCCCCCCCTTAATGTAAAGTGCTTTGCAATTGTGATGGTAGAGCGATGCTTCATGAACCCATGAAAATGGAGGGGCTATAATGTACTCAGTGTTTTGTTGTTTAGAGCAAATTGTTTTGATTAGGTCATATGAGTCTTTGATTGACAGCACATGGTATTCCCATCCATTGCGGCCGTACTCTCCCCCCACTACTGTGAGATCTTTGAAAGGCATAAAATACCCTATATAAATGTAAATTTTACATTTATGATTATTAATGTCTAAAGTTCAAATGCATAAACTCATGGTTATACTCCTCTGCGTTGCAGTTAAAAGCAAAGGCCAGTATCGTCTGTGTCTGAGCGGTCAGTCGCCGCTGATGATGCTCTCCGGCTCACCGCCTGCCCTTTTACCTTTCAGACCTGTCCAAAGTGAAGCTGATGAGGTACGACGACCCCGTCCTAGGGCCCCGGAGGGTGCCCATCCTGGGGAAAGAGGAAGAGGGGAAGTTGCCCATCTCTGAGAAGTCCACCTTCCACGTCAACCTGGTCGACAAGAAGGTCCACGTCACGGACAACGGCCTGAACGTTGACGTCGGAGGCACCTTGGTCTACCTGCTGTCGTAGCGTCAGGCAGCGTCTGCAGCGTGTGCGTGGGGAAACGTTCAGTAGGGAGCTACTGAAGCATGGCCAGTCCTAGTCCAGTCCTTGCACCCTGCACCACAGCCCTAATCCAGAATGCAAGCCACGATCTCGGCCTTCTGCTGCAGAGGCGTTCTTAAGCGAAGGCCGAACCACACTCTGCTGTTAATCACCATTTTTGAGGGGCATGCAATCTTCCCAATTTGAAGAACAATCAGGATGAATAACACAGCCCAAGTAGTCTTCTCAAGGCAGAGAATTGTCATTGTCACTTTTTTTCTTGTTCTTTTTTTCTTGTTCTTTTTTTTTTTTTTTTCTCCCTGCAAGTTTTCTAAAAAGCGTTCCGTCCATGTTGTGCTGGGGGGGAAACCCTGTTGTTGAGTATACATGTGATTTCACACACAGCAGTAGTTAATGAGGGCTGCCTTTTTGAGAAGAATGCCTTTTTTTTTCTTGCCTCTTCTGGGTTTCAGTACGCTGGTGCCTCTGCTTCTGTAAAATGAAAGCGAGAGCGCTGTCTGCCGTGTCTGTGGTCATAGGGTGGGCGGGTGGGTTGACAGAGCCTGGATTTAGGGCTGTAATTAAGATGAGCACACAACCTCGTTGGTTTACTGTATGAACAAACCCATTGCTCATGTAATAAATGCGCCTGCCCATACAATGTAAATGTAAATGGGTTTCCTTCTCTTCTCATTTCATTTGATTTACTCTGTCTTGTTTGCCTCACTGCCGTACAGATGGCCATCTGATTCTCTCACAACAAAACAAATTATTTTCAAAGGACATAATCTATCCTGGCAAAAATCATGAGTTTTTCTTCTTTTTTTCTTAACCGATGCCTTTTCCCACCTGAAGTGTGCAAAGTGTAATAAAGCATTTTAAAGCGACACGTTCACCCTCATCTCAGTGAAATTGTACATCACTCCGTTATGACTCAGTGAGTCGGTTTTTTTGGGGGGGGGGGTCTTTTTCTACTTTTGTGCCTTATACCCACGCATTGCACTATAAAAGGAGATCTGAGCCGTGCAAAACGTGCAATGTGATCACTTAGGGAGGAAGTGCGTTAAGACAGGAACCACAAGAGTACGTGCCGGGTAGGTCACCCTGCGTGTCATTGTTCCAGTCGCACATACTGTGTGACTACATCCCATACAGCTCTGTGCAGTGCTCAGGGTAAGTCCGGTCTTTTACACATATACTGTGTATTTATTTCTATATTTACTAATAATTTCAGTAACTGGCACTTTTACTGAATGTAATTACTTTATTATTCCAAAAACAGCAACGTTTCTCAGCGACCTTCATCTGTTTGTATTTATTTATTTAGCTACTTATGTAGATGCATCATTAACATATACAATTCTATAGTTTTGCCCAAATCTTTTTAAATGTATAATATGTTTACCCAGTCCTCTTTCCAATTTTCTAGAAAATGGTGACCTTAAAATGGTTATGGTTTCGTCAGTTTCCTTTTTTACTGTAAACCTCTTTTTAAATCGGATTTCAAACATTTCAACAAAAGTAATGAAGCAGAAAAGCAATGGGGGAGGTGAGGCAAGAACACTTGACAGAGGAAAAAAATTGAAGTGGTTTCATTTCTAAAAGGGAAATAAACTGCGAAGCTAATATCAGAGTTTCGACATCAGCCAGCTGAAGCTGAGGCCTGGCTCCTTTTTTTAACTGGGAGTTATTTGCGGCGGTGTTATTTCCGGCAGCGCATTGGTCACAGACGCTTGTGTTTGAAAAGGTGCGTGGGCTGCTCGTGCCAGCTGGTCTCCCTCCTTCGTTTACTGTGTCCGAGGAGAGGGTGGGCCCTGTGGCCGTGGAGGATGAGGGTGTTATCTGCCCAGCGCAGCCGCTGCCACGGCTCTGGCTCCAATGCTATCTGTGAAAGCAGACCCCCACCCCCCCACCCCATCACAGGGGGACACTCACATAATTTCCCTGTTCAGTGCAGGACAGTATGCTTGGCGGGGAAGACACTACGCCCACAAAGATGTAAGTCTGTTTGTTTGTTTGCTTATGTTAACAGTTTCAGTAAATAATGTATTCGTAAAATGCATCTCGCCATGCTAAGTATACCTAGCACGTTTAGCACATCAAACAACTTCTGCATCTGTTTATATTTTGGTAATACTCTGTGAGGCTTGTGACAGGCTGAATTTTTGATACTTGGTGTGTAAAAAACAACAAAAGAAATGTCTTAGCTCTCTGTCTGAGCTCCCGCCGAACGAGACCAACGTCCTGAACGCCGACGAAGCCGAGTCTACTCTGACAGGAAGTGAGAGCCGGGCCTCACCGAGCGCTGCGATGGACCTACCTGTGATCACTCAGCCAGGACTAGGTGTTACCACGACAACGGTGACCACCATCACTCAGACCGGAGGAGACTGGAGCACGGGCCTCTTCAACGTGTGCGGCGACATGACCACGTGTAAGGGCCAGGGCTTACACACAGTGATCCGTGATCCAATGTAGTCTTTAGAAATATCTTGGGCCGTCCAACTTTCCAAGGCAGGGGAAGTTATTTCACTAATTCAGCACAATTACATGTCTCTTACGAGGCCCAGCCATCCCTTAAAAGGCATTACAAGAGGATATGGAATGATGAAATCACCCTTTAAGAACACATTTTACCAAGAATAGTTTGGTAAAAAAGAAAGGACCGCATAGTGTGCTGTGAAATTCAACAAGAAAAATCTACACATCATGTGTCCATGTTATATGTTTTATGTCCATTTACCATCAATTTACACAGCTGTAAATCGTCTGAAGCCATTTATGTTAAGTGCCTTGCTCGAAGGTACAACAGCAAATATTTGACAATGGCAGTAGTGACCCCTCTGGTCAATCGGGCACCTGCGGCCTGCCTGCCTCAGCCTAGTCCGCTGTGCAGTCCTCCAGTGCAATAGCTGCACAGCTCAGCTGCTGGGTTGCAGACTGAAAGAAGCAATGACTGGCTGCGCCCATTTTGCAGGATGCGCATGCTAGCGTGCGCACTCTCGAAATGACGATGGAAGGAAGAGGGTGTTGCAGTAATGGGACAGGCATACAATCGAGATTTTAAAAGGCGGCAGTGTAGTGTAATGGTTAGGTTACTGGACTTGTAACTCAGAGGTTGCTGGCTCAATTCCCAGGTGGAGCACTGCCGTTGTACCCTTGAGCAAGGTACTTAATCTGAATTGCTTCAGTAAAAATATCCAGCTGTATAAATGGATTGTATGTAAAGAAATGTAAACTGTGTAAGTCGCTTTGGATAAGAGCGTCTGCTAAATGGCTAAAAATGTAAAAATATTAAATGTTAAAAGAAAAGAGAGAATTCCTTTAAACAGTATTAAAGCTTTAATTACGAGCAGCTGCACGGAGACCCGTGTCACGCAGGACAGCGAATCTCCCGCCTTCAAATTCAAATGGATATTTATATCCAACACAACGGAAGGGGAGGGAACAGGGCATTAACTTACAGGTTAATGGAGCTATGGGCTAACATGAAAATATAACAGGTTGTTAGAACAGCCCTCCCAGGGTCTTAAACCAATGGGAAGGAGGTTTCCTGCCGTGGGAACGAACAACTGTTCCTTTGAAGTTGTGGCACGAAAAGCCTTTTGTCTCTGACTTCTGTGGCGCTGCAGTTTGGACCACTCCGAATTGCAGCGTCACACTGAGTTAATTAGTGTCTACCGTCCACCCCTGTGGATGTGGTCTAGCATCCCAACTCGATACAAATTTCTTCCTCCACAGAACAAACAAACAAATATCGCTGCGACGCACTATGGGATCCCAGAATTTAGCTGTTGTGCTTGCCCGGTCTGTTTCAGGTGCCATTGGAGCCGTGGTCCCCTGCTGCCTGGACCTGAGTCTGGCTCACCAGTACGGAGAGTGCCTGTGTCTGCCGCTGCTTCCCGGATCCACCTTCGCCATGCGAGTCGGGATCAGGGAAAGATTCAAAATCCGGGTAAAAATGACTGACGGCTGACCGCAGTACTGGATTATATTATTGTGGCATTACATCTATGTATTTACTTGGCAGACCCCCTCTCTCAGAGTGACATTTATGAGTTACATTTTACAAATCATGGATTCATATAGCGGGGTATTTATTGAAGTGATTTTGCATTGAAGTCCCATGCTAAAGGGTACAATGCAAAGGGTACAATGGCAGTGCCCTGCCACACCACTTGACCTGAAACCTTTCATTCGCAAGTCCCATTCCTTAAACTCCACTGCACACTGCTGCCCAAAGGGCAAATACGCTCAGGTTAGATTCAGTTGTTGAGATTCTAGGTGGCCTCGTGCAATCAAGATTGAGGATTTAAGATCTGTGGTTGTGTGCTCGACACCTCTGTGCAGGGCAGTGCCTGTGAAGACTGGACCACCGTGTACTGCTGCTACCCTCTCGCGGTCTGCCAGATGGTCCGGGAGATGAAGAGGAGGTTGAAGAATCAGGTCTACGAGGTGTCCACTGTGCTGGAGAGCTCCTGAGGGTCCGTGCTGATACGAGTCACCGGGTCTGCTGTTGGGAGATTTCAGAATGTTTTGTTCTTTGGGCATGGCTAGAAAGGATTCCGCTTGGTTTACAGCATAACGTTTTTTTTGTTGTTGTTTTTTTAATAATTGGTTCTGTGCCAGATAACATGAGAGCAAACTCCCATTTGAGACAAGAGAGCAGGTGTTCTACCAGACGTCAATTTGGAATGTGAAACAATGTCTATTTAGAAATCAGCTTTTTATGACTTTATGACCACCAAATGCATAATCATCATCATCATCTTCAAGAGTGGTAAAAATACTTTGTGGGGATGGTATCGCTTAGCTTTTTGTACAAGACAAATTAAATAAACAGCTTTTTTTCTTAAAACATAATTACTTTTTTTCTGTAATTTTTCTGTATATTTGCTTAATTCCTGATTTATTCATGAATTCTGAACATATGGTACTGCATTTTGATGATTATGACCACTCCATCTCATGAACTGTAATTTGACTCTAATGAAGCAAGGACAGAACTTTATGAGGAGAACGGCCCATTTAACCCATCTGGGCTCATCAACAAGGCCATTAAAAATGTTGTGTCAAAAGTTAAAACAAACAGAAAAGTATTGACTTTAGAACTCCATCATATTATATCTAACAGGTGAAATTCCCGCCCTCCCCCTGCCACCTCCTGACTAATCTCGGAAGAGTCTAATCAGTCAAGACAACTGGCCTTACTCAGAGGGCAATTCCTGCAAGCATGACATACAGTATTTGACGCACACCTCCTCTTGGTATAGTTTAAGTTTGAATCGCTGCCTTCACCTTAAGACCCGACTTCACTGAGGCTTAAGTGATTGATTGGAAAATATTGACTATGTCTCAAAAAGTAGGGGGTTTAACACCCTGACTGCACTGCTTTTGCCAGGATTAAAGCGGAGAGGTGCAAGCCTGGCACACGATGGCTACCCCCTGACTGACTCAAACCACGGCCTTTTCAGATTCTTCTGTCACTTACCCAGGTCCCTACGGTCTCACAAGCTCCACTCCCATTTCCTGCTAATGTGACCTCTCTTTAGTGATGCTGGCCAACACTTCACAAAAGGCTATTTTACAGAAAGGCTTCAGATGGAGCCCGGCCTTAAGGTGATTCTTAGCACTGAGACCGACTGCAACCGTGTTGAGTGGAGCAGTCTGGGTACCGTTCCAAGTAAAAGGCATTTTATGAGGAGCCAGCCGTAGCCGTGGGGAGCCAAGTGTCTGCAGGAACGCCAGTGCACAGTTCTGGAACATCCCCCCCCTCCCTCCCCACTCCACTCCCTTGGTGACCGGCGGAGCAGCTGACCAGCTGTGGTCCTCTGGCTCTGCAAAGTGTACAGGATCCAGGGGAAAAAACTGTAGAAAACCATATTCCACACGGTCATTTCATACACAGAATTACTGGGATCATCCAGGCAACTGCCTTGTAATGCACAAGCCATTGTGATTTATCCCTTCCTTAGAGTGCCATAAGGTTGCTAAAGACTACGTATAATGTATATGGTGTTTATGAGCAGTAAGCATGGCATCTGATAATGGATTGCCCAAAGTTAGGTTTAGATTCAGAACCGTACAAAGAGACTCCATGAATCCTTAACTGCATACCTCGCCCGTTTACGGTAGTTTGTCTCAGCTAGAAGTCCTGCGATAATTGGATGGTAATTATCCTTCATTATGAGCTGATTCAGCCAGCAGGGTGTACGGCGCTGAGGAAAAAAAACATCACATCCAGTGATTTACTGTGTTTATCATGCCTTTACCCATGCCTCGCAGCTACACATCTCTTAACATCTTGCATCTACTGTTCATCAAAGAAGTTGCTTTTAATTAATTTACTGATTTGCATGGAAGGTGCCCTTATCAAGGACAATTTCCATAGCTTACATTTCCATATGTGCTTATTGAGCTGTATATTTACTGAGGCTGTTCAGCCCGGGTATGGCTCTCACTTGTCCATTGGTGCAGTACCCCACCTATGATTTTGATTGATCTACAAATCAAACCTGACACATTATTTTCCCAGTGCGCCCTCACCACTGGATTACATCACCACAAAAGCACAATAGGACCTCTGCACTGAGCTATTGTCCCTGCCTGGTGTGTTTTAGTCCTTAAACACCCACACCGTACACACCCACATACAGCATGCTGTAGCTACATTTTATTGGAGCACTACAAGTTCTTAAGGGTGTGACTGTAACCCTCCTGTCCGTTCTCTCTAGGAAGCGAGCTTAGAGACCCAAATGAGTCATTCATGGACTACATATCCCAGCTGCCACTCGACATGGTATACACATATGCGTGTGTCTTATTATATATAAATCTATATCATATAAATGTATTTATTCATATTCATTCATTTTGCACGCAGGAGAGGGAGGCCTGACCCTGTCTGTGGGGACTGGGATGTTGGTAACAAAGCAGGCTCCCCTCCTGTGTGTGAGAGCCTTGTCCGCCCCCTCTCCACCCAGGTGTCTCATACCCACTCAGATTTCCCCTGGTTTCGAGCAGACACGTTGCAATAGCTTCCCCTAACAGGGGCCTTTTGAATCATATACTGCACCATCTGCAAAAAATAAAAAGAAACTCTCAAGGACAAACAGCATTATCTTCACAAAGGTGACTTTGTTATCCACTTATTAAAAGTTTAGGATTTACAGTTTAATATGCTATTTGAATTCGATAATAATCATTTAAAAAACCTTTCCTGAAGGTGCCATTACATTGTGCATCTAGGAAGCTGTGTGGTAAACTGTCTTGGATTAAGTAAATGAGAAAAACAACTTGTGTCTATAGTTGTCTGTTTTCGCTGGGATCCATCAAGGGCCATCCTTCCCTGATGAACTGAACTGCAGAATTTCTGCCAGCACCATGAAGCCGCCACCAGAGGGCGATGATGTATCAGAAATGTACAGTAGGGGCCCGGTGGCATTTGCACAGTGGCGTGTTCTGTTCCTTTTGCAGGTTTCAAGAGGATGCTGCTGGTCTGTTCAGAGTAGCCTCGGGATAGTGGGCTGACCCGAGAGCAGAGAGATAGAGTTATTCCTGCAGGGAGGGCTTTGAAAGCGCTGGGTACAGACAACCAAAAATCCTATTATGCCAGCAAAATATTAAATAAAAACATTTCTTGAATTTTCATGTCATATACAGTATGTTAACATGTAACATGTTAACATAGCATCTGTGTCCAATCAAACATCCTTTCAGCTTGACCAATGGAAGATGCTTGTGTATAGAGTTTGATCAAAAGTTATGCTGACCTCAAAAAGGTATATGACGCAAAAAATATTATATTAACAGACATACAAATTGACATTTATCTCTTATCTTGTTCAGTCAAAACAGTACAAATATATATCAAAGTAGAACCAATAAAGTAAGTTGTTATGCACCAGCTGGGGGGCAGTGGCAAGTGCTGGTCACACCCTTTCCTGTAGGAGTTGCCCTTAAGCGCTGGTCTGAAGTCAGTTTTGCATTTTTCTTCCTAATGGTTAAGGTTAGGATTTGGGATAACTGGTCCTGTATCCGTGACTTTCGGGGGAAATGTCTGCCTCCGGCCACCCCTGTGTGGAAGATATCTTAAAGCATCCCTCCCTGTTGAGCTAACTCATAAAGTATAGATCTAGTGTATATAGGTAACGTAAAGTTACCTGACCATGATGGAACAGTAACGGGTGGAAGCCCGGTTGCTTGGCCCGGCACTCCCATCTGTGGCGGCTCCATCCAAGAGGGCCACTACTGCCTGGGGCTGTCATGTTAGCGGCATCTTTCCAGGCGCCACGCCGTGGAATGAAGCCACGGATTTGCATCCGTGCACCTGGCAGAAGCCTCAGCATCACGCTGCGGGAAAAAGAGAGATAGAGCGAGAGTTATGTAAGGAACAGCTCACCCGAAAAGCCTGAGACGCCGGAGACCAATTCAGTATTCATTCAACTCATATTATGTAATCAGTGTAATTATATATTCAGTAAAACCAGCAAGTTTCTCTTCTTCATTTTCATTCTCATTCTCATTCTCAAAAACTCCTATCTCTAACAGCAGACCGGAGCAGACAAACGGCCTTAGAGACAGCCCTCTGCACGAGGGACACTGTGTTTCCAGCCCTCAATCAATAATTCATATTGTGGTGGCGTGGGAATCTCACACAATGCAGGGTAAACAAAAACTAAACAAACATCAGAGTTTCCCCTAAACAAAAGGCTGCTGGATCTAATCCCTGACTCCAGTGTAGGAAGAAGCAAAAATTTCAGAAATGGAATTTTCGAAAGTGATCATTTCCGTCGAAGGTTAATCGATTTTTTGAGACCATGAAATGAGGCCGTTTGAGTTTGGTTAAGAGTGTCAAGGTAATATAAAAAACCTTTTAAAATGACCAAAATACTAAAGAAGTAACCAAAAACTGAAAATTACTTTACCGTTTACATTCTGTGCAGGGGGCCATGAGAATATTTTAAGCAAGAGCCAAGCACAGTGAAGCAAGGCACATGTCAACATGAGGCAGATAACCAGAAGTCAGGTTAGGGCCTGAAGGCATACCGGGGGAGAGATGCCCATAGTTTGACAGGTGTCTAAACGCTGTGTCATAGTCTCTATGCAGTCCCACTGTGACACTCAACTGCTGATCCAACCGCTGGGGGATCAACCAGAGCTTATGCAACAGGCACAGGTGTGTGTGGTCTCTCATTCCAGGGATGTCACTGCACACGTGCCTCTTTTTTGCAAAACTCTTCAGCACACGTGGGGGGGGGGGCGATCCCTTAACTGATTGGGTGATGTAATAGGCGGGCATTGCGCCTCTCTACTTTCCTCGCTCCCGAGCGCAGGCCCCTGGCAGCTGGCTCTCCTCAAAAACATCCGTGCCCGCCCACCATCTCGTCCTGCCGCAGTGCTCGCTCTGCTGCAATGGGCATTGTGGGAGTGCAGCGCGGCACAGATGCTCAAAGAAACGGTGCGTGAGCCATTCGGACAGAACTGGACACCAGACACGTGTACCTTTACGGTGTGGAACATCACAGCGGCACGTGTACAAATGCACTCATAAACACACACATACACGTACACATGCATGTGCACGCACACACACACACACACACACACGCACTCATACGCACCCATACTCACACACATATGCGTACACTCGTCCATGCACACACACACACACACACACACACACACTAAAAGAGAGAATAGATTTTAAAAAGCGAGAAGGAGAGATAAGGGAGAGAAAAATAAAATAAAATAAATTCAGGGAACCTTGTCAGAAGCTATCAATGTTTTCCCGCAGAGTGGTTTAAAGTTTGAAAGGGGAAGAAATGCAGAGACATGGTGTCATGCAGCCTAGGTTTCTTACTAGGCTGCTGCTGTGTGAGGTAGACGCTCCTCTATTTCAGGCAGGAGAAAACGTGGAGCACCGAGTTCCATCTCGCCTTGTGCTACAGAGGAAAGGCCATGAACAGGTGTGTAATCACAGTGGTTTCACATCCCTTTCCTTGGGACTCCAAAAGATGAAAGTACAATGTATTCAGGGTAAGAGTGGCTTGGTATTCTCACTTGTTTTTCAAGAACTACAAGATAAAAGTGTCACTCCCCAGCCAACAGTGCACAGTTTATTATAGATTTTTTCTTACGATATAATTTTGAGCAGCTCTTTAATTTGAAATAAAATAAATCAATACTAAACTGCTGTAAGCTTTACGAAGTGCAGGCCTTTCCGTTCATGTTCTTGAAAACAAGCTGAGTTGAATTCTTTGGCGTATGCACTACAAACAAACTTTATGGGAATAGGACTGGATACAGCAGTACCTCGATGACCTAAAATAGTAGATTTCTTTACCTGATCATTAATGTTGATTTATGCATTAATGTTGAGCTGCTGCATTACTCTGAAAGAACTCTGGCTGAGTGTTGTCCTGACGTCCATCTACGGTGCGGAATTCGGGAAGCTAGCCCAACCCAAAGCCAAAGCCAAAGATGAAACTGGAGTTGTTTTTAAAGAAATGCTAATGACATAAAATAGGTGTTACCAGGCTGTGTGTGCCAGTGATAGAGATGGGGGTTGAAAGGCATAAAGGGAAGTAAAGGACCGATGTGACTCTGTTTAAATCTTAGATTGAAATCTAACCTTTTACATTTAAGATAATGTCAATCCTACTGACTTGGATTGGAAAAGTTTTCTCTATCGAAAGCCACCTTCTCACAACCCTGTAAACATGAGTCAGTTGGCCCAATGTTGACTTTATATCAGCGGGCCACCATTAAATTTGCTCTTCAGCAACCCAAAGGGCCAGCAAGAATATTCCGACATTGCCACCAGCAATGGCCTAACAAACATCATCCAATTCTGCCTTTAGTGTGGCTTGCTCTTCAAATGACTAATTATTGATGTATTCTAATGTACCAATCTCTGACTTCTGACTGACACTCACAGGTTCGGTCATGTTAGTGTATCCAACTGTCTGCCAGTGCTGGTAGTTGACATAGGGTTAATTTGACCTTGCCATAGATTAGCCACTGTTGGCTTCGGATGCAAAGACGCCTGTTGGTTGAAATTGATCAGAACCTTCAGAATTCCAACATTGACTGCTGGCTGATGAGATACTGTTGAGGAAATTGAGAGTGGCATAACGGCACAACACAACCAACAATGTGCCAGAGTTGGCCTTCAATGGCAACAATATCCAACACTGCCTCAACCAGGTCATGTCTACATTTTACTCTTGCTTTTGCAATACGTAAGTAAATGGACAGGTTGGACACACCTGCTCTTCATTCACATCTTTCACCCTTTCACCCCTGCAGTTCCAGGCTGGATATGATTTCCCCTCTGTGTATGTGTGTGTTTGTACAGCACCCTGTGGTCTGTAGGGAAGGAGGCAGTATGATTCCAGCTCCATTATATGAAAGTGAACTGTAAACACACAAATGAAGGAATCAAAGCCTCTCTCACACTCTTTCTCTCCCACCTTTCTCTCTCTCTCTCTCTGAGCACAGACAGGGATAGGTAGACAGGCAGTGATGATGTCATCAGAGTGTGCCACAGAGCAGCATTGCTATTTTCCTTACCCTGTCACTCCCCTGCAGGTGTCACTGTTCAACCCGGGGCATTTCCTTAGAAAACTCTCACTACTCAATCACATTGTCAGTGGTAGACACCTTCTCACAACACACATGCACAAACACACAAACAACACTGGCCGGTAGTTTATTAGCCTTGCAAATGTTTTGGTGAGCTTTGAGCCGCCCCCACCACACACACATGCTACCATCCACCTACCACCTAGGCCCGTAAATGATGATTTTAGATGGTGGTGAGTATTTTCAAGCAATTCAATCTATCCTTTTTCACTTTTGAAAATGTCCATCCATCCATCCATTGTCTAAGCCGCTTCTTCCTGGTCAGGGTCGCGGGGGGGGTGCTGGAGCCTATCCCAGCATGCGTTCCAGGCGAGAGGCAGGAATACACTCTGGACAGGTCGCCAATCCATCACAGGGCACACACACCATTCACTCACACACTCATACCTACGGGCAATTTAGACTCTCCAATTAGCCTAACGTGCATGTCTTTGGACTGTGGGAGGAAACCGGAGTACCCGGAGGAAACCCACGCGGACACGGGGAGAACATGCAAACTCCGCACAGAAAGGCCCCCGGCCTGGATTCGAACCCGAGACCTTCTTGCTGTGAGGCGACAGTGCTATCCACTGCACCACCGTGCCGCCCTTTTGAAAATGTGTTACAGTGAAATATTATGTTCCACTCTGAGGGTGCAAACATCCCAAATTCAGCATTACAACATAGTGCAATGTGCCTTGATGGCAGACTGAGGCTTTGTGCCTAGTCTAACAGCTTCTGTACAGAAATACTCTGATGCTCCCATTAACTTGCATGTCTGAGAATGGTCCAATTTGTCTCACAGAATGAAGACATGTGAAGCCTGATACTTGGCAAAAAACCTGGCTGACTGCCATTCAGTTCCAAATGAAGATGCATTGTACAATTCACATCGGCCCGCAGGAACTGAGCAGTACATGTTGTTTTAATCTTGATAGACATTTTTTTTCATGACCTTCTAAGGGTTATTGAAGGGTGATTATTTATTTTGTTTGTCATGCTAATGTTTATTTTGTTGGCTCTAAACATGTATTTTTTGTGGTATCTTCTTGGCCAGGTCTTTTAATCTCAGCTTTCTGGTTAAATAAATAGATGATAAATAAAAACGTTTTAAATACAAACAGATTATAATAAGGCTGTTGGAAGCATCAGAATCAAATCAAGGGGACAGTTAGTGTTGCAGAAAAAGAGACAGAAATGGTAATTTTTTATTTATTATCTAGTATTATGACCACACATGGTTGTTGTTTTGATGCATCAAAAATATTGGTTTGCTAGTTCTTAAAATACATTATTGCATTGAAGAAATATCAAGCAAATGTGTATTTTATGAAGGGGTGCTGGTATCTTTGGATTTGGATGTGGCAACCTTGAAGGCTAAACTCACACACACACAGACAGACACACATATACACACACACTTGGGAATACAGCATAAGGTTACACTCAACATACAGGGTTATTCACACAACAAAATACACAGTATTATGTGCACAATAAACTTGCGCAAAAAATGTACTCCCGCAATGCAACACTGCTGAAGACTGAAGCTGTGCTCACACGGACAATAGGGTATGCATCACCCTTGGCCAAAAGTGGACTGAGTGATTTTTGGAGAAACACTCTACAATTGTAAACTCTGTCAGCAGAGTTTAGTCAGCATTCTGTTATGGGGGTTTCTCGTCAATAGGGGCTGGCGTACTTGTCAGGATAGAAAAGAAAATGATTGCGCAAAATACAGAATAATTTTTGAGGAAAGCTGTAACTTGCGTTAGCCTCTGTGATGTGCCAATGCACACTCTCATTAAAAACAATGGCGGAACTGCATTTTTGATGCATACCCTGAGTGAACACAGCCTAAAACCACCACACTATGACACAACTCAGCAGCACGAACCAGCAAATCATAACTCAGGCTTACGGTGTTATGCACCACACACACACTCGTGAACATTGGTGTTTTCAAGGAGGTTGTAGCAGGTCTAATCTGTGATCTCTCCGAGTCATTTGAGAATAATTTTTTTTCTGGGATCTGGTCGGAAAAACTCCAGTCCAACAAGACAGTCCATCCTGCAGAACAGCTCCAGGGTTGAAAACAGCTCCTGGTAGCGAATGGAAAGCGTGTGTTAGCGTTTGGCTGCGTGAGTCCGAAAATACCACTCTCAGCTGAGCTCTCAGTCATGGTCCATGCAGGAGTGCTTTTGTGTTTCTGTGTAGGAATGTTAATTCATTTATTTCACTTGATTCATTGGACAGTCCGGTAGAGAAGCAATCCAGAAGATATCAGTACTGATATAAGACCAATGCACCCATTAAAAAAATACAATAAAAGTAATAAAACCACATATGTAATTATTACCTTATTTTTAATTAGGATTGTCATCCAGTGCTGCAACACACATTGTCCAATATGCTGAAGGTTTGCTTTGCTCTCCCTCTCTCTCTCTCTCTCTCTCTCTCTCTCTGTCTCTCTCAAAGCGCATGTACAGTGCAGTTGTAAAAGTTGGTTTAAGAAGAATAGATGACCTGTGGGTTTGATGAGGGTTGAGATCCTCAGCTTTTTTTCCCCTTTAACAACTTTGCCATAACAAACTAGCAATTTCATCATGTCTGTCTTGGCCAAGGGAGAGCCAGGACATTCACACCTAGGGGGGAGATTCATGTGCTCTCAAACTTAAACACAGGACATTATGTTCTAGCTTGGTGATGTTATTGCTTCACACATATGAGCAGATATGTGATAAATAACCATCAGCTAAGACTGTTTTGTGAATGTTCTGTATTTCTCTGAGGCAAATCATTTAATAAACAACTGTATTCAACTAAGCAGTTCAAGGTCTTTGAGCTTTGCACTTATAATTAGTGGTTCGATGGACTTGAATGAGAGAAAGCATCTCTATACCCATGTAATTGTGTAAGATACATGTTTTAAAAAATATGTATTTATGTACACAGTGATGCTTGAAAGTTTGTGAACCCTGCAGGGGGTGGTCATTATTTTCATATATTATTGAAAAATAACCCTATAAAATCTTTATCTAAACCTCAATTCTTAACAAAGATATCCCAAATAAAGGACACACACAAAGAAATATGATATATTTTCATTGTTATTGTAACAAAAAACTGGTTTATTTAACAAAAACTCAGATATCCTTGTGTGAAAAAATATGTGAACTCCTTCAATCAATAACTTGTGGCACCTCCTTTAGCAACGATGACTTTAAGCAAATATCTCAAATAGCCTCTGGTCAGACTCTGGCATCTTCTTTGAGGGATTCTCGCCCACTCCTCCTTACAGAACCCAGCCAACTCAGTAAGGTTTGAGGGCTGTCTGACATGAACAGCCCACTTCAGGTCCTGCCACAGTATCTTGATTGGATTTAGGTCAGGAATTTGACTTGGCCAATCCAAAACACAAAACTTATTTCTCCTGAGCCATTCTTTAGTAGATTCGCTTGAATGCTTTTGATCATTGTTTTGTTGGAACACCCACTTTCAGCCAAGTTTTTGCTCTCTAACTGATGGCCTCTGAGATGGCAAGAATTCTCTGATATCCCTCAGAATTCATGGTTCCCTGAATGATGTCAAGTTGTCCAGGCCCAGAAGAAGAAAAGCAGCCCCAGAACATGACACTCCTGCCACATCTTGACCGTAGGGATAACGCTATTTTCGGTGGTGGGCAGTGTTGGGTTTTCGCCAGACATGGCATTTTTGATTGTGACCAAAAATGTCATATTTTTACTCATCTGTCCAGATGTCCAGAAACCTTCAAGTTTGTCTAGGTGGTTTCTGGGCAACTTGATTCTTTTTAGACAGCAGAGGCTTTTTCCTGGCTACTCTTGCATAGTAGTTCTATTCAGCATTATTTGTATTGTTGATGGATGCGCAATGACATCAGGTGTAGCGAGGGAGGCTTGTAGATCCCTGGATGTTATTCTTGGGTTGCTTTTTACTTGATTTATTATTGTTCTTGTGGCTCTTGGTAATATTTTAGAAGGACGCCCACTTCTAGGCAGAGTGGCTGTCATGTTAAACACTCTCCATTTCTATATTATTTGTCACACAGTGGACTGATGGAGCCCAAGCCTTTTTGATATGATTTTATATCCTTCTCCAGACTGATGCACGCTCACTACTCTCTTTCTGAGGTCCTCTGAGGTCTCCTTAGATCCCAATATGGTGTGTTTTGTATTCACCTGTATGGGTAACACTGAACTGACCAGGTTTCTTGCATATATTTAAAAGAGTGCCACCCAACCTCTTTCCTAAATATCTGACATTTGATTAGTTAACTTGGTATCCAATTATATACCCAACTGATTCAAATGACCTACTTGTTTTAACTAAGGAAACAGGAAGTTCACTTATTGTTGCACCTTCACTAATTCTTTTTTCCATATTTTTACTCTACTCTATGCACAATTTCCTTAAAAAATTATGAAATTGGTAAATATAGACGCTTGTTTAAGTTAGGAAGAAGGATCTGATTAAATAAGAATGTTGTGGTAAAAACTTTAGATTTCTATGATTGCACAAAGGGTTCACAAACTTTCAAGCATCACTATATATAGGCCTATATGTATGTGTGTGTGTGTGTGTGTGTGTGTGCACAGGTTTCTGTTAAGTTAAATATTAAATGTTCCCTGCAATAAAATGTAGGCTACATATTTTTTCGGTGTATAATGGGGCAATGGCCTGAGCGATTATAGAAGTTAGATATGATTGCATGGAAGAGAAGGGACTGTATAACAGGAATAATAATGAACAAAAAATAAGCTATTGCTGATGATATTGTTGATCTTAGGGGCGGGGATCATATCCATATTTTATATCCGTAAAAGTTCGTACTTTGTTTAAAATGCAGTAATAGTCTAAATAAAAGCGAGAGAATTCAGAAATGACTTTGACACTTGGGCGATGATATTGTTCAGCGGAGGTAACGAATAATAATTAATAAAATAATAACATAATTGATATATTTTATTATGTTGGGCAATGTCCGTTGTTGCGGGACGTAGGACAACGAGTCAAAATGCGGGGCATCTTGTTATCCTATGCGAAGCATCAAAAATGCAGCAATGAAACAATTAATATTGTTAATGAACATGTTTTAATATAGGGTGATATCAGCTAAATTGGGCCATCAGGTAAAATGAGCCATTTAAGGTTTGAGCATCTCAGCTCTTAAAATTTTAACAGACAATGACTGCAAATGATATTAAACTGTTGCCACAACTGTACTTGACATGTAACAATTGACTTGATTGGTCTATGGTTGCTATGGTGGTTGGGGCAATGCCTCACATCGAGACTGCTGAGAGAACTTCAAGGTGAGTGGCCTGACATATGAAAATGTACTTGTCAATAATAAGGTTGATAAATCAATAAAAAACATGTACATCTATAAATGATTATGTATACTACATGCTCTGATGGCCTCCATCAGATATAATGCTGATAGTTTGTTAATAAACTTATTTATTTATAAAAAAGCATTTTTTGTTAGTGGCTCAATTTACCTTAATGTGTTAAGGTAAATTGAGCCATGCATTTCAGCCAAAATGAGCCACCTTCTGAATTGAGTTTTAGCAGATATTTTGATGGTTCCTCTTATTAAAAGTAGGCTATTAATATATTATTATATTATATTATTGTATATATTACATGCCTCTTTTCACATTTTCCCTTCTAATTATGTATGTGTGTATGTATGCTCTCACTAGCTAGCGCTCTGTCACACACACACACGCACACACACACACACTGTGATGAATGAGTGATTTACTGAAGCATCAGTCTAAAAGAGTAGCCTTGTCTCCCGTTTTAATATGACTTTTTTACAGTTGTTCCGAGAGTATTTTTAATTCCAGATATGCATGTGTAAGCCTGCATAGTTAGGCACACACACACCACACACACACACACGCACACACACACACATGCACAGACACATTCATGTTCCAAAATGAGTTCCTAAAGTAATTGGTACTTCATGAATTAATTTTAATGTTATTCTTTATGAATTCTTAATGCTTTAATGTTATTCTTCATGAGTTCATTTAATGTTATTTAAATGCAATGTTTTAGTGTGTTGAGATTAAAGATGATTCGATTATTTTATGAGAAATTACTCTGTTTCGCTTTACAGTTTGAGTGGCTCATTTTAGCTGATCAGCCGGCCCATTTTACCTGAACACTGCTCATAAAAAAAAATGTGACAGCTGATGTTTTCAAAAGCTGTAGGGCCTGAACAATTATATTTTATTACATCAATTCAACACAAAAATATTAAAAACAGTCCTTATTAACCATAAAAACACGATTCAATGTCATACATTGCTTTTTTCTTAGTTTCCCAAGCGATTAACCAAAAAGTGGCCCAATTTAGCTGATATCACCCTACTTGCCAAGTTGCATACTTGAGTTTGGGATGCACTTGATCACATGGCTGTTTCCTTCCGTACTTGATAAATGCACTAGATAGAATGCAAGTATGCAATTTGGGACACAACCATTGTTTGTCTTTCTTATAACACTAGCACGTTCTTTGCAGCTTATATTTCCCCACACCTACCTAAGTATTCCGGTGTCTTTACCCCTCCCTCTGCTACAATATAAAACCCATATCTTTTCTCTGTTGATTCCATTTAGCTTGAATAATGCAGCTGTCCATAGTGAATTGCAACCGAGATTGAAAAAAAAAACATCCCTCTCTTACAAAAAAAATATAGAAAATATATAGTATGCTTATTCAAAATAAACAAAAGCCTTACCTTGTGCTTTGTGGTGATTCAGACTGCTCCAAACATGTTTCATTGATGCTCTGATAGCTTTGGGGGAGAGGGGGAAACAGAAATAGAATGTCAAGGATGCATCTGTTTTGTGTAAAGCAGTGCTGCAGACTTTATGATCATTTTCAGGCAGCATCAGTCACCCACCTCAAAATCTATTTTTTGGTTGTTCAGGAGATGATGAATTAGAACAGCTCATCAGCAGGAGATAGCCAGGCTTTTGAAACCTGTCAAAAATGTACTATTGAAAAAAATAAGGGTTGGGGGAAGGTAACGGTGGCAAGCTGCAAGTAACTTCAATATAATCAAACTTCTGGAATGTTCTATTATTGTGAATGGGTCATTTTTTGTACAATCGATGCTATGAAAACTATGTGTTTCTTTGCATTTCAAACCAAATTTACCTGGAGTAACAAAACAGAAGGATTTCTGTTAAAGCCTACATTGATCAAACATAAAGTCCTAATGTGCTTTTATAAAGTGTAACACATGATGGTATTGTAGTATGTGTCAGGGTTAAACTGTTATCTAGGTCAGGTTGTGAATGGACTGGTCAGGGGCATAATCTGGTGATCAGTGCATCACACTAAATTTGCTGCATTCGTTACTTTAATTGATTCCTTGCATTCACCTCAGTGTTTCCCTTGATATTTACGCTGGAAAAATGTCACGGTTGTTCCCCAGATTCGCCACCAGATGGCGGTGTTGCGCCTTCCCTTTGGAATGTGCACAGGTGAAACGAGTGTTCAATTATCTCCCTATATTAACCGCACCTGGGCTTCTGATCGGGGCGAAATCGTAAGCCATCTTTACGATTTGTAGCCGGTAAGGTAGAATGTCTTTTTCAAGACGTTCACAAAGACTTCCTTTAGAAAATGACCATCTCCATTCAATCCCTTTTAAAAAACGAAAGAACTTATTTAGTTGTACCTTTTGTGGAAACCATTCTCTCTAATGGGGGTTTTCGTTTGGTTTTCGTTTGTCAGTCTGTTCGACTGCTTTGAGGTTACTAACTTGTTCTTTTGGCTCTCCTAGCCGTTTACGTTTTTGGGGAAAACTCTGTGTCTACCAAAGAACTTATTTAGTTTACCTTCATTAGGACCCTTGCTGATTACGAGAGCTTTTAGTGGGGTTTCTGTGTTTTCAGTCAGCTTGACTGTTCGGGTTACTAACTGGTTCTTTTGGTTAACTGCCTTTCATGTTTTGGACAATCAGAGTTTTGGTTTAAGGTCGTTTCATAACCTTTTGTACCTACATTAGAAACTTCGCTCGTGGTTAGGAGCGTTTCATAAGTTTCTTTTGTTCAGTCGTCTAGGCTGTTTACGGTTTCAATTTCATAACCTTTTGTACCTACATTAGAAACTTCGCTCGTGGTTAGGAGCGTTTCATAAGTTTCTTTTGTTCAGTCGTCTAGGCTGTTTACGGGTTACAATTTCATAACCTTTTGTACCTACATTAGAAACTTCGCTCGTGGTTAGGAGCGTTTCATAAGTTTCTTTTGTTCAGTCGTCTAGGCTGTTTATGGGTTACAATTTCATAACCATTTTCATTGTACCTACTTTAGAAACTTTGCTCGTGGTTAGGAGTGTTTTCGTAAGTTTCTTTTGTTCGGTCAGCTAGGCCGTTTTCGGGTTACAATTTGGTTCTGGTGGCTCCCCTAGCCCCCTGCGTTTTCTTACGCTCAGAACTTTTCATAACCTTTTTCATTGTACCTACATTAGAAACTTTGCTCGTGGTTAGGAGCGTTTTCGTAAGTTTCTTTTGTACAGTCTGATAGGCTGTTTACGGGTTACAATATGGTTCTGGTGGCTCGCCTAGCCCTCCTGCGTTTTCACACGCTCAGAACTTTTCATAACCATTTACTTTGTTCCTACATTAGAAACTTTTGCTCGTGGTTAGGAGCGTTTCGTTAAGTTTCTTTTATTCTGTCGCTTAGACTGGTTTCAAGTTCTGTGGTTCTGGTGGCTCTCCAAGCTCCTCCGCGTTTCCGGACGCTCAGATCTCTTGGTATAGATTTTACTCTGTGGTTCTGTCGGTCCCCCTTAACCGTTTCGAGTTTTTGCGGACGTCAGATGTGGGTCAAGTTGTGCCCTGTTTGTCTGCCGATCCCCCCTAACTGTTTCAAGTTTTTGCGGATGTCAGATGTGGGTCAAGTTGTGCCCTGCTGTCTGCCGATCCCCCCTAACTGTTTCAAGTTTTTGCGGATGTCAGATGTGGGTCAAGTTGTGCCCTGCTGTCTGCCGATCCACCCTAACTGTTTCAAGTTTTTGCGGATGTCAGATGTGGGTCAAGTTGTGCCCTGCTGTTCTGCCGGTCCCCCCTAACCGTTTCGAGTTTTCGGACGTTCAGAACTTGTGGGTCAGGTCTTACCATGTTATTCTGTGGGCTCTCCTAGCTCTTCCGCGTTCTCGGACGCTCAGAACTTTGGTTATGTCCGGTCATAATAAATTATTTACTTGTCACTTACTAATAAAAACCTTTGCTCGCTATTAAGCGCTTTTCATTTGGTTTTCGTTTGTTCAGTCGTTTAGACTGTTTTCGGGCGACAACCTTGTTCTGTTGGCTCTCCTAGCCTTTCACGTTTTCGGAAGTTCAGAACTATTGGTTCAGGTATTTACATAATACTTATTTAAATTGTACCTTCATTTGAAACCTTGCTCGTTTGTTATGGGCTTTTGTTGGGTTTCGTTTGTCAGTCACTTCGACTGTTTCGGGTTGCAATGTGGTTCTGTGGTTCTCCTAGCTTTTCGCGTTTTCTGACGCTCAGAACTTTTTGGTGTTATGTAAACAAAGGAACATGTGTAATTGTACCTACTTTAAGAACCCTTCTCGCTATTAAGCGCTTTTCATTCGGGTTCCTGTTGTTCAGTCTGTTAGACTGTTTCCGGGTTACACCATGTTCTCTCGGCTCTCCTAGCCTTTATTGTTTTGGGAAACTCGTGTCTTAACTTACGAACTTATTTAGTTTGTACCTATTAAAAAGAACCTTGCCCGCTGGCCGGTGCTTTGACTCAGGTTGCTTTTGTTCAGTTCGGTTCGACTGGCTCAGGTTACAATCTGGTTCGTTTGGCTATCATAGCCTTTGTGTTTACAGACACTTGGAGTAAACACCCGTTGGGTGTGATTTTCCGTTCCTCCCTGGTTATTATCTTCCCTATTTCTCTGTTTTGCAGAGCTAGTGGTTAGACTGGTTCAGTCTAACTTTTTGATCCCCTAGGGTTTCTGCGAGTGGCGCCTATCATCACCAACCCTTACAGAAAAAAAGTCTTAAATAATTTAAGTAATTATACTATTACTATATACTATTTTCAAAACTCTCATTATTAGACCATTTTCTATTTGCTGAAACTCTTTTTATAGATTTTTTTAAATGAAACAGCTGTATCATATAGTAAGCATAATCCTACTGGAAGACCAGAGAACCGAGAACTACTTGTGAAAAAAAACTGGACTAATGAAAAGGTGATGTGACTGACTGCTCCTGTTTGGGGAAAAAACTTGTGATGAACATCTACTTAATCCTGTGATGATACCCTTGTCAGTATAAACAGTATACAATATTAAAATAATAAATACATTAAAAAATCATATAGCCTATCACCACCAATGCCTTCTAAACATCCTATCCTCTTTATTTCACCATCCAAACCCTAATACTGAATCATAATATTAAGTTACAATATGTATAATAATACATTCTATTTGTTATGTGCCCTTCAAGAAACCAAAGGTCACAGGCAACAGGCACACAAAGTATAAGGAAATTAAAAGTTAAAATCAAAGAATACAAAGAATAAGAACAAGAGGTGGGAGTTCAGGGCAGGGAGGGGATATACAGTAGTGTGTACACCCCCTTGGACATTTTATTTTGTTACAACATGGAATCAAAATGTATTTAATTGGGATGTCTTGCTACTGATAAAATATATATATATACTAAACAACGTCAAAGTAAAAAAAGACTTTAAACCTTTTTCTAAATAATTTACCAATAAAAACTGTCAATAATTGATTCTCTAAGTATTCACTCTAAGACACACATAATTAAACTCTGGTGCAATCAATTATCTTCAGAGGTCACATAATTATTTGATTGGAGTCCACCTGTGTACAATTAAGGCGATTCACATGATTTCAAATGAAATACACCTGTTTGTGAGAGGTCCCACATTTGGTTAGTGCATTTCTAATCAAGAGCTTCATGAAGACTAAAGAACATTCAAAACATATTTAAGAGAAGGTTCTTAAAAAGCACTAATCAGGGGAAGGATATAAGAAGAATTCAAAGACTTTGAATATCCCCCGGTTTACTGTTAAGTGGAGAGAATATGGCACCACTGTAAATTTACCTGTTAACAGGCCGTCCTTGAAAACTGAGCATCCGCGTGAGAAGGGCACTTGTTAGGGAAGCCTATGGCAGCTCTGATCGAGTTAGTCTTCCATGGCAAGGATGGGAGAAACTGTCCATAGGACAAAAATAGCCCGGTGCTTCACAAATCTATGCATTATAAGAGAAAGGCAAAAAGAAAACAATTGTTGAAGAAAACTCATATGAAATCTTGTTTAGAGTTTGCCAGAAGGCTTTTGGAAACCAAGTGGAGGAAGATTATATGCTCTGATGAGACCAAGATTGAACTTTTTGGCCTCAATGTTAGCCTAACACTGCGCATCATCCCAAGAACATTACCCCTCTGTGAAACATGGTGGCGGGGGGCCAATGCTATGGGGATGTTTCTCTGTTCAAGGATTGGAAAACCTGTCAAAATAGAGGGCAAAATGGATGGCGCAAGATATAGACACATCGTGGAGGAAAACTTGCTGCATTCTGCAAGAGAACTGGGACTTGGGAGAAGATTTATATATCAGCAGGACAATGACCCAAAACATACAACAAAAGCCACATTTAAGTGGTTTAAAAACAAACAAAAAAACTATGTCCTGGAGTGGCCCAGTCAAAGCCCAGACTTTTTTGATGCTCGATAAGATGGAATTTGAGATGGCAGTAGCTTAAGCTGGGTGTCAGGGTGTGAAATAGGTGTTTTAATGAACAGAATTACTTTGAATTGCATGTTAAATGTTCAAAACTTAGCCATATATCTTAAATATATTTCAATTTCAAACATCCCCCATAGAGGGTCATACCATTGTCTAGAGCAGGGGTGGGAAATTCTGGTCCTGGAGGGCAGGTGTGTATGCAGGTTTTTGTTTCTACCAAATTACCCTGGCTCAATTAGCTAATTAGTTGGATACACCAATGCTGGCTCACTTGTAGATTAGACCACAGTAACATGTTTCATATGGGAACAGAAGAACAGTCTTCAGCTGTCTTTCATTTTAGCTAAAACAAATTTAGCTAAAATGTCGGATCACCTAAATGATTGGACTAATTAAATAATTAAGAGCAGAAGTTGGCATGAAATCCAGAAACGGATACAGCCATCCTTACCCACCCCTTGTCTAGAGGCAAAATGTGGCACAATAGAGATCAAGCAGCTTCCATTACAGTAGCTTGCACTGGAGTTGGAGCAAGCACAGACAAAATTGGTCCCCCATAATTTATTTAGATTTTTTCTTAAATTTGTTAGATTCTTTCCAGTTTTTCTCCAGATTTAGTGGCCAATTATACGCTCTATTTACTTTGATTTGCCTTCCCCACACAAACTCGTCACCCGTCTCTATGAACTCCGCTGTTCAAACCACGGAACTACACCCACCCACATTCTGGTTCCACCCTTAGTTGAAGAAGTCAGCTAAGTTCATGCTGCCCCTTCCCCCTGGGTACAGTCGGGCTTCGAACCGCAACCATGACAGGCAGCTCACACTCGTAAAGATCCAGCGAATACAGGTGCGTTAGACCACTACGCTATTGGAAGTGAAATGTTGAAGTGGAACCTGTGCCCTTGTCTGAATGACCTTCATAAAAGCACTATTTATGCTCCCATGGTATTCATAAACCCACTTAATGATTTTTAGACTTTTACCTTTGCTGTAAATAAATATTAAGATCATTTTAGGGGGGAAGATTTTATTGAACACATTTTAGATATACACAGAACTACAACCAAACATTCACATTATTTGATTTTGCTACTTGGAAGAAAAAAAAGGAAAAAATGATATAAATACATTTTTCCTCATTTTTATATGAAAGATGAGACTATCTGTATAGAAAATGCCCATAGCATATCCAGTTTATTTCCTTTTAACAGACCAAAAATAACAGTTATTCTTTCTCTCTCCCTCTCTCTCTCTCTCTTTCGGTTGAGAGCGTGTCCTCCCTAAGAAAGTGAAATTTGACACGTTAACGCAAAGACTTTGGGAAGGATAGGTTACACCATCGAACCTGGCCTGAAATTCAAAACCCTGTTCTCAAGTGTGCTTTACCACACATCTCCTGATTTCCACAGTTCCAGCACAGTTGCATCTGGCTAGGGGCAGTTTAAGTGAATCTTGGGCCTCAAGAAAAAAATGGATTGATGCCGCAGTCACATGCTTTCAATGTAGTTTCAAACCCAACCTTGCAACTGAAGTAGTTTGCAGTGAATGCTTGAGACTGTGAAAAGACTACCTGCCCTGGACTCATCAAAGGCAGAGGTCTTTGTGTTTCAGCTTTCAGAGAGAGGGGGGGATGAGAGGACAGCCACATTATGTAGGGTTTGGTGGTTGCAGTGTAGACAGTGCTCTGTCTGACTTGTATCTCTCCCTGACCATTTCGCTCACCCAGACCAAGGGACTTCAAAAATCCAAATTCTTAGCTCTTCAAAGTTTGACGAAGACAGTGTCCTTTCCTTAAGTGAACGCACCATGCTCTGAAATCCTAGTGCCATCGATGAAGCGGTGTCTATTAAAGCTTGAGCTGATTGCAGCTGCAAAGATTCAGTCTGGTTTAAAAGCCCACTGCCACAACAGAACACAGAACTCACTGCTGTGGGAGTAGTAACATAGCACCCACTGAGAGGAAGTAGCATGCTGTAAGGAAATGGATATAGGTGGGGGGAGAGAGATGATAAAGTCAGTCACATATGCTCCCATCATGGTGTCCATCTCATTCACTACCAATTGACACAACATGGTATCAGAAATGAGATCTTAAACAAATGCTTTGCAACTAATTCCGAAGGTGGTGTTAAATTGCCCATAGTCATGAATTAATGTCCGGTGGGCACTCTGAAGGTACAAATAGCTTGAAATAGGCACCCGCTGAGAGTACTTGCTAGCACACTAACAACCGTTGCATGTATGCAGCAAGACAACTAACAGGCAGATGCTGGCTAACAACAATCAGTGATGACATGGTTCAAGCAGCACCATTACTTCAGATATCTCCGTCAGCGGAATTAGCTTTTACTCACTCGGAAGAATGGCCACAGTGGTCCACTCGTTTCCAAAACTTCAGACAAGCATCAGGACTTGACAAACAGCCTCAAGAGAGACAGGTCAATACCCTGCTATACTCCATGGGTGTGAAGGCGGAGGCAATACTGTGCTCTAGGAACTTTACAGCTGATCAACTGGAAGTATACGACACCGTGACAGCAGAGCTAAATGCACACTTTGTGCCAAAATGCAACGTGATATTCGAACAGGTGAGGTTCAGCGCATTCAAGGAAGCAGTGAGTCCGTTTACAAGTTCACTGTAGCTTTGCACGAGCTCAGTGTGCATTGTGAATATGGAAAATTAGGAGATGACTTAAAAAGGGACAGATTAATAGTGGGGTTGCGTGACAGGGCGCTATCCGAGCAAATGCAGATGGATCCTAACCTCACCTTAAAAAAAGCTAAAACTATGGCACGCCAAAAAAAGACAATAAAGAAGCAACAAACCCTATTCAGTGAAAAATTAATAGAGGGCCAAATGGTAGAGGCCATAGCAAGAATAACATATTCTGCTTAACAACACAAGGCAGGGACAATATGTGGGGAAACAAACAGGAAAAGTAAAATTCAGAAAAGTGAAACACGGTAGAAAAACTCACCTCAACAGACAAAACCGTATGTAGGGTAGGGTGGTGCAGACTGCCCAGATGGAGTCTGTCAAGACTACATATAACAGGGAAAGCATGAATAAATTCTTGAGTAAACAACATTTTAGCAAGTGTGGCTTGGGATGGAAGGGAGTGAGGGAGCGGGAGAGGAATAGTAGAAACAGTAGCAACGTACGGGTGAGCAAGGCTTTGAAGCTCATGTGTTTAAATGCGAGAAGTGTAAAAAATAAATTTTTGGAACTGGAGACTGTCATGTTAAATGGGGGTTATGACATTGTTGGGATTACAGAGACATGGCTTGGCGCAGCGGATGGGGAAGAATATAATGTAGAGGGGTACAAATTGTTTAGGAAGGATAGAACTAATAAAAGAGGAGGGGGAGTGGCCCTTTATGTGAAAGACAATCTTAATGTGCAGGAAATTCCAGGTATAAACCCATTAGTTTCTTGTGAGGACATCTGGATTAGATTATTGGGAGATCGCGAGAAGGGCCTGAATATAGGAGTATGTTATAGACCTCCAGCTTCAGATAGTAACATAAATAGTACGCTCTTTGATAACATAAAACAAATCTGTGCTGAAGGAGAGACGATAATAATGGGCGACTTCAATTACCCCTCTATCAATTGGGAGATAGTGACAGGTCAGGGCAAATGTGAAGAGGAGTTTATAGATATGGTCAATGACTGCTTTTTGGTACAGTCTGTTACTCAGCCTACAAGAGGGAAATCAATACTGGATCTGGTTTTGTGTAACAATCCTGATAGAATTTGCAGCACAGAGGTAGGAGAACCAATAGGAGCAAGTGACCACAGTGCAGTTATTTTTGATATTTTTGGCAAGTTAAGACAGCCTCCTCTAACTCTCGAATTTTAATTTTAGACGAGCTGACTTTAATAAAATGAGAGTGAATTTAAGTAATATAGATTGGGTTAAACTTCTAGATTGCAGAACTGTGAATGAAAAATGGACTATATTTAAAAGGGTTATTGTAGATGTACAGTGTAAATTCATCCCCAAAGTAAGGAAAAATAGGATGAAAAAACAGTCTCCACAATGGATGACTAAATCTTTACGGGTGATTTTGAGGCAAAAGAAACGACTGTATAGAGTATATAAAAAGGATAACTCAGAGAGAAACAAGTTAGATTATTGTAATATGCGGGCTAAGGCTAAAAAGGAAATAAGATCAGCTAAAAGGCGGTTTGAAATTAAAATTTCCCAAGATGCAAAAAGTAACCCTAAGAAGTTTTTTCAATATTGTAGTAGAAAAAGGAAAGTTAAAGATGAGGTTAAGTGCATTAAGAATAAGGAAGGAACTTTGGTTTATAATAATAAGGACATTGCAAACACACTAAACAGTTACTTTGTGGAGAGCTTTACTAGAGAAGAGGTTATAAATATGCCTAAATGTATAGACAAGGTACGGAATGTTCTGGAGGACTTTGAGATAAGGGATGTAGAAGTACTACAAAAACTACAAAAACTTAAGACAAATAAGGCAGCAGGCCCGGATGGCATATATCCCAGAGTACTCAAAGAACTTGGGGAAATTATATATAAACCATTGACAGATATTTTCAGTCAATCCATAATCACTGGAGAAATACCAGATGACTGGAAGCAGGGTAGTATAATTCCAATATATAAGAAGGAGACCGTACTGACCCAGGGAACTATAGGCCTGTCAGTTTAACTTGCATCGCATGTAAAATGCTGGAATGTATTATTAGGGATAAGTTGGAATCATTCTTGAAAAATAATAGTATTTTAAGGAGAGCCAGCATGGATTTCTCAAGGGGAGGTCATGCCTAACAAACCTCCTGGACTTTTTCGAAGAGGCTACAAAGTGTGTTGACCTGAACCAGGCTTATGATGTTATATATTTGGACTTTCAGAAAGCATTTGACAAGGTACCACATGAGAGGCTCATTGCTAAAATGAAATCAGTAGGAATTGTAGGAGTAGTTTCACAGTGGGTTAAAAATTGGCTGCAAGGGCGAATACAAAGAGTAACAGTAGGTGGGGCCGAATCTGACCTCGGTGCTGTGGGCAGTGGTGTCCCGCAGGATCGGTGCTGGGACCTCTGCTCTTCCTTATTTACATAAATGATCTGGATATGGACATTAGTAGCAAAATAGTTAAATTTGCAGATGATACTAAACTTGGGGGTTTGGCAAACAGTTTGGAATCGACAAAAGTAATCCAAGATGATTTAAACAAAATCCAAAAATGGGCAGATACATGGCAGATGACGTTCAATATTGCTAAATGTAAAGTAATGCATGTGGGAAATAAAAACATTAGACAGGAGTATTTTATGGGAGGAGAAAAGTTAGTAGGTGTTCAATTTGAAAAGGATTTAGGAGTTGTAGTGGATCAAAGCCTATCTGCATCAAAGCAGTGTGCTACAGCAGTGAAAAAGCCAACAGGATGCTGGGATACATAGCAAAAAGTATAGAGTACAAATCAAAGGAGGTTATATTAATGTTATATAACGCCTTTGTCAGACCGCACTTAGAATACTGTGTGCAGTTCTGGGCACCGCACTACAAGAGAAATATTGAAGCTCTTGAAAAAGTCCAAAGAAGGGCAACTAAACTGATACCTGGTATGAAAGGTAAAAGTTATGATGATAGACTTAAGGCACTCAATTTATTTAAACTTAGCAAACGCAGACTTAGGGGGATTTGATTGAGGTTTTTAAATTCCTAAAAGGGATTAACAAAGTAAAATACCAAAGATTTTTTAAGATAAGTGGGGTCAGCAGAACAAGAGGCCACAGGTGGAAATTAGTTAAAGGCAAATTCCGCACAGATATTAGGAAGTTTTTCTTTACACAGAGAGTTGTCAATGCCTGGAACAGCTTGCCAGGTCAGGTAGTAGAGGCAGAAACGCTCGGGCTATTCAAGGCCAGGCTAGATGTAGTACTAGATGTTCTTTAGATTAGGACATGATGAGCCAAGATGGGCCGAACGGCCCGTTCTCATCATTATGTATTCTTATGTTCTTATGTTCTTATATCCATGGTGTGGAGTCTCTCATAGTAGAAGCGTATTCCCTGACAGGGAGAATTCAGGAAATGCCAAAAGAAAGGTCACTATGCAGTGGTTTGCATATCTCAGGCTACTGTCTCTGACCTCCAAGATGCAGGGACACTACAATCGGAGCAGATGCAGTGTGGCCATGGGCAACTACACTTGAGATGTGCAACCAAAAAGTCCTCTTCAAAATTGGCACGGGTGCAGACGTCACGGTCATCCCAGACACTTTGTATGAACAGCTGCAAGAACAAGACCTGAAAATGCATGCAATTTAGTGAAGAATTGCATTTTCTTTCAGATGTTTTTTCACTTGGAGGTTGTAAGGTAAAATTTGTTAATAAAGGTGGAAAAAGTCAGATTTATTATGTTTTAATTTTTTAAAATTTATGTATATACAGGTAACTGCCAAAATAAAGGAAATACTTGAGTAAATACGGGATACAAATTATATTGAAAGCAGGTGCTTCTACACAGGTATTGTGTTACTTAAGCAATTAGCATCCCATCATGCTTAGGGTCATGTATAAAAATGCTGGGCAGGCCCATTTGTCCATTTTGTTGGCTAACATGGCTAGAAGAAGAGATCTCATCATAATAAACAGGTCTAAAGTTATAAGGGTTTACATGCAGGCCTATGTTAGAGCCCTTTGCAACAGGACCTGCATTTGTGGCATAAAGCCCATCATTAGTAAAAAAAACAGAATCAGCTGATATAAAATGTTTGTTAAAAACTTCCACAATATCGACTTTATAACAGAATCCAGTACTAATGGTCAGGGAGACTGGAGGATATATTGTGGCCTGTTACCGATTTCATTCATTTCCAGATACTAGTGGGATCATTTACGTTGTTTTTGTTACTGCTTTCAAATACAAATCTAATTTAGACTTCCTGATCAAACCTGTGGGTTTGTTTTGTAGAGTTCTGAATTATGTCCAGTCAGCAGGTGTATTTGTATGTTGAGCTTTAGCCCAGGCAACATTTCTTTGTCTAATTAAAACTGCTAGCTTCTCTGAAAAACAAGGGCTATCCCTTCCACTGATTCTAAGCTTCATCAACGGGGCATGCTTATCACAGATTGCCATACATTTCATTTGGATATAATACTAGGCAGAGTCAACATCAGGGATCAAATTAAATCGGTCAATATCACGGTGCAGGTCGTGCAAGAATGCTTGTTCATCAAAATACTTAAAATACCTTTAAAAAGAAAACAGGGTTTAATTTGGGGAATTTTTGTATTCCTAACACAAGCAATAAGACAGTGATTGCTGACTGTGTTACAAAATATGAGTCGCTGTATATTTGTAATTGTTTGTCAGAATGAGGTCCAATAATGTTGATTTCTTGGATATTGTGGAATTTGGTCTTGGTCTTGTTGACGCATCTAGTTCCACCCTTCTTCAATACATTCATAGTTAGACATCATTATACTTCCTCTAACACCCGAAGCATATTGGAAGGAAACTGTAGAATCAGACATTGTAGGACTTCCTTTGCAAAAACTGCATTTTCAATTAAAGGCACGACACTCTGGAATTCTCTACCTAGCAGTTAAAAACAAATCCAAGATTTTAAAATGTTTTCCACAACAATCGAGTCCTGGCTAAAACTAGGCCAAAATTGTTATCAACTAATCATGATTGTATTTTAGCTCATGTTATAAAAGTTTATTTATTTATTTTTGATTTTTATTTCTCTGGTTTGTTTGTTTGTTTTTTTTTGTCATGATGTATGGATGTTGTTGTTGCTGTTGTTATTTTAGGTCATTGTATGCACTGATTTTAAACTGTAACAATTTGATTGATTGATTGAACTATCAATGCCCATCAAGGGAGTGGTGTTGGAAATGAGTTTCTGCTATATACACATGTACAGTGCATCGCTGTCAGTGCTCTCTGTGCTTGTCCCTTACAAATAAACGAATACATAAAATAAATACAATAATTGTGCATGGTTCAAGGAGTCACATGAATCTCTGGAGGATTCCGAGCCTGTCCCAGTTTAGGTCCCCCAAAATAATTAATTTGGAGTTGTTAGACTTATGTAGGATAGCAGAGAGAGAGGTAAGAGCCTCTTCTACAGCAGAGGTCGGCCGATAGCAGCCGATTACTGTAATTTGAGAGTTTTTGATAAGGCCACTTTCAACGCGAGCAGCTCAAACTGTTTGGCTTTGATAATCGAAAGAGTTATGGAACAATTCAACTTGGATTTCACATGCAGTGGGTAGAAAAAGTATTCACCCCCATTGGCCTTTTCTGCATGGAAGTATTTTCTTACTTCTTGTCTTTTATTTTATTATTATATTTGTTTATTATTATTGTTTAATGTTCTTTGTGAAGCACTTTGGGCTGCAATGAGTTGTATTAAAGATGCTATAGATATTATGTACATTATTATTATTATTATTATTATATATACTAAAAATAAGTTCTGCGATGGATTGGCGACCTGTCCAGGGTGTATTCCTGCCTCTCGCCCCAATGCATGCTGGGATAGGCCCCAACCCCCCCGCGACCCTAACTAGGAATAAGCGGCTGAAGATGAGATGAGATGAGACTAAAAATAAGTTCATTCTGGGCAACAATGCAATGTGAAATTTACCACAACAAAACCCTTATTGATTTTTGTTTTGTTTGGCATATGCCCTTGTCCAAGACAACTTGCATAATTCACAGCAGCTTACATTTATACAACAGAATCTTTACTGAGGCGATTAAGATTAAGTGCCATTCTCAAGGGTTGTACAGTAATGCTCCATCTGGGATTTGAACAAGTTTTCTGGTGACAGGACCAGCTTGTTACATTGCTGCCCTAAATACAACACCCTTCTCTCTGTGAAGCTAATTCAAGCTGAGTTCTATTCGTAGAATAAGGGGGCATAGGTAGGAATTTAATGTACAATTAACAATATATTCAATTTTACACTAACACGTGTTGTATTTTTTAGACAAAGAGACTATTATTAATGCATCGAACAGGTTGCCAGGACTGTAGAGTCAATTGATACAAGTCAATTTAAAAAAAAGCTACAAATTGAAAATGTAGACTATTATAATGGTATCAGACATAACCTCTTGGCTAATGATAAGTTAAAACAAAACGCACCTTAAATACCTTTACTTAATCATTTAACTTCTTTGTGTATTTCCTGTTAGTTTCATCCAGTCATGCTATTCTTTCTCAATAAAGAACAGTGGCACTGTGAGCGATTTTGGAATGTTTGTCTGGTGTTCAATTCAACAAGGGAGGCTATAGCCAATGCTAGATAATATTAGCTATCACCTGATAAACTAGGACTAGTCACAAAAAAGGCCCAACTCATTGATTTAAAAGAACAATACATACGTATAGCTGAGAAGTTAATTTGTCCTATCATATAGATTCCTGGATTCCTGTTTTCCCATTGAGTGATTGATGTCTAATGTTCTGATCAGTGTCAGTGTTCACACTCATAGTTTTGATAGATGGTCCTATAAAATGATAGTGTATAGAAAGTGAACTAGCCAGCTAGTCTCTGCTTTTTTATACTGACCACTTGGTAAACCAGCCTAATAACAAGAAAGGCCCAACTCATTGGTTTAAAAGAACAATACGGATTTATAGCTGAGAAGTTCCTCTATCCTATCTTATTGATTGTAGGTAGTTTAGCTATTATGTGATTGCTGCCAAATGTTCTGATGTCAAAACAAGTCCTTTCCCGGTTGAGTTTCAACTGGAAACATAGGATTAATAAAGGCTAAAATTTTACAACTGCGCTGCATGTCTGCTACCGTCTCTTGTCACAATACTACTGGAATGGATAAAGACATGCCTCCTCTGTCCTGGATTAGCGCTACTGCCTGTGGATTGCACTTTGACAACAAAACTAGAACCCTTAAAGTACCCATTCCAGTAGTATTGTGACAAGAGATGGTAGCAGACATGCAGCGCAGTTGTAAAATAGGTTTGTTTAAGAAGAATAAATTGCCTGTGGGTGTGGTGAGGCTTTGGTTCATTATGGCTTTTTTTCTCTTTAATACCTTTGCCATAGCGAACTGGCAATTTTGTCATGTTTAATGAAGAGCAAGCACCAAGTTATCAACCTTGCTTTCACCAAAGTAAAATGGAGTACATAATTGGATGGTATATCATGTGGAAATACTCAACTAAACTCAACTAACGTGCATATGTATCTGTAAAGTGTTTTTCTCGGTAGGAAATTGATGTAGTTGTCTGGGAGGAGGAAAAGTAAAAGGCGTATTGTGCACGTTTATTTATAATAAATAATAATAATACATTTTATTTATAATGCACTTTTCATTATAGGAAATCTCAAAGTGCTACAGAGGCAGAAAACAAAGAAAACAAACACAAAAATGTATGAAAACAAACACCAGGTTAAGAGAAGGCCTTATTAAAAAGGAAGGTTTTTATGCCTGATTTAAAAGTGCCCAGATTCTGTGGTTCCCTAAGGTGGTCAGGGAGAGAGGCGAGGTGTGGCTGAGCAGAAGGCCCAAACCCCCATGGTGCGGAGCTTTGTCCTGGGGATACAGAGAAGTAGGCTGTTGCTTGAACCTAGGTTGCAGATCAAGTTTTTGGGGGTGACCAGTTCCTTGAGGTAGGGGGGAGCATTTCCATGGATGCACTGATAGGTCAGGAGAAGGGTTTTAAATTCAATCCTGAAGGAGATAGGGAGCCAGTGCAGTGAATGCAGGATGGGTGTGATATGTTGATGTTTTCACACTCTCATCAGGATCCTGGCAGTGCTGTTTTGTATGTATTGGAGCTTCTGGAGCCTCCAGCCAGGGATCCCGACGAAGAGTGTGTTGCAGTAGTCCAGCCTTGAGGAGATAAAGCCATGGACACGTTTCTCTGAGTTTGGAGATATTCTTGAGGTGGTAGAAGGACATTTTGCACAGATGTTTGATGTGATCATCGAAGGTCAAGTGAGGGTTGAACCTCGCCCAGGTTGGAAACTGATGAGGAGAGGGAGATGTTTTGGCCAGAAAAGGTGAGGTGGGTTATGGGAGAAAGCTAGATCTGATGAAGTGTGCTGACTAAGAGAGCCTCGGTTTTGGTGCTGTTAACTGGAGGAAGTTGTGTTTCATCCAGGCCCTGATCTCCACAAGGCAGGTGGATAGTAGTGATGAGGCTGCAGAGGGGCTTGGGGCAGTTTTTAGGTATAGTTGTGTGTCATTAGCATAGCAATGGAAAAACATTCCGTGCCGGCTGATGATACGGCCGAGAGGGAGCATATAGAGGATGGGGCTGAGAACTGACCCTTGAGGGACACCACAGGTGACAAGGTGCATCCGGGACTTGCAGTCTCCCAATGAGACATACTCAGCTCTATCAGACAGGTAGGACTGAAACCAGTTCAGGACAGAGAGTCCGATTGTGCTTTGGAGGCGCTCGAGGAGGATGTCATGGTCCATAGTGTCGAACGCGGCGCTCAGGTCGAGGAGGATCAAATCAAATCAAATCAAATTAAATGTATTTGTATAGCGCTTTTTACAATTGAATTGTAAAAGGATCAGGAGAGAAGGGGAGCCAACATCAGCTGCCATCAGCACGTTGTTCATGACCTTGAGCAGAGCTGTTTTGGTGCTGTGGGTGGAACAGAAACCTGACTGGAACTTCTCAAAGAGGTTGTTAAACTTTAGATGGTACTGAAACTGAGCAGCAACCCCTCTTTCAATCACTTTGGACAGGAACAGGAGGTTGGAGATGGACCTGTAATTGACCAGAACTTCTGGGTCCAGGCTGGGCTTCTTGAGAAGGGGGCTGATGACAGCAGTTTTTAGAGCAGGTGGAACACTACCAGCTTGAAGGAAGTGGTTGATAACTTGGGTGATCGTGATCGGGGGACTGAAAGCTGGGATGTACAATTGTACCATAGCTGTTGGAAGAGTCAGTCAGTACATCAGTGAAGCAGTGGAGAGGCTAGAAAGTCCCAGGCTGAGGGTCAATGGTAAGGGGAGGTGAGTTTGTTTAGTTGAGTTTGTGTATTTTCATCAAAGCCACATATATTAAAATGTGTTTAGTAACAATATTAACTACATTTCATTGATGCCCTTGTAATGCTCTGCATTGGGTGGCCAGATGTCTTGCATGTCATTGAACAATTTGCCTCAGAGTGAGATGAATTACAGAACATTCACAAAACAGGTCTTCTTGTTCACAAAACATGTCTTGTCACAATTCATCTTGTGTGATGAGGGATTTATCACATATCTGCCCTATAGGTGCGAAGTAATAATGTCACCAACTAATTATCACACACAAAATACAAAAAACAGCACTTACAGCACCTAATATTTTTACATTGCGCTGCCCAACCCATGTTGACGTAAGCCTTTTTATTGGGGATGTCGAAACTACCAAACTGGGCAGAGGTGAGAAGTATTCCATTTATGACGGGCAAAACTAGCAATTACACTAGTGTTCGGGTGCATTTTAACTTTTGTCCTCCAAAACTAAAACCCAATATGGGAATGCTGTACATTGGATTAGAAAACATTTGAAAGAATATAAACTGTGTGGAAATGTTTTTGTGCCACTGTACCAAATAGAATGACGGATCCATTAACTTTCTTTTTACATTTACTGTAAACTGACTCCTGAATTAGTTTAGTATTTTTTGCATTCAACTAATTTTATAAGCAGCCAGGGTCCACCCTACCTTTGGAGGGTTCTCTGTTTACAGGAGCTATGCTGAAAGATCGGGTGGGGCGGAAAAGTGACTTCCTGCTTTAACAGAGGTTTTCTAATGCAGCAAATGGAGCAAATGCTGTTGAGAATACCTTCCGCCTGTTGAATCTCTTCACCTGGTTCCTGGATCACCTAGTTCTTGGATCTGCCATTATTTAAACCCGCAACACCCTTGCTGTATCTCAGCCTCACAGCAGGTAGCTTTGAGGCGAAGAAAATACTGACACGTTTTTTTAAATTTAATTTAATTTAATGTATTATGATTTTTTTTAAAATCCAAAGCGACTTACTGTAGTGAATGCATACATTTTTCAGTATATGTGGTCCCAGTGGGAAGTGTTGCCAGTGCCACGCTCTACCTACTGAGCCACACAGAACCACATTTAAACAAATGCAGACAAGCCAGTCTGAAGCATTAGCCCCGATGTGGAAGAAAGGAAAAACCTTTCTGTGTCTTAATGCTCAGCTGCCAGACACCAGCTGAGCAGTGTGCTAGGGCAGAGCACTGTGGGACTCAGACAGGCACACTCTTTATCTGATACTGGCACCTGCCATTCAGCAAGCAGACAAAGAAAACTTGTGTCCTAGGTTTACCTGCCCTGGCACTGAGAGCCGGAGCAACTGAGGAATGTACAGTACCCTCTAAAATTATTCACACACATTCATCTCACTTAAAGATGAGCAAGGAAACCTGTATAAAATAAGCAATACAGGTAATGAACAATATTGTATGCTCAAAAAAAGGAAATTATATTCATTTATACTATTATAATTTATCAGAGGAAAATTATTTTGTTTAACAAGCAATATTTTTTCCCAAAAAGATTTATGTGATAATTATTCACAGCCCTAATAATTATTTTTGAAATCTAACAAAAGTAAATTTACATGAACATGCATTAGGTTCATCTCAATCTTAGGGAAGTATATTGTGTCCTCCCATGGCTGCCTGTTTCACTGGGATATAAAATGAGGTGACACAGGTAAAATCATTTTGTAAAATCATCATGTAAGATGATCACGTAAGACATTTGTCATCCATCACCATGGGAAAAGGCAAATAACTCTCAGAAGAAAAAAGACTTGTTGTTTCTTCTTCGCAAGAAGGGTGAAGAAAGGGTTTTTTGACCTTCACAAAGTCAGGTGATGGTTACAAACAAGTAAATAAAAAAACTAAAGATACAACTTTCCACTAAGTGGCATGGTGGTGCAGTGGATAGCACTGTCGCCTCACAGCAAGAAGTTCTCGGGTTCGAATCCAGGCCGGGGGCCTTTCTGTGCGGAGTTTGCATGTTCTCCCCGTGTCGCGTGGGTTTCCTCCGGGTACTCCGGTTTCCTCCCACAGTCCAAAGACATGCACGTTAGGCTAATTGGAGAGTCTAAATTGCCCGTAGGTATGAGTGTGTGAGTGAATGGTGTGTGTGCCCTGCGATGGATTGGCGACCTGTCCAGGGTGTATTCCTGCCTCTCGCCCGGAACGCATGCTGGGATAGGCTCCAGCCCCCCCTCGCGACCCTGACCAGGAATAAGCGGCTTAGATAATGGATGGATGGATGGACAACTTTCCACTATTAGGCCAATAATTAATATTGTGACAGCCTAAGGGGCTGCCCAAGGAAATGGCTGCCTGGCCTTCAATGCATTGGAGCCACTGGAGCCAAACACTACATTTCCCAGCAGGCCGCAGTCCAACACCTGAAGGAAGTCAAACAATTGCGACTAATGAACAGCTGAAGGCCGTTTGGAGGCCTATTTAAAGGACTCGTTTATGCCACACTGGGAAGGAGTAGGAAAGTGTTTGGGATTTGGAGAGAGAATGAGAACCTGTGAAGTCTATTGACCAGCCGGGATTTGGAGAGAGTTTGTGAGTGTATTGTGTATTGTGTTTTGACCTGGATTGTTTGAGGACCCCCCTTTGTGTACCGACTACTGGACTGGATTACGGAACTGACCTGGATTTGGAATTGGATTTTGGACAACGACGACGAGTAAAGATTGTGAACTTTGTGTTCGTATTCCCCCGAAGACCCCACCCTTTTTGTATTTGTTTAAATTAGTTTATTAAATTATTGTTGTTTATATTATTGCCTGCTCCTGGTTATTTAACCTGCCTACACCCTCTGCAAGGTCTGTGCGTGTCGCCCAACCCCTAGGCACACCACAATATGTTTAAAACCACTGGAACACTGGTAAATCTGTCTGGTAGAAAAAGACACAGTGATAGTTTGGGAGCCAAAGAAAACTCCAAGAGCCACAGTTGGAGACCTACAAAATGTGGTTGCATCTTGAGGACACAAAGTCTCTAAGTCTCATCAGATGCCATGCCAATAGGCTTTTTGGAAGGGTTGGCAGAAAAAAATCAACAAAAATAAGGAATCTGGAGTTGGAATTGGATGTTATAGTCAGATGAGACCAAAATAGACATTTTTGGCCATGCACACCAGCGGTGGGTTTGGCATTGGAAGAAGGACTTATGTTGAAAACAACGAGGTAGGAACCTACTGTGAAATATGACGGTGGATGCTTTCCCCTTTTTCTCCCAATTTGGAATGCCCAATCTTATTCTAAGCTGCGCTTGCTGCGCTTGCTGCACCTACCACTGTCAATTTGGGAGAGCATAGACAAGCACATGCTCTCCTCCGAAATGCATGATGTCAGCTGCTTCTTTTCACATTGCAATCTACAAGTTAAGCTTGCACAGACATGAGTCAGAGGAAGATACTTTGTGCACAGCATTATTCTGGCAGAGTGTGGATGACCGAGACACAGACAATCCAGCCGAATGAATCCTTCATTCCCAAGAAATGATTAACTGACCATAAAATTACTGTTTTGCAATGGCCATCTCCAGACAGAAACCGATCGAAAATGTGTGATACGGAGGAATGGTCAAAGATGCCCCCCAATATGTTCACCAATCTCATAAAACACTATAGAGGATGACTCAGTAGTGTTATCCTTGCAAGGGCAGAGTACAGAAAGTACTGAAAACAGGGGTGTGAAAAATTGTGACATACCTTTTTGGGGAAAAACATTACTTGTTAAAGAACAATCTTGATCTCTGAGCATTTTCCACCACCATCAACAAAACACCAAAGGATGGAATTTCTAGTGTAAGAATGGTGTTGTATCCCTCCAACAGAGTTTAAGACTCTTATAGAATCTATGCCAAGGTGCATTAAAACTGTTCTGGTGGCTTGTGGTGGCCCAACACCCTATTAAGACACTATATGTTGGTGTTTCCTTTATTTTGGCAGTTACCTGGAGCTCATTACCTGTTTGTTTATTTGATACTTTTTTTTGGCAGTTACCCTTTGCTGTTCTTTTTATAACCCCAGGCAAAAACGTCATTATCGCAATGCACCAAGTTACAGCAGGGGCAGCAAACAATGACAGACGAGGTTGCTCGCTTGTTTTTCCTTAAATGCAAAATGCATTACAGAGATAGTATTTTTAGGAAATATAAAAGGAGAGGTCTTAGGGAGTCAAACATCCTTACACACGTCCCGACATGTAGAGTGAGAATAAATGATCTGAAACGCCATTAGGGCAGAGATGCATGTCGCTACCTATGTGTCAGACAGGTAGAAAGAAAGAGCTGAGAGTTATCAGTGTAACAGCTGTAAGATAAACCGTGTGAGGATATAACTAAGCCAAGTGACCTAGTAGACAGGGAAAAGAGTATAGGGCCTAAGACAGAGCCCTGTGGGACACTAGTTGTAAGGCTGTGTGATGTACATACCAATCTGACAGGTAGGATGTAAACCAAGAAAGTGCAGAGACTGAGATGCCCAGCGCAGATAGGGTGAAGAGGAGGATCTGGTGATTTACTGTGTCAAATGCAGCTGGCAGTTATATCTACAGGTTGTGTACTGACCCTGCATGCTACAGGCTGGGGTGAGCTACAGTACAGCCTATGGCTTTTCTCTTGTTTTACATACATTTTTAAATTATTTTATTTACTGTTCTGCACTTTTGTTCCCCCACTTGGATTGGAGCTTAAGCACAGTTTCTTGACTATGGGCTATTCCTGCCTCATTCCTCTCTGTCTCTGCACACCTACAATAGCTGATAGTTCAACAGAACCAGGTGATCAGTGTTAAGGACACTGTGCTATAAGAGGTGCTATCTTTCAGATAAGCTGCTGAACTCCAGTCCTGACTCAGGGAACACTTAGTGCAGCAAGTGTGACTATTCCCCTGGTGTGCTAAAGACGTTCCCAATCTGGCTCTTTCAGTCTGGCCGTCTAATCATCACCCATGCAATTATTTCTCTGCACAAATCCTTGCATTCCCTGGCTTGTCACCGTGAAAAGAGAAATTAGTTTACAGTTGACATCTCTGGTAAAATCAAGATTGAATAAAAAAAGACAGATACCTCTGTGGGTTAATTCAATTGCTACCGGCTCTGTCTGATGTTGTAGCACCTTGTGACTCATTCAGAGTCCTGAGGATGCTGATTTAATTGACTGTGGTTTACAATACACTGAGCTGTATCAGTGCTTCCACTTCTCTTCTCCTGTGTTTGTTCCTGCAGTGGCACTACGGTGCCACAGCCATGGGCAGACTAACAGTGATGAGGCGACTGGCCTTGTATGTCAGAAGTTGCAAGTTAAAATCCTTGGTAGATCGTTGTCATTGTGCCCTTGATAAAGGTCCTTAATATGAATTGCTTCAGCATATAACAAGCAGTATGAATGGATAACATGGAAAAAGCTCCTAATATGGTTGTGGCAAAGTAGCTCACTGATAACACTTAAAGGTTTTCTTTATAAAACTATAGATGAACCAGGGTAGAATGGACAGGAAGTTTCCCTACAGAAAATGCTGCCAGGGTGCAAACTAGTCAAGAATAATTGTTTCCCAAGCCTCTTGAATTTGCTTGCTTAGAAACTGCTTTTATCCATGTCAGCCTGCACTATTCATTCCCATGGCTGGGTATTTATTATAGTAAGGCAGGCTAAGTAACTTGAACAATAGCTGTTCCCCAATCAGTATTTCAACATGCAGTGTTCCATTATCAAGACCACTTCCTCAATGACTCCACCACACTGCTGCCATACTAATCCTATCATAAAAATCAGAATCATTCTAATGGGTCCTTGTCCAATCTCAGTTAGGATACCTGTTTTTGTGTGTGTGAGAGAGAGAAAGATAGTGGGGAAAAAGACAGACAGAACAAGAGCAAGAGAGAAAGAAAGAGAGAGACTCCTCTGTAAAAATGTACAGAAGAAATCCTGCAATCATTTCCCAAGTTTCCCTTCAGCCTTGCAGATGTGAGACTGGGTTGGTTGTCCTGTTGTTGGCGATGAAGACTCCCAGCAGAAAAAAGAAAGTAAAAAGAAAAGTGAGTGCACATTTTTTTCTGGCAGTTAAAAAAGTTCCTCCGGAGAGTTGCACTATGCTGTAATCTCTCTGTAGCCAAAGGGACATTAACTTGCAGCTGAACGCGGCACTAAATCGTGTCTGCAAGCTGCCTCTTCCCCACCACCAGACCCCATCCTGCCCATTTGGGCAATTTGGCCCTGTAAAATACATTAGTCGAATAGGATTTAAGGCAGATGATGATGTCTGCATTAAAACACTTACATAACCACTTCTGACATCCTTCCAGAGGTGCCGCTGGGGTTTTTTTCTTCTTTTTTTTGCCAGGATGCATTCCACAAATTCTCTATGGTTCAACAGCAATACTTTTTTGAATTCTTTGTATAACTCAACAGTTTTAAAGTGAACAAAAAATATGTGCATGCACGCGCGCACACACATATACTAGACAAATAAGAATGGCTTATTTATTCCAGTGTTACACAGAGTACATGTATAAAAATGAATATACTGTAAATACAAACTATACATGACACCAGAGCTGACTCAAAGAAAGACTCTTTCAAAACTGCTGGGTTCTGATCATAAAATATCAGACTTCCAATCTGTATTTATTAGGAAAATGAATAATTGGAACAAAACACATGTAGTCTATGTAACTCTGAATAAACAGGATACCTGTTTTTGTCCACTGTTGTGGAATTTTTTCCATGGCTTTTCATCATACACAATGAAACATTACATTAAATCCTACCTAAAAACATTGAATTTGACATCACGCTTCTGAACATCCCCCACCCCCCAATTATGCCAAAAGCGCTAAATAAAAATTGAATGGATCTACCATTAATCTGGTAGCATTAAACTGCAAGAGGATAAACATAGAGGACGTTGTATCTGTATTCATTAGATGTACTGCACTGTATAAAAATGGCCTGTTAAAAACATCTCTTAGAATCACTGACATTCTGAAACATCTGCCTGAAGCTTGCCTTTTGAACTGTTCAGGGGGTGGAGCGTCCCATTGGTGATGGCAACTACTTTATTGCAGAGTGATGTACGTATATGTTGAAAAATAAATATGCATAAAAACATGAAAATGCTTCATGATGAGACTTTTCATCGTGAGTCATTAAAGATACCATGTCACTTATGGCAGAGGGTAGGGGATCCCTAAGGAAGTTCCAAACATGGCCTGCCACCTAATCATCCCCCAGTTTAATTGCAGCCATAATTCCCCAAACCCCACTTCAGCTGATGTGTGTTGAGTGTTCTGGCACAAGAACTGGCTGCCATGCATCACCAAGGTGGGTGGCTGAGGTGTGTTTTTCTCCTTCACTGTAAAGTATAAAGATCAAATATTATTATTATTATACATCATATTTCCTGTGTTCATCACTGTATCAAGACTGGTCTTGAACACCTCAGGGGCCTCTTCTTCTACTATGAAAGTCCTTTTGAGCTATTTCAGGCTTTAACAACTCTCTGTGTGAAAGTCAGTGGAAGTCTTCCTAGTGCGAGTGCAGCGTTTACCATCAAATAATACCCACCCTTGCCCCCTTTTTCAGTTGACAGAACTCAGCTTGAATTAACTTCACGGAGAGAAAAGGGTGATGCATTTAGGACAGCAATGTAACAAGCTTGTCCTTTTACATTTGCTTGTACAAATGTAAGCTGCTGAGAATTATGCAAGTTGCTTTGGACAATGGCATGTGCCAAGGAAAATATCTTTTTTTTCTTCTCAAAACATCCTATTGCATTGTTTAAATACACAAGCCTGAACTAGATTATGTTATCCATTTTTCTGAATCCTCCTCTATGATCATGAAGAGATTAACTATCTAAAGACTTTATTTGTATTTGTATTTATTTTTAAGTAGGGAACCTGGTACCAGATTTGTTGCCCTTCTTATACTTAATACTATTGTCATATATCACAGCATCCTCTTTGACTTTTTGTACTGCTTTGGAACAATGTCTACATCCAGAAACAGGAATGTTGCTGCTCTTCTGGTGACTGCATTTAAAAATATGTTTTATTTTATTTAAGATTTAGGTCCTTGAAAGAAATGCTGGCCAATGGATTAGCCAGCTGTAAGGATTCCCAAAGTGGCCTGTCTATATAGCTGCAACTTTTTTTAGTTTTCTATCCATTACTATGCTGCCATAGTTTAGTTGTTGTTAAAGTCTCTTCATGTCACCTTGACATGGGCTGAATTATGATACTGTGAAGCCATTGCACCCCTTATAATCAACCACTTACTAAATGGTGACCTGTGAATTCCTGTTCCTTCTTTTTTATTCTCCTTCACAGATACCCTGCTGCCAGACGCCAACAAGATCTTACACCCAATTCGGCGCAGACCTCACCCCACACTATGCCAGGCAACACGCAGCTTAATTTATTTTTGTTTTTTTGTATCGAAACTGTATGACCCACCAGAATAAACAAACTGGGCTTTGCACATAAGGTTTATCATTGGCTCATTAGGGAACAGATAGGGGACATTTTCCATATTTTATAGATTTTACACTTCTCTCCAAGAGTAAATCGGTTTTATGATACCCTACTATATATAAATGGTGATTATTAAACTCAGACATCTCTATCTTAAATCAAGCATGGTTGATCGTATCTCATTTCCTCTACTGCTTTCACTCTTAGTGATTTATTTTACATTGCCTAAGCATCATTGCATTGCTCTTCCTTTCAACGTATACCATTTATATTGTGCACTGTTTCTGTGAAAGGTGCACTGTATTAGATTAAACGTGAATGAATTGATCGATAGATTTTGTATTTGTTTGCCTGATTGACTGATTGGGAAAGGGCTGAGCAAGGCCCAAAGGTGTACTGCTGCATTCACTATAAAGCAGTGTTTCGGTGGGTAGTCATGTTTTGTAGTGGTTAGTGTCATGACTATGCATTTCCTGTAATGAATACCCCTATCTAGAACAGTGTTGTTAGATAAAGCCCGCTAGGTCATGAGTACAGTTACTAGAGATGGATTTGTAGTGAAGCTGAACATAAATAAACAGCTTTTCCCCCTCCCCATGTAAGGGTTATGCCTTGAATATGTCTTTACATTTAGAATGTCTTTGGGAGTGGCAATTTCATGTAAAATGGATACATCACCAACCTTTACTGTATACTTTTCTTAAAGGTACAATATTAACATTGAGATTTTTGTAAACTAGGCTCCATTCAAAAAGATTTGTGAAAAGTTAGCTTGTGTGTTAGCAAGGTACACTTCAGTACAACAATGCCGGAACTGGAAGTCATTGCAACATGCAAAGCAATATTATCAAGAATCTCTGCACAAAGCAGTTGAGCCATTATTTAGAGCCAAAATGGCAGCAACCAACAGCCCACTAAAGCGCTGTTATGGCAACCGTGTTCGGCAACTTTCTACCAGTGTCATTCACACTACACAGAGCAATAGCAGTTCAAAAACTTTGTTAGCAACTGCGTAAGTTAGGTTAGTCAGTCGATCACTTTAGGTTAGTTCTTGTAAAGGAAAAAATGTTGTACTCTTTATTTATAATAGTTGTTTGTGCTTTGGGTTGTTAATTTAGCAATTATTGTGGGTGACATCACTCACTAGATTAACTAATTTGGTTGTAGTGGTGACAGAGATCAGACAGACAGTAAATACCAATTGCTTAGCTAACAAAAGCTAGCTAAGCTCTAACTTGCTACCTAACCACTTTGTTAGCTGGCTACCTTGTCTGTTTGTGTGGACATAACACACGTTGGCATGTTAATCTGGCAAGGTAACATTAGATAGCTAGCTAGTCTCAGCTGGTTTGACAGCTGAGGTTGGGCGCTACTAGATTGCCATTAGTTAGCTATTTAGAAGTTTCTTGATATAGCTAGCTAGTTAGCTAGGTGGTGTCATGCTGGGCCATGTTTGCGACATGATTTTTTATATTCGCACTAGAAACGTTTTTACCAACAAAATAGCATGCTTTGTATGTGTAACAGATTTCTCAAGACTGAGAATTAGTATGAGACTACTATAGCTATGAAGATATTGTACAAATAAACCCCAAATAAACTCATGATGGATAACAGTGATTTACAATGTTACAACATAAAACATCATAATTTCACCAGAAACATTGTTGTTGTGAAGTTGTTTATGAAACTCTAAAGCAACTTTAAGGTAATTAGGTAAGGAAATCAGCTTACATGCTATGCAAAAAAGGGTTAGGGTTATGGTTATGGGACAATGCAGATGTGGGACTGACACGTTGTGTTTAACGGGAGAGTACTATTAACATTATAACTTGCAGGATCTGAGTTTTATAACCCCAAATATTTGTTTTTACTAGTTAAGTATAACACACTATTTACTGAATATACAACATTATGGGTAACAGCTGTATGTAAGCATGATTAGATTACCTTCCGGTGCAAAAAGTCTGGCAATTAAACCCAAACAATGTTTTAAGTGAGATAATGGTTGGCAAAAGCCAAGAAAACACATTGACTGAAGTAGACCAACATAGCTATAGCACTTATTTAAACTTTAGAAATGTGTGAAGTAGACACACTTGTGAGAAAGGCAAAGCATTTATATATGAAGGCATGATAACTAATCACATAGGAAGCCACACCTGCAACCTAGCAGCTCCCACTTTGATTCCTATGTGTGGCTAATGTTGTACCCTTGAGAAAGGTACTTCAACTGATTTGTTGGGGTGAATAACCAATTGTGTAAATGGATAACATGTACAATGTAAGCTTTTGTGTGTATTGTATGTTGCAATGGATCAATGGTCCGTAGCAAAAAATTTCAATGGGCACAGTTTCGTTGAAGCAATAGAGAGGTGAGCACGAAGACTGCATCATTAGACCACCAACTACTAGCATATTACCAATTGAGTGGAAACGTGCATGGACTATTGAATTGTTGATATATTTAGAGCATGTGGCGAGCTCGTACCGGCTTCTTTCCCCCTGGGGCGGACAGCCAATCGCTGTCCCCAAGTAGGACTCCCAGCCAGTCCCAGGCTCGCGTTCTAACCCCGGCCACACCCCTGCACTCTGGGCGAGTGCCTTTAATGGTTGTGCCACCCATTTAATTTCATTCAAAGACATGCAGCACAAAATGCTTTACACGTAAAATAAATATATTTAAAAAATAAAAAAATAATTACAGAGAGCTCCTTGTTTGTGGACATAACTAAAAGTTGCTTCCCCTGTTTTTCACAAGTATATTGATATTCACATTTGATCCCATTTAATAATTATTTCACCACAAAGTTCAACTTCCGCTGGAGTTGGTACAAGGCAAATCTTCGCAAAAGTTGGAATAGATTGAACGGAGCTGAAGTTCACACCGGACCAGCAGAACCACAACATTCCATACTGCTTCCTTGAATGCATGACTGATGAATGAATTACTTCCACTGCATTGCAGACACTTTGCCAGACTTGATGTGCACAAGGCTTAACCCACAGAAAAAAAGAGAGCTGGTGCACATGTCAGGGGTTGTGAGCTCCCTCACAATCTACCTTATCCCCTTTTTCTTTTGCAGGTAACCCCCCACTCTCCAAACAGCACACCAACACATAAGTAAAAGGTTAAAATACAATGGCTATATTTAACAATTCATTACCTGCCAGGCAGTGCAGAAGCCCCCCCAGGTGTTCCCATACACAACACGCACTAAACACTGACAATCACATGCCCGAAGACACTCTACACACCCAATTAATAGCCTTCTGGGGTAGTCTTAAAAGTGTTAGTCTGAACCCTTATTGGGCACATTCAATCCCTACACAACACCCATCCGATGCTACAGACACACAACACAGAACAAAAAAAAGCTAAAAACGGTGGAGCCCCAAGCAAAGCGGCAATGCCGATGGGGGATTGCCACAAAAAAAAAAAAATAACCCCCCCCGACATACACACAGGAAAGGGTCGCCGCCACTCCAAGCTGGTTTCGAAGAGGTACGGCGCCACCTCCACTCGAGTTGTCCCCAGTTCGCAGTCCCTTCACTGCTCCACCACAGCTCTTGGCACGTTTGCCCCGGTCGGCTCTGCGAAATACTGTTTGGATTTGGGGGGATCATAGATCCCTTAAATGATCTACAACACCACCCTCTGTTCCTCGATTCCCCTCTGCTTTGGCTTGTCCTGCAGTCTCCACCGCAGAAACTAAAGTAATGTTGCCTTTGTTTTCCTTTTCATTTCCAGGTTCCCGGACTCCGCCACAAACCCGCCATCTTCAGGTAGGTACCCTACCATCACACAATCCACCCAGACATTCACACACATCCACTAATAAAACAAAACAAAAAAACTTCTCCAAAGCAAACAAATGAAACTTACAAAACCCAAAGAAATCACTCAAACAAAAATAAACAAAGGGACTGCACTCTTCCCCACATGGCTTGCTTTCCCCATGTTTTTTTTTTCTCCACACAGGTGAGCTGCTTGTATAATACAGCCCAGCCCCAATGACCTAACCTGTGGCAGGTGCCCCACATTAGCACCCAATAATTCAATGAGGCGGCCCTGCACAGCACTCCAGGGACCGTCTCAAAATCACGCTCCAGGGAACCCTCGAAAACTGGTGACACACACATTTGTATGAATTATTTCATACAAATTAAAGCCACACACATTAATTACACAAATTAATGTGTGTGGCTTTAATCAGGGCTCCATTATAGGATTATGAATTCCATAAACTCCAGCTGTCAGCTGCAGGCCTTGTCTCTCCAGCCTCTATCTGCACAACCAGTGCCTTCACCTCTGATGCTTGTCTGGGCAGTAGTTAAGTGTGCTTCAGCTGCTCCCAATGCGAAAATCAGATCCTCTGTGCTTTCAAGATGATTTCATTCAAAAAAATCAATGAGGAAGGAAAAGTAATCCCAACTCAGGGATTGACAAATAATTGACAAATATTATTGAGTTCTTGATAAATAAAAAAGACCTTTTGGAATTTATAAATATACAAACAACTATGACATATTCATGGATGGCACCAGCTCATTCCGAATTAAGAAAATTATTGGTGACACATTTCCTGAGGGGGGAACTGTTAGGATTGCATAGGATTGTTAGTGCTCTGGATTCAGTCTGTTCTCAAAATATGGTGTGGTCTGGATCCTCAAAAGCCTGAATGCATTCCCCATCTCCATCCCCATGCTCACTGTGTAGGGATGTTCAGTTCACACACCCTCCATCTGTAGGTTACAAGAGCAACCATTACATGTTCAGAACATTTTCCTGCATATCACATTTCATTCTGGGATGCTGTGCAATTATACCAAGAACAAGGCTGTGTATACATGTGCATGTTATTTTGCTACACCAAAGGACAGCGCTTGATGACACAGCCCTGTGTACGCAACCAGCAATCCGTATGCATTTGTATTTCCACATATGCATGTACACTGAGGCTTCACTCAGGTCTGTTCTACCAGTTCACAAACAAGACTTAGTTCTGGGCTTTGGTTTAATCCTCTGGGAGTCAGAGATAATTATAAGTATCAGAGAAACTTTCTTCAGTAATATGTTGACTCATGTTGAGCAGTCCTACTGGGAAATATTAATGAGAGTACTCATTATCAGATGGTTTCCTTTTTTTGTTTTCCAGCAGTTCACGTAATTAAATTTCTACAATGATCAAGCAGAAAAAAAAGAATTAATTTACTTGGGAAGCAATTCATCTTTTTTATCTATGCTAAGGAAGTTATTTATTCATGCCATATTCCTGGTCTTATAAATTACATGTCTTGTAATACTTCAGCGGATTGTGGCCCTGCGCCATGCTTTGATTTAAGTGTATCTTTGTGCATGGTTATACCTTCTTTTTTTCCGACACTATTTCTGGCCTTATGAAAGTGTCAGCCATTATGTTTTGATAACATCACACTTATTATTACCAGTCCAGAATGATCTCATTTTGCCAAGTTCGCCAGTAATTTAAAATGAGCATCAATATTTCATGTCCTTGCTGCAGTTTTTCCTTTGCTCACCGTCAAAGTACGACAGATCCACTGGGCAAGATGGTGATAGACCCATTACGCCTAGGCTGAAACAAATCACTTCTAATGTATAATGCATGAGCAAAGTTCCAAAAAGGGCATGGAGGTAATGCTAGGCTCTGTGGAGAGACAGTCTCTTTGGGAGGGTTTTAAGCTTTAACACAATTCAGATACCAAGCCTTTATTCAGGTCAGAAAACAGGGAAGCACTGTTAATCACTTGTTGTTTCCTCATCCAAACAAACTGGCTTTGAACCTACGGTGTTTTTCACTGTCATGCCCTCAAGCAATGTTTAAAAAAAATGTTTTGCCCCTGAAGCTTTGATACACATTGAAACTCTATATTTGCAACAACTTTTGTTAAACATGAACAAAAGAGAACTGTATTTCATTATTTACAATTGCTCTAAGCTCTCATAATGTGAGGCGTTATATAAAAAAAAGAAAAAAGCAAACCCCAAATCTAATCATTGCTTCCTGTTTGAGTAGAATTTCTATGTAACCATAAAATGAGCTTTGAAATATGGTTGCCATAACAATTGCACTGGCTTCAAGCAAGAATACAAAGTTTTGATTTGACCTACTTTTTTTACTTATGTCTCAGAATGTAGTGAGTGGGAATGTAGAGTACATTGTGAAGAAATATGAAGGGCCCTCTGAAAAGGTCAAACAACCCGGTTGGGTATGGCAAGGTGATGAGGGATTTAAACAGCTGACAAGTGTTTGCACACAAGCATTAGAAAAATCTGTTGTCCAGTGTAATGGTAAAGAGTGAGCTCTGTGAATACTGAACAGTAGAATACTGTACACAATGATGAGGACAGGCAATTCAGCCTATCTAGGCTCGTCATCTACCACTTTAACACTGCGTCAAGCCTGGACTTGTGCATCCCAAGGGTCTCTGTCTCTACTTCATGACCTGTTCCAAGCTGTTCCATGCACTGGCAGCAACTCTGTGTAGAAAATACCTCTTGATATCAATGCAGAATTTACCTTAACTAATTTGTGCCTATTTTCACCTATGCCTTGTTTGGCTGAAAGAACTCAACCTGAAAAAATATTTTGTAGTTCACTTTGTTAATCCTTGTTATGTATTTAAAAACCTCAAACAGGTTTGTGAACGTCCACTAAAGAATGTGATGTCAGCCCTAAGAGCCTGAATGAGAGTGCAATTAGTTCCCTTAGCTTGGGACCCTGGTCTTTAACCTAGCACACTAATCTCCCTTTGCATCTCTTATTGTGCTGTATGGTTGATGAAGTCTGTAATTCAAAGCTTGCAGTAGACCTACCCCCATTACAGCAACACACCAAGTGTCAGTCCTAACACAAAGTTGTGACAATCATTCCTCATAGTCCTTAAATAGTAATATATAATAATATAATATATATGCCATTTAGCAGATGCTTTTATCCAAAGGGACTTACAGTAGTGAATGCATAAATTTTTCAGTATATGTGGTCCCAGTGGGAATCGAACCCACAACCTAAGCATTGTTAGCTGGATGCCGCTGGCCCGGACCCTAGCTGCTGGTTCCATCCCCCGCCCTGCCCTGGTATCTGGAGGGATGAGGTCCACCCCACCCCTACACTTAGGATGCCGAAGAATGCCCTTCCGGTGGTCTGTTAAGCCTCATGAGCCTCAAGGACTATTTGTTTTTGTTTTTCTCTGTATCCCACCATTTTCCAGGAGTTCATCTCGACCGCCTTTTAAGGGGTCAGGGAATAATTTTCCAGTTTCCCACATTGGCTTCAATCAAATCAAATCAAATCACATTTATTTGTATAGCGCTTTTCACAATAGAATTGTCACAAAACGCTTAACAGAGGGGGAACCCAGGCCTAGACCCCCAAAAGCAAGCCTAAAGGCAACAGTGGCAAGGAAAAACTCCCTTGGTAGGGAGAAACCTTGGGAGGAACCAGACTAAAAAGGGGGGGAGCCCATCCTCTTCTGGCCGGCACAGGGTATGTCCAAAAAAGACCATGTCATGGTCAGTCAATGGTTTTCTTTTTTTTTAATTCCCTCTGGAAATTGCCAATTGTGAAGCGCTGTGTGACAACCTGTTTGTAAATGGCGCTATACAAAAATAAAGATTGATTGATTGATTGTTAGCACCATGCTCTACCTGCTGAGCCACACAGAACCATATAGTCCATCAAGAGTTACAACTTCCAAGTGTGGAAACAAAGGACTATTTAGCCTGGCTTCAGTACTGTAGTGAATGGGTGAATGCATGAAGCCAGCAGTATGACATGTATGCACCGTGATATAGAGTCTACCTGTGTCTGTAATTCTGTCTGAGGAAAATGTCACCACTCTTTCATGACAAAGTTCATCAACTAATGTGCTTAGTTGATTAATGTGAATACCACTGCCTCAGGCTTTGTTCCAGAATATCCCATAAATGCTCAATTGGGTTTCGATCTGGTGACTGTGAAGGCCATGACATATGAATAACATCGGTGTCATGTTCTGCAAACCATTGGCTGACTACTTGTGCTCTGTTGGGCATTGTCGTCTTCAAAGACACCCCTCTCTACAGCAAAGAAATGTTTTAGGAGTGCTCCCATGCACTGAAGATGATCACTCAGTACCATCAATTAATGATGGACATCGAGATGCCTTCTAAGGGTATGTGTTCAGCCAAACCCTGGCAGGAAAATGTGCTCCACCCATTACGGAACAACCGGGACCCTTCACTGTTGGAGCACTGTTGCATTTACAATTTTTATTTACTACCTGTATGTATGGCTAAACAATGGTGCCTATGTTTCCATTAGGTTTAGCATCACAATAAGGTTTTGTGCATATATCTCAACAGACTTCAGCAAAGCAAAAAACCTCAACTAAACCAACCTTCAGCATACAAGCGAAACTGTAATTTAGCCTGAAATTATTATAAGCATATATGATTATATGATTCCTAGCATAATAGAACTATATGACTGTTATCAATGCCAAAATATTTGTATTTATTTATTTTCTGATACAGTTGTGATGGGGGGCAATACAGCACTGAGGATCACCGCCTGACAGCACCTCAAGTTCCCATCACATTCCAGGAAGAACCACTTTACAGAGTGACCTGTATGACCCCAAGAAGAGCGAGCAGCAAATGCATGACCTACTACAGATCATTAGACAGAGCTGGGTATTGGTTTATCCTAGCTAAATACTATTACAGTATCTGTTTATTAGCTTTGTAATTTGCTGTGAATGATACCATCTACCAAATAAATAACTAAACTAATGATGGTAAATATAACAATAATACACTCACACTTTCTTGTAAATCATGTCTTTGTGTTCAAAGGAAAGTCAAAACTTGTCTGCTATTTTGAATAGCTGCTGAGCATGTAACATAAAGTGCTTGTAATTTAAAACTGAAATTCAGGCAGTTGTAGTTGTTGCCAAAAGGAGGAATCAATGTGTGTGAAAATGCTGCATAAGCTCATGCTTTATGTGAGTGCGGTTTCATCAAGTCTCACTGGTCTCCTAAAGTTGCTCCTCTGCAGTGCGAGTTTTCAATTGGCTTGCTAACTTTTTTTCCAAACAGCAGAATCCTCATGATGGAGAATCTCATAAAAAATAAATACAGCACACGCACGCACACATAAATCTTCAAATTTAAGCTCCTACACTTGAATGATAATGCAGATGAGCGGACTAATGCCTACATTACCATATTCCTCTGCTTTTAGACTTTATTAATATAGGGCTGGTTCTACATATAATTAATAGGTCTGCTACTTTGAATAATGAGGACAAGGGTCGGACAAATGATTGTTATGTCTTTGCTACTGCTAAGATGAAAAGCATTATTACTTGGGATGCTAAAATATCTGCAGTTCAAGCCTTACTTATTGGAAATATATACTGTACTGATATACCTTTAGTATTATGTATTTATTATATGTCATTTGTAGGCACCCTTAATGTGAGAATAACTCTGACCTAGATTTTAACATATGTTATGATCCATTTATGCACCTACAAGTATGTTGAAGTGAATGTGCCTTTATGAAGCCAGTGCCTTTGTCAAGGCTGCAATAGCTAGACCCGAGTGCCATCTGGTTATTAGATAAGCTCCCTAAACCTGTATGCTGCTTTTACCCTAACTTTTGACTTTAGTTCAAAACATTGTTTTTTTTCTTCGGAAACACGGTTTGGCAAGTTCAGCAACCACCTCAATGAACTCGTCAAAGTGGGCAAAAAAAAGTTGCTCTTGCATTTATTTGTAAAGTCAAAGTTGAGGACAAATGTTGATTCAATCCAGGCATAATCTGCAAGCACAGCGATCGAATGGGCATACAGTACGTGCCTCATTGTGAAGGATCTGTTTTGCCTCAGGCCATTCTGCACCGTGGGGAGCTCCAAGTCTCATTCTCCTAATTGAGAGCTCTTGGAGCAGGACCAACAAGAGGTCAGCAGACAGGTCTTCGCCTTGCGTGGACACTTGATTGGCAGTCAGGGCAATACAGCTCCACACAAGGTGTCTTCAGCCTCCCAGCATTCAGCTCCCAGATGGTCTGTTGGCCTGCCAGGACCCTAGCTCTCCACGCCCAGTTGCTCACAGAGGGCACCTATGCAAATTTACACAACAGTATCCCACTGACTACATCTGTCAACTGTTCTGTTGCTGCACATGCAAACAGATTTGTTTCCTTCGTGAATAAGCAACAACATCGAATCTGCAAATGGTTATTCTTAATTCTCTTTTCAAACAGAAAATGAGAGTTGCTCTGAAGTGCACCCACATTTCAGCTTTTTCATGTTATGACTATTCCTTTTCATTATTCATAACTTTTAGTTCATCCTTTCAGTTAGCCTTTTTTTATTTCCTTGCAGTGAAAACTAATGAGAAACTCCACCTGTCATAAGTGGGTGTTTTGCCTGCTCCCTCGGGCTCTCTCCAACATCATTATTTGATGAAATGGTATCGTGTTCCTCACAACCTTTGTCCACACGATCCAGCGCTGAATTATTCAGCGGCAGGAGTGGAGAAGGGCGGGCGCTGGGTGGCTCTCGCGAACTGGGGGCCGGGGAGTTGCCACAACCTGCCACGGGCCCGAGCCACACATCAGACGGCATTCTGCGCAACACTCCCGGCAATCAACCTCCCAGCGCCATGACAGAGCTCCAGAGGAACCCAGGTCCACGGAAAGTGAGGTTCAAGCTCGCCTCATCCTACAGTGGCCGAGTGCTGAAGCATGTTTATGAGGACGGCCAGGAGCTTGAGAGTCCTGGGGAGAAGTACCCCCACAGTTTTATGCACGGGAAGATCCCCCGCCATCTGGAGATGGAGCAGCTCTATGGCTTCCAGGGCCTACAGGATCCTGGCCACTACCCCCCCACTGGGCTGATCGCCCAGAGGATAAATGTCTACAGGGGAAACTGCAGGCCCCCAGCTTACGGTGAACTGTCAGAAGAAGACTCTCAAGTGAGTACCAGCTTGATTCTCTTAGCAGAAATGTCCAACAATAAGGTGGCCCATGGTAGAAGGTGCATATTTGATTGCAAACACCAAAGCCCTGCTCCTGTTGGCCTTTCTGTCAAACACTCTTCATGGTTTTTGAAAGACAAATGCAGCTTCTGTTCTGTGTATGTCCTGAGCACAGACTAATGAGCAACAGATTTCAATCAGATCAATATTTGAACATCCCAACCAATGATAAATCTGAAATTCTGTTTCTATACTTTACTTTATTAAAATATTTTATGTGCACAAATGTTGTACAGATGCCAGACTGGAAGTATTGACACAGCTTGGATGATGTACAATAAGGTGGGGACTGGGACAGCTATATTTAACAGATTATGTTTGTGCCCAAGCAAAGTTCCTCTCAATATGTCATAGCTGTCACATTATATGATAATTACAATTAATATGTAATTAGAGCTATTTAAGTCACAGAGAGCTAGACTGTATTTGAGTTTAAGACTTGTCACTTGTATTTCAATATCTCAGGTGCAGTATGCGGTATGCATCTCCATTTGATTCTGAGTGTTTTGCATTTGTGTCTTTCAGTCGCCAGTTCTGGACTTTGGGAAAATAATCATCTACACCAGCAACCTGCGAATAATCAGATCCCCCCAGAAGAAGGGCGACAGTGTGAAAGGCCGAGAGGGCGGGGACGATTGTTCGCACAGACAGGAGGGAGGAAGCAAGCCGAGGAGGCGTGCTTTATGTGCTCACAGGGAAGAGAAAACGCAGAACCCAATGCACCAGGTATTGCTGACCAATCTCATCTCATGGCCAGGCTTTTGGAAGACTTTACTTTCAGGCAGCGTGTCATTACAGATCTGATGGCAGCGCACAGACAACAGATACCCAGTCTTTCAGACTCTAAGATTGTCCCGCTGTCACTGAAAGTTTCTCAGAGTTGATTGACATTCTCTCTCTCTCCCTTCCTCACTCTCTCTTATTTATGCAAGTGTAACAGCACCTGCTTATAGGTGTAGGTTTATGTAAGTGCTGCCTCTTCTCTAACTTTCGCTAATGTTGTGTGTTCTCCCTCTTGTGGTCGTGCACGGAATTGTTGGCTGATTGTGCACCGTTTTGTCATGCTGCAGGACGTTCCCAGCTGCCCACAGTGTGGAGGCTCTGGGTGTGCCCCCTGCTCTCTGTGCCATGGAAGCAAGCTGTCTATGCTGGCCAACCGTTTCAATGAGTCCATCAGAGAGTTGCGGTGCCCCGCATGCGTCCCGGACGGCCTACAGCGCTGCCAGTCTTGCACGCAGTAGAGGCACAGAAAGCCCTGCAAGCCTGACTGACTGTGCACTGTGATGCTAAGATGCAAGAAGACCAATCAATAAAATAATAATAATAATAATAATAATAACAATAATAACTGTATGTATTATGCAGAAGTAGATGTTAATGTTGAGTATTTGTAACAGTCATTAGGGAAATGATGCAACTGACAAACATACAAGCAGACTGAAAAAGACAAGGGGCTTTATTCAATAAAGCATCCAATTTGAGGTCTCACACATGCACACACATGCAGACACACACACACACACACACACACACACACACACATGTGCACACTCATGACACACACATGCACACAAGATACACACTCGAGACGCACATGCACACCCACACAAGATGCACACTCACAAGTGCAAGCATATGCAAGCACATAAGTACAATTTAAATCTGTATGCATGCTATCTTCATAGAAAATTGTGCATGTCCCTTATTGCATTAGCTCAGACCCAGCAATATCCTTACTCAGTAAAGATCTTCATGTTTCATTCCTGTGTTTCATTATCAGTCATAAAACAGCATTGGTACCCCATAAAAGACTGTTATGTGTCCATTTATTTCATTAGAACACAAGACAAAGCAGTAGCCCTGTGATAAAAACAATTACTGAATGTATTGACTGAATTAATTAGCATACATAAAGCAGTCTGGAACCACTTGAGGACGCTGAAGATCTGTTGGATGCATGGAGCAAAGGAATCAGGTCTGTTTCCACATGATGAATACATCAAATTACATCAAATGTCACTGAACACAAGCTAGTTTTTTTTACAGGCTTTCACATAAACATATACAAGATAAAATGAAAACAAAATACATTGAGCTCAATTAAAATTAGGAAAATAATTCCCTTATAGTTTAAAATAAGTATAGTTTTTGTATGTTTTTCATTTTGTTAAAATGACAAATAAAAAAATGCATAAATGCTTGCTTAAATGTATTCCTGAAAGCAAAACTGTTTGAGCATGGCTTTCTCGCAGACCTTCAAGGACGGGCTCACTGCTGCCTCCCACATGACCTGGTGGCCACAGAATTTCCACTGACATTTTTTCCAGCCACTGCTGGCACTATCTCTGACTGCATGTACCCCCCCCCCAAAGGCTACTTTCCATTCAGTGTCATCATCTCATTTCCATCAAATAGTCTCCTATGAAATTTCCATGGATCGTTGTTGTCATGGTGCTTTATAATGGCTGACCATTTACCTTAAGAAGCCCAGCCGTGGGTGATTGTGTATTAGTCTGTCTATCTCTCTCTTTCTCTTCAGGTGTTCAAAAAAATGTCATTTTTGTTGATGCATGAGATTTACAAGGCTTTATGGCTTTGATCATCCCCACTGATATGCACTTAAAATGAGTCAGATCTTAGTTCTTCTCAAGTCGATCATGTTTGAATGCCTGCCAAAATATCAGCAACAACAAAACAGTACGCTAGATAAAAATGTCATTCTAATCCACAGATCACTGCTATGCTTTGCACATTTCAAGCCCAGTTCAAGGTTCAAGATGAATGCATTTCAGTAAGGGGCATCTGAAAATGTCTGACATGTTTTATTGCCTTACTTAGAGCGCTATGTTATAAGCCTACAAGGTCCAAACAGCCTTCCTTACACCCCACAGAATACATTATTTACAAATATTGGCTGTACACAGAAAGTTTAAGAATGTACATTTATTCATTTTAAACAAATATGAATCATTCATCACCTGCAGCAGCATATGGGGAATACTTAAAATCCATGGCTTTTAAGCACCAGAAATAGATCTTCCTTTAACTTATTCATGGTCTGTATTAATGTGGATTTGCGTTTCTCTCCTGGAAGTCGTGGCTGCCTGTGAGTCTCCAGATTAATCTTTTCAGTGATTGATAGCAATTCTATTTTCTGTGAGCTATAGCTCTTCTCAGCTTCGAGGAAGGTGTCATTACCAAACTAACTAACTAGTCTAGTGATTGGCCAGTGCAGTAACAATGCTTTACCACTAGACTAGCATCACATCCATTATCAGTGCCTGCTCAGTTGCCATTTGACCTTAAGCTACACCTTCAGCGTTCACAAAGCTGTCTCTCTGTATAACGGTTCAATTGACTGGCAGGAACTGCATCAGAGCGCCAGGCTTTCAGGGCCTTGGCAGTAAACAGAATAGTTATTAGGGGGGTTCATGCCAGCACGGACATCTTTACTGGTTTAAATGCCATCTCTGCGAGCGAGATTTGCATTCAAAAACAAACATATTATGAGAACATCTACAGTACAACAGTACTACAGTACAATAAAAATAAGATTTGTTCCTCTTTTGGGAAGGTTGTATATGTTGTTACTGATATATTTACAATATATGATTTTATTACTGTCTATGACTAACAATTATTGGTGTACCTGTTGGGAGATTTCATGGAGTAGAGCCAGTTAAAGGTTAGACAACATGTACGAATGTTCTGTTGACCTGTACTTATGGCACACTGGTTCATTTACTTTATATGAATCCTTTTATGTCTCATAAATTATTTATAGGTTGGGGATGTCACTGTACAACAATGTGACCTAAAAAAGTCAGGGACACACATCTTAGGAAAAAAAATCTCACATACAAGTCATTCTTTCTGTTTGTATTTCTATGGTCCTAAGGATAAATGAACAATATAGGCACAAATGTAATAAGCTACAGACCTGATCCCTAAAAACTGGCTATACGATAATGAGTAAAAATGAGTGAACATTCTGAATAGTACATTTACCTGTTGTGTGACTGTATTTCCAGGACCTGAAACAGAGAATAAGGTACTTTTGGAACAATAGCCTGCAGACCCAGAATGTAATTGAAACATATATATATATTTCTCAGGGTGAGATCAGCCAGTCACCAATCTAAATGGCTGAGCTATGCATATTCTGTTCCCTTCTCCGCTCATGTCTTGAAAACACGGCATTAAGCATTGTCTTTCAACCTAAAACCAAAGGGTCTGAAATGACTTACTTTTAGAAACAAGGCTTTGTCATTTGCCGCTGGTTTCGCCCACTTTTGCACAGACAAGTGCTGGCATTAAGGATAAATATTTCCTGCATTTAGGCACTCTCTTGAAATGGCATGAGAAATAAATTAAAAAACACTTCATTGCACTGCTACCATCTAGCTTCACCAGTAAGCAGCTCGCTCATGCAATGATATAAGAGGGAGCATGATGGGGCCTTTGTGTGTTTATTGTTGCATGACAGTGGATCCACTCAGCTGTTCCAGTGGAATACTATGAAAAAGCAGATACAACGTGTGTCCAAACCCTTTTAAATCCTCTTCCCACTGATCTGGAAAACATTGTCTTGGCAAGATTGAACTGAGATATTTATTGTTAGGTGGTGGCAGCAAAGTGTACACAATTAGTAGGTTTTGTTTTCAAAAGAGTGTACACCAAGCAAGCAAGTATAGTGGGAATTGTTGTACATATCCCATACTTGTATATTAAGCATTTATCATTTTTTTCTGGGGTCCAGATGACTTGTGAACTGGTAGCCCTTGAAAAAATAGGCATTGCTCCCACAGGCTTTTATCTGAACATAGCCATAGCCAGAGTGTAAAGATATCTTCAGCTTAAAACAGCTTCAGCATTGACCTCATGAATGTGCTAGGTCAGTATATCATTAGTCACCATGGTGATTTGCATTGTATAGTTTCCATACAGCTGAATATATCTGCTTAAATGGTTCAGGTTAAATAACCTGGTTAAGCAAAGTACAACCTGGGATTAAAGCTTGCATATATCACAAAGCCAAAACAGCAAGAGATCTACAGGATGAAGCAGTGTTTCCTCTGATCACAGGGCACCAGTTAATAAATCAACATTTAATAATAACTGAAACCAATGTCAACCTCAGGCTTGATCTGAATGTTCCATTGCAAATATTAGAGTGAAGAGCTTAAAATGCCTTGTTGCAATAGTGAGTCCCAACCTACCGGAAAATGTCTCTCATCACAAGGATGAGGCCTGTCTTTGTCCAGGTCCTTGGAAAACAGAACAGAGTAGATATATTTTCAGGAACAGGGAAAGAGATTCAGAGCTCAGAGAATGTGTGCTGGGACTCTATATTCATCTAATCAATCAGTGGTGAACAGGAAGTCCCACCCGACACTCCAAGCTATTCGTCAGATTTGATGTCACACATTTATTGAACCTGAACATAACAAGTACATTCAATGGTAGCTTTGCTAGGCTTTTAAAATGCACAATTATTAATTCTGAATGGTCTGTAGAAATGTGATGACAGATTGTTCAATGAGGGACTGGTGTGAGTCTACGAGCACAAAGACTGGTCCAAGGTGACTCACTCAAAGATATTCTTTTCAATACTTCAATTTGGAAGTCTGCTATGAGGAACTAGAGAAAGATCATGAGGCATCACCCTGTGATTATTTGTTTAGCTTGTTTCCAAATACATGTTTATCTTCTCTTTATCTAGTACTTGTGAGGGGTTTTGTTTGTCCGGGGTGAGCAGTGTTGTACCGTGGCACATGATGAAATGTTGACAGCTGTCTGGGTGGAAGCAGGAATGCACTTCTGTCTACCTCCACGGCTCTGTTATAAAGGCTTGTCTCAGCCAGGACTGACGTGGATCACACTGCCACTGGAGGAAAAGCAGGAGGAATTAAATTATATCTGTTTATTTGCATTCTGATGCAAATGTTAGGCAAAAAAGAAAATAAAGAAAATAAGGGATTTAAACAGGGTAGAGGTGGTGGTGGGTGTTACACCTACACAGCAGCTGCAGAGGCTGAGATCTGATACAGCTGAGATGTATATTAACACAGAATATGTGTCTCGTTTCATCAAAAATAGTTTGCCAAAATAGTTGCTTGCAAGGATGTGGAACATAACACACATCAAAATACATTTTCATGAATGCAGCTTCATTCACCTCTCAGTTAGCTGCTAACTCTGCCAGTCAGCTAGTTATGTAGCCACCACTCTGCAAGTTAATTCTCTTGATCCACTTTTCAGCTGACAATGTTGCTAACATTAATCTACCACTTCGAATGACAGTCTTGTACTCTGCCTGTCTGTTTAGTGACCGCAGAGACTCACACACACTCATCCAAAGATTCAAGTGCTCCAGACGCTTGTCAAATTGACACATGTGAACCTAGTACTGTCTCTTCCATGTTTTTAGTTCAAAACTATTTCTGGGATATTTTCAACAGAAAATAATATTTTATCACTTTAAAAAGTGGTGGGGACAAAATCATCCCTTTAAAAAAGTTGGGGGGGAAGGGGGTTCATGTCCCCGTCATCCTCAGTGGGGTCTACACCCCTGATCCAAATACGTTTTCCTCATTCCCTAGCTTTGTCTACTTCTCCTTGTCTACCTCACAATAGTCAGAAGTAGACGAGGGGTAGAGAATGAGGGAAATGGGGGAAAGGGCTTTTAGTTATACATTAATGCTCCATGGTCAAGAACATTAGGTTTAATTAATAAAGGGTGTGCAGGTGGGCCCCCTGAAATGCAGTGCTCACTTACTGGCAGTATATGACATACAACAAGCTGTTTAAGGTCTTCACTCTTTCACTCTATCTTACATTATTCATTTGTTTTACAGACACCCTTTTCCAAGGAACCTGACACAGCTCAAATATTATTTATTGATACAGGTAGAAATGTATTGTAGACATCCAGGTTAAGCTACCTGGTTAGGTATCATCAGTGGGTGTACCCTTGGCAGGAAAGCCTTTAACCCTCTGATCACAAGTCCTCTTCCCTAGCCACTGCACCACACTGCACTCATCCCATTGATATTTCAACCATGTCAGTTATTTGTTTGCTTACAAAAACTGTGGAAGAAAAACTAGCATCTCTAGCAAGTGAAAATATAAGTGTGTGTGTTTGTGTGTGTGTGTGTGTAGTGGGGGAGTAATACAATTCTGACTATGGTATTTAATTTGAAATCTGGCTAGTGGACACAGTTGCCCACTTTGATCAACAGTACAGTTTGATTGGTATAGCGTTTTCTGAAAAACATTTTCATGGCTGCTACCATTAGTTCAGATATACACTATTTATTTATGTAGGCTAATTTGGCAGTGCTTACCTCATTTAGTTTATTTTAAAGAGCATGAATTACTAGAATAACTAGGGCTTTAGCTTGGGGAGGACGTTAGAGAAAACGAACCTGGATGGTAGTGTAATTGCTGCTTACAAACTATTTCTCGTCTCGACCCAGTTTGATCATTTCATGGTCAGCAAAAAAGGCATCAACATCAGTTAGGCAGCACATTGGGGTATGTGTCAATACAAATATTAGGCCCTGTGCAAGTTTCGTGTGTGATCATTTGTTTGCGTTTTCGTCCACCCAGACCACCTCTTAACTCAAACGCAGGGCTTTATGTGCTAGTTTGGTGATGTTATTATTGGGCATATCAGACCAGATAGGGCAGATATACCATAAATACCCCATCCCACAAATTACTATTTTAAATACAATCTCAAAATACAAGCAGTTCAAAGTATTTGAGATTTGCACTTGCAAGGAGTAGTTCAATGCACTTGAATGGCAGAGAGAGATCATCTCTACACACATGTAGTTGTGTAAGATACATTTCTTAAATAAATATATGTATGTATGCACACACTGGTTTATGTTATGTTAAATATTAAACGTTGATTACAATAAAATGTAGGCTACATAATTGACCGGTATAACATAGGTAGATGCCTTGAGCGATTGTATAGGAGGTTGAATATGATTGCATATTAATAGAATATGAGAGGAGGGTCCTTACAAAGAGGAATACGAAAACAGAAAGAAAAAACAATGAAGCGATTTATGATTATATTGTTGAGCTAGCAGACAGGGGATCATACCCATATTTTATATTTGTAAAAGTGTACTTTATTTAAAATACGGTAATAGCCAAAATAATAATGAGAGAGTTCTGAAACAATGTTAATTGACACGGGGTGATGATATTGTTGAACAGGGGTAATGGAGTATGTAGGGGTAGGAGTAACATAATACACATTTATTTCTGTGGGACAATGTCCATCGTTGTGTAGGACAAAAAGTGAAAATGAGGGACATCTGATCACCAGAGCATCACAAGTGCATCAATGAAACCGTCTTTAATGGTTCTCATTTAATCAGTGAGGAAACTTTCATGGACTACAGCTTTTCTAGCTAGCTAACTTATTTTCTAGCTACCTTACTTTACAACTTAAATGTTATGATTGCCAGTTAAATTGCTCAACTAAAACAATGATTGCATGTCATGATTGTATTTTGTACATTGTCTATCTCTGTAATCCATCATGAGTTTAACATAATAAGAAGTTACCATGGCTAGCTAGCTACATATGATTATATTTTTTGGTTGGCCCTTTGATGCATAATGGCTGATTTACACCAGAGGTGATATTCCCGTGCCACTGTAACCAAAGTCATTCATTTTCAATGGAGAAAGGGCAGCAATGTGCGATTCTGCTGGTGCCGCTGACATCAGTGCGAATCTTGACTACCATGCCATTAGTGCAAGTTGAAAACGAAATGTATATATACTGAGACCTCAACCCAAAAAAGCAGCATGGAGAAATATCAGTGACATTGGTGGGTTCTCTGGTGCCTTTTTATAGTACAACATTATTTTACTAGATTTCAAATAAGCACTGTCATTTGTAAAAGGTTGCTAGCCAGTTTTAGTACATGAACTCTGCTCCTAAAAAATGACTGACACCAGGAGGGAACACCCACCTTATTAACTTCAATGCTGTCAGCAACAATCTAAGGGGAACTTGCCTGCGACACTATGTGGGAAATCACTTTTGGTGTGAATCGGCTGTAAACTCTAAACAGAAATGCTGGCACTGGGAGATTAACAACTGGAAATAGAACTGTCCATTTCAGTTTCATTTGTTAATTTCATTTTTCCAATAGCTGTGCCTATTTCTGGTTTAGAGCACAAGTCACACCTTGTACACCTTTGTTTTATGTTAAAGACATAGTTATTTCATGGTACTCCATAGATTTCCACACTGAAGGCGATGTGAAGGCTGATTTACACAAAACCAGAGTTGTTTTGGACATGGTCATAGTAATGTTAAGATAGTCACTATTGCACATGCAAAGCTTGCAGTTTTGTTAGTATAAATTTATCTAAAGTGATTTAGAACATCATGATTTTGTCAAGCAAACATGATGCATGACACCCTGGCCCGCGTTAACCTATTGGGCAACATGGGCCACTAGGGGGCCCAGGGAATAGCAGATTACTTTAGGCCTAAATTGAATTTTTGAATGCGGATTTATGGTGTTTTGACTGTTACTGTACATTTTGATCCACTTTCCCACCTGTAGTAGTCCACATTGTCCTGTCACAACAATCAGTGTCAGTGAGAGTGTGTTTGTATAGTCTGTTCCCTTTTGCGTAAGGACGGCTTTGTCTCGGGAGCTCGATTCTACAAGTGGAAATCGCCATCGGTCCAACTCGGTGTGTCGGAGGACTTTCATCTGTTGCTGTAGCGTCACGTGCAGAGGTAAACCTGTCGCGCGGCGCAATCACGTCGCTACATGTATGCCCGCTGTCGTTCTGCTTTAGTGAAATTAGAAAATGACCTATGCCAATTTCACGTGCGATAACATTTTGATACTTTAGTTGCTGAAATTGGCGAGAGAAACGCACTTAGCCAGAGCTATAACCTGAGATGTCCAACCAGAAAGTAATAAATTACTATTTATAATGGGTTTCGCTGCTAAAAACGATGTTGTAGCCTATTCTCCCCCAAGCAACCACCATTTTATAACTGTCAACAAACTATTTCAGATAAATTCATCTTAATTCGAGTTCGACAGAAGAAAACAAAGTGGGCTAATTTTGCATGACCGAATAGCTTAGTTGTGTTGCTAAGTAAGTAACGTTAGCTAGCTGAACAACAACAACGCAATTTAATAGCCTAATGTTCTCTAGCAAGTTGGCCTGTAATTTGTAGCAATGTTTGGACAAAAGTATTTTAAAAAAGCCAGTATAAACTTAAATTATGTCAAGTTTGCTGTATACATTCGCATTCATTGTATAATTAGATGCAGGTGTTAATGCTACATGTTGAAATTAAAACGGTAGCTTAATTACCTTACACAAAGTATGATACTTTGTCCTATAGGTGAGTAACTTTAAATCATTTATATCAATGCTTGTTTTGTTGGTGCTAGTGGTTAAACGGGAAGTGTATTGTTTTGTGCATTGCCATTTGTGGTCAAATTTCTGGTTTGTAGGCCTACTTTGTACACTAGGCTACTACTCCCTTTCATTATCCTGCCATGCTGGGCAAGGTTGGTCATGACTTGAACTTGAACTCTTGCGTTCGGGTAACAGACGTGAATATTTAGAGAGCACTGTAATATAAGAGTCGGTACTCTTTGACGGCTTTTAATACATTACAACGTTCAAAGTTTTCAATTGGAGGTCTCATTCTGTAACATATTCACTATCTACTTCTGATATCCTTTGTCATAGGCCTATTTGTCGAATTTGCGGCATGTCCTTATCGTTGCCAGGCCTGGTCACGTCAGTGTGCTTTTTCTTTTCCAGTTGAAAATCGTGGACATAGGGCCCCGGGAGGTGTGTTAGCCCTGGGCCCCGGGGAGGCTTAACGCGGCCCTGATGACACCACCTAACTAGCTATATTTAGATACTGCTAGCTTGCTACTAACAAAAAGGCTAACTACTGATAATAATGACACACAACTGTCAAACCAGCTGAGACTCGCTAGCTAGCTAACATTACCTAGGAAGAATAACATGCAAAGGTGTATTCCTATGCAAACAGACACGGTAGCCAGCTAGCCAATGTAGAGCTTAGCTAGCAAATATTGTTAGCTGGCAAGCATATTTATGTATCTTTGTCACCACAACCAAATTAGTTTGTGTAGCGAATGATGTTGCCCACAACAATTGCTATATGACTAACCCAAAACACTAAAAACCTATTACAAATACATTATCAGTATTTATTTTTTATAATTATGAGTACAAGGTCTATTGTTTACAAGAACCTTAACTGATTAACTGATTGACTGAATAACCTAGCTAGCTGCTAACAAATATCATTGAGCCACTCAGTGAACTGTGTCAGTAAATGTCATTGGGAGGAAGATACGTATGACACAGTTGTTATGGTCCCTGCCATTTTAGGTCTAAATGCTAATGATTTCCCCTTCTTTTTAAAAATAATTTGTTACAAATGTTATCCCATTTCCCCCCCAATTTAGTAGCCAATTACATATTTTTCATGTCAATCCCCCCCCTCGTATTGCGAGTTCACCGCCGTAGCCCTGTAACCGGCAGTGACAGAGGCGAAGTATCGTCTCCTCCGAGACAGCACTTGCTAAGCCTGTCGACCGTAACTCCGGTACTCCAGAGCCACTCCTATATGCAGCAGACTCATGTCGGCTTCCCTACCCCCTCCCTGGGGCAGACAGCCAATTGGCGGCCCCTAATGGCACTCCCGGCCAGAGCCGAATCTGGCGCGGCCGGTGGAATCGAACCCTGGTTGGTTCTATTTTCTGTTTATTTTATGTCTATTTTACTGTATTTTATGTGAAGCTCTCTGTACATGTCATTTCTCTGCTGTAAAGCACTTTGGGCTGCAATTTTGTATGAAAGGTGCTATATAAATAAAGTTTATTATTATTATTATTATTATTATTAATAGTTCAATGTTCATGTGTCCCTGTTGCATGTTACTGATTGTGGCATATTGGGGTTTGCAGTGTCCAGCCTGTCAATCAGCCTGCTCTCTGCCAACCACAAGAATGTCTGGAATGAGTAATGCCGGTCAAAGTTTGTGGTTGGGGGGGCAGCAGGGGGGCTGGCCCTGCCAGTTCATATTTATTGGGATGTGTCACCTCCATTCCCTCTCTTTTGTGTTTTGGTGCTTGTCAACGGTAAAGTGACGGTAGTTTTCCTTTTAAATGAAAGGGTAGGTTTTATTTGGCGTGAGCTACGGCCGAACAGTAGCTCGTTAATGAATAAACTTTTGATTCAAGAACTCAGCCCAGTCTGTTTTATTATTTAGCCTAGCTAGAACACTACATTTGGTGTCAGAAGTAAACTAAGCTATTACGGGTCATCTCTGGCTGGCTAGGACTCGGATAGCTGGCTAAGCTACGTGCCCGGTAGCTAGCTTACCGTGCAGCCGACAATGTTTCCTATGGTGAGTTTCGGAATTGAGAAAGAGGAGGTGTTAGATGGGTACGCTGACGGTGCTGGCGCTTCGATGTCGGGGGGCCTTGCTGAGGAGCTCCGGGAAGCTTCAGGGGCTAGAGCGTGCCTAAGAGAGCGCGCTGCGCGAATGGCGGCTGAGGCGGGCATGAGACCCTCTGCTTTTCGCGCGGATCCTTCTCGTGCCGGATGTGCGACGTAGGCACAGGAAGGGCTTCAGGAGGTAAACAAACATGACAGCGCCCATGTCCTCACCGCCGTTTCAGTGAAAACGCCGAAGTACTCCGGTAAGGTGGAGTGGGAAGCTTTCCATGTCCAGTTTGAACTGTTAGCCCATGCAGGGGGGTGGTCGGATGGAAATAAAGCACTCCAGTTAGCAATGTGCCTCACGGATGATGCTCTGTCATGTTTGCTATTGCTTAGCCCAGAGGAGAGATGTGACTATGGGGCTCTGGTCGGAGCCTATTTTTGTAGTTAGACGTACCTGTGTCGGGGACTTTTGCCATGTCCCTGTCACTGTAGAGGGGGTCACTTGCTCTGCCTTAGTGGACATGGGGTCCATGGAAACACTGGTGAGGCCTGACCTGGTGCCAGGCTGGACACAGTTTGAGCCCACCACTGTGCAGCTCCGCACAGTCACAGGCGAGCTGGCATCCATGAAGGGTAGAGGAGTGTTGACTTTAACAGTAGGGGGCAGGACAGTGAGTTATCCAGTGTGGCTTGCAGCAGTGCAGGACCCCTGTATTCTGAGTTTGGACTTTCTGAGGGCCACAGGCTGCCAGCTGGACCTGGAGAAGGGCACACTGTGCTTCCAGGGTGGCCCTGCAGTCACCATGGCCCCCCCTAATGTCTCAGTCTCACAGCTCACCAGACTCCTGACACAGACAGTTGCTGCAGCAGAGACTTGTAATCGTGACCCCCCCGCCCCTGCAGCGTGTGGTACCCCCCCCCCCCAGCCCCCCGTCACCTGCACACCATGGCTACCCTCACACCCCTGCAGCTGAGTGTGAAAACCCCCAACCCCTCCTGTCACCCACCCAGCGTTCCTGTCCTTCCCCCACCTCTATGACACACCTCTGTATGAACACGGGCCACACACCCCTAGCCCAGCAGCCCCAGGCAGGGGAGGAGACGACACTGTTGGCAGTGAGAGGGATTTGAGAAAATAACTGTGATGGCCTCAGCCCCCAGCAGCAGGAGCAGTTGTGGCAGTTGCTGTTGAGGTTCAAAGACAGTTTTGCCCTGTATGAGGAGGGTTTGGGCCAAACTCATCTAGTGCAGCACGATATTGACACAGGTGATGCGCTGCCCATCAGGATGCGCCCCCGTCGCCTTCTGCTTGCGCGTCAGGAGGCCGCAGACAAAGCCAATTGTGATGGTCCCTAAGAAGGGCGGCCAGTGGAGGTTCTGTGTGGACTACAGGCAGCTGAATGAGGTAACTATGAAGGACTCATACCCTCTGCCATGCATTGACGAGGCGTTGGACTTAGTCACAGGGTCTTCCTGGTTCTCCTCATTGGACCTCCGCAGTGGGTATTTCCGGGTGCCCTTCTCCATGGCGGCCAGGCCTAAGACTGCGTTCTGAACCAGCAGGGGGCTGTGGCAGTTCTGTGTTCTCAGCTTTGGACTGTGCAATGCCCCCGCCACTTTCGAGAGGTTGATGGACAGGGTGCTGGCTGGCATTCCCCGAAAGGAGTGTCTAGTCTACCTCGACAACATCCTAGCCCATGGCAGCTCCTTCGAGGCGGCCCTGGGGGCCCTGCAGCGCATGTTGGAGAGAGTGGCTGCAGCAGGCCTGAAGCTCCACCCTGAGAAGTGCCACTTCATGCGGAGAGAGGTGGTGTTCTTAGGACACATGGTTGGGGAAGAGGGCATCAGCACCATGGGGGACAAAGTGCAGGCTGTCAGAGACTGGCCCACCCCCACTGACCAAAGGCACTTCCTGGGTCTGGCCTCGTACTACAGGAGGTTTGTAAGTGGCTTCTCCTGCATTGGTGCCCCCCTGTTTTGCCTGCTGCAGAAGGACAGAGCGTTCACATGGTCAGAGAAATGTCAGGAGGCATTCAGCAGCCTGCTGAATGCACTGATTAGGGTCCCCTGTACTTGCCCCGCCTGACCCCACCTTGCCGTTTATCTTGGACACAGATGCTAGTAATGTGGGCATGGGTGGGGTGCTGGCCCAGGTGGGGCTAGAGGGAGAGAGAGGGGTGGCATATTTCAGCAGGACATTCAACAAAGCCGAACAGCGCTACTGCGTCACCCGCCGGGAGCTCCTCGCTATGCTGTTGGCTATCCGGCACTTCAAATACTATCTGTGTGGCCTGCCCTTCACTGTACGGACTGAACACTCTGCTCTCCAGTGGCTCAGAGCCAGAGGGGCAGGTCGCCCGCTGGATAGAGGAGCTCCAGGCCTACAACTTCACAATGGTGCACAGGGCTGGAGCATGCCACACCAATGCAGACGCCCTCTCCCGCCGCCCCTGTACTGCGGATGGGTGCCACTACTGTGAGCGGAAAGAGGCTCGGGAGAGAGAACTGTGCATGGAGGGGGAGGGCTGTGCTGCAGTGTGTCAGGTGGGCATGCCTGTCTGCTGTGAGCTGCAGACAGCGGATGTAGCTGAGTGGAGACAGCAGCAGGAGCAGGACACAGACCTATGTCCAGTGCTACAGTGGGTGGAGGCACAGCAGAGGCCACCATGGGAAGAGGTGGCAGTGCTTTCTATGGCAGTTAAGGGGCTATGGTCCAAGTTTGGGGCTCTGCGCCTGTGTGAGGGCGTGCTGCAGCGTGCATGGAAGGAGCCAGCTACAGGAGAGGAGAAGTGGCAGGTGGTGGTCCCCAAGGCTCTGCGGGAGACAGTGCTTGGGGCAACTCATAGAGCTGCAGGCTCTGGACATTTCGGGGTCACAAAAACTCTTCGCCGTCTCCGTCAGAGCTTCTACTGGGGGCAGTTAAAGAGGGATGTGGCAGACTTTTGCCACCGCTGCGACAGCAGCACAGCACGTAAAGGCCCCACCGGATGGTCCCAGGCTCAGCTACAGCAATTTCCTGTGGGCGCCCCGATGGAGAAATTGGCTGTTGATGTGGTGGGGAGGAACGGTGGGATCCTCCGGATGTTAGGGAGGGAGAATTGGCAGGTCCGGCTGATCGCTGCGATGTGGCCCGAGAAGCACAGATGGTTGTCCAGGGTCACTCCAAGACTCCTGGGAGACTAGGACGGAGACACTATGGAGCCTTCCATGGTGATTGAAGCATCAATCATTGGGGAGCCCTTTGCTGGGAGGAAGAGCAGCTCTGTCTTCCCCAGGTTCACCTGCAGGTGGTGGGTGGACATCCAGGCAGAGATGTCAGCCAGGCATGCAGAGATCCGTGTTGGGACCTGGGTCTCAGAAGGAGAGAAAGAGTTGTGTCATTAGCATAACAGTGATAAGAAAAGCCATGAGCAGAGATGACAGAACCAAGTGACTTGGTGTACAGGGAGAATATGAGGGGGCCTAGCACCGAGCCATGCGAGACTCCGGTGGAGAGGGTGTGGGGAGAGGAGAGGGATCTTCTCCAGGCCACCTGGTATGACTGGTCAGCCAGGTATGACATGAACCATGTCAGTGCAGATCCAGAGATTCCCATCTCGATGAGAGATGAAATCAGGATCTAGTGGTCCACGGTATCAAATTCAGCTGACAGGTCGAGGAGGAGGAGGACGGAGCTGAGAGATTGGGACCAATTGTAGAGCCTCAGTGACTGCGAGCAGAGCAGTCTCTGTGGAGTGGCCTGCCTTGAACCCAGATTGGTTAGGATCAAGCAGGTAGTCCTGTAGGAGATAGGCAGACAGTTGGTTATATACAGCCCACTCTAGTGTTTTGGAAAAGAATGGGAGGAGAGAGACAGGTCGGTAGTTAGAAGTGACAGCAGGATTCAGAGAGGGTATTTTGATGAGGGTGGTGACATGGGTGACATGACATGCTTTTTGGGGGGAGAGGGGACGGAGCCAGAGGAAAGAGAGAAGTTGATAACAATGGAGACAAAGGGGAGGATGTCCATAGCAATGGACTGGAAAAGGGGGGAAGGAATGGGATTGAGAGGGCAGGTGGTATGACGGTGAAAGTGAACAAGTAGAAGGATGTCTGAATCAGGGAGGGGTGGGAAGGAAGACAGCAGGGTGAGAGGTTTAGGTAGCGAAATGGGTGAGGGTTAGGTGCTGGAGGGGATGGGGGGAAGGAGTTACAAATGTCATTGACCTTCTTGAGAAAGAAGAATGCAAAGTCATCCGTGGTTAGAGAGGAGAGGGGTGGGGGAGGAGGAGGGGTGATGAGAGAGGAAAACGTAGAGTACAGTTGAGTACAGGTGAGTGCATGGGAGGAGTTACACACCCTTCAACCACAGTGCCCCTTCCATCGGTGTGTTTAATAATTCTGTGATTCCAAATTGGGGAGAAAAATAAAAAGGCAGAAAATTGTTACAGAAAATACTAAAAATAAGACATAATGGCAGATTTGATTTTGTTGATAATGTATGTGCTCCATGCTGATGTCATTGAAATTTCATTTCCGAATAAAGCTCTGAATAGAGCTCTAATCACCGTCTGTTTTTCCTGAAATCAGACTGCTGGATCAGTCTGTGACACATATTCACTACTTTGTTCAAAACACATTTTAAAACTGATTGCAGGTTCCCTGAAGAAAATGATTGTGTGTAAAAAAAATATAAAAACTTCACCCTTTGGAATTTTTCAAATATGATTTTCTTACTTAATGGAACCAAAATTAATTTAATTGGGATTTCTTGCCACTGATCAGCACAAAATACCCTGTAATGTAAAATAAAAAACAACTCTAAAGCTTTCTGTTAATTAATTACAAATAAAAAACTCAATAACTGAGTGCATAAGTATTCACCCCTTTTTCTAACACACACTAAGTAAACTCTGGTGCAATTAATTGTCTTCAGAGGTCACATAATTAATTTATTAGAGTCCACCTGTGTACATTTAAGGTGTTTCAAATGAATTCAAATTAAATACACCTGTCTGTGAGAGGTCTGACAGGTGGTTAGTGCATTTCCAAACAAGAGCTTCATCATGTAAACCAAAGAACATTCAAAGTAAATAGAGAAAAGGTTTTTCAAAAACACCAATCAGGGGAAAGTTATGAGAAGATTTCAAAGACTTTCAATATCCCCCGGAGCACTGTTATAAAGAAATTAAGAGAATATGGCACAACTGTGAATTTGCCTGGAATAGTCTATCCTCCAAAACTGAGCATGTGTTTGGGAAGGGCACTTGTAGCAAAAAGAAAGCCATTGTTGAAGAAAACCTTTCAAGTTTACCAGAAGACATGTGGGAGACTCTCAAACCAAGTGGAGGACATTATATGGTCTGATGAGACCAAGATTTAACTTTCTGGCAACTTTAGGCACAATGTTTGGCGTAAGCCTAACACTGTGCATCATCCCAAGAACACTGTCCCTATCGTGAAACATGACGGAAGCCTAATGCTATGGGGATGCTTCTCTGCTTCAGGGACTCGAAAACCTGTCAAAACAGAGGGTAAAATCATTGGAGCAAGATATAGACAAATATTGGTTGGAAAACCTGCTGCAGTTTGCAAGAGATCTGGAACCTTAAAGATTCCAGAAGAATATTTATATTCCAGCAGTACAATGACCCAAAACATAAAGCAAAATCCACATTGGAGTGGTTTAAAAACAAAGTAATCTATGTCCTGAAGTGGCCCAGTCAAAGCCCAGACCTCAATCCCATTGATAATCTTCACCACCGGTCCCCATCCAACCTGATGTAGCTCAAGCAATTTTGTAACTAAGTCAAGGAGCGAAAATACTCAAACAAACTCACAGCTGTAATTGTAGGTAAATGTGTTTCTACCAAGTATTAAGTCAAGGGGGATGAATACTTATGTAATACATTTTTGTCTGTTTTTTATTTGGAATTAATTAATTACATTACATTTTTTTTTTTTCATTTGACATTATAGAGTATTTTGTGTTGATCAGTGGCATGAAATTAAACCCATTTTGATTCTATGAAGAGAAGTAAAGAATATAAACTCTGAAAAATGACTGACTATATACAATATAGTAGTTGATATAAACATGTAAAATAAATTAAAAATGCAAATGAAATTATGTATAACTTGGATAACAGGGATTAACTGTAAATCTTATGATAATTAAATTATGCAAAGCCAATACAGTTTTTTGTGGATGGAAAATATTATCTCCCAAAGTGATATTCCCAGCAGCTTTGCAAACCCTTGCCAGACTGTGTGATTATAAGTTGCAGTAGTGAAGCTGAGTGTTATAGCTAAGGCAGTAGCAATCCAAAGGCTTTTATTTCATTTCACAGGGTGCTGTACACTCAGTTCTGAACTTAAATGTATAGTCACCGCCCCATGAATCAAGTCCTGTCAAAGTGATTCAATTTATATTGAAGAAAAAACCCCAATAACAAACCAAAAACCTTTCACCTACTGTAGATATACCATTATGATGATATAGAGTTGTGATGAGACAGCGAGGCTTCCATGGGTCCAATAATGGGTGGAGCTACCGTGTTCCATCAATCACTGACTCATATGAACCAATATAAGGGCTTTGTTCTCCAGAGAGAAACAATATTTTTTATTCAAATGAAGTGAGTAACTGATGGCACTGATGATACATCACCACTTACTTTCAGTTTCTCTTGCCCATCGCTAATAAAGACATCAACGTTAGTAACTAAAGGCTGTTTGTCAATTCATTTTGTTATTTATTCTGCCCTTTCTTGCTCATTTTGACATATAGAAAAAATCTATTCAGTCAGTGATAAAAATGTTTTCATAAATGCTTTGATTGGTGGACCACAGATATGATATGGAGCCTATAACATGAGCTATGGACATCTGCTGTTTGCAGCAGCACTCAGGAAGTTTAATGGACAAGAGTTGGGGGGTCTAAAGCCTTATGCAAGCTCTCAAGAGGAAACAATGTACTTTGTTAATGGCCACTTTGAGGGCTCACTTTGTATCAAATTGTTTCACGCTCTTCTGAACGGCCTGCATCTAATTTGGAAACCAAATGTGTGTAGGCTGGGTAGCAGGTGGTCTTCTGTCACAAGCCTTTAACATTCATCTGAAAACCAGCAGCACAAAATGACTCCACCTACAGTCTGTCAAGTCCATGTTTAACAAACCCCAATTCACAGCAGAGAGCTCCGTTATGTACCACATCAGCATATTAAATTGGTGCCTATTAGATAGCCTATTAGTTGGGATTTTTAAATGTTTTTTTTCTTCAGTTCACTTTCAATCTGGTTAAAACCTTCGGTTTTTAAAAGCTCCCATTACATGACCTCTGTGGGGATTTTGAAATAATCACAGTGTTTATATAATGCTTGCATGGAATCACCATTCTCCTCCTTATGCTGTTCAAGGACCAATGTATTTTATTTTATGACAAAGGACAAATACTATTTAAAGTCCATACATACATTTTTATTAAATGAGTGAAAACCATTAGTAAGAGAGTAAGATCTACAGTGCTATACAGTTTCTCATCAAATTGCAACATGTTAGACTATTAAATGGACCAGTGCACTAATGAAGATGCAGTGGTTTCATGTGCCATGGTTTTTATTCAAATTGAGATTTTTGGAGTCTCCGTTCAAAATGAATGGTGAAAGGTTAGCTTGTCTGTTAGCAAGGTACACTTCTGTATAACAATGCTGGAAGCTGGGAGCCATTGCAATACCCAAAACCATTGTTAAGAGCCATTATTTAGAGCCAAAATGAGAGTGACCAGCAGCCCACTGAAGTGCTGTTATGGCAACCACGTTACTTCCTCCCATTGCAATGACATTCACACTCCTACGCAGAGCACTAGTGGTTCAAAATAACTAGTGGTGTTAGCAGCTACCTAATTTAGGTCAGTCGATCCACATACTGTAGGTTGGTTCATGTAAAGGATAGTACTTTGTATTCTTTACTTATAATTGTCTTTTTTCTGTGTTTTGGGTTGTTCATATTGCAATTGTTGTGGGTGATATCGCTCGCTAGACAAACTAATTTGCTCATAGTGGTGACAGAGATCAGACAGTAATGCCAATGGCTTAGCTAATGATAGCTTGTAGCTATTTCTAACTTGCTATATAGCCACTTGCTAGCTGGCTATGTAACATCTGTATCATTAGATTACCTCCCAGTGAAACACAATGTTTTATGTGAGTGATAATGGTCCTGCAACACAGTCCTCCAACGCACAATGCTTTGATACTGCTACAGTACTGTAACTATGTTGATCTACTTCAAACAATGTATTCAACACTGGGTAGGCTGTTGAAGATTAAATAAAACTTTCTCTTTGAATCAATAACCAAATAGATTATTATGAACACAGGACTTAATTTCCAGAAAACAATTAGATTTGGTTGCTGTATGTACTTAAAATCGACCAATTATGTGCCTTGTTATTTTCTTTTCTTTTTTGTAGAGACATCTCAAGGATGATCAAAGGGAACAGGATGCATCTGAGCTCAATTTCGAGTGTCATAGTAAAGGGTCTGAATACTTATGTAAATGTGATATTTCAGTTTTTTATTTTGAATACATTTGCAAAACTTTCTAAAAACCTGTTTTTGCTTTGTCATTATGGGGTATTGTGTGTAGATTGATATTTTTTAAAAATTTAAGAGGTAAGCTAATTGATATCAGGTGGTTCCGTTCATTGGTTAGAGCAACTATCTGGCCCATAGGACCAAGAGTTGACTATGTCTATGACATGGCAGGCAGTGTAGTGTAATGGTTAGGGAGCTGGGCTTGTAATGTTAACGTTGCAGGTTCAATCCCCAGGTGGGGCACTGCCGTTGTACCCTTGAGCAAGGTACTTAACCTGAATTGCTTCAGTTAATACCCAGCTGTATAAATGGATTGTATGTAAAGAAATGTAAACCGTAAGTCACTCTGGATAAGAGCGTCTGCTAAATGCCTGTAATGTAATGTTGGTTTTTATTATATCATCAACTCTGCCAGCTGCTGCTGAGGGATTTCAATGTTATTTTCAACATTTGGGGTGTTAGGTAAATAATGTAGAAATAATTGTAAACATATTTAAGTTTTTCATACATTTGATTATTTATGTGTGTTTGTGTATCATTGTTATAAGTGACAAATGAATCAATACATGACACAGTGAAATACCAGAACTATAGCACATCTGTATTGTTATATTTAGGTAAAAGTATATTTAAATTGATCTAAACTCAACTTGTTCAATAACACTGCAATAAATCAGCTCTGTACATCTATTTATTTAATATTTTAATGTACAAAGCAAAATATGCTTAAACTCTGTTGTACTAGGCATATTGGTAAACCATGGGACATTATTCATATTCATTATTCATAAAGGAGTGCATTCATAAAATTAGCAGGTAACTGCTCATCGATTGAGTTTTGTGTAAAATAAACAACATAACTGCTTTAATGCCTGTTTTATAATGATTACTGTTACAGTCATGTGCTACTGCTGCATTGTATCTTGGGGAAAATTGATAATAGAAACAAATAAAAATGCAACATGTAAATTAAAAATGTCAAACTTAACTGTTATTGTGGCTGTTAATGAATGTGCTTTTTAACAAGGGAAGGAAAATTAAAGAAAGCTGGAAGAATTCATCAGAATAATTATTTGTAGGCCTGGGGGAGGTCAGTGATTATGAACCATATTGTTGTTAATGTAAATGTTTAATTTACATTAAAATGTTAATGTAAATGTTCAATGTAAATATTGTTGTGTTTCTTTCTGTGCTGCATCTTCTCTCTGTTTCCCTCTCACTTCCTGTTGATGGCAGATTTTATTTTCCTCTTGGACCATATAACTGAAGAACCTCTGCAAGATTGGCCACTGATAGCTTGGTTTTATTTTAAAACTATCCAATATGCTTTTGGTTTAGTTTAGTAAATTGAATGCAGGAGATTACACGATAGCGTCTTATCATTCCAGTCTGTGACATGTCCAACAACTTGCTCAGTTATTCAGTGGTTACATCACATGAAAAGCAGCACACACACACACTTACACATGGACACATGGGTACAAACACAGACACTCTTGCAGGCGCACATACACACACACACACACACACACACACACATGGAGAAGAAGGAAACACAGTGACAACAAATTCCTACTCATCATCAATCTAAAAGAATAATCCCACAAATACGCAGATGCAACCACAGAATGACTTCTGGGAAGACCTTGAAAGTCATCGAAAGGCAGCAGGCGCTGTGCCCGGGGACACCACAATGCCATAAACAAAAAGTCTGAACTATGAAGCACTGTTCTAGTGTTTGGACGGTCCCACATCCCGGAATGTGCCAGTGCCGGCTGTGGCTGGCAGCCCAACAGTGCATAATTGATCGTAGAAGTTCCCATTGAGGGAGAAATCTCGGTCAGCAGCATGGCTCAAACCCATTCCAGAACTTTTTGTTTATTCACTCACTTCACTCACTATCGTCACTCAGGGGAATTGCTTGTAACACCCAGATGTGGCACCCCTATTTCGTGGGCAATTTTAGTTTTTATGAGGAGTTGACACTGCTGTCCACTCACCCTCGCTTTCACACCCTCCAGTCGAGTCTGCTCAGGTGTAGAGTCTGGCAGACTCACTTGTTCAGATGTCCAATAATTCTTTGCAAACAATAGGGATAAAAACACATCAACAATAGGTACAATTTATTTATAAACATGAGTGAATTTAAACAACTATGGCCTGTGCCATACTGAAGCCAAGCACACTACCAGTTCCACTTAATTAGAATATTATTGTTCAATTTGTTTTTTGGGGGGCTTTTTAAATGCTTTTTCTCACAATGTAGAATCGTATTCTAAGCCACGCTCTCTGCAACCTCAACTGTCAATTCGGGAGAGCGTACACAAGCACCTGCTGTCCTCCGAAACACATTGTCAGCCGCTGCTTCTTTCAGCACCGCAGTCTACAAGTTAAGCTTACACAGACATGACTTGGAGGAAGACACTTTGTGTGCAGCTTTATGCCGGCAGACTGTGGGCGCTCAATTGACCAGTGTGGGTAGCTGATGTATGACGGGACATGGACAACCTGGTGTTTTTATTTGTATATACCAGTAATGTATAACTTCTCTATACACAGTTAAAGCAAAACATATGCAAATTGTTTTTGATGTATAATGTCTACTTCTCATCACAATTAGACCTATCAACAATAGTAGCCCTTGGGGACATAATATCCTCTAAGCAGGCGAAACCAGTGTAAAGTCAATGTATTGTAATGGGGAAAGTATAAAAATATGCTTTTTGGTCAAATAAATCAACCATTAATCAAAATGGAAACAGCATTAATAAAACCCAGTTAGTAACCATATGCAAATTCATGATTTGCTTTTCACCACTTGCAGTCAAACATAGCATAACAGAATTGTATGCTGATGGCACAACCATCTCCAAAGCAGCAACGCCTTTGCAAGATGGCACAGTATTACAAGCTGACTTTAGCAGCATATCACAATGGGTTTATGCAAATAATTTCATCATGAATGCCCTCAAAACTAAATTCATGATATTGGGCACTGGTTAGTAATTCAGAAGCTTACTAGATGCGTCAATGTCCTTTACTCTGGGGAACGGTAAGTTAGAGCAAGTGATTACATCATTTCCTGGCCTGAGAGTGGAGCTGTCCCCACAATGGAGGTGTCCTGATAGTGGAGGTGCTGTTGCATAAAGCTGCACATGAAGTGTCTTCCTCTGACTCATGTCTGTGCAAGCTTGTGAACTTAAGTCTTGTGAACTGCATTGTGAAAGGAAGCAATGGTTGACATCATGTGTTTTGGAGGAGGGCGCATGCTTGTCTGTGCTTTCCCGATGGCTTAAGAAAATGATTGGGCATTCCACATTGGGAGAAAAAAGGGGAAAAAGCATAACAAAACATTGGCCATTACAAATTGGGAGAAAATAGGGGTATACATGATTTAAAATACAAAATCATTTGCAGGGGGTTATGTGGCTGTCAATTTTGTATATTGCTTAAGCCATATATACACTGGGAGCTTGCGGTACATAGTAAATAGAGTGGAGTGACCAAGTTAGATATTATGTATTAAACTGCACTGAATTGTTTTGCTTTGTGCATGTTCATTGCTCTTATTGGACAATAATTTGCGTGCTATGTTTGTGTATATGTATGGAATCTCTTCAAAAAGGTGGTGGCAGTAGCATATTTTCCATCTAGTGCTCACTGCCTATTGGATTGTTTTCCTTGATCTGGTATATCTAGTAGACAGACTGGGTTATACTTATAATCAGCTAACCAGCTTTCTACAATCGTAGACATTGCTTAACACTTTTAATGCTTGCTATAGCTTTAAGATTAATATTTATTTATTTACATTCAAAGACTACTAATGCAGGGGAAAATAAACTTGTTGCCTCATGTATTTCATCGAGCTATAGAGTCATGCACTGACAAGAAAATGCATATCCATCTATAGCACCCTCCAAAATTATTCACGTCTTTGATAAAGATGAGCAAAGAAGGCAGTATGAAATAAATAATACAGGTAATGAGTTATATTGTAAGCTCAAGAAAAGGGAACATTTGTAATACCTTTTTACCAAAACATTATTCACACCCCTAATAAATATTTGACATTAAATCCAACAAAAATAAATCTGCATTAACATAGTATCTATCTATCTTAGGGAACTGTATTGTAGCCTCCCATGGTTTGCTGTTTCACTGGGGTATAAAAATGAAGTAAAACACATGTAAAATATGTTTGTCATCCATCACCATGGGGGAAAGGACTCCGAAGAAACAAGACAAAGGGTTGTTGACCTTAAGAAGTCAGGAAATGGTTACAAACACATAGACAAAAAACTAAAGATACCACTTTCAACTATTAAGTCAATAATTAAGAAGTTTAAAATAACTGAAGCAGTGGTAAACCTGCCTGGTAGAGGATGCAAGCAATTGTGACATATCTTTTTTGTGAAAAAACATTACTTGTTAAACAAAATATTTTTATCTGAGCAATTGTATTATTTGAGAATACAATATAGGTAATTGCCTGTATTGTTTATTTTATACAGCCCTCTTTGCCACCATCTTTGTCATTGGTGTGAATAATTTTGGAGGGTACTGTAAGTAGGAACTCATCAAGGAGAGAGACTTCAAAATACTAGTGATGAAACTGTACTTTGTGAAACTGAGCCAGCACTGAAGAAGGTTTTGAATGTAATTATTGTTTTAATTCTGATTTACTTTACTTATAGACACATTTTTATAAATGACATACAGTGGTTCTCTGTGGCTCAGTTGGTAGAGCATAGAGGTTGTGGGTTCAATTCCCATTTTTAAAAATGTATGCATTCACTACTGTAAGTCGCTTTGGATAAAAGCGTCTGCTAAAAGGCATATATTATTATAATGATTTTTTCACAATATATAATAATTAATATATAAATTGATATCAATATACCAAACCAATGTTCATTTGTGAAGACTCATACTCTCATGATACAGTGTTGCACATCCAAACCATATGAAACATTAAAAACACGACACATTATTTTTTGACCAAGACTCAAGAATGCAATAAAGACCTGCATATTTCATAAAACACTCCCTGCTGTCCAGTGTGCCACTCAGTTATTTATTGCATGGTACTTCTCTCTAAAGCAGGAACTATAGCACCAAATAATTTCACATAAATCAGGAAAGGCCAAAAGAAATGTAGCTGCAGCTATGGTTACAATTGTATTTCACATGAACCACAGGTGCACTACAGTAATTGTTTTGCAGTTAAAGTACAATAGGACTTTGATTTCATGTAAATGCAACAAAAATACATATTTCATACAATACGACATATACCTTGGAAAATAACTACACTCATATAACCCCGCAGATTGGAATGAAAGGCTTCGGAGGCAAGCATTTAAAATGGACCTTTAAATGTAGTTTTTCCTTTTTTTCTCCTCAATTTGGAAGCCAATTATACCCTCTATTTATTTTCATTAACCCTCCCCCACAAACTCAAGATCAAGGGACAAGCTACTCTCCGAGGCCGGCAATGATCCGCCTCCTTCGAGACGGAACTCACTGACCCCCTTTCTGGAGACACCCTTATGTGCTTCACAGCGAGTTTGTGCCGTCCACCATCCCTTCTCCCTATCAGGGCTAATGGCCAGGGCCGGTCTGGCAGAGACGGGCTTCGATAGGCAGCTCACACCTGTACAGGACCAGCCAAATACAGGTGCAATAGTGTAGACCACTACACTATCCGCCAGCCCCTCAAATTGACTCAAATTAAACCCCCCCCCAGCTGTATTTCAGCTGTATGTCAGATCCATTTCGGTATATGTAATGCTATCTTTGGAAATGAGATGGAGACATTACTCCAAAGTGCTCCACAAAGAAACTCTCTCTCTGAGCGCACAGGGGAAATATCACAGATGAAAAGAGATGTTGCACTGTTTGTGATGCCGCAAGTCTGCAACATTTATTCTGTGCTTTTACAGAGATTAATCACATCTTGGTCTGTCAGAGTCAGACGTCATGTCTGAGGCATATGTGCCTCCTGTTTGTGTACAATGCAATCTCTCAATCCCTGATAGGCGTACTGTAGGTCGTTTTGTTTTTCGGACTGAATTTGTTTCCTTTGTCACCTCCAACTGTGCAGTGTGGGTGGTCAAAAGAGGAAAAGACACAAGAAGGGAAGACAATGCAATGTAGCTATGTCGTTTTCACTCTACCAGAGTGACCTGTTCAAGGCAGCAAGTCCAATGGCATTACTCACTGTGGAAACACTCACTTCTGGTCAGCCAGAGCCTGTGATCTGCCTGTGACAACCGCACTGCCCTCCAGTGCAGTAGTGGCTCAGTTTGGCTTACTTCATGGGTACTGGGGGGTGTCATGTTAGTCTTTATCCTCTTGAATTGACTAATCATTTTGCAGTGATGGGACAGGTGAGAAATAAAAAACAAAAAGCACTATGTAAAATATTTATGATGAATATGATGATGAGGTCAGTGGTTATGATGTTGATGATTCTATTTTTTTCCTATTTTTATCATTAACCAACCAATTTGTTTTCTGTTGTGATTATTCATGGTGCACCCGCCATTTTTTTATTTTTATGCAAGCCACAAACATGAGTAATGTAAATATTAATTCCTTAATTCTGCACTGTAGAGACAGAATGTACAGTCATGCTTGTAAAAATGCTCATTAAAGGCCAACAACTTGTCTGAGCATTGATTCTACTGCCAGTTCAGAAACAGCAAGGCAGATTTAATTCTTAGCCATTATCTGAATGGAACCTGATCTTTAATCCTCTGGTCAAAGGCCAAAGCAATCTTCAAACCCATAGTCATATAATAACAGATTTTACCAACACAACTGAAGTATTGAAAATCTTGACGCATCCATAACGCCAGCATCTTTAACAAGCATGCTATACAAAATCTTCCGCTTTTTAAAAGGACTATTTAGGTGAGATGCGAGGTGGCTCATCCTGTTATTGCACTCTTCTAGTGTGTGAATGAACCTCATGGTCTGGTATGGAATCCAGAATGTGCCAGGGCCGACTGTGGCCATCATCCCTGCAGGGTGATGCATAATTGGCGATAGCATTGCCTAGGGAGGGAGGTATTCAGTCGGCTGGATTTTCCATGTCTCATCGCACACCAGTAATACCTGCTGGTCAATTGGGCGCCCACGGTCTGCCGGTATAAAGCTGCATACAAATTGTTTCCTCTGACTCATGTCTGTGCAACCTTAACTTGTAGAATGTGATGTGAAAAGAAGCGGTGGCTGACATATTTTGGAGAAGAGCATGTTTACACCGTCCTGATTTGACAGCAGAGGTTGCTGTGAGCGTGGCTTAGAATATGATTGGGCATTACAAGGTAATTGGGAAAAAAGGGGTAAAAGCATAAAAAATTGTAAGAGATTGTTTAGGGATTCAACAGCAATTGAAGAGGTGCAGCAAATTATTTTTATTGCATTCTGTCTCACAAGACAACCCCCTCTGCAACTGGGACTTTTCAGTAGATGATTAGAGAAAACTCTTTGTAATGAGAACAACTGTTGTGACTCATGAAGCTCTCTAATGGCCTTTGGCCATTGACCTTCTGACCTTTTTATTTTTTATTTCTTCTAAGCATTATCCTCCACCCAAAAAAAAGCGGAATGGGATGTGCAAGGATTTAATTTCCTGTCTCACGTGCCTCACTACATTTATAAAGTTGCTTTACACCATTTGTCTCACTCTGGGTGAATTACATTGGAGGAGTTACAGTACCGTGTAACCATTTACGGCTCTAATGAAGAAAAAAACATACAGTAATTCTGTTAATTGAACTTTTATTGCTAGGTTAGGAATGCACTATGTACCTGTGTACATTGAGTTAGGGGTGACTTTATCAATTATTAGGCTCATTTGCATATTGCAACCAGCCATGGTTGTTATTAATCCAAGCTGTGCTATAATTATGCATCAGTACTATACTTTGTCATTGTGCTAACAATCGTGTCTCTTTGCCAAGTCACCAAGAGACGAGAGAGGTGCATCGATGTTATGCGCTTTTCCAATATCTATTTTTATGGGATCAATGTCACTGCATTAGCCTTCTATCAATACAATCGACTGAGCCCCCAAGGGAAGGTTTTGTTCTGACACATGATAGACATGTGTGATGAAGTTACAAGTTTTGCACCTGGGGATAGCAAACGTGCCTGTGACCTTGGACTGAATCAGCCTGTTTTTTGTCTATTCCCACATACAGAATCAACCCCAGAAAGACAAGGTCAAGGGTCAAATCAATTCTATTTTCAGTTCTGTTTTTTTTTTCAGGTCAGATGCAGCATAGGCCATCTATTTTTTATAACTTATTTTTATTACTTATACTCTGCGGCAGGCGTGCCAGCCCAAGCATCCACCGAAGCATGTTCAGCCAGCTGCTCCTACTTTTCACTCTTACGCCTGCCAGATGAGCAGCACAGTCTTTGTGAAGCAAGTGCATCCAGGTGCCTTTTCTACCACAGGAGTCTCATCGTGGTGCACGATGAGGTATGGGGAAAATAGCATCTAATATTATTGGCATTGCATTGGACATTGAATAAAACATTAAAAAGTAAACAAAATCTTGCAAAAAAGTAAATAACAAATATGTTTTGCCCAATGATCTCCATATATAGCTATCTGGATGGCTAGCTGGCTGTTGAAATCAAGTTGTTTTTATATTTGGTTCAAATGGTCCGCAAAACTCCCACTACCGGTTTTAAATAGGATGCAGCTCCTCAGATTGTTTGCATGTAACTGGTCCTTGCACACTACCTAGCTTGATCATTCACAGTTAGCTTGTTAGCATGATTCAGGTCAGGCTTTGGACCAGGCTTTCCCCCCTCTTCCAGTCCATTGCTATTGGCATCCTCCTCTTTGTCTCCAATGTTATCAACTCCTCTCTTTCCTCTGGCTCTGTCCCCTCTCCCCTCAAAAGCACCGATGTCATCCCCCTCCTCAAAAAACCCTCTCTGAATCCTGCTGTCATTTTGAACTACCGACCTGTCTTTCTCTCCTTCTCTCCTTCTGAGACCCAGGTTTCGGCACGGATCTCTGCATGCCTGGCTGACATCTCTGCCCAGATGTCCACCCACCACCTGAAGCTGAACCTGGGGAAGACAGAGCTGCTCTTCCTCCCAGCGAAGGGTTCCCCGATGATTGATGCTTCAATCACTGTGGAAGGCTCCATAGTGTCTCCGTCCCAGTCTGCCTGGAGATTTGGAGCGACCCTGGACGACTAGCTGTACTCTCGGGCCACATCGCAGCGATCACCCGGACCTGCCGATTCTCCCTCCATAACATCCAGAGGATTCGACCGTTCCTCACCCAAGGACCCACAACTCCTGGTCCAGGCCCTGGTGATCTCATGTCTGGATTACTGCAATTCCTCGCTTGCAGGCCTACTGGCCTGTGCTATCAAGCCACTGCACCTAGTCCAGAATGCCGCCGCACATTTGGTGTTTAATTAACCCAAGTTCAACCCTCTACTCTCCTCTCTGCACTGGATCCCCATCGCAGCATGCATGGTGCTGACTTATCAAGCGGCTAGAGGAACTGCTTCCCCTTACCTCCAGTTACTCATCACACCCTATACCCCAGCCAGCCACCTCCACTCTGCCTCCTCTGGCAAACTGACTGACCCATCCCTCTGGGCGCCCGGCAGCCACTCCTCGCGGTCTCACCTCTTCGCTGCCCTGACCCCTTGGTGGTGGAATTATCTTCCGCACTCAGTCAGGACTGCAGAATCACTTGCGATCTTCCACAAGAGACCCAAAACCCACCTTTTTAGACTAGCCAATTGTCATCACCACTGCCTACTTGTTTAATACTTTTTGTATATGTATACTTCGTGTTACGGGTATGGTATGCAGCTGCCAACAACGATGTCTATCGCTATATTACTGCACTGATCTCTTGGGCGAACAATGATTGTTCTTACCATGTATTAATGCACATCTTGTAAGTAGCTCTGGATACGTCTGCTAAATGCTTAAACTGTAAATGTAAATGTAAATGGACCGGTTCGGGTTGCTAAACTGTGGGACTGCCAGCCACAGCACTGTAATGGTTAGGATTTCATTCAATCTATTTGAATTGTAACATAAGTTGAAATATTTAGAGTGGAGATCCACACTGTTAGAGGACAGCCAGTCAGATCTCTCTCTAGTTGCAGAGTTTACTGCAGTTTGGAGTTACATGGCCTAATTACATAATATGGTACTGCAGTGTTCCTGAGAGTGTTCAGAGGTTTCATCAAAGTTCAGTAGATGGCTGAGAATTTGAGAGAGGGGATAATTGGGCCTGCCTTTTATCTCACCAGACCTGCAAGACCACAGAAGTATCTACTGTACTGTACATTCAAACTAGTATTTACACATTGCATCTACAATGTACGTATTTGTATTGCATTATTCAATATACATTCATACATCCCATAAATGTTTTGTGTAGTACCACACACGGTAAATGTACAATACATACAACATTAGTACTAATAACTACAGTGTATGTGGAACAGGCCTGAGAAAAAAAAGGATAGATTACTTCCACTTATGGGAGTAATGTCTCACTGAGGTGCTGTATGTTTGTCACAATAGCGCCTACTAGGGCACAGTGCTAAGCACAACACAAAGATTGGACACTGCTCCATGGGGTCACTTCCCCTCTAGTTTCCAACACACTCCATATCACACAGTAAATGGTTTAAACTAGAATATTTATTAGAACGAATAATTGAAAATACAAAACCAATATATATAACATATATAACTAACCATAAATCAAAAGATGGATAACCCAGAAGGAAAGGAAAAGAATAGAAAATCTGGTACAGGCCTGCACACATATACAAAAAACAATGACACAACAAAACCAAGGAGAATTAGCTTAATAATGCTGATAAAAACTGCCGAAAACCTTGGTTTTGTAGCCTGGAAGTACAGCCCGTAGCTCCAGGAACCAGCGCTTGTTCTTCTGACCCTGATCACTGGCACTAACACTAACAGACTTGAGACAACTGACCCAAGGGCCGTACCAGGGGCCTCATTTATAAAAAGTTGCGTAGAAGCCATCCTATATTTGATCTAAGATCATTTCTGAAATGTGCGTAAGTGTGATTCAGAGAAACTGAACGTACGCCCAAAAAAACGTGCGTACGCCACTCGCCCAGATGTGAAATCTATAAATCGCAAATGATCTTGAAATTGTGCGTAGTTGAATGGTTTTAGATCTCCGCCTTGTAAACGCCCCCTAATTAATATCATTAGCATATAAAGGAGCACGAATCAAAACAGAAATGTTCTACTTGATAATGGCGAGCTGCAAGAAAAAGAATTTTAGCGAGGCGGAAATCGAGGTCTTGTTGGCGGAGGTGCAGCTGCGTGCAGGGACGCTGTTTGGGAGCCTTTCCAATGGCTTTACCAGTACAACCAAGTACGTGGCCTGGCAGTCTGTAGCCCAGGCTGTGAACGGGGCAGCAAAGGTCCCTGAAGGACGTAAATAATTTTTAAACTGATTTAAAACTGAGGTCAAAATCTCTAATAACTCGTTCCCTTCTTATTGTGCGGTTGGCGATATCTTCGAGAAGCGAAGCCATTCTATTTTATAGCCTACAGATTGACCGAAGTGTTTTACACGCGTGGAACCATAATATGTATTAAATACATTTCAAGGATGTGTCAATTATGCTAATTGGGGTAGTTTTGGAAAACCAATGTGTGTTTTTGTTTTGTTTTCCACAAGTAGCTTAGCTTATGTTGTTTTAATTTATTAATAAATGTATTGTGCAAACCATTACGTATAGCCTAAGCAATGTGTTCAATCTGGTAATACTACTACTACTAATAATAATAATAATAATAGGCAGCAGACGACATGTTGGCGCTGTTAGATTTCCAAATACATTTTACATTACATTTACATTTTAAGCATTTAGCAGATGCTCTTATCCAGAGCGACTAACAAGATGTGCATTAATACATGGTAGGAACAATCATAGTACGCGCAAGAGATCAGTGCACGAATACAGCAATAAACCATTGCAGGCAGCTGCGTACCATACCTGTAACACTGGGAAGGAAAAGGTTAGTCAATTTTTTTTTTTATGGAGTAAGCAGGGGTATATAGTGTTGAGCAAGTAGGCAGTGGTGATGACAATTAGCTAGATGTACAGAATTCAGTGGTAGTGGAGTCTGAAAAGGTGGGTTTTGAGTCTCTCGCGGAAGATCGCAAGTGATTCCGCGGTCCTGACCGATTGCGGAAGATAATTTCACCAGCGAGGGGTCAGGACAGAGAAGAGACGAGACCGCGAATACCTGCAGTACTTCAACATTGCCACAAGGAAAAGTGCGTACGCCAGGTTGAAACCTGACGTGGAGGTAAGTACTTTTCCACGTCAAAGACCGTTTTTATAAATCTGAACTTTGACGTGGATTTGAGCGTACGCACGTTCTAAGATCAAATTTGTGCGTAAGTACGTTTTATAAATGAGGCCCCAGGAGATTACAGGAGATTTTTTTGTGAATCACAGAATTATACTCTGTTGCTTGCCAGGTTTCTTATGGGCCACAACGTATCCCATGACACTGGACATTTGGACCTCCTTTTCCTCACAGGGTACCGGATCCAACCACGTTGACAGCATGCTTCAGGGGTAACACATGAAACAGCTAGACATTCAAAGGAAACCGACTGCATGAGCACAGCACCCGTGAAAGAAACCAAGGTAAAGAATCACACAAAATGGTGGAAAAACAAGTCAGCATAAATTCAAAATAAGCCCCAATAAAATAAAATAAAATAATATCCACACAGGACACACAGCAGGCAACAAAACATAATGACACTTCAGAAGATACCCTTGAATCCTTTTTTGTGTAATTCTTATGCACATCTCAAGGGGAGATGGATCAGGGCGAGTCACATAGCTAATATATGTATGTGTAGCACAGCACCTTTTCTCTCAATTTGCATCAAAATGGAGCAAGCTTCCCTTCCAAAGATACAGACGCTGTGATTCAGAGGCAGGCAGACCTGCTTCTGAAGTGGTGATTACCTCAAGCACTTGGCCATCTGCGTTAATTAAGCATAATAAGCTAATTATGCCATTAAGAGCTTGAACGGTACACTAACTGCTCTTGCACTACAGGACCAGTGTCGCCTATTCCTGCTGTATACTTATACATATGTAATATAATATATACAATACAGTATATAATACTCAAAATGTATTGAGGCTTCTGAGTGGCTTGGTCAGTAATGGTGCAATAATTGTCACAAGCTTAGGCGGGGCCCTGTAACATAGATGTTACAGACTCAATCCTCTGCTTTGTCAATAGCTGCATAAGACCAGTCCATGGCAATTGGACAAAATTGGTTTCATACTGCCAGGGGCAGGGTAGGTCTAACTCTGTCAGGGCTCCTCAGGTTACTGCAGCATTAGTTCCCCCAACAATGAGCCAGGAGCCCACAGGCTATGAGATCAGAGATGATCAGATAAGCCTCTCTTCTGCTAGTTCTGCTAGCTATCCTGTTGCACCATGCGACCTGTAGTAGGATGCGCTGGCTTACGGGCCAGTTCATCTACAGAGCTCCTTGTGTGGGGTGCAGGTAGCACAACAGTAATTCAAGAAGTAAAAAAGTAAAATTTGAGGGGAAGAAATGCTGATTTTTTTTCAAAACAAACAGTAACAATAAATTGCATGTGCATGACTATCACTCTTTGCTGGTGTGGTGAGCAAAGTAAGTGGAGCTGTTTGGGTCGTTTGAGCTTGGGCTTATAAACAGAAGTAGTAAGGGAACTTGGCTACAGTGACTTCCACACCAACTTAGTTTGTGATGAGTTAAACCATACCATAGAGGTAGAACAAGTTTGGAGCACAGTCCTAGCTAGCTAACATTAGCTACGCTAAACAGTTGTCTGTCATATCTTCTAAGTACAGAAAACATGTGGCAAGCTAGGATAAATCTCAGAATAAATACACACTTCTGAGATAGGAACTTCAGAGCAGCACCACGTTGCCTGTATATCCTGAGAACACACAGCTTGTCTTGGTTTAGTCCTTACATCTCAAAAAACGACATATATATATCAAGTTTCAATGTATATACAGTATATCAAGAAATTATTGATATATATCAGGTTTCATTATATATTTCCTGTTTGGCCCCCCACAGTGTGTATGTATGTGTATTTTTAGCCTGAACAGGAGAGGGCATAGAAGACTAGTCTGATACGCTCTTTATTTGATGTCAATAGTAAGCATTAATCTAACTGAGCTTCAAGGAGCATTATTTAATCAAATTATGTTGTTTCATTTGGTTCTGGTTTGAAATTGGATTATCTGTCTTTAGAATGTTCATTTAGCTGCTGCTAATAATAGAGCTGGTTCCACCTAGAAATTCTCATTCATCTTGCATGTCTTGTACCTTGTAATTCTAGCTTTTACCTTGTTTGTGTTTATTTCAGTGCAGTATATTTTTGGGGGATGATCTCTGCCATGTGGCACAGTTTTTTTGCCGTGTTCTGCATTACATATGCATACATACAGTATCTAATAATACTAGACTGAGAGTGTGCTAATGTGATGTGTAGTTAGGTTGATATACCTATTAGAGTTGCAGTTATACTACTCCTTTGATTGTTCTTATGTTTGTATGCTAGGCAATTTCTATGCTATGAGATTAAGACAGGTTTGCCCTGCAATCATTAAAAAGGTTAATTAGTGTATGCTTCTACTGCAACTCTAGCTATGTGTTACTATACTCACTGTTCTGTACCCATGCCTATATTTTGGCAGCATGATATGCATTGCATTGAATAAGAGTATTATTATTAGTAGTACTTCTACTAGTAATACTAATATTTCTACTACAATTACTACTACTATGACTACTACTACTACAAATAATAATAATAATAATAATAATAATAATAATAATAATAATAATGCATGCTGATCAATCTACTCTTTTCTCACTCATAATTGTTCCTGATAATTATTATAATTGCTATCCCTTTATCCATGGTGATTTACATATCATATACATATTATTACTCCTTTCACATACTATCCACAGGTATTATTACTGATTTGTCAAGTAATTCAGGTAAAGCTCTTTTCTCTTGGGTACAATCACAATTCACCTGGGAATCAAAGCTAAACATTTTTTGTTTTGTTTTAGGTACATTCACAAAAAGCCCCCCCTTCGCGTTCCTCTTCTCCCATCCATTCCTTGGGGACAGAAATAACTCAAGTGGACCACTGCTCCTTATGATACGGGCCTTCGCTTATGTGCCGAGTGAAGCCAGAGATGTTCTCCTCCCTGGCGCCCTGCATACCTTTTGCAGAGACTTTATTATGTGTCATATCCAGAAAGAAGAGGAAGACCTCCCACCTTTTGTGTACAAGTTTAAGTTCCTTAAACCTCCACTTTACTTTTCCAGAGAGTCTAATACTACTATAAATGTTACAAAACATGGATCTTTCCAAAATACACTTCTACAGTACACACACACACAAACACACACGCACACACATACACACACACACACACACAGTTATGTTCATACAACCCATTTCAGCATCTGTATGATGTAAATGCACAGCAAGGCACGATTCCAGTTCCAGGGGAAAGGATTGACAATACCTGTGATGGCAGTCGAATATGAATTTATTTGATGGAGATGGTGGAAACTGTCTGTGGCTTTGGTTGCTGTGTGCAATATGTTGTCATGGTTTTTAATGCAGTTTTTGTTTACGACAGCAGTTGTGATGGCTTTTGTCCTGCAGTCATCATTGCTGTCAACATTGTGGAGTAATGCCTGGAGAGGTTTACTGGGCCCACAGTTTTAAATACTCCACACTAACTGCAGCGACTGAATTTCGACAGCGACAGTTATCTGGCCCCTTATCTCGTCTTTTATGACTTGGTTTTGTGGATGGTTTTTTTATACCAGGGTTGGGGTCAACTATATTTCATCCATCCATCCATCCATCCATTATCTAAGCTGCTTATTCCTGGTCAGGGTCGCGGGGGGGGCTGGAGCCTATCCCAGCATGCGTTCCGGGCGAGAGGCAGGAATACACCCTGGACAGGTCGCCAATCCATCGCAGGGCACACACACCATTCACTCACACACTCATACCTATGGGCAATTTAGACTCTCCAATTAGCCTAGCGTGCATGTCTTTGGACTGTGGGAGGAAACCGGAGTACCCGGAGGAAACCCACGCGGACACGGGAGAACATGCAAACTCCGCACAGAAAGGCCCCGGCCTGGATTCGAACCCGAGACCTTCTTGCTGTGAGGCGACAGCGCTATCCACTGCACCACCGTGAACTATATTTCAATTGAGGCAATTTATTGAAATTCAATTAATAAATATAAAAAAATCCACAATGTTCTATGAGTGTTTTTCGGTGAATCCTCATAGGACAACAGCATAACTGATGACAGACTGGAGGTATAACATTTTCCAAAAGGCATGAGTGAATGACTCACTAATGGCTCCTTGTCACAATGGTGACTGTATTGACACTCATTTGACATTGAGGGTCAGATTTACTAAAGGATTGTGACTGCTTTTCATACACAAAAACAGTCGCTACAAGGCCGCAGTATGTACGTCAGATTTACTAAATGGTCCCTGTGACACTGGGAGAGGTGGAGGGAGGAGTGGAGAAGGCTGCGCCTCCCTTTTGGCTGCTGTCAGGTGCTCCTGTTCCCTCCCAGAGACTGAAGAGTATTACAGGACCTTGGACAGCAGCGGCCTCACTTACAGGCAGGCTCACCTGAGGCTAATGAGCAATCAACTCAGGTGTTTGACATTACCTTTGTTAGGCCATTATGAAAGCACAGCCTGCCATGCCTGAGAGAACGTTTTTGGAAGCATGGAGGAAGAGGTGCTGGTTTTTGTTTCTGTTTACCCTCTAACAAATAGTTTGTGATTTAACTTTGTTCTCTTTTGTTTTATTTTTTATAGAAGGATAAGGATAATAAGCTGGCAATTGGCCTATTGGCTTTTTGTTTTGTTTCCTGTCCACTTACCGCCTGGCATGGTGGCCACCCCTGCCACCTTGCTACAGTCGCAATGAGTCAAATCGCTATTAGGATGTCTTATGTTCTATCTTATTGTGCATATGCGGTGAGGAGGGTATAGAATGAATCGTGAACACAGTTTTACCTTCAGACACTCTGTGGCCATTCAGCCATGTCTATTCCTTTCACCCCCATGACATGCTCATGTTGCAGGGATTGTTCCATCTGTTGTTCTATCGGTGTTGTCTTTTGCCTGTGTATTTTGCCCACATTATCTTGTGGGAAAGTTTTTCTTTTGAACGCCACCTTACATCATGCCATTTTTCTTTGCATCATCTACTGTTTGTGTTATGCCTAATGAGTTCATCTTTTTATTTTTTATAATTGTACCTCATTGACCATTATCTCTATTTCCTGATATGCAAATGTAAGTTTTCTTTTTCTTGTTGTTTCTTCACTACTTGTGCCTTGTATCCATTTCGTGGTGCATTATGATCTGATTGTGTAAACATTCCATATTGTTTTGGGCCCTTTCATATGGGTGTCTCCTATTGCAAATTGCGAATGAGGGTGTTTCATTTATTTGATTACGTAATTAGAACCAGATCTTGCGACAGCAAAAGAGCCACATTATAGTGACATTTTTTGTACTGCGACTATTTCCTTAGTCTATCCTCTGTCTGTCTTTACAGTTCCCCCTGGACAAGAGCTTTCTACCAACAGGGAACAGCATTTCTCATTTCCTAGTTTAGTACGGCTCAGGGTTATTAAAATAGGGTCAGGAAAGGTTGTGACATGTAACAGTGCTCATGTCAAACCAGAGGTAAAGTAGCTACTTTGTTATGATTTGACACCAACAAGTGGACATGTCACTATCTATTTTAACCCTTTGTATTGATCTTGGGCTGCCTGAGGAGTTCCAGTCACTACTGAAATGATTCAGGAGTTAATAAATCTCATCACAATTAGAAAATAGCTGTTTATTTTTTTACATTTAACAATACAACACTAAAGTTTAGCCACAGGTTTTTTACTATAATCCAAAGAGTTGCATACATTGCAACCATAGAACATCTTAGGTACAACTCTGAAGTCCAGAGTCATCTCCAGGTATTGAGAGTAAATTTACTCTGACTTTGAAAAAACAAACAAACATAAACAGCATTCTTGCAATCACGAGAACACTAACAATATTGTTGCTTCGCTCAATTAATTATGACAGTTGAGCGCATTCCAGTAGTACTGTGGACTACAAATACAAATACACAACCAAAATAAATAGCTTTTGCCACTTCCCCTGACTGATATGTATTTGTTTAATTTGTTTAAGGTATGTTTTTTTGTAGGTGTATAATTTTTATTGGTTGAAGTAGACACGAGATACAGAGATCTTGGAGTGGGAAGGAAAGATGGAGGCAAATGGGCTGCTGCTTCCACCCCTGCAAATAACATCAGCTCTGATGCCCATCATTTCCCTTATAGGCAGCTGCCTGAAAAATCATAAGTGTAGCCCTATTGAGCCCAGCAGGAAAGAGAGTAGATTTGTTGAATGATCTGTTGTGGTGGTTTACAATTGAGTGGCTGGGGCAATCGTTTCCATTGAACTCTGCCTGTAATGTGTTACATACAAAGACTGAAATGTCAGTCTGAATGCTGACAGGATTTCAATTTCAGATCTGTATTTGCAGAGATAAAGAATAGATAGTGTTATTTGTGTATTCATAGAGAGCTGACTACTCCTTTTGTAACCATCAAGCCATGATTTGAAACAGTACAACTAAACCTCATTGTTTGACCTCGCATAATTTATGGCAGTTCCACTGAAATATGTTAATTGGTTGCAGAAGTGAAGGGAAGGCATTGTGGACTAGTGGAAAGGTGTTGGTCTCATTAATCAAAGATGACCAGAGGAATCCCCATCCACTCCTTGTCTTTACTGTGAAAAATAATTTGTAATTAGTTGACCTTTGTCTTCTTTCTCTTCCTCACCTGTATCCTTTGAAGTCATCTCCTCTTCGTGTTCATGCTTTGGATTACTTATGGGTACACTAAGGAACAGGTAGTAGGAATACATTTTCTTTGCTTTCGTACACTGTCTTTGTTTGGCACTCTATGCACATCAATAATGTAGCAGGAGCCAATCTCTTTCCAGGGATTTTAAAAGCCATGCTCAAGACCCAGAAGGTGTGCCTGTGATGCCATATTCTGATGACGGTGGTTTAATGTAGCACGGAACATTGGCAGCTATTTTCTTGACATGTTCTTTCTCTAACATCAACCAGGCAGAATACCTGAACGGCACAAACCAGTGCTTGACACAGGTGAAGCAATGCACTGAGAAGGACTCAAGTCAGTGGTGCTTCAGGACGGTCCTGATTGCAAGGAGGTAGTGACCCTCAGATAGGGTCATCTCACATAATGGGCCTCAATTTGCATGCTCACAGTTCAATAACTTTAATAAAGTACTGGCTGCCATCCACCAGACCTCTACCCGACAACGATTGGCCCCATGCAACTGAGCCACCGATAGCTCCAACCATCCAATTTATTTTATTTATGAGTTTATTTTTACTAATAAGGGACAAGCACAGAGAACATTGACAGTCGCAGAAGCAGTGTCCGATGTACTGTATATGTGTATGTAGCCGATGCTCATTTCCAAACCCCAGTCCCAGAATGACATTGTTACAGTTTAAAATCAGTGCATACAATGACCGAAAACAACAATAGCAACAACAACCGTACATGACACGACAAAAACAAACAAACAAACCAAAAAAGAAAAAAAAGGGGCCTCCCGCGTGGCCCAGTGGTTACAACGTTCGATGCTGGCCACGGAGACTGGGGCTCAATTCCCCGTCTCGCCAGAGTCAGCTCTGGCCGGGAGCACCACCAAGGGCGGTGATTGGCTGTCCGCCCCAGGGAAGGGGGAGGGAAGCCGACATGACTTTCGATGCGCATAAGAGTGGCCCTGTAGTACCGGGTGCATGGAATCTCCTTACCCAAAACATTGCATAATGTCAAAACCACTTGATTCCAGAAGGAGGACACATTAGGTCATTCCCAGTACATATGTAAAAAAGTGCCAATGGACCCCTGCGGACAGAGCTCACAATTAGGAGACTGTGCTAGCTTCATAATATAACGTTTCCTGGGTGTCAGGTATGTCCTGTGAAGAAAATTGAAATGAATAAGTTGATGATCAGTTTTTTATATACGTATAAGATTGCTCCAAATAGTGTCCCAAGATATCCTGTCGTCAATGGACAAATCCCTACTCCAGATTGATTGGATTGCAAGGGGTTTATAACAGGCTTGGAGCAAAAAAGAATATAAAGCTAAAACTAAAGTCTGTTTCTAAACTAAACTAAGCTCTGTTTGCCAGGGGACCCCACATGCCTTCATCGCTGAACGCAAACAAAGATAAAAATAAAATGAGGTACCCGGTAAATCATATTGAGATTTCAAGTCGTTGAACACGCAAAGGCTGTCTCGCTCATAAATGAATTCCCCTTTTTCTCCATTGATTAAATGAAAAGGGCTGTGATCCTGTTAAAGGTGCGTAATTGTGAAAAATTGGAGTGCATAAATGCCATCTGCATTTCGTGTTAGTATGCTTTTCAGCTGCTTGCCAAATTGTGAGGAGGTAAGAAATGATGGGACCGAAACGTAGTTTAGCCTGTCTCAGAGCAATGCCGGCTTTTATCCAAAGCGACTTGCAGTAGTGAATACATACATTTTTCAGTATATGTGGTCCCAGTGGGAATTGAACCCACAACCTAAGCGTTGCCGACGCCATGCTCTACCAACTGAGCCACCAGAACCAGATTGCCGAATTGAGTGAGCCAAGGGTTCTAGCAATAGCGCGAACAAGAGAGGTGAGAGAGGGCAGCCTTAGTGGGTGCCTCTAGAGATGGCAAACAATGGAGAGCAAACATCACTAGTAAGAACCATCAAAGAGGGATTAGCATACAATACCTTTATCATATCAATCAAGCCCATTTCAAAGCCCATATGATCGAGCACTGTCCATAGATACTGCCACTGTGAAAGAACAGCGCATGAAGTGTCCATATCCTGGGCAGCATCGGACAAGATTATAAAGCGAGATTTTATAAAAACTTGTTTGGTCCGGATAAACAAGCTTAGTCATATAAAATGTAATGCGACTAGCCAGAGCTTTTGCATATAGTTTAACATCAGAATTTATTAGGGAAATAGGTCAATAGCTTGTGCAATTTACAGCATCTTTATCTTTCTTTGAAAATACAGATATTATAGCTGAATTAATGTCGCGATGGAATGAACCATGTTTCATTGCTGATTGAAAGATATCAAAAAGAAAAGGACCTAATTTAGCCCAGAATTTAAGATATAGTTCAGGGGTTATGCCATACCCTCCAGGCGATTTACCTTTTTTCATAGTCTTGAGGGCTCTTTCCAATTCATCAAGAGACAAGGGAGTGGCCAAATCAGCATTATCTTCTACTGAGATGTTTAGGAATTTTAGATAACGCAGAAAAGATTTGCATTTATTTTTGTCAAAGGAGATTTAAGAAATCCAAGGTGCAAATTCGCTTGTTAGGAGATCTGAGCCACCGTGCATTCAATGATAACAATGTGAAATCCGTCATGTTGCAAATGGCTAACAATAAACCATAACAAATGTTTATTGGCTATCAGGTTAAAGAAACGGCAGCCCCTGCAATGGATTGGCGACCTGTCCAGGATGCATTCCTGCCTCTCACCGAATGCATGATGGGATAGGCTCCAGCCCCCTCATGACCCTGACCAGGAATAAGCGGGTTAGAAAATGAATGAATGAATGAATAAATTCCTGCCCCCTAGATTGTATACAGCAGCCTGTTAACACTAAAAGCCCCCCTCCCCACAGTTGCCACAGAACAAAACCCCCAGAAGATAAATATTCCCTGGCCCAGGCATCCCCAAGAAACGTGCTTGGGTCAAAGCTGAACCCTGAAGTGTCCAACCCACCCACCCATACAATAGTCCCCATGAGATCCTGACAAAATGTCTAAGCACTCTCCAAAACCACCTCCCCCTCACCCCCCTTCGAACCGGGTTCCCCGCATAATCCCAACCGAAATTAGCTCATAAATTCACCAGCTTCTCCTGGTGATTTGCACAGATGCTGTTCAAGTCCCATGGACGATTTTCAAGGTGGCTGGGTAAAGGAGGAAAGCCTGGATCCCATGCTTCCTCACCGGATAAGGGGAGAGAAAGCCCTTCTTCGTTGAGCAGTGTAATTGCTCAAATCCAAACAAAAATGTATGTCCTTGCCAGCCAGACACAGCGGCTCTGCCCTGGAGGCCCGGGGACAGACCCACCAGGCACAGATTGTTTTTTCTACTCCTATCCTCCAGGTCCGTCATCTTAGCTTCACGCTGCTCCAGGGTAACGTAGCATGATGTCGTCGCCTTCTCGGACTTCTCCACTCATGCATGGAGTTTGACCAGGTCCGCCCTCATCTTTTTCATATCCTGGGCAAACTAGCCAAGTTCAGCTTGCACTTCTCCAATCTCAGCTCGGACTGCAGCAATCTCAGCACGCACTTCAGTCAGCTCTCTCCACAAATCTGAGCACTGCCATACTATTCAATGCATGCTAGCTGCGTTTCAGCTAGCTTTCTTTGCTTGTCTAGTGCAATTTCCACCAGGGCTGCAATATCGCAAGAATCCTCCTGTGAGGATTCGAATCCCATATCCCAATCCCCTTTTTCTTGACATTTCAATGTGCCCGATAATTTTGTCTAACAATGGTATCAACTATAAGCGGGAAACCACACTTCAAAATGCTAAAACACATAAAAAGTGAGGTGAGGAGACTGAGCAAGAGAAGACTTTGGAAAGATTTGAAAATTGTTGTTCACCACCAGTCCCCATCCAACCTGATGGCACTCAAGCAATTTTGTAAATAAGTCCTGAGTGAAAATTGCAATGTCCAGATGTGCAAAGCTAGTAGAGACTTATTCAAACAGACTGTAATTGCAGCTGAAGGTGCTTCTACCAAGTTCAGTTTGGACATTATGAATATGTATTTGCTTACCAGAAGCCATTTTCCAGCATTACTTACAAAGCTCACATTTGACACATTAACCAAACACAGCTGAGTACTGGAGAAATTCAAACTACCTTACTCAGGAGTACAACACTGGCACCCCACTCGGGGGTTAACCATCTGGTTATGTGCAGCTCATCAACCACCATGCGACCATTTGTGTGCATTTAGTGTGAAAATGTATTATGATTTAATGTTAAGAGCTGCATAGTAACTGAAAACCAAATCCTTTGGGTAAGGAGGCTTGCTCTCTTACTGAATTCTGGCCATAAGCATTTGATTCAAGATGCACTATTTAATCCAGTGCCGCCATGTCTGTGTGTCCAAATTTAAAATCACAGCAACAGGGCTTCTATCATGCTTTCCCAATACTTGGGATGAAAAAAAAAATTGCTAAAAAAAAAAAAGGCTGGTTTAATTTCTTCCATAGTTGTGGTATGGTCTGTGCATGATGTGATACACACTCTGTATTCTGCATTGTTTTGAAGACTATCTATTTGTGGGTCTATCTTTCCTGCTGGACAGAAGTGCTCTGACGTCAACCCCCATCTGCATCTCCTTGATTATCTTGGAATCGTCTTCACCGTGAATAGAAAATTGAATAATGTGTGGTTATTGGGTTAGGACTTGGGTTGGGATAAAGTTGTGGAAATGCCGGGATTGCTTCTCCTAAGAGGAGGCCTGCTCCTCCTCTTTGCCAGCTGTCACTTTCTGCTGTCTTCAAAATGACCTTAGAGAATGGTGGCCTCAACTACAGGCTGAGAGTGATGGATAATCAACTGAGGTGTTGCTTGTTGCCTTTGTCAGGCCTGTTAAAAGGCTCTGGCCTGCTGTCCCTTCAGGAAGAGACATTCAAGAGATATCCTTAAATTGCATTGCTTGAAGTGTCTTTCCTGCCTCTGCAGTGGGACTATATTTTAAGTTTAAATTTTTTTATAAATATAAAATTCTAAAATGTATCATTTGTTTTATATTTTAATTATTTAGGCCTGTTTTCTGTTTCATTTTTCCTTTGATTGTTTGATTCTTCTTTTATTCCAATTGTCTTTTGTTTTTCTGAACCCACAATATTCATATATCTTATTCACCAGCTTGTGTTGACTTCCTCTCTTATGCACTCTCCACCCAACATGGTGGCTATGCTTGTCACAATGCCACACCATGTTAAATCTCTCTCTCACCCTCTCCCCTGTGTTTATTTGTATCCATTTTCAGCCACCCAGTCTGTTTAATAATTGAGTGCCCTGTAAGGTAAATCTTATAATTGCACACTCATCAATTTATTAGATCAGTGAAAAACACAAGCTCTATTCATGTTTGCACAGCTATGCTAATTGAACTAAAATAGTATAATAGGATCTCATTTACAAAAGATTCAAATAAATGAATGAACAACCACCTCCAAAACAAATACACACACACAAACACACACACTCATGTACGTGCAGGGGGTGGCATGCACTACCGCTCACTTTCTCATTTGTGTGAGCTGAAAATGTGTTAGGATCACCCAGTGTAACAGGCACAGAGCTCAGTAGGGATAATCTGTGAATTCTGGGCTTTCATTGAAGCAGGAAGGGGATACAGGGGGGATACAAGGGATTAATGTATCCCAGTCTGGGCCAAAGTTAGAAAAAAGAAGAGCACGAGGCCTCTCTATGATTTTCTGATTCATATGGTTTCATGTAAGGGACTTGGTAAGAGGATCATCTTGGTTACCCTTTGTGGTTGTCTGCCAGAGCAAGGTAAAGTCATTCTGGGCTGAAGTTATTGTTTTTTTGTGTTCCTCCTTCCTGAATGAAACAGGATGTCTCATACTAGTGCTTTTTTGGGTTGTATTATGCAAGGCAGGTTGCAGTTGTATGTTCAGTTCACCTGAGGTCCGAGAGAGATATAGAGAGCCATAGCACTAATCATTTTAAAAATATCTGCGCCAAACAAATGCACTGGGCACATGTTTGGAACAATGAAATTCAAAAAGATTTATGAGAGGGCACAATGGAGGTACTTTCTGTAATTTTGCTTCACTCGACATTTCTTGGAAGATCTTAAGCTCCAGGTTTACCATCGCTTGCATTTTAACTGTCCTGCAGGGTGAAGCCAATGGTTATCACATTGTTGTGCAATAATCTTTGGAGAGTTATTCAGTTCACAGAACTGAGCTTAGTGATATCAATATTCTGTAGCCTCGAACAGAGGCTGAAATAATGCCAGTGTGATTCTGTGTAATTACGACCAGTGCATCTATACCACTACTGGGATATCCTCAGGTAACCTGAGCTCCTGTACTGCGAAAAAATAATATTCTGTCTGCAGTAATTTTCCATTTTCACAGTGTTGTTATGTGATTTTCTATTTCCCCCCCTCCCCAATTTTTCAAAAGTAGTTTTTCAATTTTTTTCATATTTGCCAAGGACTTCTGCTGTACTTGCTTGCAAGTGAGAGTTAGTGGGCTCTCTGACATTCTATTCACATAATGTCCTCACAGGAACAGTGCAGTTTGGTATGGGTCAAGCATGAAGCCTCAGGTCAAAGAGAAAATGATTTTTATTAAGACATTCTTGGCACATATTGTCATTACTACAATAAAATCCTAACCTTAGTAATCAGCTGTCTCCTATGAATTTTGTACTTTCAACCTAACTCATGTATTCTCATTTGAGAGCAGCGAGGGAGAACAGGCTAAGCTAATTGCCAGAAGCACAATACGTTACAGGGCACTATGGGCAGTGTGCCCCAGTAACACACTTCATTCATTAATCTGTTATTCCCAAAGACACCATACAAAGAACAAAGATGAAACAGCACAGCTCCTGGCATGTGCTCGCCTGTCTGTCACAGTGGAGCACTTAATTAACTTAGTCCACCCTTGGCCCGCCTTAGCTGAAGGTGAGTTGAGCCGGAGGCATTTCCACAGCAAATTGACCAGTGCCGACACCACACCGGCAGATGCCGTAGCGTTAGTAGGTCTGCTCCGAGCCCGGGTGAGCCACGTGTAAATAGGTGCATTTATCCTGTGTCTTTTTTTATAGCTAGAAAGTATGGACATTGTTTACAAATCATCGCTAGTTCATGGTAAAACAATAAGTATTTTGCCTATGTTATATGCTGAGTCTGCTTATAATTGAGCTCCTTTGCTGCAATACTTTTGATGTGGTCTTTCCAAAACAGGAATAAAAAAAGCTCAAGGATTAGGATACAGGGTTCTGTCTTCCTTCATAATCAAGCAATCAAACAGAAATTGGGCAAGTGATCTTCCTAATTCAGGTACAGTCCCAGAAAAGTGCCAATCTAAACATATTCCTGAGGTCACTTCAAGATCAGGTGTTAGAGTTAGTTGAAATGCCAGCCATTATTTTGGACAACATTACAATGATTAGAATATTGCTGTAATACAATGGAAAAAATAGAAGCTGCTTTCAATTTCATAAATATTATTGTCTGATCTAGGAATGTGCTGGTCTAATGTTTATTACTGTCCATTACAAATTACAGTGCAATACTACGCATGATGTTATGAAGTTCAGATTGTATTTACAATCCTAAACCCTTAATGGAATTATGAAGCATTATATTTGCACAGAACTCAATATATTACAGTCTTGTCATACACAAGTATAAGAAGACTGTAATATGAAGTGCTAAATTTTCTCTCTTATACTATATGTATTCATTTAGTAATTTACATCATATTTATTTTGTTTTGAAGGTAATTAAGCATACCTCATAATGTTATGGCAAAAGTAATTAACAAAAACAGTTACAGTTTCAATACATTTGCTCTTGGCAGCTGGGGCCAAAATGCTGAATGGACAGCTTTGTCAATAGTCCCTGTTACTACCGTGAGCTCTAATTCCCAGAATGCACTGTGCCCACAGCTCTGTCTGAGAAACTGTGCAGAAAACAAACACAGAAGTATTACTGTTTATTTGCAAGCCAGCAAAGACCCTTATTCAGGGCAAACTGCTGCATGGACAGCTATCATCCCCTCTGTCAACAAACCTTGCTTCTACTGTCACTCACCCTTCCCTGAATATGTAGTGCACACAGAAATGTTTATTTAAACTGTACAGAATGAAATAACACACATTTATCTATTATTCATTCATTTATGTGGCCCTTTGTTGAGGACAGTTTACAGAGTTCACATTGAGCATTGCTATTCATATTCATACATTCATATTTTGTAGCTTAACCAGGTAAATGGAACCTACAGTAAAATGTCCCCTTGTAAGGCTGAGTTCCTTAACAACAACAACAACACACTGCAGCCCACAGTAGTTACATTAAACAGCCAGTGGCTCTCAGTTCATTAGCTTCCTTAATTCTGTGGAAATTAGTTCTCCAAGTGGACTCCTCTATTTGACCTTTAAATACGCACTGCAGCCCAATCTATAGATTTACCCTCATCCACCTCTTTCACAGCACACTGCTTCCTTCCATGCTCAGGGCCCCAGCACCACTTAGACAATTAACAGCCATTTATGTCACAAAATTGCACTGCGTCGCTAAAGCGAATCCATTTGTATTAGTGATTAGCCAAAATAATGTGCTCTTTCAAAACACGCGGTGCCACTGAGGTTGATATTCAGTTTATTTCTGCAGCGGCAGCAGAACGGCAGACGGTTATCCATTAAACTGGTTTGCGAGCGCCACGTTAGACATGCTTTAACTGCCTTTGATGTGTGGACAATCGGACGATTGAGCCATTCCGGCGCACCTTCATCGGTGATGTGCTTGGTAGAGGGAGAAAGCAGCCAGGCTTATGGGAGATTCTCCACACTCTTAGCTTCAAGTAATTCCAGCTGTGCAATCCCAGCCTTCATGCACAATCCGGGCAATCTGTATTCATGGTGTTCCAGCGTGTGGAGAGTAAAGCAAAAAACCTACACATTTTGTAGAATGCCACAGTGATACACAGTGACATGATACTGAAATCACAACTGGTGTCTTATTCATGAGCATTCTATTATTCAATTAATGTATCAACCCATGTATATGCAATCCAGGTATTGTTGTGTTGATATTCCCTCTAGCTCAGGGGTGTCCAATCTTATCCGAGAAGGGCCAGTGTGGGTGCAGGCTTTTGTTCTAGCCCAGCACTAAACAACTGATTAAACTAATCAAGGTCTTGATTGTAGACCATGATTGGTGAATTAGTTGAATCGGGTGTTTTAGTGCAGGGCTAGAACAAAAGCCTGCACCCACACTGGCCCTTCTCGGATAAGATTGGACACCCCTGCGAGTCTAGCTAAAGCTTTGACCATGACTCAACCATCGTGTAATTAGTACTGCATACTGCACTGTGCTGTGGTACAATTGCAGTATAAATCAGGTGCTGCTGATATGTTAATTGGTTCACTTGGTAAAATCCACAGCTCCATCACCCCTGTGGCTAGATTAAATCTACCATATCTGTAACCCATACGTTTATTTGTTCTTACCTTCCAGTAATGCATTTAAGCAACTCTTTAAAAAACGGACTGATTTGGTATTGTAATACCACTCCCACCAAGCACTTCAGCTTGAGGCAAGAGAAACATAGATTGCATACGCAGGCTGCGTATACTATTTCAAGATACATTTTAAAAGATAGGAACATCATACAGTATGTACATACTGAATTGCTTGATTGACAGAAGAGAAATACATGTGGCATGTTGAATGCTAATGTACATACAGTGCCATGAAAAAGTATTTGCCCCCTTCCTGATTTCCTCTATTTTTGCATATTTGTCACATTGAATAGTTTCAGATCTTCATACAAAATGTAATACATTTATCCAACGTCAATTGGCCCTGTGTGAAAAAGTAATTGCCCCCTTAGTTACTCAATCAACTAATTCACCAAATTTAATTGATCATTGGATTCAATAAGAGCAGACACACCCAGGCTTGATTACTGCCAGCCATGTTGAATGTAAACATGACTTATATAGTATAGAACCTTACCATCAAAGCTGTCATACACGAATCTGGGATTAGCTTTCCCACCCCAAATCTGAAAATGTATCCTGTGGGATAGATCAGCATTTAGGGGTAGCCTCGCCCCATTCCTTTTCACCCCAAAATTTGGGGAATTTTATTGGTAGGGGCATGTTTATGTTCTGGAGCAGACACGGTAACTCAGTGTGATGCATACATTATCTTGAGACATGTTCTTATTATAAAAGTAAATGCACCAAAATAACAAATAAAATTAAAAAACCTTTTAAACATTTTAACTCACATAAACTGCTCATAAACATAACTATAGTTATATAAGCATAATGAGAAAGGTGCATAATGTCTTATGAGTCAAAGTGCTATAGTGTCAAAGTGCTATATTTTGGTTATGATATGGGTACTAAGATCATGAGGCATTTATAAGTAATATTAAAGGGTATGTATCATTAATGTATTGGTAAGTATCTCCTATAGGGCATTATAACACCTTGTTTCATAAGGCATTATGCAGCTTTGTCATAAAACTGTATAACTGTAATTTTAGATGTTTCTGGGCAGGTATTAGCATCATGTGTCAATGTCAAGCATTATAAGGCATTATGCTTATAATGCATTATGAGGAGGGTGTTCATTGCATGTGTTACCATAACCTTTAGCTTTTTTGGCTAAATGGGGGAATTTTTCTCCTGATTCTACCCATAAATTGAATGCTTGCTTGTACCTTTATATTTGATTATGCGAGATAGCTGGAATATCTTAGTGATGGTCATCAATCACTGGAACAGACAAACTGCCAAATCCAAATGACCTACTTGGTTAAACATGCAAATTGCCTTTATAAATGTTTGTGCTGAATGGATAAAATTATAAAGGCAAACAATACACAATCAATATTATTATATACATTATGTACATAAAAGTACATTTGTGCAGCCAACCTTTCACATGATTCCCTGTTTAAAAGAAACCAGCCCTGCTTTTACTGCAGTTCTCTCATTCTTTGCTTTTTGAATATCTATGTAATTCTAAATTTCATTCTGTAGTGATACTGTGAGTCTGTTCAACATTTAAATTGCTGGTCTTGATCCTCCACCAGTTAGTCTCATGGTGGGATTTGTCAATTAGTGCTTCATCATTCATTGACTGCAGTGACTCTTGGTGGACAATCAGCAGAATGCACATTGAGAAACAAGTCTGAAGAAAAATGTCAAGAGCCACACTAATTATAAGCTGCACATTGAGAGACAGTTCTGTCTGGAAAAGAGAACAAGAAGAATGCACTGAGCAGTACACGGTACACTGCTGTCTTAAATCTCAGATGAATTTGTATCAGCAAGTCAAATAATCCTATAAATATCCTGAACATTGGACTGCACCTCAATGCTCCAGTTCTACAAATAGACTAGGGAAAAGTATGACTGAAGCAGATTAAGTTGCTTTTTAGTACACATGAAAATTAACCACTCCTGATAAAGCAACATGATGTTTTATTGTCATATAATTATTGTGATGTTTTTAAAGGAATATGTGTTTGGATAAACAGGATTTGTGCTATTGTGGCTAAAGCATTGTGATTTCAATTATTTGATTATTATAGTATTTGTGTGTCATTTCTTGAGTCATTCCGGATTTTGTCTAAGAAATGTGGGAAAAGATTGACGTCATCACACCCAAAGTTTTGACATCTAGGGGAATTGTCTTCCCCAGCTGAACCTGGGGAAGACAGAGCTGCTCTTCTTCCCTGCGAAGGGCTCCCTGACGATTGATGCGTCAATCACCGTGGAAGGCTCCATAGTGTCTCCGTCTCAGTCTGCCAGGAGCCTTGGAGTGACCCTGGACAACCAGCTGTGCTTCTCGAGCCATATTGCAGCGATCACTCGGACCTGCCATTTCTCCCTCCACAACATCCGGTGGATCCGACTGTTCCTCACCCAAGAGGCCACTCAACTCCTGGTCCAGGCCCTGGTGATTTCACATCTGGACTACTGCAATTCTTTGCTGGCAGGCCTTCCGGCCTGTGCCATCAAGCCTCTGCAACTAGTCCAGAACGCTGCCGCTCGCCTGGTGTTCAACCAGCCGAAGTTCACCCACGTCACCCCTCTACTCTCCTCTCTGCACTGGCTCCCCATCGCAGCACGCATCAGATTCAAGTCACTGGTGCTTGCTTTTCAAGCGGCCAGAGGTACTGCTCCCCCATACCTCCAGTCACTCATCACTCCCTACACCCCGCCCAGACTCCTCCGCTCCGCCTCCTCTGGCAAACTGACTGCCCCATCCCTCCGGGCGCCTGGCAGCCGCTCCTCGCGGTCTCGCCTCTTCTCTGTCCTGGTCCCTCGCTGGTGGAACGACCTCCCGCAATCAGTCAGGACTGCGGAATCACTTCCAATCTTCTGCAAGAGACTCAAAACCCACCTCTTCAGACTCCACTACCACTGAACACTGTCCATCTAGTCAATCTGTCATCACCACTGTTTACTACTATTTAAAAAAAAAACTTTTAAAAAAAAAACTTTTAAAAAACCCCACTAACCTTTTCTTTCCCAGTGTTACAGGTATGATACGCCTGCAATGATGTCTATTGCTGTATTACTGCACTGATCTTGTGCGCTAACTATGATTGTTCTTACCTTGTATTAATGCACATCTTGTAAGTCGCTCTGGATAAGAGCGTCTGCTAAATGCTTAAAATGTAAAATGTAATGTAATTGGCCTCAACATGATTTCATCACCTGCTTCAGTACAGAACAGGCAAAGTTCCCAAAAGTAAACAGACAGATGTCATTGAAAAGCAGTGAGGCAGCTGTCCCGATTAGTCTATTTGCCTTATGAACTTTATTCTTACTGTAGGGATTAGATGTGTAATGAAAATTAGCAGTAGATGATAGCTTAATACAAACTGACAGAAAGTATGGTCACACAGAGAAACTAAAGACATTTCAAGGTAATCTTATTTGACATTAGCTCACACACATACACACACAAAAAAAGATATACTTCTATTATTACAAATATGTTATGCAATATCAGAATTGTTGTATAAACAATGCAATATAAACAATTATAGCATGGTATAAACAATAAGCAATTTGTTTCATTATGTCATATTTCCATGAACAATAGCTAAGCAACCTGTACTTCTGTGTCCCAGATAGGGAAATTCATGTGGTGGCTAACCTTAGCTAGCTCAAAAGTTAAAGTATGATCCCTGATTGATTCTTTCAGATCCTTCACCTGCCAAAGCTGGTGCAGTCTTAGATTATGGTTTAATAGTGCCCCTGGGAGTTACACATGGACGGCTTTGTACTGTGTATCGCATGAAATGAGCTGAAGTTTTGTATGATTAAAGAGAAGTAAAGAGAATTTAAAAAAGAAAATGTTTCAATTAGCATACATTCCCACTTTAATACTTTATGATGAATCCTATTAGTGATTTCTATGAGGAAGACAGTTGAGAACCTTGCAGTGCTTCATTATCCTTTTATTGTGTGCTTGAAGAGATGTGCAACGGCATCTCTTCAAGCTACAATGTGTGGTCTGAGAAAAGAGGTTCAGTTCACCGTGGGCAGGTCATTCTGAGTGCTCATTTCCCCAGGTCACTGACACAGTTTCATCAGGGATGAACGCCTTAGTCCCAGCATTCAGTGAATGCTCTTTGATTCGAACAGAAAAGAGGCGTAAAAGATTTCATATGTTCTCTGAATTTTTCATACATTGAGATAAGTTACTATTTGAAATTTTTAATAAAAAAATATACATTTAAAAAACACATTTAACATACTTTCAGTTATTTCAGTTATTCAATTGTCATGATGTGATGAACAGAATTAATACTGTACAAGTTTCAGAAAATGTTTAAAGTCATGCAGCCGTCAAAACTGTCACCTTTTGTTGCCTTACAGCCTGAAATTGCCTGAAGCCTGACTTTTGCACAACTTCAAAGTGAAAACAAATTCTCAAAATTAATATTAATACCTCAAAATTAAAATTAAGACTTTACTTTACTAAAATTAAGTCTACATTCCACCATGTAGGTGGAGGACAAAAAGGGCACTGTATTTTGTTTACCTCACTAAACATCGCAAAGCTGCATTGGCATTCAGTTCCCTCCTGTGAGATTATCATTCAAATGATTTTGACGATGAGGGAAACAATGTTTAAAGTATGATGTAAGTAAAAACTTGATAAATAAGAAAATCGTTTGATGGAGTGCCTAGTTTGTTTGCCTTGGATATTATGAGGATTATCCGTTTCACATCACATTGCTGAGGCAATGAAACAGCAGGGCAGAAACATAATGCCGAAATGTATTAAAAAAAAGTGATGACACATCATTTCCAGAACACAGAAATATCTGACAGTCTATTAAAAGGATAATGATAAAAAAAAAAAAAAAAAGGCTGCTTGTTTATACTTCTACGTGCATGTTGTCACTGGGGAGAATTTTACCAGGGACTGATTCCAGTACATGCAGCATGACTCTAATTGAACGCACAAAATAACACTAACAGTGGTACAGGTACAGTGATGGTGGTCAACCTCTAAAATGACATTAGAGATTGATGTGCTGTTCCACGCTGCTTAAATCCACATGCTCAGCACACTCACTTGTTCTGTGCAAGTGAGATGTGATGTTAAGTTATTGGAACAAAGGCTGGGAATTATGTGTTTCTTTCAATAAGTAATGGTAATTCTCTGGAGTTCAATTTAGCACTGACTTTCTTCCCTTTTAGCTATATTTGCATATATATATTTTTCTGCAGACAGAAAATGTAAATGTTGTACAGAAAGTACAAAACAGAATTATTTTTCACTTTTATGTCCGTATGCCCTTGCCAGGTTTGATTCACATGTTGCCGTTGTCGCCCTTAAGCATGGTTTATCGACTGAATTGCTTCAGGGACCATCCAGCTGTACTATATAAATGGCTCTTATATTAAATGTTAGTGGTAGCCCTGGAAAAGAGCATCTGCTGTGCTAATGAATAATATACAGTACCTTATTTCTCTAGCATGACAGCAGATGTTAAGATGCTAACAAACTAAATATTGTAATGTAATTGGGATGGCAGGTATGACATTCGTCAAGTTATGTTGTAAAAGACAACAATCATAAATGTGGCATAAATACAGACCGATTCATGAGATGATTTGGGGTTTTGTCTGAAATAGCGATACTTGACCCATTTACCATGTGTCGTCTAGAATGCATTATGCATTTAATAACACATGCTGCATATAATAACATATAATAATAATTGTAACATAAAAAAATGTTACCATTGCCATTTAATTCTAGTTTTTTAATCTCATATTTTTTTTACTCCTCAGCAGGCCCGTAGCTAGAACAAATGGAACAGGGGGGCATTCGGTTTTCACGGGGGGGTTTAAACACGGTTCGAGACACATAATTTACAAGGCAATTATGTCAAGACTACAATATGAGAAGAAACCCCAGACTGCTGTTCACATAATACATCGGTATTAAGAATAGGCCTATATTGAATAAACCGTCTGTAAATACCAAAACACGACACAAACCCACTAATCACACACTCCAATTTTAATAGAAAAAACCCAGAATTGGCTTGCGATTAGCGATAGAGCGCACCACAGCCCATATCCATTTCCCTATGCAAACTTCATGAACAACAAGCATATTGCCAGAGCAAAAGCTGATTAATTCCAACACCAAAATGCCACAATAATTTAACTCACAATCCTGAATATAAATGCATTTGTAATCTAGCCTACACCACCACAGCATTACAAAAGTCTGGTGTGCAAAACTGTAGCAAATAAACCACTGGACCGTTAGAAGAGTTGAAGGCAACGAGTCTGAGTGAAATCTCCTGAGGACCTTGTCTTTCCATTCGTTTAGGCATTTGGTCTCTCTCGAAGGTAAGCCGCACTAGCTGGGCCATATGTGCGTGGTGCATAGAACGACAGTGGTCGGTAAAAACATTCCTCAAAATGTTGAAGTACCAATTGTTAATCTAATTTTCATTGCAGTCAGTACACTCAGCATAGCCTCCAGTGTTTTGTGGTATTTTGAGAGGAGTTTTTGTGTTGTCCATTTCTCCTTTGCCTCTTTTTTTATTTGTGTGCAAATAAACTGTTTGGCAACCATACACTCCATCCAGGGGCATAGCACACAATTCTGGGCCCTATACATATGCAGTCTTGTGGGCCCCCTTCCCCTCTTGATCCATGACTCTCACGCATCTTTAGAATTTTTTTTAATCGAATCAACAACTATACACATTAATCTGTAGTGGTTATTAGGGTAATCGCTAATGAATTGCTTATACCACATTTAAACAAATAATTAGTAAGATTAGTAAGATTATCTGGCCATAGTCCTGGGTCCTCTGGCAAATACCCTTCTGCATTCCCCTCACTTTTTTCCACTTCCTCCTCTGTCTTCTCCTCATCCTTCTCACTACCCTCAGAGCAACCTTCATTTTCCTTGCTCTCTTCACCTCCATCATCCTCTTCACTAGTCCTACTGCTACTCTCTGCCTCTTCTTCCTGCTCACTCTCTGCCTCGATCACATCTTCTTCCTGCTCACTCTCTGCTACAAGGACAGGCCCCTCTACAAGCATGAAGCATACAGGATTGATATTAGCCTCTTAACCTGCTTATAATATACAATGAAACAGGCTACAGGCTAGATTCTGCTTAATTTACCAGCTAGCTAGCTAACTATCATAATGTAGCTAGCTACGTTAGCTTGTCTTGTTATAGAACTGGATCAAATGAGTCTTCAAAAACAAAGTTTCAATGCATTTCACCATCACCAGTAGTATGTTTGTCTGCATTTGCGATTGCTTTCAGCCAGTAGCGAGAGTGAAACTGAAATGACATTAATCATGATAAAAAAAAATTTAACGCGTTATCCATTTGAAATTAATCGCATGCGTTAATGTAACAACCCTAGTTCAATCGAAACAACGTACCGATATTAGCTTAAACCACTCTTAAACAGTGTTAGCAAGTTGCTTACCTTTCTTTTGAAAGAAATTAGTGAGCAGCTGTTTTCCCTCAGTTTACCTTTTTTCTCTTTCTTTTCTTTTTTGATACCCCGACTTCACTTTCTTCTGGAAAGACATGATTGACTGAAACTTGCGGGCTCCAGCATCAGCACAGGTATGTTACAAAAAATTGGAGATGTTATAAATCTAGCCTGAAGATAGAGCATGGAAATACCTTTAATTTGATACCTTATTCACTCTCATATCTTACGTTTTAAGGAAGTTATGGTAATTTTTACACTCGGAAATTTGCATATTGACCCCTATTGTTTTTCAATTATCTTGAAACAAAAGCTGTGATTCAATAACATAAATGCCCATAACTTTCTTAAAAATAAAGATAATTGTATGACATTTTCAGTAATTACAGATTGAAGCATTCTAAAAAAAGATATGATATGTCTTAATTTGAATGATCTGAAATTACATTACATAATCAATTAATCACATAATTACATGTTGCGCACACGCCGCGACACAGCAAAAACCACAGCAGGCAGTGAGCATTTGGGCAAAGATATCTCACATTCCGGGTCAAAAATATTGCATTTCGCATCGACAGATTTCAATGAAATTTCACCAGAAACAAGATAAAATTAACGTCCTGGATACCTTTTATTTAGTCCTGAACTTGCGATATATCATTTTGAAAGCACTAAACACGAGTCTGACTCTGAAGTGTAGCGTATGACCAAACCAAGCAATGTTTAATCAAATTTCGGAAACAAGATGGAGGATCGAGTTTTCAACAACGTTATATCGCAGACATATGGTGAAAAAAAACCCCGACAGCCCTTGAAAAGCCTGCATTTTTGGGGTACGGCCATAGTCTCTCGCAATCACTCGCACAGGGACACAGGCACATCTAGACCGCCGCTGCACACGGGAATTGTAACATACCTACTTAGTGCAGGGGGAGGACTAAACCATTTGCGCTTTTGAGAGGGGAGAGGGGAGGGGGCCCAGGGAGCCTCCAATATTTTTATGGATACAAAGTCTCTCAACCTATTTATTCAGCCAATATAATTTAATAATGACACTAATTACTTAGAAATGTAAAATTGCAGACAAATGTTTTTTTTTCCATTCCAGGCTTTTCAAGGGCCCTCCCCCACTTGGGGCCCTAGGTAGTCAGTTCCCCTTTTCCCCCCGCTACGACGACCCTGACTCCATCTCAACGATAGTTGACCACAGCTGGAGTAACTGGGGATCCAAAAACATGTCCAAAAAAACTTTACAATTCATTTTGAGAGGGGGGAGGAGCACGATATGCACCCCCCTTAGCTACGGGCCTGCTCCTTAGATTACTTCCCTTCTCGGACACATGGAACAATATGTTCCTCCCAAATTGGGTAAAACAAAACAGGCTTTCAAGCTGTTATGGTGACTTTCAGCTACTTCCCAGAGTGCCAGACTGCAACCATGCCTCAGAAATGATATGAATGCTGAATGCTGAAAAATCTATGTTGCCAACTGTATATGTGCACCAAATGTGGGAAGAATGAGTGAATGCAATGAGGAGTAATACATGTGTGAACAATGCATTGTACAATATTGGGCAATCATGCTTTGCGACTGCATTGGGCATGGCTGAGCACAAACCAGAATGTACTGTGAATGGGCCAAATGTGAGATGATGTATGTACAGTGTTGTATGTTTTGCGTGAAGGGTGGAGCGTGGAGATGCAGCAGTGGAAGAACTGAGCAGGCACCCCAAACATATCATATACAAGACACATAATTAACATAAAAGAGATGGCAGCTGGCACAGTTATTTGGCCTTGGGGGTTGGTTGTAAAAATACACTCTTATGGGGAAAAGCTCAATAAATCAATTCTGTTGTAAAAAAAAGTAAATAAACAGCAAAAATAAAAATATGTTGACAACCAAGGATACCACTATGGATAGCTAATAGCTAACAATCGAGAGAGAGAAAGAGAGAGAGAGGGAGGGAAAGAGAGATTGGAAGAGAAAGAGAGTCTATATTGTTGAATGTTTGCTGCCCATCTCCTTGTGGAAATGGATCTCTAGCTGCCCTCACTGTATCATAGAGACTGTATTGGGTAGAAACAAAGATAAGAGACATAAACAAGCAACAGGACCAAAATAATTAGCTTTCTGCCCTTTTGTTGGATTGATTTTTGAAAAATAGAAGAACTCTCTGTAATATCGTACAGTATATGATGGTGCTAGTGTAGACCTCAGCTGTTTTCAGTTGTCAGTGAGAACAGGGAAGCTGTTTTATAATTGTGCTGGGCTTGTAACATTATTAAAATGAAGGTTGAATGTTTATGAAGTTTATGAAAAACAAGCAAATGAGCAAAACACAAGGCCAAAAGTATACAAAGTTAATTAAATAATTATGAAGTGGATTCTAGAAATGATATTAGATTATTATTTTATAAGTAACTTAATTATTGCAATGTTATAGAAATAAAAATCCCTCTTGGGGTTAATAGCCACTGTCTACAGTTACACTGCAGGGGTAGTAGTGTGATTATCTCGTAACATTTTAATTTTCATTATTGTTTAGCTGAAATTAGTTAGCAGCAGCAAAATACACTATATGGCCAGAAGTCAGTGGACACCTGACCATCACATCTATATGAGCTTGTTGGACATCCCATTCTAAAACCATGGGCATTAATATGGAGTTGGACCCCCCTTTGCGGCTATGACAGCTGCCACTCTTCTGGGAAGGCTTTCCACAAGATTTTGGAGTGTGTGGGCCCAAATTCACACAGATTCAGCCAAAAGAGCATCTGTGAGGTCAGGCACTGATGTTGGATGAGAATGCCTGGCTCACAATCGGCGTTCTAATTCCTCTCAAAGGTGTTCAATGGGGTTGAGGTCAAGGCTCTGTGCAGGCCAATCGAGTTCCTCCACACCAAACTCGTCTAACCATGTCTTTATGGACCTCGCTTTGTGCACAGGGGCACAGTCATGCTGGAACAGCAAAGGGCCTTCCCCAACAGCCCCAGACCATTGTCCCTCCTCCACCAAACTTTACAGTAGGCACTATGCATTCCGGAAGGTAGCGTTCTCCTGGCATCCGCCAAACCCAGATTCGTCCATCAGACTGCCAGATAGTGAAGTGTGATTCATCACTCCAAAGAACACGTTTCCACTGTTCCAGAGTCTAGTTGCAGCGTGCTTTACACCACTCCAGCCGACGCTTGGCATTGTGCATGGTGATGTGAGGCTTGTGTGCAGCTGCTCGGCCGTGGAAACCCATTCCATGAAGCTCCCAACGCACAGTTCTTGTGCTGATGGTGCTTCCAGAGGCAGTTTGGTACTCTGTAGTGAGTGATGCAGCAGATGATAGCCGATTTTTACGCGCTATGCGCTTCAGCACTCGTCGGCCCCGCTCTGTGAGTTTGCATGGTCTACCACTTCGTGGCCGAGCTGTTGTTGCTCCTAGGCGCTTCCACTTCACAATAATAGCACTTACAATTGACCGTGGCACATCTAGTAGGGCAGAAATTTCATATACTGACTTCTGACTTTTGGCCATATAGTGTATCTATAAATATATAATCTTCAGCATTCACAATAGCAATTCAAAATGAATTTCAGTAGACACTTATGGCAGCACAACTATGTAATCATGAGACGGGCGACCACTAAACTGAGATGAATATGCAACACGAAAAAATGTTTCAATTACACCTCACCTCAAATGTATCCATTACAAAACCATTTCTAATTTTCTCCACCATTGCCATTGCACATAAAGCATTTCTAATTTAATGCAGGGTTTTAATTGGCAAAGGGTTCTCATCTAACTACCACACTTCAGCCTCATTAAGTCGTTTGATTAATTGAATAAGATTCGATTGCGACTGATTGAGATGGTTGAGATTAATTGATGAATTCAAAACACGCACATGTCCATTTGAAAGCATAAGCAAAATGGATGTGATTGCAGGCAGTTTTATTCTGTGAATAGTCCATCATCCTGGAGATAAATCAGCTAACAAACAAACAGTGGCAAATAATGAATTATGTATGTTTTAAGATGGCATATTTTATTTAAAAGCATTGCTTTCTGTGTCTGTAGTTTATTTCATCCTTCATTGCCGCCCACCGTGTCATCCCATGTTTGTGTGCGTTGTCAAGCTCATAATTTATAGATCAGCTGGGCCAGGCGCTTTCACAGTAAAAAGGTTCTGAATCATCGCATGTAGACAATGTTTCTGTCACAAACAAAAATGTATCTATCTAGTTTTTATTCAGTTTGCATCCTTAATAGTCTACAAAATGGTTGATCTACTGAAAATGTGCTTCTTTAAAAATAAAGATTAATGACAGGGATATTTTGTGCATTATGAATTCTGAAGAACACAATCTAAATGGATAATAGCTGGCCTACGGTTCTACACCAGTTTGTCTGAGTAAAAACATTTCATGGAAGCATTAGCCTAACTAACGCATATTCTCCAGGGTTAATTGAGACTTCTGGGGAAATCTCAGTACAGTATCTTTAGGAAGATACTGGGGTCTTCTTGGAATTACAATTCTGATGTAGTTCCATGCTGAAAATCTCTAGCTCCGTACATGTCCTCTACCGAACTGAAAATGTACAATTAGGGCAGGTGATACCACAGGATTGCATTTTTGCAGGAAAAGGCATGCTTATTGATCTGCAATCTGGAAGTGACTCGTGGTTAACGGTGTAGAACAGAAGCAGAGAAGATGGGGCCAAAGTGCCGATTAGGCATATTTAGGGGGGTGGGGAAACATTATTTTCAAGATGAAAAGAAAAATGTGTTATGAATTCTGTCCTGTCTTTGTGTTTGTGAAGTGTGTCTGTGTAGTGTTTGTGTATGTGTGTTGCTATCCTTTACAAAAACAAGCACAGCGTTCAGTTTTTAATTAACCAGATCTTACTTAAACCACATAATAAGTCGATTAATTGTGTATGTGGTAGAATGCAATTTTCTTAACATAAACACCCTGGGGGGGTGTTTCTTCATAAGAAAATTAACCTTGGGGCCTCCCGCGTGGTTCGATTCCCCGTTGCGCCAGAGTTGCCTCTAGCCAGGAGTGCCACCGGGGCGACAATTGGCTGTCCACCCCAGGGAGGGGGGAGGGAAGCCGACACAGTTCGCTGCACACAGGAGTGGTTCTGGGGTGCCAGAATTACAGTCGACAGCACAACGAATTACAGTCGCCATTGTCACTGCCGGTCACAGGGCTACGGCAGCGAACTACGAGGGAGGGGATTGAACTAAGCACAGTGGGAGTAATTGAGCTACCAAACTGGGTAAAATCGGAAAAAGAAAAAAAGAAAATTAACCTTGACCTCGGGGGTGGCCTGCCCTCTTTTAAAGATTCAATTTCTCTCATTTTCCCTGAACGTATAGATAATGTATTGCAGGACATTAGTGTAGGTCTTCCTAGTCGGCCCACAATGTTTCTTGCCTCTTATGTTGCTTAATTACCGGTAATACCTATATAATTGAATAGCACAATTGTCTGGGGCATCACTCAGGGGGTGTTAAATGTTTCAACAGAACCACGGGTCAACCTACGGTACGTTTGGCCGAAGACTGACTTGACCGCATCAGGCATTAGCGCATTGGTCAGAATAATTGATAAGTGATTATGGGTCCCTTGGCACTGTTCCTCATCTCAGCGTCAAGTGACCTTGACATAATGCACCCTCTGGCATTTGCTCTTTTCCATATAAACCCCACACATGTTGTTTCTATAAATTGCTTACAGTATAATTACATCATAAAATCATATAGACCTGACCCTTAAACAGCGCGTTTCCAACAATTTACAAATCTGGTTCTGTCAGCCTTGTGACTTAACCGCCCCCACATTTAATTTGTTTTGCTCACTACCTGTTTATGTGCCTTTTGACTTGCAGGATTTGACTGAACCTTAAAATTCTTATACACTCTGTGTTCAGCATATTCTTTGGTGATTCCTCACAGTCACCTAAAAACTGTTCAGGAAAGTGTACAGGTAAGTGGACACTGCACTACACACTTTAAGGTTAGGTGAAAGGGGAAAATTAGGGTTTACACACAACACAACACACAGCAATAGGAGACAACCCACACCACTGCACACCTGCTAAGGCTTCCAGTCTGCACCAACCCCCTTAGGCCCACCACTCCTCTCAGCGGAAAAAAGCGGAAAAAACAAATAAAGTCTGGGCAGATGCATATACACACCACAGAACACACAGACTACCAAAGAAGATCATGGAGTCCCCAACCCATGCTACTCTGCTGGGTGGGGAGCTGCCATCAAAAGAAAAAATATAAAATGAGGAATCCAAATACCAATACCATCTGTAACCTCTTGTGGTTATGATGGCTTAATTAACACGAGGAATTTTAGCCTTGCTAGAATTTTTTTCTTTTCCTTACCACTGTTTCTGTGATTTTTCATTATATTCACAGATGTTAAATATTCTCATTCAGGGCAAAGTTACAGGCTGCATCAGATCTCCAGCTGTGTTAATGTCAAATGGGTCAATATGGTGATCAGTCTATTAGCCTCTCAGTTGACCTAAAGAATTCAATTAGCAAACAATCATCTGTTCTCTCAGAATAGAATACAGCAGTAAAACCGGGGACATTTAGGATATGAGAGAAATATATAAAATGAAAACTGTGTAATTATTATTATTGTTATAATAGTCCAGGGCCCTGTCTTACGAAGGAAGTTCAACATAGTCAGGGTATCTTTGCATTAGCTGGCTACAAAAAGCCAAACAAAGGCAATTACAGTTAACCTGTCTCCCGACGGTGGTTATCAACTCACTCTGTCAACCCTGGTGCACACAAAAGGGGTGGCGTTCACACACAGCCAATCACATGCAACATGCACAGATCCAGAACACTGTTTCACAAAGCAGGATTGGTGGGTTAGCGAGCTAACTTTGGGCTTAACCCAGGGTTTTTGGTCTCATCACTGTGGTCCCAGGTGTAGTACTGCTGCTCATAGCTCTTGGGTTTGAGTCTGGCTGTGTCTGTGTGGTGTTTGTTAGCATTTTTCACCTCATGGCTGTGTGGATACAATGGTTTCCCCCCCACAGTCATGCTGTTGTCTGTCTGTTATCTGATACCCCCCTCCCCACATTTGCGTGTGTTGTGTGCTGGACTAGCAGCCTGTCCTGGTTTCTACCCCCTGTTTCTGTGCCCTGTCCATGTTGTATTTGACTTTGGCTCTCAGGGTAATGCAATTACCAGAAATTGATGGATGGTTGGAAGATACTCCTCCATGAGATTGAATCAAATTCTGGTGAGTGTTTCCAACTGTGAATCATGCATTGCTCCCCACCCCCGCTCAATCTCCCCTGTCCTGTTGTGGAGATTATTGTTGGTTGAGGGAAGGAAGCCTACAGAGTCTGAATCTCTATGCAGCTTTGCTCTGTTTTCCCATCTCTGATGCCCTGGTGGGCGGGACTCCAGAACCATTACCTGCTGCTGGTGTGGCCCAGGCGCCCATTCGGTTAATAAGTTTCAGCAGGAAATCAACCGACATCCCAGCTCTCCTGCAGCAACTTCCAGAGACACTTGTGAGTTGCTTTGCTTAGACTCTTCTGTCAAGTTCATCCCATACAAGCTGTATGGGATTGAGGTCTGGACACTGGGCAGGCCAGGTCATTAGTTTGAGTTGTCCTGTGAGTTCTTGCACAACTTCAAGGTGTGTTTCAGGTCATTATCTTGCTGAAGAATGAAGGGGTGCCCGATTAGCCATAATCCAGATGGAAGGTGTACTCAAACTTTTGACTGGTACTGTACACATACAGGTAATGAACATTATAATGGAAAACATTGTTAAATTAGGGACAAGTATATGCAAGGCAGAGGCTGTCACACAGGTGTGGCTCAACCTTTAGTATAGAAATACTGAAAGGCCTGGCAGCTTATAATTATAGCTAGAAGGGCTACAAGTCATCAGTGACTTTGACATATACATAGTGACATACTCTGTGTACTGTAAAATAAAATTCTAAAATTCAGTCTGTGTACCAAATATCATTGATATCAAAATAATACGGAGTTACAACGAAACTTTCCTCAATATACAGTATTTCACATAAACTAAACAAGCACTGTTCCAAAGGCAATGGTTCCCATATTTCCCTGACCATACAGTATTTTCATTTGTTCAAGTAACTTGGTCCTGTATTTTTTCATTTTGCTACCTCAAGAGAATGTTGTCTTTGTGTGTGATCGATGTGTGCAATATTGGCAAGTGTCAGAAGAAATGTGCTTGTAGTAGGCTAATGTAAAAAATTGTAATTAAAGTTATACATTAAATATAAACTAATAACATACACAGTATGTTTCTGTCATATGAAAATATTTTTCATACCAACATGAAAAACACCTGATTCAACTAATTCACCAATCATGGTCTACAATTACGACCTTGATTAGTTTAATCAGTTGTTTAGTGCTGGGCTAGAACAAAAGCCTGCACCCACACCGGCCCTTCTCAGATAAGATTGGAGACCCCTGCTCAACAGCTTGTGTGATAGGCGGCAACAGCTTCAAGCACAGCTTAACACTGGTTGAAGTAAGGAAGAGAAGACTTCAAGCTGCAGGTTTTACAGGTCGAGCGGCAGTAAGAAAGCCATTGCTAAGATGGCAAAATAAGAAAAAGAGGCTTGCCTGGGCCATGAAGCACTGCCAGTGGACTACTGAAGCCTGGAATAAGGTCTTATGGACCATTTAATCAAAATTAGAAATCTTGACATTTTGAAAGGTTTTTGTAGGTCGTCGAGTAGGCGAAAGGATGGTTCCTCAGTGTGTGACACCAACTGTCAAACATGGAGGAGGAAGCGTGATGGTCTGGGGCTCTTTTGCTGGATCCAGAGTTGGTGACTTGCACAGACTGACTGTTAACCCACGTTAATCCATTACTTATTCCCTGAAAAGGAACTCTGAAATGTGTAACATCGCAGCCCCGTTCTGTCTACCTTCCTCGTGTTTTTTGCCATTCCGTTCCTTGCGTGTCATGTCTTGTTTTTGCTTTTAAGGCTGGGCGAAGGAAAACACTCGGTTCCTTTTTTCCCCTCGTTAGATTCAGCCTATCACACCCACTTCCCTGCACATTCCGCATGCCCGAATCAATTTAGTAATTTCACCCTTTCATATTTAAGTTCAGCACTCACCAAACCGTACTCGTGTATCTTGTACTGCCCTAGTTTGGTTCACTCTGTTTTTCCAGTTTGAATTTTGCCAGTTGTATTTTGTTGTTTGTTTATTAGTTTTTTGTAGCCCGTCCAGCCTGTTCTGTTTTGCCAGCTTCCTGTCTGTTTTCTCCAGTCACCCTTTTTGTTGCACTCAGCCATTAAACGCCTCCTGTGTGGAGTGCAATTCAAATTCTGTTCCGGAGTCTGCATTTGGGTCCAGGTCAGCATCTACATCATAACAAAATGTGCATTATTTTTCAGTTTTTGGTAGCCTACATTTTTTATTTTGACCTCTGGCAGTTTACCGCTTACCTTTGTACCATTTCAGGTTATTCACTGGACTTAAATTTAAGTAAAAACTGGAAAATGGTGGTGTTCTAAAACTTTTGACCGGTAGTGTATATTTTAGATTTTTTGTTGTTGTTGGCCATATAAATTATACATCCCTAAAAGCAATTATATTACTAATACTATTTTGGAAAGTATTAGTGAGACGGGACAGAGTTATAGGACCCAGGTGCAGAGATAAGGCAGGAGGCAGGAATCCAAAATAAACTGATTGTTTAATTGAACACTGAACAAAATTAAACACGAGAACAAAGTAAAACACCGAATGAAAATCAAACACGAGAACTCAATAATATACTGATACAAATCTACCCGAGAAGCAAGGAAAACAGCCCAGACTAAAGAAAACAGGCAACTTAAATAAGGCAAGAAAGGAGACACAGGAGGAATAACTCAAGACAATCAAACAATCAAGGGGCAAAACCAAACAGGTGGAATTACTGAGGACACTCAAGAAAATCAAACAGTTAAACAATCATAAGCAATACCAGTCCAATGGTTCCCTCTGGCGGTGAGCAGAAACCATTATAATTAGAAAGCAAGCAAACTACATCCCACAGAAAAGTAATATGGTGTCTTTCAAGGTCTTTTTGAGCATGTTCTATTGGTTTAAATAGCATCACATGTGCACATCATTATATGTCTAAATAATGATGTCACCTACTGCATGGCCTGTAATTTGCTACTATGAAGGGATGATGTTATTGGTTTAAATATACATATGTGAACAAATTATATTTTTGGTTGAAGTAGACATTACCCAATGGGGAGAATTAACAATTGGGGGCATGGAGCATTTCTGATTATGTATTTGGCAGGACAATTAAGAGGGAGCAAAGATGAAGAAGCAGAATAAGAAGAAGAAGTAGGAGAAGCAGAAGAATATAAGGAAGAAACACAAAATAAGCCAAGTTTGGGGCTTTATTGTGTGGCTGTTTGGCTTGGGTGATATATGATTTCTCAAACCGTTATACTTTCCTCATAAAAAAACACTGTTAACGGTTTTCACGCTGTATATATTTTTAAATGATAGCAGTGTCAAAACTAATAGGCTAAAGATTATTAAATAATGTTACTGATTCCCAAAAGAAAATGAATGACTTTCCTAAAAGTTTTTATCAGTAACAGACATTAACAGCCCGACTGGCTGGGAGCCCGATCGGGGGCGGCATTTGGCTGTGAGGGTTTTATTTTAAAATTTCAAATAAACTTTGTCACTTCAGTTGAACACTAAACGAAGAAAGTCAGCAACTGTCAGTGTCAGTTCAATTATGAATTGTGGATTCTGGGGGTATTTATTGTAAAAAACAACAACATTTATAACTCAGATTCTAAATGTATTTTTTTAATGGTAACTCAAGCATTTGCAGCATATATATTTAGGAAAGGTCACAGAAGGAGAAGAATGTGGCATTTACATGGCTGGAATAATTAAACTGAAGTTACTTAACTTAAAGTCGCAATGCCCATTGGCCTACTGCAGACACTGTAGCTAACACAGCTTTTGCTTTAAGGATGTTTTATTAACATATCATAATAAAAAGTACCTAAAGTTACCTCACACTAGCCTGTTTACATGAATGCTAACCTAACATTGTGCAAATGTTCACTCTATGCTAGCTAATGCCTATAATACTGGCTTAGACCTACCTAACCTTACAAGCTAGACCACTAGTGGTTAACGTTAAGTTAGACTACACTTACCTTGCTCCTCTGTCATCCGCACAGGGGTGTTTTCTTTTAAGGTGCTTGTTGTGCTCCCATGGACTCCCAACTCTGTCTTGCATAAAATGCACGTTAACTGCATTTTTGGCTGGATTTTTCTCAAAGCGGTCCCGCACTTTGCTGCTTGGATTGTTTTGAAGCTTCAGCCATTTTCGATCTTGTTTCAGATTTGCAGCAGACAGGAATACAAGAAAAAGTGGCGCGCTGCCCTCATCCTGTTGAAAGAGTCATTACGGAACAAAAGACCATTTAAAAAATGCAAACAACTAATCAACAACGTAAATATTCATTGATAATATTGTCAACGTTATCAATCATTTTGAATCATCGTTTCAGCCCTAGGTATGCCCAACCCATAAATTGGCAGATGGCATACCTGTTATCCCAATAATCAGTCATAACACCTCTCTTTTCATCAAGCCATATATCAGAGATAATATAATTAAACTAGCAAAAAACTAACTTCTTATGAGACTCACAACAGCGAACTGCAATTCATTTTGACAAAAAAAATAATTAATTGCATGGGTTAACACTGCAACGTTGTCTATAGCTATATATAGAGGGTATGGATTTAGAGCAAGAGAGGGAGATGAATGGATTGACAGACAAACAGATAGACAGTTGTGTATTTCTGTTCTGTAACAACATTAATCATGTGATATGACAAAATTGTCTTGCTCAAGTCAAACTGGCAATGTCCCACTTAAGATCATTTTATCAAGCCTGTCATGCCTTCATCAATAGTCTGTAGCTATACTGCTACCAATGTCAGGGCCAAAAGGTTCACCATTTCATTATCAAAGCACAAAATACATTGGTGTTTAAATTACAAGAATTCAGTGGAGACATTTCCTCTATAAAGCCATCACACACATCATTGGCAGCATCCAATAAAGACAGCCCATCAGAAGGCCACAGAGGCCCTGAGGGATCCGCCCATTAAAGCAATCCTTTGAACAGCGTCTGTGATGTAATGAAAGAAGGGCAGATATTCCGTTGTCCACAACACAACGTTTGAGGCACAAAAGAAAGGGGAGAGAACATTCAGTGTACTCAATGTTGATTGGAAAGGTGTTTGTTTTCCTTCTTCCCCTTACATGTCATAAACCGTACACCACCTGCTGTGCATGCCACCGTGTCATGCTCTCCCCTGTCATCGCTACAACTTACATTGTGTTTTGAATGAGCCACATGCTGCTTTCAGTGTAGGGGACATCGAGCTGGAGTTAGGGTTGCCACCTGGCTGCTATGTTACTGGCCTGCCCAGTACTTTCATTTATGGTTTGTAATCTAGCATATTTGGAAGTAGACCTACATTTTTAAGAACCACAACATTGAGTGTAATCTGGTCTATTTACTATACTCTTTTAAAATCTGACGACAAGCAGTTGCATGTTTGGTCAAAATATAATACTGAAATACTCAGTGTTTTGTCTTCTGTGACAAGTAAACTTTTTAGCTTGAGTGAAAATATTGTACTAAGATAGGGTTTGTGTCTGTGCACCTGAAAGAATATGGGTTTGTAAAAACATGTTTTGAAATCAAAAACAGTGTGTGTGTGTGTGTGTGCATGCAATGCAATGCGGTCTACCCTGTGGCCTTTAATTATTTTAAAGGTGGCAACCCTTGATAGAGTCCAGGTTCTGGTCTGTCTGATGTTGCTGTGGAGGGAAAGCCTTCCCATCTTTAACAAATCATCAGCAGAGGGGAAAAGGCCCTATATTTATGCTAAAATAGAGTTAAACTCAGACCTGTCAATGCGGTGAGATATACTCATTTGTAGCACACTGTGTAGACACTGTCCTGATTGGTGAATGGATAAATGCAACTTTATTTCCCTTCTTAGTATAGGAGGAAAGGCGTAAACACCAAGAACTGAACAGTTATGCAACGAATCAAAAAGATACAGAAGATAAAGAAACTATATATGTGGGTGGTAGGGTTCACCATGCCACACACAGAAGCTTAGAAGATAAGACTAGCAGCAAGGACTCACATCTGAGATGGCAGCTAGCTAGTTAGCTATTTGACAACAAAATAATGCAATTTATTATTATTTTGTAACTATTTTGGGGGGTATTTCTTTTTAGTATTTTTGTGCATTTGTGTTGCACTTGATCACATGGATGTTTACTTCTGTACTTGACATACACACTATGGTAGAACACAAGTATACAATTTGAGATACGGCTAGCCTGTTTAACAGCTATGACTGTTTTATGGCTAGCCTGTAACTCTTTTTCTTATTTCCACTTGAGATTGTCTTGTAGGGTTTCTCCTGTGGTCAATCTATCTCCAACAGCACCAAACCTTCACTGTAGAGTACACAAAGCAGAAAGGCTTTATTCTGATTAACTTCCATGATCTAAAACTCAGCGCTGTGTTTCCGTTGTCACTTTTGTTTCATAAACTCCACCCACAGTGATATTAACACAGTCTTAGAAAGCATGTGCAGCCTATATCTGATCCCCCACTTTGACTGATGTTACACTGCATGTATGGGCTGCTTCATATCAATCCTCACAACACGAATTAAGCTAGTTGTGCTGAATTACCAGCCTAGGTATTGTGATTTCTTATATCACAAGACAAACCTAGAGTACCCTGAAGCAATACTAAACAGGAGCGCTTGACTGTATGAACTGATGCCAAATGTCAAGGTGGTCAGAAACATGCTGAGGCACAGCCCATTGATTTAGTTTAATATGATGTATGAGGGTTTAGCTTTTGTGTTTCTCCGATAAGGGTGATAACGATTTCCTGTTCTCACATCTTCACACTCTCGTGGTGCTTCACGGGTCCAACACATTAAAGGATTTTGCCTTATGAATACTCTGACTCTCTTATGAAATGTACATGCACTGAGCAAACCCTTCATTACATATGACCCCATTAATATCACCTTAATATCTTGTTTACCCATCTATATTTTATTTAGAAACTCTTGCCATTTTATTTGGAATGATACAGCATGTGAATACTATGCCTCATTGTGTTTTAACACCAATGGACACAGTGGCCAGTTCAACTGTATTAAGTGTTCTGAAACCAAAGTGTGTTTCAATGGGTTAAAAGCTAGCCAGTGCCAAACCAAATTGCATGTAGCATTCAATTGGCTTTATGCTTTGTTTAGAGTTGTCTCCGACAATAGCCTGTTTGCATTGCACATTGTTTTCAGAGTCACAGCTTGTCTCAATAATGGAGAGCAGCCAGTTAGGAATATAAATGACATGTACTAAAGGGAATTCACTTTTCCTCCTGGTAACATCAGCAGTAGGAACATGAAATTAGACCTCTATCCACCTTTTTTTTTTAAAGACAAAAAAAATAACTTGAACATTTGTGCTTTTATATTTGAAAGTAAATCCCCACATTCACATTTGTATGTCATTCAATGAACAATGAAACAGTGTTTTAGTGAGACTGCCTGAGGTAGAACAGAGACTGGAATTAGTAATGTGGGATAAGTACATGTGGAAGACAATAGCTACCTGTTTTTGAACAGAATTTGATGAACATACACTACCGGTCAAAAGTTTTAGAACACCCTCATTTTCCAGTTTTACTGAAATTTAAGCAGTTCAAGTCCAGTGAATAACCTGAAATGGTACAAAGGTAAGCGGTAAACTGCCAGAGGTTAAAAAAAAGTTTAGGTTACCAAAAACTGAAAAATATTTTTTTACGTGTACAAAGTAGTCAGTTAGCTGCTTTGCAACCACACACAAAATAACAGTTTTGTTGTAAATATTAATCGGCCAACATCACTTGAAAACATTTAGTTGAAATCCCTGATGGTATTTTTGCAGACATTATAACTGCCTTTATTTCTTTATTATACCGAACTTTTGTTTTGGTACGCTTGCCCTCTCAGGATTGGCTGCTTAGCACAGTTGTGGGGCTGAAGATCACCATGGTAATAGTACTTTTAGGGGCTATTAGAGAGGAGGGCTGGAAGCCCATGACTAGTTGGTTCTTGGTCTTTGCTCACAATTTTCTTTTCTATTTCTTTCCTTTCATATCCCTGCTGTAGATTCTATTCAAACAAATTGAGGGCCATCGGGGGAACAGTATTGATTGTTTGTAGTATGAAAGGCTGTGGATTTCTGCCCTCATATTAATCTCAATCTTTGCACGTCACAGGTAAGCAAGTAAAGTATATTGCTCTGCCATGTGTGGGCTTTTCTTTAACCACCTGCTGAAAGCTATTATCTACCCATCAGAGAAAAAGAAAACAAATGGTATTTGCATCATGCATTGGAGCTCGGAAACGCAACCAGACAATCTGTCAGAGGCCTGGCTGAATGCTGCTTTCTTCCTGGGCTTGGGGCACAAGTGCCAGCAGGTCCAAATGAGAGCTGGCCACTTTCACATACTGTAATCCCAAAGTATTTGATTTGCACTCCGAATATGAATAGCAGAGAAAATGTGAAACCCGAGACGAAACATCGTTTGCTGTTTGCAGGCCTTCGATTGCTGTTCTCTCCCATGTTCGACTGACAATCAAATTTTGTTGCAAAATCCAGTCCAATCAGGATGCAGTCTACACTCCTTACAGTAGATGGCAATGTTATATTTGCCACCCTCAAATTTATATGCCTGAGCAGAAGGCATAGTTGCTTGGCAGAACTTTCACATTCCACTGGCCAACGTTTTATCTTTTCATTTCCCCAAAAGCGTGACTTCCAAATCAGGTTTTTGTTTTTTTCTGTTCCAAAAAATAGATAATTGCTAGAATTCTTTACATAATATACAATGGATATGGATAAGCTTTTAGTAAAGATATATACACTCAGTTGACACTTTATTAGGTACACTTGTACACCTGCTCGTTAACGCAATTATCTAAACAGCCAATCATGTGGCAGCAACTCAATACATAAAAGCATGCAGAAATGGTCAAGAGGTTCAGTTGTTGTTCAGACCAAAAATGAATGGGGAAGAAATGTGATCTAAGTGACCTTGACTGTGGAATTATTGTTGGTGCCAGATGGGGTGGGGTGAGTATCTCAGAAACTGCTGATCTCATGGGATTTTCACGCACAATAGTCTCTAGAGTTTACAGAGAAGGGTGCAAAAAACAAAAAACATCCAGTGAGCGGCAGTTCTGTGGGTGGAAAATGCCTTGTTAATGAGAGAAGTCAGAGGAGAATGGCCAGACTGGTTCAAACTGACAGGAAGGTGACAGTAACTCAAATAACCATGCGTTACAACAGTGGTATGCAGAAGAGCATCTCTGAACACACAACACGTCAAATCTTGAAGTGGATGGGCTACAGCAGCAGAAGACCACACCAGGTTTCACTCCTGTCAGCTAAGACGTAAGGCTACAGTGGGCACAGGCTCGCCAAAACTGGACAGTTAAAGATTGAAAAAACGTTGCCTGGTCTGACAAATCTCAATTTCTGCTGCGACATGCAGATTTTAGGGTCAGAATTTGGTGTAAACAACATGAATCCATGCATCCATCCTGCCTTGTGTCAATGGTTCAGGTTGGTGATGGTGGTGTAATGGTGTGGGGAATGTTTTCTTGGCACACATTAGGCCCCTTAATACCAATTGAGCATGGTACAGCCTACCTGAGTTTTGTTGCTGACCAGTGCATCCCTTTATGGTCTCAGTCTACCCATCTTCTAATGGCTACTTCCAGCAGAATAATGTGCCATGTCACAAAGCACACGTCATCTCAAGCTGGTTCCACGAGTTCAGTGTACTCCAATGGCCTCCACAGTCACCAGATCTCAGTCCAATAGAGCACCTTTGGGATGTTGTGGAATGGAAGACTCGCAACATGAATGTGCAGCCGACAAATCTGCAGCAACTGCGTAATGCTATCATGTCAACATGGACCAGAATATCTGAGGAATGTTTCCATCACCTTGTTGAATCCATGACACAAAGAACAGCTTGTACCTAATAAAGTGGCCACTGAGTGTATCTAATATAAATTAGATTTGTAATCACTCACTTTTGAACTGGTGCTATGGAAATCCGTATGTACATTATATAAGAGCTTACTTACACTTACTAACTCTTTCTAATGGCATCACCCTGCCTAATACGCTGTGAAATTGCTACAGTGTACAGTATCCTCCAAAAGTATTCACACCCTTAATAAAGATGAGCAGGTATAAAATAAACAATACAGGTCATGATCTATATTATATGCTCCAAAAATGGAAAAAATTATATTATTATATACTAGTACAATTGCTCAGAAAAAAACATTTTATTTCAGTAGTATTTAGATGTGTCAAAATGATTCACACCCCTGTTTTCACTATTCACTTGCAAGGATAGCACCACCGAGTTGGAAAAGGGGGTCAGTTAACCATTTATTAGTTAATTTTTAAGTATGCTTGGGATCATTGTCTTACTGAATTGTCCATTTGCCTGCCAAGTTTGGGCTTTCTGGCAGAGGGAACCAGGTTTTTGGTCAAAATGTCTTGATTCTTGTTTGAGGTAATGATTTCATTGACCTTAATAAGAGACCCAAGCACCAGTATTATGCCCCAAAAAATGCACAGCATCAAAGATCCACCACCATATTTCACTGTAGGTACAGGCAACTGCCAAAATAAAGGTAGCACTTGAGTAAATGATGGGTTCTGGCAGCTTTGTTATGGTGTGTGGTGCATTTTCCTGCCATAGTTTAGGTCCACTCAACCCCTTAAAGGGCTATCACTAGTTTACCTTTATCCAGGAGGTAAGCTAATAGTAAGCTAAATTAAGTGGTGTAGTGTGTGGTTTAAGCAAATACCTGCAGACACCAAACAAATATATAAGCGGTATGCTTAATATAATGTAAGGTGTTCATTGACTGTTCTTATCTCTGCTCATTTCCAGTTTCCAGTTCATCCAGTCCTCAAACTTCCATCAGGTTAGGGAATGTTGAAATTGAGGATCACGATGGAATCAAACTCAACACAAACACCGCAGAAGACTGCAAACTGCAAACAGTCCTCCTCTACAGCAGAGGACAGGAAGTAGGGGGATACACAAAGCAAGGGCAACAATGATGACACAGACAAATCACCTACCAAAACATTGACTGAAGTATCCTCCTCAGAACTCTCCAAACCTGAGGAGAGGACCACAACAGAATCAATTGTATTTCCCACGGTGCATTCCAAACAGTGGTCCCTCCTTCTTAAGATGTCTCTAGGAACATTTGTCTCCTGTAAATTCATAGCTCATCTATGAATTGGGAGTCCAGGTTTGGCACAGTGTCTCTGTCATTAATGTGTTTTGGTCCCTGGGTTGAGGCATTGTGTTTGGGACAGATGATTTGGTTTGGCTGTGTTTTGGTCTCAGTGAGAGTGTTTTGATATAGCACAGTGCACCAGCAGGGAAAGAGCCCCATTGAGGTTGCCTGTGGCAGTGAAACATGTCATTAGACACAATTCTGAGCATCAAAATGTAATACATATATTAACATGTTTATGAATCCTCCATGTGATAGATGGTATCCATTAAAAGGTACAAGCATATTCCAGATGCTTCTGGGCAATAGAAGTAGCAAAGTAATAGTTCTGTCTCACCGGGGGTGTCTGCAGTTAGGAATTATGGGAGATAAGCCGTGAGTGTCCGGCTCCTTTATCAGGTTCCTGTGGAACATACTCTGTGCCACCGCTTGCACATGTCAAATATAATTACACAGGGCCTACAACCCTTGTACAAACTGAGGCCACCTTGGCCAAAACACGTCAGACTTATCTTCGATGGCTTTCTGAATGTTTATGTGTTATTTTGTGGTTACTGAATTTGATATTTCTATGGTTCATTAACCCCTGTTAAATAATGTTACGGTGACTGACAATATATAATTCAGCTAGCGTGTGTTCTTAGCATCGACTCTGTCAATGTTATTAAATGTATATATATTTTTTTTTTTTTCTCAGAAACAGTTCTGCAATGGGCAAATGGGCCAAGGACTTAGTTGTCAGAAAATACTACTTCAGAGTCTTTAGAAAGTGAATAACAGCACACATTTGTTTTTCATATTCCTGTGCTGAGAGCCATTAATAACTGGCCCTCTCCCCTGAAAGAATCATACAAATATGCTTTGTATGCTAAAGTGCAGATTAACCTTTTGCTTGTCTGAATTGAGATTTGATGTTGATACGCAAGGGCAGCCACACAGAAAGATTACCTATCCTCCCTCTGATTAATGAGACTGACTCTAGCCCTGTGTTTGACATTCTGTCATTGGGCCCTCAGTATAAATTTTTTTACATCTCAGGAATTGTGGATCAGCATTTAAATGAATAGGCGGCACAGTGGTGCAGTGGATAGCACTGTCGCCTCACAGCAAGAAGGTCTCGGGTTCGAATCCAGGCCGGGGGCCTTTCTGTGTGGAGTTTGCATGTTCTCCCCATGTCTGCGTGGGTTTCCTCCGGGTACTCCAGTTTCCTCCCACAGTCCAAAGACATGCACGTTAGCCTAATTGGAGAGTCTAAATTGCCCGTAGGTATGAGTGTGTGAGTGAATGGTGTGTGTGCCCTGCGATGGATTGGCGACCTGTCCAGGGTTTATTCCTGCCTCTCGCCCCTATGCATGCTGGGATAGGCTCCAGCCCCCCCGCGACCCTGACCAGGAATAAGCGGCTTAGACAATGAGATGAGATGAGACATTTAAATGAATGACCATTTCAGTTAATTATGTGGTACAGGCAGAATTTCCTTATTGTTCTATAAGCTATATAAACTACTTAGAGGGGAATGTGGGCTGAGATTCTATATTTTCTAAGTTTTGTCACATTCCATGAGCCCTGAAATAATTCATGGCATTTTTTTCTAATATTATTTCCATCAACCCAAGCAAACAAGCAGCTAAAACAACAGGCCTCTGAATATCTATTAATGTCACCTTCAGTTCAGTTCTGTTTTCAGGTGCATGAACTGTGGAATAGTTATTGGCATATTCACTGATTCAATCTAAGATTTAATTGAAAGTAAAATGATCAGCCTTGAAAATGTCAGCCTGTTTATGAAGCTATCACTGACCCCAAACTTACAAATGAAACCTATTATTACAGTATTTTATTAGTGTTACATTTACCCTTGCACTTTACTATGCTATCGCAATCTTTTAATCACTGTAGTTTTGTGGAGTTTTATCGAAACAGGCCAAGAGGACCGCAGGGTGGCTCATCCCGTTAACACATTGTTCCAGTGTATAGATGGGCCGCATTATCTTCTATCAAATCCAGACCATGGCAGTGCTGACTGAAACGAAGCTGCTGCTGCCAGCACCTTTCAGAGGAGTGCACATGCTTGTTTGAGACCAGCTTATGAATACAGTTGGGCATTACAAGGCAAAAGTAAAAAATGTAGGTAAAAGTTGATTAAAAACACAAAACACAGGGCAAAAGATTTGTGAGCTTCACCCTATTGTACTGCTGCTGACAGGCAGAAAAAGTGAGGGGTATCCCAGAAACCATTGGGAATTACTGCTCAGCTTTGCACCCATGGCATAGGTGCAAAAACAAAGAGGTGCCAGCACTGCTCTCAGTGTGCACAGTGCTGTAGATGGTGTGTTGGAGGTCTAACTTGGCTACCATATCACGGTAACCAAATACAGCTTATCATCTAGTGCAGCAATTACCTCGGGGGACTGTAGTTAAAAGTACATTTATAATTGGCTGCTTTACAAATTGAAAAGTGTTATCATTTCTTCAGACTAAAAGTATAAAATAGAATTAGAAATGGCTTGACAAAGTGCTGGCCTCCCAGGCTGATTACTCTTTGATGGTTGACCGAGGCAGGTGGTTATGTAATCAATGACACCAATTGCAAAGTTATTTACTGAACTGCAAATTTCCAATCTTCTGTCCATAATTACGAGGCAACCTGTTCCACCGCTGGAGCGAAAACATCCAGTATTGGCATAATCAAAAAGACCGACTTTCTAACAGCATTGCTGGGGCCGCTCCAGTAGTTTTGCTATTGCATTTCAAACCCCTGTTATATTCAGCTTTGATTTATTGTCTATTGTAATAAATTAGAAGCAAGAAACAAAGCCTGCTGGCACAGCAAGGATTGCATTCAAATTACCCTCTATATCTTGTCATAAATACTAGAGGAGGACCTATGGGAGCCAATAAAATGACTTAATAAATGGTTTTGAAACTAAAATATGGCATGGTAAATAACCACCTGAATGAATCCCCAATGACCAATGATAGAAAATAAATACTTTGCAACATCCCCTTGGCAATGAAGGAACATCAATACTTTTGAATTATTTTCCCTGCAGGACGTGCATGTATGTGTATCCTGCGAGAGTACGCCATTGTTTTTCTTCATAAACCTTGCGTGAGACCTTTTGAAGAAACAACGTGTTATACTATTTCTGGTACTGAAAGCAAAGATTGCATACGGTCTTAAGACATCAAACTCTTCGGTTTGCACTTTACATTGAAAATTCTGTCCCTACCAGCGAAGCATCCCACCACCGGAAATCTGTAACACAGGAATTCCTGAACTCCTCAACAACTCAACAGTGACCAGGATATCCAAGCCAAACCAGGGAGGAACCAAGGACAAAGTGTGTGCGTTATGCTCAGCATAAGCGGCAAATGTTCTTGGAATGTCCTCAGCTGCAAATTGTCTCACTTCGTTTTCCTCTTTGAATGATCTGAAATAAGCAGCTATAGGACTGGCCGCTTTACCCTTCAACCCCAAATAAGTTTGTGCAACATACTGCAATGCAGAATTTTCAGTTGTCAGAATTATATTTTTTATCAGGCTATGAATGCAGAATTCCATTTTGGTCACTTATTCCTGTCCAAAGAATTACTGTGCCATGCTGCATTGCCTGTCATTATTTATGAAATGCCCAAGGTATTCTGCTGGCACATCTGGTAGACCATTTATTATCAGAATTCATTAAAGAATACCAGCCTGCATAGCTTGATTATCATTTTTAGAGGAACGGACACAGACTCCCATCCAAAATCATTACATGTCGGTTTAATGAATGCATGGCAGTTTAAAAAGGCTTTGACAAATGGCTGTAAAATTAGCTCAAAATGAAGCCCAATGACAGTTTGCTAACAATATATTATTTTGCCACAATGAATACGTTGCTGCTTCTGTAAGTCCTACCCATCGTTTATCAAGGTAAACCTTACCTTACAATTATTAACATTCTTTCCAGCCAAAAAACTATTTTACATAATGGTAGAAGACAATGAATTTGAATTTGCATGTTTCTGTTCATCAGGTCTTGTTACAGCTATTTCAATGCAACCATCACTGACACATAGCACCAATCTGCAGAATGCAAAGCTAGAAAGATACCCACAGACCAATCCCGTCACTGTGCCTTTCTATTTATGCATGTGCAATCGCTGTTCCAGCCTGCGAAGGCTCACCCCACCAGCACAGGTTTGAGTGGCATCTGAGATCAAGAGGCAGCGTTACCATAGTTACTGCTTTGAGAGTTCTGTTGAGGCAGAATTACCTGTGGCCCAAGCTATCTGTAATTATGATGTATAATTACCTTTAATTACTATCTTCTCCCTGTTAAGTGTTACTGGTATATTCAAATAAAAGGTGGAAGCAAATGCTAACAATTATCTTCCTTAATGTGGGGCATGGTGGGGGGGTGGGGGGTTAATGGGCAGGAGATTGCTGTGGAGCTGAAATAAAGGTCAGAGGATCTTTATTGTTGTTATCTAAATGTATTTTGTGGCCAAGAGAGAAGCAGGCATTTTGACTGATTGCAGGTTTGCTTTCATGCACGGTCATTTCAGGCTCAAACATATGCAGTTTGACTGCTTTTATAAATTGGCTGCAAATATCACAGAAGGATTAATGTAAAAAAAAAAGGATATGCACCCCACCTCATTGCTTTTGCCCAACTTTTAAGAGGTGTGAAAAACTGGTGTGCTCTTTGCAGTTAGGTGTGCAACGTTCAAATGGCTGTAGCAAGGAGAATGGAGAGCAATGGAGAGAGAAAACCTGGATATTTACCTGGATGCCCTTCCTTCAAATGACAGTGCAGCACATCAGGGCAGGCCTACAATGCAAGAACAAGACATTATAACCAAGAACATAGCTTCATGATATTTTACAGTATATGCTTATAGTATATACTGTAAAATATTCCCATATTTCTGCAATTGAATGAGTAGAGTAGAAAACAGAAAAATGGAAAAGAAGGCTAGATTTTCTACCGCACAAACTGCCCCCTTGTGCTGAATAGGGTGCCTTCAATTTCAATGGTGCCCTGCTGGTGCCCTCAAGGGCAAAGGCGATCTTATCTACTGCCATCAGTACACCCCAGAGCCCACGCCCACTGCACACATGGCCCAAGCCTTCCATGCCCCCAGCCATTGCTTGTTGTTCGCAGTGGGCCCGTGGTAGTCATGCGTGGTTCCTCAGACAGAGGTAGACACACAATCTGACCTCTGAGACGACCGATGGAAGCTTTTCCTTCATGTTGTATAGCCGATACTTTGATTAAGAACATAACTATCCGATTGCATTGTGGGATTTGTTTTTCTTTTCAATCTGTCTTACAACTTTTCATTATTTTTTACATACATGCTCTGCTGGCTGTGTTTAATGGACTTGTTTTTCATCTACCTGGTCTCTACATGTGCAAAGAATTAATTTTGTTATGAAGGAAGTATTGGTCTGAATTTGAGGGATATGCATGTACTGTATATTGTTATTGATACATATACTGCAGTTGTGAGAATGTGTGTTGCATGGAAGGAATACTTCAATCCTATACTCATTAAATGTATTATTATTATTATTATGTTTTTTAGCCTTGAATAATGTCATATGCCTATGAGGCATATGTTTTTCATCACCTCTCTCAAGAAGCTGCAGATCCTTTCTGGTCCTCAAGGCTGTAGGCACTATTTTAAGTCATTAGTGGCAATTACTCAAATTAACATTACCAATTATACAATTAAGTGCCAATCTGTGTGTTGTGTTGGTGCAAGGGCACAAGTCTACAAATTGACCTTGTTTCATAGATGGGAGTTTCCTCTTATGGACAAGTTTTTACACCACTACAACAAGTCATGAAAGAGGAAACAACAACGACAATGATTAAATTCAACACCAAAATATAAAATATTGTGCTCCCTTTAAAAAATCAAGGCATCCCATAAATAACAATTTTGTTATTTATTATTATTTTGCTTTCAGGCTATCAAAAAAACATTTAGCTTTTGCTTTCAATTGTTTTTATAAGTTTGTGTGGTTTAAAAATATCTGCCCACTCATTTCAACATATCAGTTTCTTTCCTCCTGGGGGGGCATAATATGTTCAACAGAAGTGTCCACAGACATATTTTCACAATTGAAAGCAGTAGCCTACTTACTAATCAATCAGTATGATTGCGTGTGGGTGTGTGCAGTGCCAACTGCTGACAAGTTTACTACATTGCAATAAGCACCTTGTGGTTACTGAATTATTATTTGAGATCGTAATGCATTTATTGTTTAACAAATAGCTTCAGAAAGTCCTCCATTGACCTGTAGGTGTTGGAGGATGGAACTGCAGGTTCCTGACAAAGGTGGTGAAAAATGTATGGTCTAACCTATGATAGGAAGTACTCACCTGGCATTAAGCAGGAGCTTTTAGGACTGTCCTTATTGCAGGGAAAGTATGTCTGCACAGAAAGCTGAATAAGGCTGGAGATGAAAATGTGCTCTCTGAAAGTGAAAATAATTCTGTTGAGAGACCTATTTTTGTGACTATGAGAAAGTACAGGTAACTTCCAAAATAAAGGAAACACTTGAGTATTTGTGGCACTGTTATGGTGTGGGGTGCATTTTCCTGGCATGGTTTAGGTCCCCACAACCCCTTAGAAAGTAAGGTAAACAGCAATAAATTCAAAGCCATTCTAAGTGATCACCTTCATCCTATGGAGAAGCATTTCTATCCTGATGGGTGTGGGCTTTTCCGGGACACTTAATGTTGGTGTTTCATTTTGCAGTTACCTGTAGGTAGCTAATGTGAGAAATACTGACAGATTTTGAACACAGTGGCAAGTCTTTCCTAAGCGCTGGCCCTAGCACTTGTTTAAGGTGTAAAACTTGTACAACTTTTTGTATTTCAATCTGTGGAGTGAAGCTATGGAACAGTATGAATGTGGAGTTAAAACAATGTCCAAGCATAAATCAGTTTAAAAAGAGGTATAAGGATTTGATTTTTAAAAGGTACAGGGGTAACGAAGGGCATTGACATTCACCAGGTGTTTACATAGATTATTATTATTATTTACTTTTTATATTTTCCTTTTGGTTGATATATGTTTATTCTTATTATTTGGTATATGTGTAAATATTAAATATATGTTTATTTATATTATTTGGTATATGTGTAAATATTAAATATGGAAGTCAATTGACGATTAGCAATTAGCTGAATAGTGGAGAAGGGGTAGGATTAGATAAGTTTTTACTTCTTCCAACTCCTTTTTGGACATGTCTTAGTATTATTGTTTATTTGTTTTGTTGTTTAGTGGCCAAGATCCAAATCCCGCTCTACAGTCATTAGCCTCTTTCCCACATGGAATCCGCAACATTGCCGGGTTCAGTTATCCGAATAAGGTCGTGTTTTTCATTGTCCCCATATAGGTCTCCTATGCGGAAAAATTATCCTCTTTTCCCATCCAGTTTACTTGTAGTCTTTACAGATACGTGGTTGTAATGAGTACGTGTATTAGAAATATTTGCCTATAAATATTATTAACACATTGTGGGAAGATCAGTTTTACTGGAGTGCTTCACAGTAGTTGTCGGTGCTCATTGATGACTAGGTATAACCTAATGAATTATAAAAGGAATATCAAGGCACTCGATACTTGCAGGTAAAAGCCTTTAATAGAGGATGTAATTAAAAAGGACTTAATCGGACAGTATTTAATTGCCTCCTCTATTAAAGAATTTTACCTGCAAGCATCTAGTGCCTTGATATTCCTTTTATAATTTATAATTATTAATATGCTGTTTGATTATGTTGCATGCATACACAGGGATTGCGGATCATTTTGAGAGAGAGAGAGGGAGACAGAGAGATGTAAAACTCTCTACCAAACTGCAGACGTTGGAATATACAATGGCTATTACAATTTATTTGGAGTGCACTTATGGCTGTGTTTGTCTCAACTAATAGTGTTGTTTAAACAGAAATCATAGCACATAAATTGAAATTAATTTGTGCTATAGAAACTTCATTAGATGTCCAGATTGAATTCCCTCCTATCCAGACTCACTTTTGTCGGGTAGAGTGGCACAGCCCATTGCACATGACAGCCAAGCCATAATGATCTATGATATAATTATATTCCTGCTCTGTATTGCATCTGACTACAATTCTGTTAATGTCAAGGAAGCTAAATTATTTACTGAGCCCTGCTAATTATGAATCATTTATTAACCGAATTAATTCAATCCCTACATAATGGGAGTCTTGGTATTGAAAGAACAGGTAAATCAAATCAGAATTCTAAATAACATTTTAAAATTTGAATAACTCCTCCTGCTTACTTCTCTGAGTAAACAATACACTACGCTTACATAAATAACAAGATTTACCCAGCGGAGCTAATGCATCCGTTCCCTCTACCCTGTTCTCAAAAGGTCTGTGAGGGATTTTATATCCACACATGGATTTTTCTGTTGCTTCATTGTTTGTTGCTTTTTATCATATAGGACATGTCATCTGATCCCTCCCATCTGACTCAAGGACTTCTTCTTTCATGGAGAATAAGTTAAAATATTAATTCCACCTAAATCATCAGTTTTTTCAAAAGTGCCATTTGAATTTGCTGACTGTGGTGGGGAGTCAAGTAGTGCAGTCAAGTAGTTAGTAGTGTATCCCCCACATCAGCGCTCGATATCGCTTCATCTGGTCGATCTGCCTGCACATCTGTATCGGCAGTCCTCTCAGAATGCACTGCGCATGCTTTGCGGAGGCCTCCTTGTACTTCATCCTTATGAATTGACAGATGATGTTGCAGCAAAGGGACGAATTTAAAAACGAATTTAAAAAAGTAGAAAGGTATGTCACATGGTGTTTGGAGCATACCCATGACAGGGCAATTTGACATCACAGAAGGCATGAGACAACTGCACGTAGGGCAAACTTAAAGTTTTAATTCACACTGCACCGGCAAAATGAGTATAGCTCCCTGATCAGGAAAAGGGAAACGAAACATAAATTAAGCACTGGTACCCAGTCCGTTCTGGAACGGCACCTTCCCAAAGTCTCTATCCAAGGGAGGTTGGATACAAGCTGCAGGGTCCTGGGTACAGTCCAGTACCATCGGATTGACTCTGGATGCAGTCCGGAAGTGAAACAAGAAGGCTGGGGCTTAGGGTCCCCCGTGGCAGGTTCCATCAGCATCTGCCGCTGCAGGGTTAAAGGCACAAAGAGAGGGTCTTTGGGGGAAGCGTGCTATTAGCATAGAGCTTCTGGCTTCTCCCCAAGTTGGAAACCAGGCCCTTTTCATGCAGCCTGTCCTGCACACAGTAAGTGGCAACAGCTGAGTGATTGCAAAATGAGGCGCAGCTGTTATCAATTCCAGCACCCGGACAGCTCCTGATGTAGTCCTTCCTGCTTGTGCAGTGGGTGTCCAGCTGCACTGAGAACTGGGAAGCTCCCACACCCCTCCCGCCACAAGGTGCTTTTCAGGAACTACAGGTATTTTTCTAATTATTATTAATTTACTTTCGGCCAAGGGTGTCAAACTCATGCCATCGAGGGCAAAGCGAATGCAGGTTTTTGTTGCAACCAATGCACTACACCAGGTGATTTCACTAATTAGCTACTTTCTTTAACCAAGGAGGGGTGAAGTTTAAATGCTTGAAATTGTATTAATAATGGTATATTAATTCATTAACATTCCTGCACAGTCATTATATTTCACATGGAAATTGCCTTAGAGTGTGCCAAAAAATCATCTTAATAGATTTTTCCCAATTAAAATGCTCAGAATTGGAGCAAGGCTGTAAAGCAGGCTTAGATGGTAGGGAGCTAATATTCACAAGCTTGCTGTATTTGGCATGCCTATTGACCTACATCAGGAACAAGTCCTGTGTTTTTTAAATAAAAGATGTGAGAGTGCACTGAACCTTGATAGATTGCAGCCAATTCTCTTGTTCCTCTTATCTTTTTGATAAAATGTGTATGGACACTTTTCTTTTTCTTTTTTACATCCAGGCATGACACAATGAGGTATTACCCTGTTAGCTAACACCTATTGCTGTCCATTACATTTGAATTTGTGTAGCTAGCTATGTTTGCGAGCTAGTAAACAACATGAACATGCCTCCTCTATACAAAGTGATGACGCTTACAAGCAGAGATTTTTGGTAAGCTGTCATTCATGTATTAAAACGAGTTGGGTTTTCTGATGTCACAAATACTCCCATGTCAGCCAATAGGATTGGAATACCAGAAGTCCCCAGAACGTGGATTTTGACTGTTAAGGACCTTTAAAAAATATATTATTAGGGGCGGTGGATAGCGTAGCAGTCTAACGCACCATATTTTGGCTGGTCCAATATGGTGGCGGACCCATGTGGGGAGGGTAAATCAAAATAGAGGGTGTAATTGGCTGCAAAATTGGGAGAAAAACACGAAAAATCGGAAACAAATATATATATTATTGATGTTTGGACCAAAATAAAAAAATGGTGCCTTTATATATACAGTATGTACTTCCCATAGCTCAGGTAGAGCATGGCACTGGCAATGCCAAGGTTGTGGGTTCGATCCCGCGGGACTACATGTCCATTGTTCAGATGGGATGGTAAAACCAAGGTCTTGACTCTCTGTGGTCATAAAATGGCACTTCTTGAAAAGAGTAGGGTGTTAACCTGGTGTCCTGGCCAAATTCCCAACCAAGACAATATATATACAATTCATGCCCTCTCCACTTTGTATCTGATGTGTAGTAAGTTTGTACTGGTGCACTATGGCTGCTGTCGTGTTCACCCAGGTGGTGGTTGAGGTCAGGTGCTCCTATCATTGTAAAGCACTTTGGGTTATTACGTTTTTTTTATCTGCACTGCATTCTGAAATGTTACCAAAATATCCTTGAAGCATTCCAAGAAGAAATATCTAGATATAGAGAGAGATATTTCTCGCAGGACTGCAAGACTTCTTGTGTCCACCTGGGCTCTAGGTCTGTGGGAGAAATGCCTGTCCAGGCTCAATGTGCAATGCCTACTAAGGATCTGTCACTGTAGCAGTCTGGGTCAACAGCAGAGGTCCCACAAATTGGTAAGAGAAGGCTAACACTCAGCATTGCCCGTGCTCACTTCATTCAGCCATTCCTTTGCTTTAGCAGACTCCCTCTTCCAGGGCAGCTTACACAGCTCACATTATACACGTCCTACATTTAAAGAGCTAAAGGATATAATGTATGCACTGAAGCAAAGCAGGATATGTACTGGACCCAGTTTAAGAAAAACAATGGCCACTGACCCCAAAATGGAGATCAAACCTGGAACCTTTCCCAAGCCCAGATCATTTCAGATTTGCACAGCGCATTTGCAGTTAGTTTGTCCACTTTATAGCCAGAAGGATTTTGTTTTAACCCAAACTAAGTTGAACTACCAACTAATCTGATCCCTCTCCTCTCTACTCTCTGAGCTGGAGTGTGACTCTGACATTGAGTTCAGATATTTACCTGACCTAAAATCTTATTTAACAATTAGACATTTCGAGGGAGCAATTACAGTTTTCACTTAGCTTGCAAACTTATAGTCCTACCACTTTGCATTGACTTATTCTGTATTCCCAGCACACAGGGGGCAGGCAGGGGGGGGGGTTACAATTTGAATTGTTTCACTCAGTCCTGCAGTGAATATATTCTGCTGTTGAGGAGCAGCTGTAAAGAACAAGAAATGAAAAGTAATTTTTGGTCTCCCATCTTTTGCACTTTGAATGCTGCACAGTATTTTAATCAGATCAATTTCCATCATAAAAGCGTCTCAATTCAATGAGCTCAGTTCACCGGTTCAAACCTGAGGATTGTTCATTTCCTGGGGGTAAGTAAAATATGGTTCTCAAAATTTCAGATCAGTTGGTTATTAAATAAGAAAAGTTCTTTGAAGTGGAAAATCTGAGTGTTTCTTTCAGAAGGTGGCAAAATCACGAATTCCAAAGACATTACAACATATTAATTTAAATTACTTCCAAGACATAAAGATAGCTATTGCCAACTCTCTGTGAATATATCAATTGATCCCTTTGTTTAGGCTCTGAATATGTAATGGGACAAAGCACTTGAATAATAGTACATTTTCTTGCACTAATGTTTGTTTTTCTTCACTTTACAGAATGCAGAATGCACAACATTGTTTCAGGAAATGTATATTGCTGTGCATGCCAGTTTTTGTGGGAGAAAAATGCATATTCTTTAATGGTCCCTCATCGAAATGTTTTGCAGAGGGTGTTTATGTGGTGAAACCAGACACCATAATTGAGAATAAATTGATGCAGTTTGTGAAATAATAGACTCTGCTATTCTGTGATTTCCTTGTGTGAATTTGTCTTGTTCATTGTACAGGTGAGGACATTTGCAGATTTTAATAAATCCAATGTCAGTTGACAGAAACCCAGGAACATTTTCCACAATCCCTGTAAGATACGCTTTTTATTTTTGATGGTAGCACACAGTTAGAGGAAGGTTTATCCAAGAGCACGCTTGTAGCTGATAATGAGACTTCTGGCACTACTTGTGTGTACTTCAGTCCGTCTTGGCACAGGAACTTTTTTATCAAAAAACTATTATGATAATGGTGTCAGGACAACCAATTTAAAAACCCAGCAGTTACACTCCTCCCACTATAAAATGAACAGTCTGTGTGTTGGGATGAGGTGAATAAAAATGCCCAGTAAACAGTTAACCTTAAGTGGAGAGCCTTCATGTAAAGTACAAAAAGGAAAGGAAAATTGACTCCCTCAGGAACAGGAGGCCTTCATTGGAGAGACACACATTTGTCTGCGTTACGATGGCGTAGAACTTGGCATTAAGATGCAGAAATGAAATGTCGCGTGACCTAGCAGAGGGAGCTAATTTGGTTGGAAGAAATACTGTAGATTAGTTTCTTAAAAGGTATACATTACAGATGTGTGGAGGAATGAAACAAGGAAAATTGCTTTTGATAAAGTATCTGGAATGAGGAGCAGTGGGGCATATTCAGCAGCCCTGATGCAAAGAGCATGTGATCAGGCACCTCTTGGCACTGTGAGGGGTTGTGAGCTCCCTAACACTAACCCATCTACCTTTTCCCCTTTTTCATGCAGGTGACCCACCATGCTCCAAACAGCACACCAACACATAAGTAAAAGGATGGAATACAATGTATTTATTTGAACAATTCATTAAAAGCGCACTGCACAAAAGGACTAATTCAGGGTTTTCTTCCTCCCTCTCCTGCTGCACAACCTCCCAGGACCCGCCAGGCAGTACAAAAAGTATTGTTCATGAGAAGTCATTTCCATTCCTGTAGGTTCCGTTACTATGCTACAGTGATGGCAACCCTTTGACCGTGACGCTTCTCACACCTCTCAACAAAGATTTACCCCTGGTTTTCAGACCTCTTAAAATAGTTGTGCAATGACAGCCTACGACCAACTAAGAGTGCTTTTGTTTTTTACAGTTAGTCCTAGGAATGATACATTTGTCTTTCACACTTGCACTACTCTTTAATAGCATATGTTTGTGTGCCATAAGGCTGGTCTTTGTATTCCAGAGACAGTGAACACACTACACTGGCAGTCAAATGGACAATTTGACATAAATTGTGCAACAGATTTGAAGCCTTAGCTGAGATTTCGGTCAGTAGAACATTCAGGAGGCACGGTGTAATAGGATAATGTTGCTTGCCACTCCACCAATGGTTCAGGGAAGTTTTTATGAGCTGGGCTGAGTAATGACCTTATTTAAATCCCTTTGATAATCTGTGTGGCCAAACTACAACCAGGGCTCATGAGCGTAACTCTGGTAGCCTGCAAGAGCCCTGCAGTCTTTAAATGACACATGGAAAGTGCTGCAGGAATGCCCTTTGATCTTGATCCACAGCATGCCAAGGAGATGTGCTTTCTGATCAATATTGGGATCAGGAAAATATTAATTAACTAACGATTTGTTGCATATATGTTATTATAAGTTCATTATCAATTTGAAAAGTCCATTACCATCAATCAATCAAATGATCCAGAAGTAACATGTTGTTGCAAAAAGTAAAGATTTGTTGCATGAGTGGTACCATGTTTGGCATCCAAATCCGGTTTTCTTCGAACTTTCAGGCTATTCATCTTTTTATTGACTGCTGTAACACGACATCTAGGCTACAGCTTGTTATAATTGAAATTATTTTCCTTTAAAACAAAAAAAGACAAACATAAAAAGCCACATATGGACCATTTATTGAAATCTTTCAAAGTCTTTTTACAAAATAACTGTGCTCATAAACTCACACAGCACTGGCGGCATGCCAGTACTGTATTGTTTTGGAGCAGTAAGATGAAAATGATTAGGTTCTGATAGAAGACATAACCTCCAATTCATTTTAAACTGATCTCATTTGTTTTACTTTCTGTTAAAAGACACCTGTAATTGGCAATGCACAGCTTAGTACAGGAAGCCAGGCGGGCATACTATAAAGCGCAGTGGTGGATTGGTGGACAACAGACATACACTGCAACATGCTTCATGCTTCATTTTCTCCCAATTTAGTAGCCAATTACACCCTCGTTTTTCATTTCAATCCCCCCCTCGTATTGTGAGTTTGCTGCTGTAGCCTTGTGACCGGCAGTGACACGGGCAAAGTATCGTCTCCTCCGAGATGGCACTCACCTAGTTGTCGACTGTAACTCCGGTACTCTAGAGCCACTCCTGTACGCAGCAAGCTTCATGTCGGCTTCCCTCCCCCTTCCCTGGGGCGGACAACCAATCGTCGCCCCCTGGTGTCACTCCCGGCCAGAGCCAACTCTGGCACGGCCGGTGGAATCTAACCCTGGTTGCAGTGGCCAGCATCGAACGTTGTAACCACTAGACCACCCAGGTGGCCCCTAGAGTCGGGAATTATAATAGTATAAAAATAGTATGACACCATTATTCTACAGAATGTCCCCTAAATGCATGATTGAGTTCACATCTGGTCACTGAGAAAATATTCTTACACTTTATCCTGTGCTGTAAAGGGCAATTAATTATTTTTATTCAGTCATTATTTTCATTTCTATTTAAATGTAAGCAAAAACAGTTCATCAGACCCAAGAGCTTAACCACATATGTGGGGTGTGGGGGGTTATATCTACACATTATTTGGGGGACAGATAAGACTGTTTTGAATTATGGGGGGGACATGTCCTCCCTGTCCACCCACTCGTTATGCCTATGAGTTAATATACGTCATTTATATGAGCAGAGCTCTATGAGCAGAGCAGATACCTAGCCAAGACAGTGTAAGCAAGAATTATTTGAGGCCTCACGAAAATTCCCCTTGTGAAATAACCCTAGATGTGTAATCTACTTTATGTCACATGAAAAAGAAAAATGTATTTGTTTCCTGTATCATGCGATACCATTGCATGATATTTCATGCAATTTTCCATGACATTTGTGTAATATATCATGTTGTATTTTGTCACCCCCGACGTTGAACACACCTTCCTATGCCATCTTTGCATCAGGAGCCACAGCAAATTCACCATATGATAATGACACCAGAGCAGTCATTAAAGACCCATATATCAGTAATAAAATGTAACTGCTCCCCTCAAAATTAATCAGCGTGTATATAATCGACCTAGTTGCTTCCATAAATGATTATAAGCTCAATTCTCATGTTCCCCCCGAGCCAAATAAATAGGAGTGCTTTCCCAGCCCAGCACAGAAATATAAGAACAATTTCTTTGATCATCTCCCAAAGTAATGGGAAAGTATGAAACACGCAGAGATGCAAGATGAAACTGGGTTCCCGAGGCCCAGTCCACTCCCGTGATTCAGAAGTGCTGTGCTTCACGCTTGAATTCATGTACAAGACGTGTCTTTCATTATCCTGCCCTGTTTACTACCGTGATGAAAATGTTTATTTTGAAAGTTAATGTTCAAAGTGGTATAAAGTGAAAAAAATGCAATGAGCGGTGCAGAGCTGATGGATTTTTTTCTCTCAATTTTTTATGTCTGGAATATTAATGAGGGGGGGGGGATTATTTGTATTTTCTCCAGATAGAGATATATCTTGATTATTTGTATTTTCTCCAGATAGATTAAGTAGATGGATAGATGAGAAATATATAACGAAATAAAAACATATATAACGAAGATTCAAAATTCAAGGCTTTCAAACTAAATAGTTTGTTCCTATATTCTATGCTCAAGACATTGTAAAAAGACACTGTGTAGGGTGGGGACAATACGGACTGAGTAGGCCCATCACAGTACACTGTACCAAATATAATACACATACAATATATAACAGAAAAGAAACTGACACATTTTAAACATACTATGCAATTTATTTAATAGATATAGGCAAGGCATTGTGGGCTGAATGGCTTGTACTCATCATATTCTAATGTTATTGGACTTCAGGGCAATTTATAAAAATACTGAGGGAAGAAACCTAAAAGATAGCGATGTCAACTGAGGGAAATAAGTGGCTAACTAACTTAAAGGAAAAAGAAACCCTGAATGGGTTGGCAGGGCCATTCAGGAATGTAGCACTACTTACAGACAGGTTTTGGAAGATCCTAAAAACGAGAGTGAGGGTGCAAAGAGATCACTGCGAAACCCACCTGTGGTGCTGGCTCCACTGGTCCACTCTCTTCATGTGGCCCTGAATTTAAAGATGTGGGGGGGAGAGACATGCAGCTTTTTTTTTCACCGTAAAATCAGCAACCAATTTAGACCTAAGGAACCAAGTGAATTGTGCAATCAACTACTTGATTGATCAATTAAGTGCTGAGTAACAACGAAAACAAGCAACCCTGCAGTTCTCAAGGACCAGGGTTAGCCACCTCTGGACTAGGACCTAGGGAAATATTTGTGGAAATATAATGCTACTAAGGACATTAGTAGCAAAATATTTACATTTGCAGATGACAGAAAACTCAGGGGTTTAATAAATTGCTTGATGAGAGTAAAAGTATGTACTCTCTGTACACCTGTAAAAACACAATATCTAAAATCTATCTGTGTATCAAATTATTGATATAAAATTATTACAACAAAATTTTCACCAATATGTTTACCAGAATTTTTTTCCCCTACATTCATTCATGTAACTTGGCCCTGTAATTATATCAGTAATTTGGCATGCAGATCAAATTTTAGGAATTACATTTTTACAGTGTGGTTGGGTATGACCAGGGATGAACAGCTATGAGAATAAGTGTGTATAGATCCAAAGATCCATATTTGGTACCGTATGTGTGCCAAAAGTGAGATGAGTGTGTGAAGAAAAAGTTACTGATATGTACAACAAAAGTTACTGATATGTACTGATATGTGGGCGTTTGCCCACGCTGACGAAGATACTTTAAAGGTTGTCCTGTTTGCTTGTTAAAAAAAAAGTTATCATACAGAAGCATCAACAATTCAGTGCAGATCTATGGACTATGGCTAACTAGCAATCAATATTTGAGCGGTGATCAAAATTATTACTAGACAATTAGGTTCATTCAAATATATCTCTGTGGAGATCAAAATACAGGACAAGATTTCTGAGAGTAAATACATTTTTTTAAATAAATACAATGGGTGGATTTTTCTTTTCTCTTGTTTTTGTCCCATCCTCAAAGCTCTAATTCCAAATTTCAACAACAAGGAAATTCTCTGTGCATACAAAGATGAGCCAAACACAAAGGAATGCTTGATAATCCCCACAGGTGAAAGAACTTCAGCTGCACTGTTTCTCTGAACATCTCTGCAAAGTCTTTGATATAGCAATCCTATTCTCTGAAGTCATTATCAGTTCAACTATGAGATCCTAAACCACAATCTACTAGAAAGGGAGGAAAATATGAACAGGAAAGAGAACACATTCTAGCAGAAATAAACCAGACGGACACATTCTAGTAGAAAGGTATAAAACGGACAACAGTCATCTGCTCATTCTCACTGGACATACACACATAACATTTGGATAAAAGATGCATGCCAATAACAATGTGCTTAAAGTGTAACATCAATTTTACTGCAGGCAATAGGTGTCAGTTCATTCACCTATTCCTTGTTTAGTCACCTGGGCCATGATATTTGACAACACACAGAAAACAGAAAGGCTTAGAATGGCCTGACTGATAAAAGTGGCCATAGCATAGAAGGATGCATGCTTTAAATTCCTCTCAAGAGGCAGTGGGAGGAGACACGAACACTAAACAAGATTACAGAGATCTTCTAGGCCTAACCTTGGTAAACAGTTCCATTAAGGGCCTGTCAATAGTAAGATGGACTGAAATCTAAACCTTCAGAGGGATTTGCCCATGCTCACACATCATTGTCTCTGCAAGTGTCACAAGGCATTCACGTCTGCGGCCCCAGTCAATGAAGGCTAGCTGGGGGAGAGAGCACGCTCTAACCAAGAATAAATATAAGCCGAGATGAGAAGGGGAGGTGAGAACATGCTGCAGTCTCCTTTCTGGCCCAGGGTAAAAATGGAATAGAGCAAGACCCCCATTGAAATGTATTTGCTTAAATCATGCATCACCGTGGCAACTTCCAGTGCCCAGGGCCAGGTTCTATCAAACCAATCTCAGTTTTCCATTTTTGTGTAAAACATCTAAACATTAAAAAAAGTATTACGTTTTTTTGTGCATCATTTTTTATGATACTGTTTGAAATAAAAGCTATACTTGTCTGTTTGTTTCCCTGACTGTCAAGCTCATGATTTTGAGTGTCTTCACACTTGCTTTTAAATGTATTGCTCAAATTTAACAAAACAGCAAGACTGTAGTTGGATTACAAGTGGGATCGGCCCTCATAATTGATCTTGTGTGGCTTCTGTGCGAGGGAAAGCAAGAGAGAATACAAATCTATGACTGTATTAAAATCTAAATCAATTTAGTTTTCTCAATCATAATAAGACATAATGTCCTATAAGGCCTTGTGTTTTTAGTGACTATATTTATTCATCTGTAATTCTTGTCCCTCAATGGCAAGATGCCAGTAAAACCTCTTCATGAAGGGCATTGATTGCACATTGATCCAGAGTGATTCTCTATTGACAAATTATTGCTCTATTGGCAGTATTCGTGATAGTGTCAATAATTCATTAATGTTTACCAGTTAGCAAATAGTATGTATCAACTGCTGATGTGTGTTTTTCTTACTTATTAATAAGTCAAAACAAATACTAAATCAGAAATGCAGAATTCCCATGCTTCTTTCTGTAAGTTCCAAGCTTGTTGAAAAAACTGACGGTTTCTTACTGCATCGATCAACATTATGATAAATCAGTGTACTGTAAAAATGTTACTTCATAAGTTAGTAAGTAGTGGGAACAAGTTAAATTGGGAAACTCATTTACTAAAGTTACAAAATACAGGCAGGTAAAGACGTGATGGTAATATCTCCAATCACCACAAAGTGTCATATGTGAAAAGTCCCTGTTACTGTGCCAGTAAATCATGGCGGTATAGAATGGGAATGCAGAAAGATGTCACGCTGCCTTTTAAAATGTGCAATTATGATTTTGTACCACAAAACTGGGAATAATTGACATTTGTGCTTAAATTGTAAAATGTTCTGTGACAGAAATGTTGCTTGTCCCATCTGTGCTGTTGAATTAACTAACCTCAATTAGATTTTTCACGCATCTCTGTCTAAGAGATGCATCCACACTGATACAAATTAAATCTCAGGGGCCAAGATCACAGCTGCCAACTGCCTTATGCTGCAGAAATTGATGTGAATGTCCCATAGTTTCTGAGCAACCGAAGCCAAGACTTACAGCTTAATATGCAGTGACCTGCACTTCCACTCACAGGCAACCAGAAGGTTACGAAACATTCAATCAAACCAAGTGTGATTCCTTGCTTACAATGCTGCCTTGAACACTATTTTGCGAACAGATCGAGCAATCGGTTTAATGGCATTAATTCCATTGTTCCAGAGACTTATGAACTTTTATAGAGCGGCATCCTTCAATCCACCCACATACAGTTGAAGCTCTTTCTTCCGTCCAGATCTGTATGCCATTGGTACAGCACAGATACAATTGACAGTTGTGCTGACAAAATTAATGGAACATAATTGTCACTTCACAGTATCATCTTTTTCCTTTCACAATATTAACAAAAGTTCTGTCATGGACCAACAACAAACACAGCAATCTGAGGCGCCTGGCCCTTCCCGCAGGACAGAGTTGCCAGTATGGAGTACTGATTAGGGTGCTGGGCTTCACTCTAAAAGTTTCCAGATGGATGCATCTCTGCCATTGCTCCCTGTTGATGTTGTAGCTTTGGTCAGGGCACTGAAAACCCCTGCTGTAGAAATTAATTATCCGTCAAACGTGCCGTATGCTAGTTACTGTAAAGGCCCCCACTAACGATTGCTTAATTAGGAAATGAAATAATTGATTTCTGTTAGAGGCCGTTAACACCCCTACCCCCCCGCCATTAGCCCCTGCTGTTGCTCTGAGTGTTTAGCCGCTCCCTACACATGGACTTTACCTGCACCCTCTCTCCACTGGGGTGTGACAATTGGGTATCCAAAACCAATGGTATCCAAAACACCAGTTATACCATTTTATGTATATATTTTTGTTATTATTAATCAGAATATTCCTATATGAAATACATTATGATTTGCAGTGGTTCAGACAGGAAACTATTTGCTGGTTGTTAATGTGAAGGCATATTCATTCCTGATTAATCCTGCCCTAATCCTTATGAATCCAGCCCAGTTGGAGCTGAAATGAATTGTTTCACAATAACAATAAGTGTTTTACAGCAACAGTGGTTCACAGTGAAAATGTTACAGTGATAGGAGACCATGGGTACCAGTTTTCTTTCAAGTGTGAGACGGAGGGAGGGGAGCTTTGTTAATTTTATCAACCAGCCACCAGACAGTCCTCGTGAAATCGATAAACGTGCTATCCTTTTGTGTGTAGAATGAAGAGAGAGAAGCTCTCTCTTAACTCTTTGTTTGCATTTCAAGGATTCCCATTGTGTGAGATTGGCCAGCATTCAAGACTGACAGCATTCAAGACTGTAACAAGTGGGGCAGACAAGGGGGACAGATTCAATATTCAATATTCAAAACAGTCATATCTGTCCCCCAATAATTTGTAGATATAAAACATTCCCTTTCATTATGTCCCACCCCATTTTTTTTAATGTGGTTACACCCTTGTTCAAGTCAGTCAAATTTCTCATTTAGGTTTCACCTTAATCGCATGCCAACCTTACAGACAAAAAATTTACGATGGATGAAGTTGTGAAAACTGGGCGATTTTATCATATCATTTAACTTTTGAAGCATCCACGTGATGGTTAAACACAGCCAATATATTTCTATTTCCTTTACAAAGCAATCACAACACAGCCCTGAATAGCAAAGTTTTAGTTTTATCATCCCAGTGTGCTCAGAAGAATACAATAGGCAGAAATAAGTTAAACATTACTCTACTGTAGAAAAATTCAAGCCCTACTCCTATAAAAGGTGACTTTTGGAGGACAATCTGGTGAATATGTGTCCAGATGATTTGGCAACACAGCCTAATTTTACAATACACAAACCTAAATTACAATAAAATAAATATATGCTGGGAAGCCACAACAAAATAAGAAAATTGAATGAATGCGTAATCAACCCCTCTTGATACGAACTCACTCTAAATATAAATTGGGCAAAGCTTATATTGGAGCAGTAGAATGTGGGTGCCTGTGACTGAATGTGTTGTTGTAAATTGTATTATATGCACATAATGCCTATTTTGGGCTATAAAGCAGCACAGAAGCTTACTAAACTATCAAGCCATCTAGAAAGGTATCTAAAGTCTCAGTGCAAGCCTGCATTTTTGTGCTGTTAATATTATAGCTTTTTCTTACAGTATGTCAGGTTTCCAGTCACGGTTCCACTGAACTGACACTTTTTTTCCATATACAAACTGTACATTCTTGACATACCATTGTCAAAATGTCATATTTGAGGATTTCAAATTATTGAACACAAGATTTTCAGGCAGACTCTCTTGCACCCAATCACAATATACCTCAGCTCTTTGCCTTTCTTTTATATCCTCTCTGATCTTAACACTGATCATGTGATCTAAAATAAGTGATTTCAGAGTGATACAGTACCTTGTCCTTCCCTCCCCCCATCTCTCATCTGCTGAAGATCAACTGCACAACCTCCTCTAATCTTTGAGCATTAGTTCATTCTTTCAAGCCTGTAGAAAATCTCTTAGTAATCAATCATATTCCACATTCCTTTGTGTATTTCTTGGAGATTGATTGAAGCCATCAGTATATCTTTTGCCAGATTATATTGCATACCGCAAATGTCAATAATAATGAATAAATAAATGAATAAAATAAAAAACGTCCAGATTACATTGACCATCACTGTGCTTTCACAACAACTACTGAGGCTCCACAAAGAGAGGCTCTCAAAGAAAACCAAAACTGTCTTTCTAGAGAGTACAATCTCTCTTTTCCATTACTTTTTTATATTTAAGTAGATAATATCTAACTGACATGTACAGTATATTATATAAATACATTTCCTGACTATATGAATTTCAACCCAAGGCCCATAGGCACCAATGACAAATTCTTTTTTTTTTTAAATTCTACCCTGAGGTCATATTACATATCCTATATTGAGAATCACAATATAATTGGCTTAGGACTAGAGAACAGAAGTTTTCCCCATGGCCACCTCTCCAGCAGAAGCCGTGTCTTCTGGGAGGAGGAAACAGTGATGTTGCACACGCAGTGGTGCCTTTCAGGAACGTGATGCCAGTCTTCCCTCATATTTAATTCTTGTATTTAATTGTATTATTAAATATGAGGTTTGTGTGATATGCCCCATTGCATGAATGCTGATTGGAAATCAATGGAGGATCATGTTAAGCACTGAATCTGAGGAGTAAAGATATACTCTGCAACAAATCCAAGCCCAGATGAACAGAGGTTTCACACATAGGCTACAACAGATTTAAGAAACAGAAAACATATGGATTTAGGAGTTGTACAATTATAATATAATACAAAGGCTAGCATTTCAATGATGACATTCTAAAGTACATGTATTTTGTTTAATATACACAACTCAGGTACAGAAAGCTTCATCAGAAGATATGGAAAGGAATTATAAAGGGTGGATATAATTGCATGAAAAAAGTATTTATTCATATTTTATATTTATTTACTTAAATAAGTTATTTGTACTGTAGGACACCATCCCACAGACAATACAGATGGACAGACCATTTTGTAACCAGGTTGAAAAAAATAGTTTTACCCTCAAAACATAAACATTTTCACGGTAATCCCGCCTTGTCTGCACCTCTGACCCTGTGTGTGTGTGTGACAGGCAGAAGGCACAACTGCTTGTTTCATTACAGCGGCCCCCCATGTCCAACACCACTGCACAGAGGGTGCTTATCTTAAAGGCCAAGGTACAATCGGAAACTCAGAGTAGGACAAGACGCCAATTAGCGGCACTCCAATTGATCTCCGGCAGCGGCTAAGTAGGAGGTGGGGACAGGGAGGCAGCTGCTGCTCCTGATTACTGAATTAGCAATTAGCCACCAAAAGTGGAAAGGGTTCCATTAAGGGTTCACATTGCATGAGATGTCGAGCCATACCGTGTGCGCACGCACCTGCATGTGTGTAGTGGTGTCGTTTTCCAGATGGATCCAATGACGTCTGTTTCCAAAGGAGGCAAGCTGTGATTATGAGACGACTTATTTAAAGCTTAGGACACATTGTCCCGCTGTGGACGTTTTGGCCCCCAAACATGAGTTCTCACAACTGTCAGGTGTGTTCCCAACTATCTGTTTTCCTTTGCGTATTCTTTTGACAGCATTTTGCCTGTGGTGATGCAGTGCCTTGATCGACTGGTGCGGATGCACACCCTTCCTTAAAGAACTATGCTTACATCACATCAGATGTGTCTCTCTTTATTTATTACATTTTGGGGGGGATTTTTAGAGGAAGAAAGGGAAATAATTCCTCAGGGGAATCATAGATTCACAAACTTATATCAGACAAATAAAACTAATGTTCCAATAAATTTGGCAGGAAGTGCAATAAACCGTCTTTTCCCCTCCTCTTCCACATATCAGTATTCTTACACCTTATGAGTTTTTGCCTTTATTAACTAAATCATTAATCATAAAGAGAGTCTAAATCTAAACATTCTTTGATAGTGAGTTCTATATAAGCAACACGCTACCCTCTGGAATAAAACAAATGAATCAGACTTCGATATCACTGAATCACAACTGCATTTTGCGAGATAACAGTTGGAACGGAGTACTGCGCACGGAATAGGGATGCAACATTAGCCGAGAATAACCACAAGTTACTTATTTCACTGCTAAAATACCTGTTGTTAGAAGCTGTCTGGCTCCAATATCTGCTTGCATGAGGCTTGCATCAGTAAAGACCCCAAAACTCTTCCTAGAGCAAGAACAAAACAAATGCAAAAAAATAAGACGTCTCTCTTCTTTTACTTGGAATTCAGAGACAGGAGGGCCAGTGATATTGACTTCAAGCGGCCTGTTCTTGTCATTATGTATTCTCATGTTCATAGAATCACTTTGCTAAAGGCTGCAACAGATCAAACAACTTGGGGGAGCCCAGCACAACAAAATCTAAAGAAAGAGGACATACCATACCAGCTTTACTTATCTCCAAAACTATTTTTCCAATTTATATTCTTCCCAGAAAGAGAATCTTGTAAGTCATGGATTTGATTAAATAAATAAATTGCTGAGATTAACACAGCAGAGTCCTGAACTTTCTATAAAGCATACGCAACAAAAACAACAATAAATAAATACATTTGAAAACTTTACCATAGAACACTTTGCCTGCTCTGCTGAGCTGTGCCTTCAAAAGTGAAGAAGTTTGCTTTAAAAACTTGAAGGATGTTGAGCCCAACCTGAAAGAGCACCATTCTGTACCGTATCCCAGTAATTTCCCAAGGGTCACCCAACAACGTTTAATAGGATGTACATCTCCTCTGTACTGTCAGTCATTTGATAGTTCTGCCACATCTTTTACCAATCACACTTTTGATAGATGGAGGTGTTATCAGCCCTAACTAGTTTACACAAGCTCAATGCGTAAATAAGTGGCACCTCCTCTCTGGGTTTGGATTGGGAAGCGTAACAATATCTGTCTTAACCATTCATCTTTCACGAATGTAAACAGCCTCACTGTTTGAGGGAAATGGTGTAATGAAGAAAGAATCAGCCATAGCAGAGCCACGTCTGTACCTGACTACCTGAACAGATCAAGAAGCTCAAAAATGTCATGGAACTACCATGTATTAAAACAGTCAGTCCATCGAAATGTACCTGTTATAGTCAGCATTTGTTATACTGTAATTGTAGCGCCCTACAGAGTATGTTTACGTAGGAACCTTAAAATCAGATGACCCAATTCCCCTCACCATGGAAAAAATGTGAAATGATGCTTGTACCCCAGAAAAACAGAACATCCACATAAAATACTGGAAAATAGAGACATAATGATAATACTAATTGATAGCATGCATATACAATATTGCAGACTGAAAACATAAAAAAATAGAGTACTAGGAGGCATATAGTATGTGTCAGGAGGAGAGTTTGGAAATTGTAGTATAAGGGTTCAGACTGCATCTCTCAGTAGCAGAACTAGAACATCTAGAACACCTAGAACATACATTAAAAATCTGTATTTTCTCTGTGCTCTGTGTTTGTGGGATTGGAATGTTTCAACTGGACAGTGGATATGCCAGGGGCCACATTGGTGGCACGGGGTGGCAGCTGCCATCCTTGAAATAAGCTGTGCCACCCCTAATATTGTCACTTGGATCAATTCTATATGGCACATGCAGATTTTAAATCTCAACACACCTATGCTATTTCATATAGGCTAACTGCATATCAAGCTCTTCATCTTTATTCATCATTATTCCAGTATAGTAAATCCAGTAAGAGTCATTTGTGTTTAAGAGTTCATTTGTGTTTAATGGTTAGGGAACTGGGCTTTTAACTCAAACGTTGCAGGTTTCGATTCCCAGGTGGAGCACTGCTGTTGTACACTTGAGCAAGGTACTTAACCTGTATTGCTTCAGTATATATATATAAATGTGAACTGTGAGTTTCACTGGATAAGGGGGTCTGCTATATGCCTAAAATGTACATTTGAGCATTCCGCTCAACACATCAGCGGAGGCACGCCCCTCCCCTCCATCCAGGAACTGTACAACAGCCGGTGTGCCAGCAGAGCCCACAGGATCATCAAAGACCCCAGCCACCCCAACCACAGCGTGTTCCAGCTGCTACCGTCAGGCAAACGGTACCGCAGTCTCCAGGCCAGGACCAGTAGGCTCAGAGACAGCTTCTTCCACCAAGCTATCAGGCTACTGAACTCTGGCCACTAGCCTAGCTAGCCCAGCTGACAATATTGCACATCCAGGTGGACTGAGCACAGACACACCTGCACAGACTCAGCACGCGCAGGCGACACTCGCACACGCACGCGCACGCGCACACTCACTCCTGTACTGTTGCCTCATGCCCCTAGCACCACTTGCTGCTACTTTGATTTGCTGTACTACCACTGAGTCTGCTATTCTGTACTTTAAGACTGTACTTAAGTTTCGTACATTGTTACCTTATATTTTATATATTTATTCTGTATGATCATTTGCACTGTGTTGTTGATGTAGACTTAGCACGGACATACATACACTCACGCGCACACACACACTCACACACACACACACACACACACACACACACACACACACACACACACACACACACACACTACCCACTTTAATACTGCTGTTATCTGGTTTTCAAGCATCATGTGAATACCACTGCTGCTATTCAATACCATCGCTGCTATTTGAAATACAGTGCTGCTACTATTCTTATTGTTATTGTTATTGTTGTTATTGTTATTACTATTCCGGTTATTACTATTTTGTTTACAATGTGTGTTATTTCTGTGTGTTATTTTGATGCTGCGAAGTTGAGGGGCCAGGCCCAAGATTTTTACTCTGGTGTACCTAGTATCACAGATGTAACAATAAAGAAATCTGAATCTGAATCTGAATCTAAATGTAAAATGAGGCCAGTGGATGTCATTATCTGGCCATTCATTTTTGAGTTGTGATCACATATCCAGTGTGTATTCAATCACATATCAATGTTATTTCATCCTATACATAACCGGCTGGTGCCACCCTTATTGTGCTCTTGCCCTGCCTTTGCCACCCCATGTAAAAAATCCTGTACACACCACTGGACGGGCTTTGATGTGCTTTGAGAGTGAAAGAAAACACACAGGATTAGAGTGAACTTCTGTGGGGCATTGAGTGGCTGCAATCCCATTTATTGATTTATTTTTCCTTCCTCTTGGATGCCTTGTAGAAAATGCTTATAAATATAGCATAAGCACAACATAAAGAGCTGAAAGTACATTTTAAGAGTTGAGAGAGAGAGTTGAGAGAGAGTGTCCTCTGTCTCTGTCCCTCGGTCCACTTTCAGAACACAGGCTAACCTGACACAAGCACTGGAGATGCAGAGACCAGGGGAATTGAGGTGCTGTGCCGTGTTCATTGGAACAGGGAGACATATATAAGTAAGATGTAATTGCATTTTTTTTAAGAGCAGAAGGGAGCATTTAGAAAAGAGAATCAGGCAAATGTCTTTGCTCTCCATAAGGGAAAACAGAGTGGAATATTTAAGAGCACAGGAGCCAAACCTGGCAGATGAGTGTGAAGCAGTTAGTTTCCACATGCACATAATGATTTGCCTGTGGAGGAGGAATTACTCACACTCAATGGATACTCCAAGCTGCAGATCACAGGCCTTTTAAACCTGCATCTGTCTTTGAGGGGAAAGTAATAGCAATTATGGAAATGTAATCACATAGCGTCAAGGCCGGGTATTGGGTTTTAGGAGGTTAATGTCCCCTTTGATTGGCTGGTGTTACCACGGCATTAGCACAATCAACTCTATTTCCATATGCACACCCCACTGAAAGATTTTTTCTTTTATCTGCATTTTTACATAATCTCAGACTTCACCCATAGACTCTCTTCCAGTAAACATATAGGACACACTGTAATTTAAGCGAATCACTGGAGGCTGACACTGTATCAGTCAAAATGGCAAGTATTTTTCTATGAAATTGCAGCACTTCATTTGTATCTGTCTCAGACATTAACCGAGCATTTGCAGGGGTGCCACGACCCACCACGATTTTTCAGCTGATCGGCCAGGCATGATGTGATCAGTATGAGGAGGGGATGGCCTGGTGACTGGAGCTGATATCCGTATCAGCAGATATTCTGACCCATTGCTGGTGAGCATCTGATGGGTATGGGAGTTTACTCTGTGCTCCCTCCAATTTCATTTTCATTATATTAACATAACCACCATTGCCAGAGCCAGCAAAACAAACAAAATATCAGGAATGCAGTGACAAAAGACATAAGGGAAAACAAACCATCAATCATCAATTAACAAGAAAGTCAAAAACACAGCAACGTTTCCAGAGTGTTTGCTGAATGTATAGTCAATTTTGAAACAACGAGAACCAAACATTCATCTGATAGCTAAATGAGCAGTGGTTGAAGAAGTCTTTCTTTTTTTCACTTTTCTTCCCGACTGTGACACCCCACCCACTCCTATACAAGGAGTACTGCAACTATAGTTACTATTCTACATCCTACAGGTCCCAGTAATGGAGGTGTAGAATCCTGTAAGATTCCACCCGAACACACCAAATGGCGGACGTGTCCGAGTGTGGAGGTATAGCGTGTAGCCTTACCTTAGTGTTACCGGAATGGGATTAAATGGATGTTTAATTAACTCCAACTCTATCTGACTCCATGTATGTTAGCTTTTCTCTCTGTTAACTCTTACTTCTAGACTTGTATAAGCAAATGAGAGACTGTAGTCTCTCGTCTCGCGTAGTGTGGCGCTATACGGGTTGCTATCTCTATATGAGATGCAGACGTGCCTTTGGCCTGTGTAAAACGTAGCAAGGACACAGTTGCGTATCTTGCAACAGCACTAATGTATAGGCGAGTGACTACGGAGTTGCAACGTTCTATGTGTGTGTGTTAACTTAATCTTAAAACCACAACGTGTAACTGCAGTCTAGATTAATGAGAGATGCTTTGGTATGAAAATGTTTATTAACCGGACTTGCATAAAAACATCAAACAGAATTTGTAACGTAGGAATACAAAAACAGCTATACGCCAAGTTGCGCAGGAGTTCGTAATACGATCATCAGTATGCCACTTTTCCCCCTAAATACCCACACGTCAAAAGAAGCCATCAAACACCAAATAAGGACATAATCACTAAAAAACAGAACCACTCCCTGCTGTCTCTGCATGCGCACCACACTGCCAGTCCCACAGATGGCCGCTGACCGCAGATCATTTGCATTTGCACCGTTCACTTTTGAACGGTGTTCTGAGATCCTCAGTAAGCGCCACCCGCACCACATCATCAATGACACCAACCCACTGCTCATTACATAAGCTCTCCAACAACACCAAACATGCTTATACTGTACATGTGAATGATGAAGTTTACAGTATAACACATTAAACTCAGCGATGTGGTCAAGTCTTGAGAACAGTCCCCACTGTGTCCTGTTTTGCTGAGACAGGATTAGTGTGGGGCCTGAGAGACGTCTGGGGCAAAACCATTGTTCTCACCCGTTGGCTCCCTGCTGGCAATACACACACAGTTCACACTCTTTGGGGTCACTTCAGGGCATAGTTCTGTGACCTGCCCTACAGAGGAGAGAGCTAGCACTAATCACAGGAAAGCCGTATATCTCACTTAGGAGAACTGGTAGCACCTGGTGCGAATTCGGCAGGAAATTACATTACATTTACATTTTACATCTTATCCAGAGCGACTTACACAATTGGCATTTCTTTACATACAATCAATTTATACAGCTGGATATTTTTACTGAAGCAATTCAGGTTAAATACCTTGCTTAAGGGTACAACGGCAGTGCCCCCACCTGGGAATCGAACCAGCAACCTCTCAGTTACAAACCCAGTTCTCTAACCAGTTCTCTAACCATTACACTACACTGCCACTACACTGCCGAAATAATGCAATGATGACCCTGTTTTATTGGGAACCCTTTGAATGAGCTTTGAATTAATTATCTGTCATGCCAAGGGGGAATTTTTTCAGAGGAAAAGAAGTCAAGTGGGTATCTAGTTTTGACACAAACTGAGCACTTACCTCAGCTGGCATAAATGCAGTCAGAACCTCAGCTAGAGTACTCACTGATTAAAAAGAAATACTGAAATAAATGTGACCTTCAGATCGTTCTTCTCCCACTTACACACATCTGAATCTGACCCTGCTATTTTTAATGACTTCCTGACTAATTTGGATCAAGTGTATGCTTATCATTGAACTCTTACCACTTAAACTGCATCCTTGCAAAACTTTTACATCTGTGAAGAGTACATTTCCTACCTGATGGATTTTTATTTTATCTTTAAAAGGTTAAATGCAATAGGCTCCCTTTTTATGGACCCAGAATATGATGTCTCCAAGCATACTGTGTTGTAGTGCCTTGGAGCTCTTCAGAACAGGCACTTGCATTTTTGTATTGTCTGGATACATGTACATTTGTTCTCCTGAGTTTCATATTTATTTAGCATTTATGCCAGTCAAATCCTTGTTTCATCATTTGAAAAATATCTAGCTGTTGCTTGTGTGATCTAATTTTGTAGGTGTTGAAATGCTCTTATGAAAAGAATAAAAAGAAATGAACTTACACACACACACACACACACACATCCCACTCACACACACAAAGAAACAGCTCTGAACCTTGAAATGCAATTCAGGCTAAAGAAAATGATATGGATTTATCACGGCATGGCAAATACGGATAAAGTTTCTGGAAATCTACTTGAGGAAGTATTCTCAGGGACAGAGTTCATTAGGAGTTGTGAGTATGATTGTGACACTGAGGGATTTTTGTGCTCTGGTAATGGTACTTTAATTTGGCATATGGAAGACAGGGCACTGACAGCTTAGCCCATCAGAGAGAAAATGGTCATAGTTTCTGGCTCATTTTTTTACTCAAGAGTTAATCATACAGGGACTGTCACACTCACACACAGTCGTACACTGCTGACAGTGTGGGGTAAATGGTTGCTTCTGTCCGAGTAGTTCATCTAGATCTAGTGTCATTTGGCCTGGCTCACTCTTTCAAATGCCTCAAGGAATCACTGAGATTAAACAAAAGCAAAAGGTTGCTCTTCTGGCACCAACAGCTGAAGTAAATATAGATAATGGGATCACATGGCAGGGGATTTTTGTCTCTGTTTCATCACTTGTTTGACCACACAAAGCCTGAGCGATGAAAACGGAAAGAAAGAAAAAAAGTTTGCGCTGGTTTTGACCAAGAGTAGTTAATCAGTTATGCATGTAGTTGTTCTGATGAACCATTTAATTCTTTGGAAGTAGAATAAATCACTGATAATGATTTCATTTTCTGGAAAGTATCCTTTGCCTGAAATATAAGGGAGCTTTTACTTCTTCAGTTTGTTGTATAATTGTATTTCCCCCCCCACATTAAAAGAAAGGAATCATTAAAAACGAAACATTTCAGAGGCTGAATACAAATGTGGTTTTCAAACAGATGCTTTTAGCGCCTCAGCCAACCAAGCGCAGTGGTGCTGTTACCTTGATTTAAGTCTGCGCACGATCAAAGCACATACTGTTACTGACTGCCTGAAATGGAATCAAAGGATAGATCCTGGTCTCCAGATAATCTCTCCCGGAAACCTGACAGAATATGACATTGTCACTATTGAGAGCTGTACTAAGGGCTTTGTTTCTGAATGAAGTTGGGCTTTGTTCCTATTTAGCAAGGGATGTCTTTTGTTCACAATTAGAATTCTCCATAGTTGGGAGAGTCATCATTTTATAAAAGCCAGACTCTGACACACACACACAAACACAAGTGAGTCATAAATGTCAAACAAACAGGATATATAATGGTAACTCTCTGTATCATGACAATCAATTGTGTAAATGTACACCTTCATAAGTAATGCCAAAGTATCAACATGATTTTTTAAAGAACCTGTAGTGGAGACATTTTGTCCAACTGCTACCCCTTGGGTTATTGGAGACAGGATTACAGTATTGATGGCCAAGGACACTAGACCAGCCAGGAATCAAACACAATCCCCACTTTACTTTATGCCTTAGGCATAACAAGTGTGTGGGGTGGGGGTGACATGGGGGGGACAAACTACTTATTGGAGTATCTAAGTGTGTGTCTCATCATTTCAAACCCCCCAACAACAGTCATATCTGCCCCCCCTCCCCCACCCCAATAATTTGTAACTATAAAACCTCCCCTTTCATTATGTCCCCCCAACATTTAGTATGTGGTTATGCCCTTGCTTTATGCCCTCTTGAGTATAACACTATAAGACATCATGAGCATATCACTATAAGACAAATGCATTTGCTAGTCATTTGATTAACAGTCATTCCTGAAAAATGGTTTGGAGGCAATGAGGTAAACAATGGAGTATTAACTACATCACCACTAGGTCACCTGTCATAGAATCTTTGCTGAAAAAAACTTTAACAAATGCTTTGACTTAGTGAGCCAAATTATACATTTGGACAAGGCACTGGGACACCCCCAGCTTTTTGCAAAATTTTCTATGGGATGTCTAATTACTACAGTGAGGACTCATCAGAAAAAAGGCCTCTCCTACAGCACAGTATACTTGTCACTGTGGCACATGTTTTTATAATTACTGGTCCAGCAACACCACTTCCAGCAGTCACCTTGTTTCCCAAGGAGGTCTAAGCATTGACCAATCCCAGCCCCACTTAACTTCAGCCATTAGGAAGGAGTTACAGTGTGGTATGGCTGACAGCATGAAGTTTTCAACCATTTGACAAAAGCTGTAGGACAAACCATTTGAATCAACCAACTTTATATAGGTTTAATGGTCCCTTTCTATCACTTCTATAAAAATACTGAAATGACTCACAGGAATATGATTGTTCATGAAATTAACCACCATCACCCATGATTACAAAGCAGTTGGTCTGATGGTGGAATTGTTGCAATTTAACTTGGGAACATTCTCAGTTTCTTTCTTGGGAAAGTTCTCTGTGAAAAATGTGTATTTAGATTTCGAACTTCATAAGTGTAGGCAATAACATGCAATCAGATCACAATGTGCAGAGTAAAATGCTGAACAGGAGTTATTTATTCTGGTTAAGTAGGCGTTGACTCACGTACTGTCTAGAACCATTTCACTCATACATTCAGGCAATGTATGTACACATAGTGTACATCACAAATATATATGACAGATATTACAGTTAATAAAGCAGCTTAAAATGTACATCAATATGTCATATTTTTATACACAATGATATCACATTGCAAAAAATTCCAGAAACCTATTGTTATGTACTGTACGGTCAATTTTCTATTATTACAAACATGAACACACACAAACATAAACATGGTCATGTACCAACTGTGATTTAAAACAGTGGTTCTCAACCTCAGTCCTTGGTCAGCCAATCTCTTGAGCAATTAAGGTTGTTGAAAAAAACTTTTTTTCTTAAAAATATTATATATAATACAATGCAGGTTTGGCTCATTGCCAATTGCTCTGTTATTGAACTCTTCTTTTTCCACAAATGGTTTAATTTCAGTGACCAGGTGTCCAGACTTTCAACAATTAGGCCCCCACTGATTTCACCTGCCAGTCTATAATAGAGTTAATTAAAGGTAACCTCTTTCTAAAGGAATCATGTGTCATGGCATGTTACAGAAAATTATAGCATTAGTTGATCTGACTGACAATTAAAGAGTTCAGAGGTTGCAATTATGGTTGCAATGAAAACCAGCATGTACAGTGAGTCCCCAGGGCCAAGGTTGAGAACTACTGGTTTACAACTTTCAATATTCTTCACTTTCAATTTGAGCCACCAGTGTCAATGAAATCATAATGCATAAAATATATTTTCCTTCAAATGGCACCATAGAATCCTGTACAAGCGATATGAGAATGTTTACCACAAAAACATGAAGACATGCTTTGGAAACAGCTAATTAGCTGGAATTGAGCCCTTGACATTTGATTGGTCCATATTTGGGATATTTCAGGAGTCCGGCACCTTACATATTAGCCAACAAGTAATAAACAAATCAGTATGATTGCAATTGCTTTCAGTATGACTAGTATAATATAGATAACAGTGATTGAGGACAAGCTGAAGCCTCTTCACATGAAAGACTTGATGCTCCACAACATGAAGGCAAAGATTATTTGCAGATCATCCAAAGATGCCATCAGTTGAGGTATGGAAGGAATTGGAACCTATCATCTTTGGTTTACAAAGCCAATGCCTCACCACTTGACCATGATGTCAGACTGCCAAATGAATAAAAGAGTATAAAAAACATTTAAATCAGTAGCAATTTGTAGTGATACAGTGGATTTCATTCTTCTACTGTGCTCCAAACACAATGCTTCACATTGAGTTGTAGCTCCTTTGCTAAGAACACCACTCTACTACTGTATATGAACACCATGTTTGGAAGGGATAGGAAAAAGGGGGCAAAATCTGTGAAAACCTCTTTCAGGAAGCAGTCACCATGCCAGCAGATGGACACGGCAAATAAATATGGTTCTGATTCTGAGGGAGTCGCTGTTTCCTAGCAACAACAAATCTGATAAAATCTGATTACTGCACAAATTAATTTGTTTACTAATTTGCAATGTTTTTGCTTATATCATAATCAAACCTTTGCTTTCAGGACACTCCCTGAGTAGAAGGCCACAAAGTTGGTTGATTGTTTTAAGTGTCCACAAGGAAAGGTAAGGCAGGGAAGGGGTTTGAACCTACAACCTTTGGTTTACACTAACCCCTTACCACTAGGCCACTTAGGAAAAACCAGGAAGAAAATTAATTCAAACCAAAATACCTTTGAAAAAGATACCAGTTGGATATTTGTTGATATCATATATCAAACAAAATAAAAACACATTTTTTGTGTAATGCCTTTTACAAAATAAGAAAAATAAGAAGAAAAAAAACTTAGTTCAAATGACAGTTGTGGCCAGGATGGGATTTGAACCCACAATCTGACGTATGGCTTGCCACTTGGCCACCATGGCTGAAGCAATGTCACTGTCTGAAAAAGGACCAATGACAGTATGCCAAAGGCAATTCAATATGGCACTCTGATCAATATACTGTAGTGTCCAAAAGAAAATAAGGCATGATGGGATTTAAACAATCTTTATGACAGTTTTCTTTCACAGCAGCATAATTATCAACCAGTAATCCTCCTCTTTATAATCTTTCTTCTCCATTTGGAGCATAACACCAGAGATTATTGAAAATGATCCTTGCCTCAGTTCATGCCATGAATACAGTGTAGAGAATGGGTGCACAGCAAATGTCATACAGGCTTATCATCTCCACCTAAGCAGAAGAAAAATGTTCAAAAGTATTTGGTACAGACCTGCATTTTCCCTCTGTGACTCTGGGAGGGAATAATTACAATCGGCTTCAAAATAATTACAAAATTACTCTCTTACCCTCTCGCACAATTAGTGAGTGGTCACAGCTTACCCTGTATTGAGGTATTATTGGAAAACTCAAATTAGATGCACAGTAAAATAAGTTGATTCTTTCTGACCTGGAAATGATCAATATTAATTATAAAAACATAATTGTTGTTCTGTGTTATTGAACTCACTCTCCTGTGTGGAAGACACCGGACACCAAAGCTTTTTTCAAATTGAAAATCGTGTCATGGGTGAAGATAGAATCATTGTAATAGGCCTTTGTGGTAATAGTTCCCTGTCCGATGTTGTTGTGACCCTGCTGTTCTGAAAACACTTTTGTGAATCTGGACTCATTAGCTTTTTATGTGTATATCCCTACTTAATAAACATATGCTGTATAATCCCCTATTATGGTTGTGCTATTTCTAACAATACAACTGATGTCAACTGATTGTGTTGATGTACATGATGACCCACATATGTCAACATTTCAAATAATCAAACTACAGCACACTCAGCCATAAACATGTGTGCATTGTTTGGTAAATAAAGCTGCCTTGGGGAATTTTCCTCTACTGTAAATAATATGCAGAATAATAATAATAATAATAATAATAATAAAGAATATTCAAGCAAAACCTCACCATCCGTTGTTTGAGATTTAATTTGAGGGCGATACCCACAATCTCATAAATATGCCTGAGACTCATTTCCTAAGATAGCTGCCTCTTGCCGGTGTATTAAATTATAGAATAGATGGGGCTTTAGAGCCTGTTATGAAGGTGGAACACTTTTAATGACCTTGTCATTTCCAGCTCAGAAGGCGGCCATGGGGTTTGGCAGCCCATCTATAGAAACCTCATCTGTCTCAAAATAGCAAACAGTCTACTGCAGCTCTAAGAACCATTTTTTTAAAAGAACTTTTGGCTAATTGGTTATTTGAAAAACTCATAATAAAATAAAATCATAAAAACATGTTTGGCCCCTATAAATAATCTTATTTTTTTAAATCTTTTCTAAAATATTGTGACCCCTCTTCATGTTTAGTGAACAAAATGGGCTTGATTAAAATAGAATTACAATATAATTATGTAACATACCATGTATATGTATTTACAGTGTGCTTTTTGTCAACAACAATTTGACATATAAATGTGAAATATAAGATTTCAAAAAAAAGTTTCCTCATCTTCTGTCAATGATGACTGGGGATATAGGGAGATAAATAATTTGCTCTGACATCAGACTGCTTCTTCTTTAACCTGCACCAACGTAACATTAGGCAATAGGTTTGGATACGTGCACTCAAGGGCATAACAAATCGGCATGAAGACTTCCACCGGAGATAACCATGATGAAATACAGGGAGTTAATTGGTCTTGAAGTTTAGTTTTTTCCCCAGTTATTGAAGTGCTGTAGCCAAAATAAAAACAGTATTGTAACGGTGGGCAGCTAGCCTAGATACAGGAATGCTAGCTGTCCTCCATCTATTTTGTGTGTAGCATGCTAGGTGACTAAACTAGGTAGCCACAGGCTACAAAGCTACCACATGTCCCAGGGGCCCTTGCGGCCAGCTAAACCTGGATTGTTTAGCTAGTTATGTTCGTAAATGTTCAAATATGGAAACTAAGATGTTGTTTGAGTGAAAGCTCCTTTTCCCCTCGTACGAATGATGGTTGTTTCAGTGTGATGTTATCACTGTCACTGGGTGTGTATGTGTTGAGAATAACCCCCGTGTAATTCTTATGCGTTGATTGTACTTACTTACTGGACCTATTTTTTTAACTGGCTAGTTAAAGCTAGCTAGCAAAACTAAAACATGGAACATTTTGATCAAACTACAAAAACAAGCTAGCTAGCTACATAAAACCAAAATGTCATTTTTCCTTATTGTAAACATTGATTTGGACATTGCAAGTCGTGTAGTTACTGCAGTAGCTGTCAACGCAGGTGGAGGTGGTCTTCATTCGTTTCGCTGGTGAGGTTTTGTGCTCGTTTTCTGCAAGGATGTTGCTCCATTATTTCCTATTCTCCAGCAATAGCTGGTAATAGCTCTGGAGAGAGCAATCTGATCTGTGGCCACTGGCTGACATTATCTCTCTTGCTTGCAGCCCAGCATCGGACAGCTCCTGGATTGTGGTGGTCCGGACGCTGTGGTTTGTGTACACTCTCGATGTACCTAATGTAAAAGAGGGGTTGAATTTCTATATATTCATGAGAACAGGAAATTTATTGGATACTGTAACTTGTGTGTGTGCGACATGGTTAATTTGAGTCCCTCTACTTATCCGCTGACTTGCGAAATCCTGGGCAAAATTGTTGCAAGAGATCAACTCTCATCGGCTCAGCCATGAACCATGCAGTGGTGGGGCTCCAGTTTGTTCATTTAGGATGAAGATAAAAGGCAGAGAGGTTTTGTGGGTGTTTGCTTAGGTACTTCTCCAATGAGGCAACAGGGCACATAGGATTTCCAGGCTCTTCGCACATGAAACCCCTGCCCGATTCTCTGTCCCTCTCCTGTGGATCATTGTGGTTTTTTGTTGCCTCTTTGAATGTCATGGTTACATACTTCATCTTATTTTTGTCTTGCCTGACAGCAAATGAGTCTGCCTTCAGATGACTGTCACCCTCCTTTCCCCTGCGGCTAAAATGCTGCTGGACATTAAACCAATTTCTGAACAAGTCCTTTTGTTGTATTGGGGTTTAACGTTTCTGAGCATCAGATAATCTGGATGTCCTTTTCAGATATGACAGGATGGTGTGTGGTTTTGTCCTTGTCATCCCATCATAGCCTTTTAAGCAGTGGAACATTTAAATGCCTGTTAATGGCAGCACACAGCCCAGTGTAGCTACTTATGCTGTATGCCTCAGTGTGGTGTTGCTGACAGTCCCGTAAAACTCATGAAGGATGGCGTTTAGTTCACCTTTCATTATATTTTTTAAATCAACGTATCATTTCTTCTCCGTTAACCAGTCACTAAAACAATGGACGGCCCAGCTAGTTAACTTTGTTGGTTGACCTAATTTCTGTTCTTCTTTAAACTGTCTATATGAGACAGTTCCACTTCTGCATGACGACTGGAATTTTCAGGGGTTACTGGTAATTCCTTTTCGGCCAACTCATCAAAACTCATTGATCCGAATACGTCAAAAGAGATATAAAACGTTTCCATCTTCAGTAACTTTGCCCTTAGTAATGTGGAATGGATCCATTATAGTGTCTGTTGGTCTAACACGCAATGATATTCAAATGATATATGAAAATTATATTTACCTGTGGTATATCAGGGATTATGGTGAAGACCCCACAGATGTTCTTGGCCAGCATCTGCCCTGAAAGCAATGGACCACCCTCAACCGCCTGAGGACAGGCGTAGGATGCTTCGGGGCAGCCATGCAGAAATGGGGTCTCGTGGACAGTGCCCACTGCGAATGTGGGGATCCATCACAAACTGTGGAACACATAATAAGCAGCTGCCCCAAACACCGGCCACCGAATGGCGATCGTGGTCTAAAGGACCTGGACGATGACACGCTGGACTGGCTTGCCTCAACGGAGCTGAAGGTCTAAGGACATACGCCAGAAGAAGAAGAAGAAGGGATTATGGTCACGGCTGGAACGCAAACTGACAAATAAGAACAATGGACCTGAACTATCCATTTTATAATTAACAATATTTACACCAGGGGGTGAACACAGCATTGGGAACCAGAATGGCTTTGGTCTACTGTCTTATTTGTTTGCTGAGTCTGAACAAAGTACCTGTCCATGAAGTCATTGATATTTCCTATGTGCAAATAATATTTTATGAGCATGCAACAAATCTTGCAATAGATATCTTGCAATAGTATCATATTATATTATAATATCATTGTTGTGTCATTTTATAGCTTTAATACATCTTGTTTGTAGACTCCAGATGTGTATTCTTGGGGGATTTTATATGTCATTTCCATTTCCAAGACAGAGTTCATCTGTATGTTATTATACCTTTTATTAAACATATTTTACCCCCTTATTTTTTCATTCTCTCCCAAATGGGAATTCCTAGTCATATTTTATAGGTCCACCCCATTGCAGCAACATCCATCAATACAGCAGAGTAGCACATGCTTCCTCCAAAACATGTGTATCCAACTTATTTTCATTGTTTAGTCCACCAGCTGAGCAGCACCATCATTGTGCCAGAGATTCTGCACTACTTATGCAGTTGGAGCAGGCCGGAGGCTAGAGGAATCACAGTTACATGATGGAGTGGACAGTATACTGCTTAATGAAGCTCTCCCTGGACAACACTATGGTCAAATATATGCCAATCTGTGGAACTGCCAGCCACAGTTGGAACTGGCATGGTCTGGACCATGGGGGTGCAATGAGAATATGTGATTTAGCTGGATGCGCCACCTAGCAGCCTTTATACTCTTTTAAAGTTGATGGGCATTATGAGCTGTTGATGGGCAGTCTGCTTTAAAACCCCATTGATGGTTACATGCCGATACTATATGTCTTAAAACTATGATCTACACTACTGGTCAATAGTTTTAGAACACCCCCATTTTCGAGTTTTTACTGAAATTTAAGCATTTCAAGTCCAGTGAATAACCTGAAATGGTACAAAGGTAAGCAGTAAACTGCCTTTTAAGGCAGTGAGGTTTTTTAAGGCAGTGAGGTTTAAAAAAAAAAGTTTAGGTTACCAAACACTTACAAATAATGTCCACTGGCAGTGCTTCATGGCCCAGGCAAGCCTCTTTTCCTTATTTTGCCATCAAGCAATGGCTTTCTTACTGCCGCTCAACCTGTCAAACATGCAGCTCGAAGTCTTCTCTTCACAGTTGAAACTGAGACTTCCTTACTTTGACCAGTGTTACGCTGTGCTTGAAGCTGTTGTCCTGTGAGCTGCCTATCAAGCTGTTGACTCTCAGAAACTTGTCTTCTGATTTTGTTTTGGCTTTGGTCTGCCAGACCTCTTCCTGTCAGAGTTTCGTCCAGTTTCCAAGTTCCTTTTGATGGTGTAGGAAACTACTCACTGCCAAAAAATGTACATTATTTTTCAGTTTTTGGTAACTTAAACTCTACTTTTTAACCTCTGACAGTTTACCGCTTACCTATTTCAGGTTATTTACCTGAAATAGAAGAATTGCCATTCTTTGTAAGTAACAATCACCTTCTGTAACATTATCATAATTGATTTGTTAGTTAGGTGATTTGTATCAATGTACACCAACTCTCACACAACTTCAGCATTCGCAACACACAACAAATGCTCTGTGTCCTCACTCCACAAAGTGAACACATGTTCTTTGATTACCTTGCCGGATCAATGTACAGTATTGTAGCGCAACCAAGGGTGTGGGGTTTCCACTCCGCCAATAATTGATAACTTAATCAATAAACAACGGTAAAATGGAGACAGTTCAAAAGTAAAACGAGATTTATTGATTACAGCAGAGTATTCCGCGGAAGGAAATGCCGCTCCCGTGGCAGGGAAACATGGCTTGCAACAAATGTCACTGGAAATACAACAATGTCCACAAACTTTTGCTCTCATTGTTGTGTTGTCCGTGATCCAATTCCGTAGTCGTTGTCCGTTCTGGGGTAAATCCTTTGTCGTCGTCGTCGTCCAATCCGTTGTCGTTTATCCAAAAAAAGAATCCGTCCGTTTGCCACAAAATAATAATCCCAAACAAAAACTTCTCAAAAGAACAAAGCGGTGTTCATTTAACGTACTTTCTCTAACCAAACTCTTTCTATCTCTCTCTCTCTCTCTCTCTCTCCTCTCTCTCCAAACCCTTGCCCACACAATCCCGTACCTACTCCCAACAACGCACCTGAGGGAGAGCGCACCTTTTAATCATTCTTAATCGTGCTTATGCCCTTCAGCTGGGGAATTAGTCCCGGGGTTCCCAATTCTGCGCGGGGGTGGAGCCAGCGGGTGGTGAGGTATTTCCCCTCCAGAATGACGCCATAGCACGCGCCTACTCGGGCGCTACACACCCTCCCCCTCAGCTCCAACCCGGAGGGGGAAGCGGCCTGGCACCACAGGGCTTCTCTCCGCGAGAGGGCATCCGTGTTGCCATGGTGGGCGCCGGACCTGTGGAGCACATCAAAATTAAAAGGTTGTAAGGACAGAAACCAGCGGGTCACCCTCGCGTTACTCTCACGGTTCTTTGACATCCACACCAATGGTGCATGATTGGTTACCAATGTGAATTTTCATCCTAGTAGATAATATCGGAGTGTCTCCAGTGCCTATTTGATCGCAAGGCACTCTTTTTCCATCGTAGAGTATCTCGTCTCTCTCGGCAGCAACTTACGGCTTATGTACATCACAGGGTGTTCTTCACCCCCCTGTACTTGAGACAGGACCACCCCGATTCCAGTCTCGGATGCATCCGTCTGGACCAGCAGGGGCTTTTGAAAGTCCGGAGTGACCAGCACCGGTCCGGAACAGAGCGCCGCCTTGAGGTTCTGGAAGGCGGCCTCCTCGGTCTCAGTCCACTCCACCCGTTGCGGCAACTTTTTCCGGGTCAGGTCGGTCAACGGGCAAGGGATGCAAAGTGGGGGATAAATTGTTGTTAATAACTGGCGTGAGGTGGCCTGGGGTGGAGCCAGCGGGTGGAGAGGTATTTCCCCTCCACAATGATGCCATAGCACACGCCTACTCGGGCGCTACAGTATGTTAAGGCAAATTAGCAGTGGCTTCCGTCCCTTCTAAAGCCTGTGGAGCCACCCAGCAGATGCACAGCAAACACCCGATGGCGCTACTACCCTATGGGGCCCTCTGTCTTTCCTTGCCCAGACCGGACACAGCACGCTTTCTCGTGAGAGTCGGTGGTTGGATGATTTCACCAAGAACATCTGTTGAGTTGGGCAGCCCTCAAAGATGATGCATGGATATTATCCACAGTAATGAGGGGTTACCAACTTCACCTCTAGCCCCCATCTTTTTTTGGGGCCAAGCAAAGCCATGTGGCGACCCCGGAAAAATCAGTGCACTAAGCAAAGAGATCATGAGCCTTCTGCAGAAAGGCACGGTGTCAAGGGTACTGCCCTCCGCACAGCGTAGGTGTTTTAATTTATTAAGGACTGCAGATGTCCTTCTGACAGTGACAGCGGGGGATTGTTTTACAGCAATAGATCTAAAGGACGCATAATTTCACATCTCTATCTGTTTGGAGCACCGGCAGTTCCTATAGTGAAGCATTTCTATCCCGATGGGAGGGGTCTCTTACAGGATGACAAGGCCCATATCCATAAATCACGAGTGGTCATTGAGTGGTTTGATGAGCATGAAAACAATGTAATCCATATGCCATGGCCACTCAGTCACCAGATCTCCACCTCACTTGAACACTTATGTGAGATTCTGGAGCGGTGCCTGAGACAGCGTTTTCCACCACTATCAACAAAACACCAAATTATGGAATTTCTCATTTAAGAATGGTGTTGCATCCTTCCAATAATGTTCCAGACACTTGTAGAATTTATGCCAAGGTGCACTGAAGCTGTTCTGGCAGCTCATAGTGGCCCAATGGTCTATTGAGAGACTTTATTTTGGCAGTAAACTGTATGCCAAACTAATTGTATTCTGGATAAGGGCAAAGCCATTTTTTGCTTTATATTTATGACTGTTTACAGCATTCTGGGAGCGAATTGACCAGTGGAGCAAAAACCTTTATTTAACAGAAATCAGAAATGATCAGATAGGATTGTTGCATGAGTAAGCAAACATTCTGTTCTTAACATTCCAATTATACATGTATGACTGTATGCTGCAGGGACCCCTCATCAGTGATCACACATGTGTGATCGTATGCATAGAAGGGTTAATTTAATCTAGTCTTGAATGTCACATACCTTTAGGCTTCATCAAATGAAGCCTTTTTTGCTACATAAGGCCCAATCTTCAAAATGTAGGCCTAAATGCTGGTGCAATTCTCAAAATTAACTGGAATTGAAGACCAAAAGTGGACTGAGTGATTTTATTTTATTTGTTTTGAAAGTTATCAATTTTCTAAGACCTGCATTGTTCTGAAAATAATCTGTTTGGTTGTTGATTCAAAGATAAATTTTGATTGCACTGGCTTTTGAGGCTAGAAAGTGAGGCTACAGCAGGGGTGGGCAATCTTACCCTGTGTGGGCCGGTGTGGGTGCAGGCTTTTGTTCCAGCCAAGCAGTAGCTCACCTGATTTGACTAGCTAATCAAAGTCTTCAATCAGGGCTTTGATTAGTGGAATCAGGTGTGTCACTGTTCAGTTGGAACAAAAGCCTGCACCCACACTGGCCCACACAGGGTAAGATTGCCCACCCCTGGGCTACAGTGAGCACAAGCTCACCAAAACTGGACAGTTGAAAATTGGGAAAATGTCACCTGGTCTGACGAATCCCGATTTCTGCTGCGACATGCAGATGGTAGGGTCAGAATTTGGCGTAAACAACATGAATTTATGCATCCATCCTGCCTTGTGTGAATGGTTTAGGCTGGTAGTGGTAGTGTAATGGTGTGGGGAATGTTTTTTTGGCACACATTAGGCCCCTTAATACCAATTGAGCATTGTTTAAATGCCACAGCCTACCTGAGTCTTGTTGCTGACTATGTGCATCCCTTTATGGCCACAGTCTACCCATCTTCTAATGGCTACTTCCAGCAGGATAATGTGCCATGTCACAAAGCACACGTCATCTGAAGCTGGTTCCACAAACATGATAATGAGTTCAGTGTACTCCAATGGCCTCCACAGTCACCAGATCTCCAGAGTCCAATAGAGCACCTTTGGGATGTGGTGGAATGGGAGATTGGCATCATGAATGTGCAGCTGACAAATCTGATATGATATATGCCACTTAGCAGACTTTTATCCAAAGCGCCTTACAGTGGTGAACGCATACATTTTTCAGTATATGTGGTCCCAATGGGAATTGAACCCACAAACTAAGCGTTGCCAACGCCATGCTCTACCTACTGAGCCACACAGAGCCACATCTACAGCATCTACTATCATGTCAACATGGACCAGAATCTCTGTGGAATGTTTCCAGCACCTTGTTGAATCCATGCCACAAAGTATTCAGGCTGATCTGGGGGCAAAGGGGGTCCTACTCAGTACTAGAAAGGTGTACCACGGAAAAGTGGCCACTGAGTGTATATGTGTGTGTATATATATATATTGTGGCAGCCCAAGGGGCTGCACAAGGAAATGGCTGCTTGGCCTACAACACATGGGAGCCAGGAAACACTACATTTCCCTATTATTAACCAAATCATAACAAAACACAAAGGGGTGGGGTAATTGTAAAAAAACACACGTAAAGTCCACAATCCTTATCTTTGTCCTTATCCGTGATCTGTAGTCCAAGTCCAATCCAGTTCCTCAAGCAGTCCGTACACAAACAGTCGGTACTCAAACAGGGTCCTCAAAACAATCCAATTCCAAACACAGGCAGCAATCCCAAAGCACTCTTCAAAACCTACTCCCTCCCAGTGTGACACAAACGAGTCCTTTAAATAGGCCTTCAGCTGTCCGTAGTCCCAATCGCTTGACTTAGTTCAGGTATGGGACTGCAGGCTGCTGGGAACTGTAGTTATTTTCATCTCCAGTGGCTCCCAAGAATGAAAGAGGCAGGCAGGCATTTCCTCCTCCTGCCCCTTGGGATGCCACAATATATATCGTCACCTTCTTAAAATAATGGCCCAAGTCATTTTTTGAGGAAAATAATTTTTTTACATCAAAAAGTCATCTCTTCATGATGCTGGCCACCTGGTAAAATTGCCTACATCCTTAATTGAAAAGATCATACTGTTCCTACCCCGGTAGTATAATGGCCTACATCAAGAGTGTGACTTAGGTCGTTTTATTTTTTGCCTAAGTCACAAGACAATGTGACTTAGCCAATTTTACAAGCTTTCAAGATGGCGGCTGCTTAAAGAAGCAAGAAAAACTGTCTCCTGAGTCTCTGTGTGCTCCGCTAGCATTTTAAACTGTTTGTGGCTGACCCTTCCCCATGGTCTGTCACAGTAGTGGGAATAAAATAAGTGCACTGTTTTGCCTAAGTCACTTACTCCAGAAGTAATTTGGCCTAAGTCAGGTTTAAAATAGTCTAAGTCACAACAGCATGTTCGTAAAGTAATCTAATCCTCTTATGTTACATAATTGACAGACAGTGTTATTTGTATGTCAATAGTCATATATTGTCATAACCTTTTTGTGTGAAATGATTAATAAATATCATATATTCTATATTTGGTTCAGTTTATTCTGTTTTTTTAAACTTGAAAATATGACTTAGGCCATTATTTTAAGAAGGTGACGATATATAAACTCTTCACAGGGATACCATCTCTGAAAAGCCCCAGGCATCCTCAGAATTCTGCATAAAAGTTCCGCAGGCAGAGGCAGACTCATGGGTCTTAATGAGGTGGAACCAGACTAATGAGGTCATAATGATCCAGATACATGTGACAAGATCATGCCACTCTCTGGGATGAATAAAAGTGATTACATGTCCTTTTGAGGGCTTATTCTATACTAAATATATGTTCATTAATAAACATTCAGAAAAAAACTAGACCTGCAAAAACTGTAGACCTGCATATTGATGTGACAAAGGGAAAGAGAGAAGTTAATTCATGAACAACATTTTGATTTATAATTAAAGGTTTTGAGAATGGGTCCCACAACATTATCTTCGCTGTTTCATCACCTTTTGGCAGAAATTTGGCACATCTACTCAGATAGACCTGTACAATATATTCCTTGACCTTGAATCCTTGAACCAAGACAGTTTTTTTTTGTCTACCTAAATATCAACAACACTGACAAAAAAAGATGCTGCAATACACACCCATTGACTTTGAATGGTGAGCTACCAAAAGTTTCAATTTTGACAATGCAAACTTTGGCAGGTTTGTTAGTATGTGGAAATGTTGACCCTGCTCCAGATGCATTCATACACCTACACATGCACTAAATACACCCTAAACATTCACATTTCACACTGGCATCACTGGTTATTTTGGGGAGGGGTGCCATAGTTGAGTGTGCTAGTAAGAGGTAGAGGTGGGGTGATAGGGGGGAGGGGGTGGGAAGAGTGGAATAGTTGGAATTGAAAAGACTAAAGCGAGAGTTAGCCGCTTTGATTGTTCTCGGCATCCCTTCCAACCCGTTCTTGTCTGTATTTCAGGGAAATCCTTTCGCCTCCTCATCCTTTTATCAAGATACCTAAGTTACAGCATAGAGGACTCTGCAGCAAACGCTACAACATAATATCACCTTTTAGTGTAAAATCTCTGGAGATCAATTCCCCAAAACCATGTTTTAAGTGAGAAGTTAAAAGTATTGATCAAAAGCCGAAAAAGACAGGAAAGTCAACCGAGCATCAAAACCTTTAATTTCACATATGCACTAACAAGGTCTTCCTGCACACAGCTTTGATACCTGCTACAGTACTGTAGCTATGTTAGTCTACTGTACTTCAAACAACATGTAGGCTACTCACTAGTGGGCACAGGCATACTTTTCAGTGGGATAATGAACACAACTGTGGACTGCTGAAGAATATAGTTTTTTTTAAATTTGGTCAAAAACTTCTCACTTAAATCATAGTTTTGGGGATTTAATTACATTATAGATGTACTTGCATACAAGATCTTGCATTTTGGCCATTTCTCCATCCATTTGTATGTGGACTTAAGCAGTTTCAGGTAAGTGCCTCACTCCAATGACAGTGCCCCACCTTTGAATCACGTATTTTTAACCACTACACCACATCACCGCCCACCCTACTCTTCCTGAACAGCTGTTTTCCGTTTACCTCAATGTGAATGGACAGCCACTAGTGTCACAAGCAGCCATGATGGCTGCCGTTGGTCTACGTATTTATGCAGAGCTGCACGCACAGGAGCTCTGTCATGATACCCATGCAGTCTCTAATCCAAGGATCTGTCTGTCCACCTGCACACATAGGTCCATCTGCACACATGTGTAAGAAAAGAAAAATAAATTATAATTCCATTCTTGATGTGATGAAATATCAGTTAAACAACTCTGAATGTGCCTCCAAAATTCTGGCATTATACTTGAGGTTTACATTGTATCCTTCAATGTGGATTGTTTTATGCATTTTACTCATTAATTGTTAATAAAGATGTCCTGTTTGTTTTGTCCAAACTTTGGACAAATTTCCACAGACATGCCTTCTACAATGTTTTGTTTCACGTTTGTAGATCAGCCACATGCGGGCGTGTACATTTTGCTGCTGAAGATCAATGACCCACCACAACCAGGAAAAAAAAGCATCATTTTTGCCCAAAAATAAAAACAAAGAGTGAGGTATCATTAATCCACCTTGCGGGTGGAGAAGTATTATCGTGATATGAGTGTGAATATAACAAGCAATTAGACTAGTTCTCCCCCTTTACTCCACGAGCGCAAGGTATGCTTCTTATTCAATATTGTGCAACTGCAGAGTATGTGCTATTTTCAGCTCTGCTGTTCAGCTCACTTCCTAATGGTCCCAGAGAGCCGAGAGTGAGGGATTCTGGGTCAAGGAAGGTGTTTGTGAATTTTTCTGGGATGAAATCAGCAAAACAAAGAGAGGCTGAGGGCACTGCTGCTCAGCTCTGTGAAATGGGGGGCTTTATTTTGGCCAGTACCATCCTGAAAAGTGATGAATAATTGTATTTCTCCTCTGCTGTCCCTAGGTAGGTTGCTCAGTGGGAGAAAATGTATGCTGTGCTGTCCATTTTGTACAAGATTATTTGTGAAAATAAAAATAATGAATCCCAAAATAATTAGCACCAAGCACCCTCTCTTTTCCTCTGGGGTGATTTGATTTGGCCTTCGGGGAAATTTGGCAGGTTATTTAAATAGTACGTTTTTTTATCATGTGAACATTTCCATATTCTATCAGTGACCGATTAAGAAAAGCTATATCAGCCCTCTATGTCTATATTAGAGCATTAATGATTAAACATAGATGTCATATGTGATTCCTTCGGCCTCGTTAGGCTGACTAGAGACAGCAGGATAGAAATAGGGCCATTTCTCTTGAACAGCCCCCTTAGCAACATGAAAGAAATAAGGAAAAAGACTGTCACCCTGAATTTCACATCCCCCTCTTCCCTGGAGCCTCTTCTAGTCCACTCTGTCTTCAGATATTTTCAGATTCAAAATGCTAACGAACACACGTCACCCCTTCAGCGATCCCTGCAGGGGGAGCAGGGTGGAGGAATCATCGCTATTTTAATTAGAAATAAAATGCCATTTTATAATTAGAATTACTGATGGTCAAATGATTCAAACCCACTGGAAGATGATAAGACATTTCATGTTGTGGGCTGTTGAAAGATGGACATTGAATTTGATTCATGAAATGCTCAGTAACCACACAGTAGTGGCACTGTGACATATTTACAGGTAGTGAACAAAAAATGTAAACACCAATGTAAAGTCACTTGATAGGGTGTTGGGCCACAACTTGTTGTCAGTACTGCATTGTTTCATAGAGTCTAGGATTCTGCAGGATGCATACGACACGACTCTTCCACAAGAAAGTCAATCAACTCATGCTTACTTGATGGAAGTTAAAAACGCTGTGTGGCAGCCTCCCAGAGGCATACCGAGGGGTGGTAGTGGAGAGGTGGTACATAGTGGTCCGTTGGCTCCACCCCCACAATGCATTGACTTGCATTGTGTAAGTGATAATGCCAGATATAAAAGAAACACCTTTACTGCAGTCAAGTGCAAAGTATGAAAAGGGAAATGCGTTGGAGAGTGAGAGAAAGCGAGAGCATTTTTTTGACTGATTACCTGGATTTGATTTGGATTACCTGAGAATCCCATTTGTGTATCAACCTATTGCTTGTTTGAGGACCTGGATTTGTATTTGTGATTTTTGGATTATGGACAAGGACAATGAGATTTTTATTTGCTTCCCTATTTACCCCTCCTGTGTGCAATTTCCCAAATAAACTCCTCTTGTTTCCTTATTTACCATTGTATGCTGATTATTGTTACTGTTATCTTGTTGTTGTAAAGTAAGTTATCTGGCAATAATACATTCAAAAAAATTGAATGTTTCTTTAAATATATTTCCAAGTACATCAACTTAATCATACATTGCAAATGAAATAAATTCAATAAGCATATGTTATGACAACATGCAATCCTATTTGATGCCAGTGAAAAGTTGAAATACTTAATGACACCAGGAGGACGAGTCCTGGATCCATGTTGAAGCTCGTCAGCTGGGTTGGAGAAGGTGAAATTCCAACTCTTTACACAGTCTCAGCAGTGGAGGTTCACAGGAGAACAGGTCAGGAAGGGACTGAAATCCAGTGGTCACGTGAGTAAGTTACTCTTCCGTGGGCTAGTTCCAGGACTCGGGACCATTGATCTGCCATTGAGTGGCTGGCACAGCGGGAATCTCTTGGAATATGCAAGATCAATATCAAAACCAGAGACTTCTAAAATATTGTTAAAATGTGTGGGGATGTACTATCCTTTTCAATCTAGGGAACACTTTTTTGACTGTGATCATTGCCTGTGGATTCATAGTAGTGAGTCTGACATTCTGAAGGTATTTGTGACCATATTGAAATGGTCTTCCTCATCCTTATTTAAGAATTTTATTTTCTTAACAAATAACTCAAATAGGTTATTTTACCGGATCTGGCGGGTTGTCACTTAACACAGATTCATACAGGTGGTCTGAGGATTATTTTTAAATGTTTTTAGGGAACCTTCCATCATTAGACCTATTACTATCATTAAAATACAATTTTCAATTAAGTGTCTTCCAATTTTTTCCATTATATTAGATCTGGAAAAAAATAGGAATATGTGTGACCTTTTTATGTGTTAACATTTTACAGTGTTGCTGCTGCACTGATACTGTGCTGGTGACATTTGTGCAAGCGAGGCTCCTTTGTCACAAGACCTGAACTGCATATCACTCAAGGAGGAAATCGGGATGTGAAAAACCTTGAACTGCTCTTGAACTTTAAAATTCCCTTGGGGCCTTGTATCCAGCAATGCCTTGGGATACAGGCAGTTAGGTCTATAAACTGCTGAATAGAGAATTATGGAGAGATACACTGCTACTGCTGCCACTACCACTATTACTACTGCTACTACTACTAGTACTAATAATAATAATATTCAGTCAGTAGCCTTTGAAGATGTATATAGACAATATGTAATCTTTGTAGATCATTGAGACTTAATAGAGTAAATAATAATAATAATAATAATAATAACAAAGATAACACTCACCGTCTTTATTAATTTTTCATTATGCTGTTAATACACAGCTTCAAAGTGTAAAAGGATTGGTGCATACCTTCAGAAAACCTTTCATAATAGTGTTGTGGAGCCTTTTTTAATCTCATCTAATCCACCACCTGTGAGTAACACCCAACTGGGAGAAGCACGTTAACTCATTTGCAGCAAGCCACTCACCAAACTTCAGTTGCAGTGGTGAGGCATAGATTATTATGAGCCATTTGGATACTTCATTTGATTAGCCAAGTGGGGCATGATTAGATGACCAGATTGCTAGAGCCTGATTGGGACATTGGCCCAGGGATAACACCCCTACTCTTTGTAAAATGTTCTGTTCAATCCTAAATGACCGATGTGAGTTAGGAATTAAGTTAAATGTTTCTTTTTAAAAAGATATATATTTTCCTTTTTTGTTGTTTTTCGGGCACTCACAGTATAAATGGTAAAATAGCTGAGTCGTTGGTTAATGTTAATCATGTGATTACTCACAAAGTATATTTACATTTCATAGCTGCCATAAAAAATGTTTAATGCCAATTTAAAGCATTTCTACACCTGTCATGTATTTGCCATCTGAGGCATGTTTTCAAGTTTGCATCTGTAGTTGATTTGAACCATCAACTGCAACAGCAAAAAATGTAGTTTATATACAATTTTAACATTGTAAAACATTGTTTTATTTAACATCTTGAAAACTGTACATTTCTAGAATCTATTCCCAAAACCTTGTTGTTAGCATAAATTAAATAAAAAGCAATCTATGTTTAAATATCTATACTTAAAGATAGATATGAATATCAGGCAATATATATTTATATGGAAACATTGATTTAAGAGTTGGAATCTCAAGTCACCATTGTTTCATCCACAAACCACACCAGGAGCACTGCTGCTGAATGGTGTGCACATCTCTGATATACAAGTATACAAGCCTACAATCCTGTGACTATTTTAACTCCTATAAGCCAGACAGTACTACAAGACAGCAAGTGCTAATTGGAGGAGAGGCGTGTCTCGCTGGTAACAACTGATAAGCTGTGGGCACCTGGCATTTAGTTGGGAGGAGTTAATAGAACTGTAACCAAATAACCCTGGCCAGCCTATCCCTATAGTGGAGGCTGGTCATGGTCTGCTAATGACAGCACAGGCTTAAATTGCAATGTCAAGGCAACAGAACACGGGACCCCGCAAAGGTTCTTTTTGAGAGATGCATCAAAAATGCGGTCTGTGAAAAGAAAGAGAATTTGCTCTCTGTTAAGAAAAAAAACGTTGAAATTATTTTTCTTTTGGAGAAGGGCATGACAAGAGAGAATATATCTCAGTTTGGAGCAATTCAAAGTGAAATAACAGACAAATTACAGATGATAAATTAACCTTTTTTTATTATTTGGTTCAGATTTTTACTGTTTTTCTTCCAATTTGGTAGCCAATTGCACCCTCTATTTATTTTGATGTACCCTCCCCACACGCTGATCATCTCTATGAGGCAAGTTAATTCTCAGAGGGCAGCAAACTCTGCTTCCTTCGAGAGGGAATTCGCCCACCCATGTTCTGGAGACTCCCTTACGTGCTTCACGGCGGACCCGAGCCAGCTCACCCTGCCCCCTCCCTCTGGGGCGGACAGCCAAATCGGGGCTGATGACCAGGGCCGGTCTGGTAGAGATGGGTTTTCGAACCGCGTCCCTAATATGCAGCGCACACTCGTATCAAACCAGCCAAAATACGGTGCGTTAGACCACTATGTTATCCACCACCCCTAAATTAATATTTTTAAAGTGGTTTGTTGACTTAATTAACTTGTGTATATTCATTTTGAAATTGTGTCAGCTGTAACGTTTACTAATAAACTAATATTATTAGTTTATCCAACCTCTCATGTATCTACCATATCTTCTGCAATAAACAAATCATTAAAGATGTGGAAATTCTTTTGAACAGTCTTAAAATAGTTTTGTGAATCTGGTCTTGCAGTTTTTTTTTATGAATGCTGCTTTATAAACAGATGGACAGAAATATCCGCTGATGACAAAACCAGCCCTTTAGTTGGCGTTATAACCAAAGAGAATAATCACAAAAGATGATATTCCCCAGGAATGGAAGTCACTCTGCTAGTCTCCCTTGATCCCACAAATCAGTACATAATGTTTCTCAGCAACGCAGGTTGTTTTACTGCACAGGCTCAGCTTAGCTTTTAAACATTATTTGCATGATGGTAAATAAGATGATATTAGCTCGCCTGCTCAATTTAAACAAACCCCAGTATCTTAGCAACAATTTCCCTGTTTTCTTGCTGCCTAGCTAGTTAGCAACTGTCAGTGTAAAGGGTGATGTTTCATTGACAGTTCATTATTGTGGGTCACCCTTTTCCCCAGTTTTACTTTTATTAAACCATCACATCACAAACATATATAGTGTTAATGTTATAAAGCAAGGTTATGTTTTAATTCGAATTTAAAACATTGCATCAAATCACTTGATGCAACATCTCACATATGTATCCATTTGAAGCATGCGCCGTAATTGAATTCTCAAAAATAATTTAGGGATTATGGGAGACTTTAATTTATATGGGCCGAAGTTACCGTTAAAAGTACACAGGCCTCAAATAGCGTAGCGGTCTAATGCACTCGTATTGACTGGTGCTTTGCGAGTGTGAGCTACCTATTGCGGTCGCGGTTCAAAACCCGACTCCATCAGAACGGAGGGGGAGGGGGAGCCGGCACAAGCTCATTGAGAAATGCGACGTGTCTCCAGAAAGTAGGTGGGCGAGTTTCATCTCGGAGGAGGTGGATCATTGCTGGCTTCGGAGAATAGCTTGTCCCATAGAGACAGGCGGCGAGTTTGTGTGGGAGGGTGAATCGAAAAAAATAGAGGGTATAATTGGTAACCAAATTGGGATAAAAACTGGAAAAAAATCTGAAACAAAATTTAAAAAGTAAACAGTGAATCAAATAAGATTCCAGTCTTATTAAATCTATGTCTTTGTTATAACCCTCTGTCTGTCTGATTTACATTGTGATCCATACATATTCTGTCATTCTGAAAAGAGACACCAAAACTAAGAGCTCTTCATCAGATACTCTTTCAAAATGCACTATGATTCAGCCATAAGCCACAAGATTGTGTTGGGGTAGATGAATGATCCTTCCCCTGATAGGTGAAACATAAATGCATATCCTTCCTGTACACAAAAAGATGTGTGCTGAACATGCACTACGCTATGCTCTCATTAATAGATCATTTTTTTATGGCAGAACTGATCCAGCTGTGCTTGTAGCCATTAATGGAACTGTTAATCCAGTCTTCTCTGATTAAGTCTCACACTTATGTCTTATTAACTGTATATTAACTGTTGTTTAATGTGTATTATGTTGTGATCAAAATGTGAAGAATATCTGTGTTAACTGGCTCTAAACTACAGGTATGTTGTTTCAGGATACTTTGCTATTTTTATTGCTGCCTTTATAGAGTAACCAGTAACATAAAGAAAAGTCTTCAAAAGAGTTTTGATCAGGCTGTAGACCGAGGCATCAATGAATTCCATAATTGGTAGAGGTACTGTACCATATGCTCTCAAACAGTGACTTGTCCCTTATGCAACACAAATATGTTTTCCATATATAGAGATCAAATGTATTGCCATTCTAGTTTTTTTCATTATTTGTGTCAATTAAAGGATAGCTGTTTTTCTTATTTTACTGATGGATTTGATTCCCGAAAATACTTTATTGATACAAAAACATTATTTACCAGAGAAATAAGCTGAATTTAAAACTAAAACATGGTAGTTCCACCCACTATGAAGGTTCATGAAGCCTCGTTTTTCTCATTTGCTACTGTATAGTAATACTAAGACACCAACAATAAGAAACCAAGACACTTTCTCAATCTGCTTCAGGACAGTGATTTGGTCAGCTGATAGACTAAAGCAGCAGAGGGGTTCTCACCAGCAGGCCTCTCCTTTTTTTAAGCCACACAATAAAACTTTCTTTAGAATAGAACAGAAGATCATTCTTCCGTTTCCATTCCACTGCTTTCACTTGAAATAAACCATTCTAGAAACATCAATCTTGCTCTGAGTATTTCAGTCTGCCCACACATTTTTTCGTAAACTAAATGTCCTGACTGAGGTGTAAGCGTTTCTAATTTGCTGTAAATAAAATTTAAACCAACACAAAAATATGTCTTTTTACAACCCTAATTCATTAAGTCATCTTGTGTCAATGCCTCACCGAAGGTGTTTTTGTTATGGCTGTGATTTATGCATAATATTCTGCAACATGGAAGCTAACACAGCACCTCAAAGCAATTATCCCCCTCTCCGGCTGTTTAGGAAGCATGCTCGCTAACGAACTCCTCCGGATCCCCTGGCGTGTAAACAAAACTGGCCAGATGCCAAGTAGCTTCGCTTAAATGATAAATGTCTGTCACGCTGCCTGCATCACCTGAACTGGACATCTGGGAAGGGTATATTTCATTACGCCAAGGTTCTGTGAGGGACATAGTGATGGGGAAAGGGGGAAAAAACAAACGCCTAAACCCATCCAAGGCCCAAGGAGGGATCCCATTCAACAGGGTTAAAATGCCTAGTCATCTCCCTCTGTATAACTGATGGGCAATTTACTTGCTAATTGACAATTGTTGTACATTGGCCTGCAGAGTTTGTGTCTCTCCTGAGATGGGGAAATAGAGAGCGAGAGACAGAGAGAAAGAGAGGGAGAGAGAGAACAGTTGTCTCTGTTATAGGATGATGTTATCCTATGATGTAGGATGGTGCGTCAATGACCGATTATTGTGATATTGTACATTTCGAGCCACCCTACGAAGTGTATGTGTGTAAGGTATAAAATGGTTGATGTGATTGGAAAGGCTCTCTCTCAACAATCTGCTCAGCCTCAATTTTCAGATTCTCCCTTCAGATATAATTGGTTGGTCTGAACTATTTTCAGAAATGTTATTGTACTGTGCCATGCAGAATAAAAAAAACCTAACAGATAGATGCATTACAAAGATATGGCATGCGAGGAAAAGATAATGAACTGACTTGTCTGCAGTGCTGTATATGATATACATATAATTATTCATAAATCAAACTAATTATTGTGGGGCTGTCCTGTTATCGCCCTGCTAAAGCATCTGTGCCAGTGACGACTGTGACTTGCAGCCCCACAGGGGCGGGGTTTAATTTCAGTAGCGTCGCCCCAAAGGAGGGAGGGCCCCAGAAGACGGGTTTGTCCTCGTCTCAATGTTCACTAGCGACTCTTCTGGTCAATAAAGCACCTGCAGTCTGCCTGTCCCAACAGTGCATGTGGTATGTGCTGCTCAGCTGGCGGACTGCAGAGTGAAAATGGCTGTAGCGATGAGACGGGCCTGCAATACAATTAGCCGCCCAAAAAAAAAAAGAAAACATCCATCCAATTTTTCATAATAAAAATGAATAAAAAATTCTAGTAAATTCTTGAGCGCCCCATGTTTTCTAATAGTTCAGTCATGTCAGGGACATAGCATGGCTGCAGGTCCCATTGGCCATTGGAGGCCTCCGTACTCCCCAACCCCAAATGTTCCATTTTTATTATCTTATAAATAAATTGAGCAGCTGCCAACAGTGCAGTGTTACTACACTGATCTCTTGCACTAACCATGATTAATCTTGTCATGTATAAATGCACTTTTTGTAAGTCGCTCTGGATAAGAGCGTCTGCTAAATGCCTAAAATGTAAAATGAATTTCTTTATTCAACTTCATTCAGATTTGCAGAACCCTTCAGACAAAGTCAATGCTGTACAGTATTTGCGTGTTTAAATACATCTGCATATGTATAATAATCTTGCAGCAAACTGTGTTCAATCGCCAATCTGTTTTTGTTTATTTCCCTTATCTCTTCTGGTCCCAGGACAGTTGAATTAGGATGGGATTAGCAATTAGCACTTTTGCATAACCATATTCCTGTTTTCGTATTTTTATTATGTTTTATTGTACATTGTATATCTCATCCTTGCTTTTGTTTCAGGTCATTAAAGCACAATCTTCCTATCAGACATGGAGTGACGATGGAACATAGATCTCTTGGAGGAACCTCATATAATGCTCCCTGGGGTCTCCCCGAGGGCTATCTGAATGCACATGGGTGATCCTATAAACAGCTTAATTGTGTCTGAAGGCTGGACATCCGAGAAGACCATGCTCAGGAAACACTCTCTTTGCTAAGTGTGGAGCTGCACTGCACTGTTGGTAAAAGACAATTCGATACCATTAAGACCCATTAAAATGAATGTTCACAAGAGCCAGCACTTACTGTATATTATCAAGGCTCCCTAACTCTTTTTAAATGCAATTTCCGGCCTTGCTGGGTACCCAAACAAAGGAAGCAGAAAGCTTTTGCTATAAAATGAGGCGGCATGCTTTCCTGTTCAGGAATTTCACCTGTGTGAGGGCGGCATTTGACATTCAGGCCTTCCATTTCAAACACTGAAAATTCACTTTGTGAAAACCCACACACAATCCAGCTGCCTTCTGCATGTTTCATCGTCATGACGATAAGCTGAGCCAACGTGGGTGTACCATCCTGGACCCATCTGATCATGCCTTTCTCGGAAGCTAAGCAGGGTTGGGCCTGGTGAAGGGTGACAGCCTGGGCAAGACAGGTGTGAATTTAAGGGGGGGGCAGTGTGACTTAAGGAAATGTCATACAGTATGATGCTTAACAAACTGTGTTTTTGACCAGAAAGTTGCTGGTTCAAATGTCAAGTGGGGTGGAGTTGGGGTAATTGTACCATCAAGAAAGGTACTTAACCTTATTGGCAAACTTAATTATGCAAATATCCAATAGATGGCTCCTGAGTTGATCATCAAGTTAAAGCATTCCTGAATAGTGCAGTCCTACAGATGTGTCCTACAGTCCTAATCTAATCAGTGGTGGTGCAAACTATGGCCACAAGGGTCACACATAATTGTGTGATAGTCATCCTAGTCTCTCTTGAATTTACAGGGTTGTTGCATCTAAGGGATAGGTCTATAATTGTAATTGGGCATTTAACACTGGGGAGGAAAATAATAACATTATGTATGTATTAATAATAATAATTCATAATTATTATAAAGAAAAAAATGTTGCTGTATAAATGGGTAATGCAGTAAGTGAACAAAAACAAATGGAATGACAATAGTATTTCAAGAGTGAAGGGGATTATTGTGATTCCATAATAGTGTGGGGCAGATTTTCCTGGCTTGGTTTGGGTGCACTCATACCCTATGAAGCTCAATGTCAATTGTAATTTAATGGTATTGAGTGATCAACTTCACCCCATGTTAAAGCATTTCTTTCCTACAGTGTCTTTCAAGATGCCAATTTCCTCATCCACATGAGCAGTCAGCCAGTAGTTTGAGGTGTGTGACATCGACGTTATCCATATGTCATGGCCTTCTCAGTCACCAGAACTGAAACCAATCAAGGATGCATGGGCTATTCTGGAACGATGCCTGAGAAAGTGTTTTCCACTTCAACGAAGCGCAAGTTGATTGACTTTCTTGTGGAATAGTGGTGTCTCATTCCTCCTGCAGAGACTGTCAGACTCTATTCCACAGACTATACAGGATGTACTGGCCACACGTGGTGGCCCAACACCCTATTAAGAGACTACATTGATGTTTCCATTTTTTGTTCACTACTTGTATGTGGGAAGACCTCATCCTAACAATCTGTTGTCTCTGTATATGTGTCCCATTTGGTGTGCTGTCAGATGGTATTGGAGTGATGCTTAATCATCCTCTTAGAATGTATTCACCTGCATTGCGACAAGTGGCTTTGCAGCATGAGTAGAGGGGGTCTGGGTTTGGAGCATGAGCGGAGGGGGTTGGGTTTGGAGCAGGAGCAGACAGAGTTGTGGGTTTGCAGCAAGCACTGAAAACAGGGAGAGACAAGAGGGCACCACCGGGACCCATTAAACAGCTCACCACTTCTGGGACTTACTTCACTTTCACAGGGATTTGAAAAAACCTTCTGTAGTAAAAGGCGATCTTTTACACCATCAGATGCCGCTGTCCAGTTGAATACTCAAAAGTCACCAAAGCAAGATCCTTAGAGCACCATCTTCTGGGATGGTGCTCCTGGGAGAAAGCCCGGCTCCATCCACAAATTTCCCAAGGAGTCTTAGTGGGTGATAAAGGAGGAATCACAACAGTAGCAGCATGAAATTCAAAGGAGAGGGGAGAGAGAAGAAACAAAGTCACATGACAAGAGGGAAACAAGCACCTGTGACCCACAGCATCCTGCCCTTGCCAGGGGTTCAAAGGGATTGAGAGAGGGCATAGGCAGAGGACAGTGCAGCAGGAGAAGAGGTGCTCTCTGGAATTATCAGTAAGAGTCAGGACCTAGAGGGAGAGGAGAGGGGCAGAGAATGGGAAATCATACCTTCTTGGCAGGAGGCTGTCAGTTCCAGACGTCGCCTGTGAGAGAGACTATCCAGGGGATCAGAAATGGACGGGGGGGTGGTGGTATGAGTGATGGGTGCTTGTGTTGTATTCATTGGACAGGTAGACTAGAATGGAGAAAAGGCACAGAGTGGGGAGTTGGAACAGAATGGGTGCAGAATGCAGAAGGCAGATGTAGCCCTGGGTTAAATAAACTGCAACACAATACACTCCCTTGTCCCGAGTTAAAAATGTGCGTTGAAAAATCACAAAAGCATTTTGTTTTTATTCAGTCAAAACATATTTATTTGCCTTTATCACCATTTGTTACAATACAGTCATGCTTTTCATGGCTGCAAACAGCAAATGCAATGTGCAGTGCTGTAATGCTGTAACTCGCATCGTTGGAAAAGGATTGCGAATGCAATGTGAATATGCATGCTGGGAAGCTCCAGTGTCATTCCGGCTCTTTGACATTTCTGAACTTCAGTTTTGTCCTTTGAAATTCCACAGAACAAGTGGATTTGTATTTGTCTTCTCTCATTTTCTTATCCCTTTCCTAATGACACCATGACCTGTTATTGCTGAAGCGTGCTGACGATGGGTTTAATTCTGTCAGCTTTAACCTTTGGGCTCTGCTAGCTAACGATAGATACTGTTGTATCTTACTGTGCTGCGGAGGTTTTTAAGCTCTCTGTTTTAATCAAGGCAGGCTGCAGTGTCGGCTTGTTTTTTTTCTTCGTCTTGCCTCTGCTTGCATGTTGACAAATGTAAAGTGTTTTTCCTAAAATCACTCAGTCCACTTTTGGTCAAGAAACTTGAGTGAGTTTTGGAAAAACACTCTTCAAATAGCTTACTTTTCTTCCTATCCCCTGACAGACAAGCACATTCGCTCTCTTCTTTCATCCCTCTCTCTCTCTCTCTCTCTCTCTCTCTCTCTCTTCCTCCTCGAGCACTTCTCCTGCACGTCATTGAGTTTTGATGGCAGAACAGTTTTTTTGGTGCTTCTTTTCTTCCTTTTTTTAAGCCGTGTTTCTCCTTTATCCCCATTGCACAGTGATTGAATTCATTTGGCTACAGTCAAAATATTCTGCCATGTTGTTGTATTTTGAATGTTGAATGTTGTTCGCTTTCACTTTCCACCCTTGACCTGCCTCATTAGGTAATATTTCTGAAATGTTTCATGTACCTGTCAACCCCTATGACCATCACCCTAAATAAATAAATATATACATTTTAAATATTTCTAGCTGATATCTGTCCAATCAAATACATAGATGCATCCTTACTGATATCCTTACTACAACCCATAAGGAAGATGTCTAAACATTCTTCCAATAAGCACACTTTTGGCAATTCTGTCACACTTATCAAGTCATTAAGTCAACAGTGTCCTTGCTGAAGCTTTAATGTTGCTGGATTTATGCTCCCACATAGGAGATACACTTATAGAATTTTAGAGGTGATTGTGTCTCTTTTGCTTGTACATGAATTGTGATGCAAAACAGCTTGCATTCCCTGAGGGAATGCAAATATTCAAACATGGAGCACTAGAAATGTGGCCAAGACTTCTTCCTTTCTCACATTTCCAGTTCATTCAGATTTTAGAGATTAATGCAAGGCTCAAGGCATGAATCAATTGGCTGTCATACCCTGCAATTCTGACTAGACAGATTTCAATCCCAGACATTGTGTGTAAGAGATGGAACGTTAACAAAAACAAGGTTGCACACATGTACATGCACTAAAACTACTAAACAACGTGTGTTCTATTTAATGCATCCAGCACATTCATCCATGTAGTGTATTATTCAATGTTTTGACCTAGAAACTGTGCTTGGAAAGTGTCAATGGAGACATTACATTACAATATTTGCTTAGCAGATGCCCTTGTCCAGGGTAACTCGCCCACTGTGCCTCTACATATTATCTGTATATACAACATGGTATCTACTAAGCCCATTTGGATTCTGTACCCTAAGGGCACAATAGTGATGTCACTCCTAGGATGTGTTCATGTAACCTGGTAGCAGTGTAGTATAGTGGTTAAGGGACTGGGCTTGTGATGCAGAGGTTGCAGGTTCAATTTGTAGCTGGGGGCACTGCTGTTGTGCACCCTTGAGCAAGGTACTTAACCTGAGCTGCTTCAGTAAATAGCCAGTTATATAAATGCAATGTATGTAAAGAAATGTAAAGAGTATAAGTCTCTCTGGATAACAGTGCCTGCTAAATGCTTGTAATGCAATGTATCCTGGTTGCAAGCCTGGGTCCCTTACTAGAATATCACTCTGCCACCTTATTCAAACATTCCGGCAAGATGGTCTGTTGAAACACTTTATCTGTCATTCTATGACAGGAGCAATGTGCAGCCAAACCACATGGCATTGTTAATATTTCAAGTAGGGCTTTCTAGTTAAAAGTTCTGCCCAGATAACCTCTTTCAAAACGTGAAGGTCATTTATAATCTGTAAAAGTGTTGTTATGAGCACAGCTTATTACCCCAAAGCGCTATTGATTGCATTTCTAATTTAATTCCAAATTTAGGGCTTTAAAGATAAAGTCTTTAGCGAAAATCGAAATCCATGTCCAAATGCAAGCTTTACTGGAGTGCGAGGAGTGGGTTGCATGTTAATTTATGCAAATCCTTAGCTTTTGTGTCTTATTTACTGGGCTATAGAAAATAACACGCTTTCCATTTTTTGTGTTATTTTATTTATTTATTGAAAAAAAAGTTCAAAGAAGAGAAAAGGGAAACAGATCAAAAACAATGTTTAGCTCCACTCCCTCTCAGGAAATTGTGGAAAAGAGAAGAGTCTACTCGACACATATGCAGAAAGAGCAAGAAGGAATAATGGCTTTCCCATTTCCACAATGAGCCAGCTGTCATCCCCCCCGCATTTACCACAACCTTCTGATACCGGGCCCTGTTCATTAACTCACATCTTTCTTGGCAATGACAGAGTCAGGTTGGGGAGGAGGAGGGGGGGGTCTCTTTGCTTTGAAGAATTTAATCTTGTGGCAATCAGTGTGTGAGAAGGCTCCTCTCAATCTCTCTCAAGGCTCCGTTGTACAGTAGCTAATGCTGTTTTGGAGAGGAATGCAGGCACATCTCTCGGAACTCTGGGTTAGGAGGTATCTTTTGGCGGCTGACTCAGCATGGTCCGCGGAGACGGACAGAAGGATCGCTGCGTCAGGTAAAGCAGTCAGCTGGTTTCCCTCTGGAGGGAAGTGTGGCCTCGCGCGATGGTGCTGCTCTCATCTAGTGGAAGGGGAAAACATGCAGCAATGCCTGTTGGGTTTTCTCTTGCAGAGATGTTGTCAGACCTGCAGTCTCTGAGCATCTCCCACAGAGACCCAAATACAGACACTGCGTAGACTGTGCATTCTTTAAATAGTCACATCCTCAGAAGCCTGTTTGTGTTACTTGTACATGTTCAGTCTCTCCCTGTCTCTTTTTAAAAAAGGCTGTTCAATTAAGAATTTAAGAGTGTTTTTGCAAACTCATTCAGTCTACTTTGACCAATTTTGAGAAAATCCAACATTTTTGTTTATTTAAAATTGAGTTTATTCACATTAAAAATAATGTTTTAATATTTAAATTCCTAAGAATAATAGTGTAAAAGTAAAACTGCAAATATCTAACTATTTATCAGAAAAATAATACCTACCATGAAAAATATGGTTTATCAAAACTCACTCAGTCCACTGTAAATATAATACTAAATATTAATAAATAATATCTCAGAAGAGAAAAGACGGATTTGGACCATGGAAAGATCTCGTCAGTCACATCACAACCATACATGGCTAATCTCCTTGAATTAAAAGACACATTTCTTTTCCATCATCACATCTGATGTCATTCCCCAGAATGCCTGGTTCTCCAGCCTACTTCAGTTATATTGTTAAGGGTGATTGCTAACGTAAAAAAAAATATATATATATACGTATATATATGGTTATGCCTGAAAATACAATAAATACAATACATATTGAATGCCAGACAATTCCACCACTCACTCTAATAGAGCAGGGCAATTTCTCAATACATTTTCTATAATATAGAGTACTACTTAGGCCCAGAAGACCCTAAGAATAACAGACTAGTTTCTCATTTTCCCCTTCATCTAAGTTTCAGTAGTATTTGTGAATGTGTGCAGGCCCTTGTGAAAGTGGAACCAGTATTCCTCAATCCTCTGTGTATTTGTGAGGCTGTGTTATTGACTTAATATTTTGGACTTAAGTACCAATTGCTGCAAAATCTGGTTAATAAGCGATGCACTCTCTTGGTTCAGACAGTTTTCTGTTTTTGTAGACCATTTCCTCTGATAGTATTAGAATGAAATTGAAATCCTAAAGGTTTCTGCTCTTGGGCCCCTATTTTGTCCAAACCATGCTATATTTGTTGAGCTTATTTAAAACATTCAATTTGCATGCATTCAATCAACGTTTGTCCATTTATCAACGGTTTATCAACGTTTATGTCTCAAAGAAACCAGAAGAAGCTCTATCAGTGGCTACAGGATGCATAAAACATACCTTAATAACATATGAAACTGGGTTGCTGTATACTGTATGTGCTTTATGCTATAATAAAATAAAAATATCTGTCAGTGGCATGGTGGAATGTCACAGTTCATATACAGTATAATGGCTTTTCTTTAACTAGGAAGGTCTCAGATCTTGGTGGATTATTTGATCCAGATCATTCTCTGGAGCCATCATATAAAAAACAATCACATTAGCAGTGGGGTTTTTTTCATTTGGGGAAGGATATTGCAAAACTAAGATGCTTTCTGTGTGTCAAAGTGGCAGAAAAAAGTGTACTCATGTATGGGTTATTGCAATGCCTTAGTGTTTGGCGGCCCAAACTTAATATTGTCCACTACCCCAATGAGTTCACGATGTTGTTAAACTAAAACAAAACAAACTAAAAAATGAGACCCTGACACCTGTCTTAGACTTTCTCACTGATTTACCATTAAATACCAAGCATACTTCAAATTGTGAATCCATTCATCAAAGCATTGAATAGGCTAGCATGGTCATACCTGAGCAGGCTTATTGTTCCATATAATTCTGCTAGACCCATACAGTCTCAGGCAGCTGGCTCCCTGCTTGTCCCAAACATTTCTAAAGATGGCAGAGCATGTGACCACAGCACTTTTGAATTGTGAGACTACTTCTCTCATGATGAGTGCAAATCAAAGATTATCTCAATATTTAAGGGCGTTTGGTGTTTGAGGTTTGTGGATTTTTATTTGTATCTATAGTAACCTATATTTAGCTCATAATTTTGGGGGAAACTTTTTGGGGGAAATGTAGTATATGTAACTGTAAGGCTGTTTCCCATAAAGATGTTTTTCAGTTTCAAATATAGCATTCAGAAGATTGATCACATCTCACTGGTTTCTATTGCTGTGGGTGATTACTTTTCTGCTGCCAGAGCACCATTGCTGTTCCCTTGAGTTGAACCTGCTGACAATTAAATTCTTCATATGAAATGTACTCCGTGAAGCACTGAGCACTATATCAAAAAGAACATGTTTGATTGGTTGATGATTGATTGATTGGGTGCTATATTAAATATAACTGGATGGATTATTATGTAATGAAGATTAGATACTCACTTGGAAAGGCATGAAGGGACCCTGAGAGAAAGTCAATGCACAGCCGTACCCAAGTCTTTTGGAATGTACAATTTTATGTAACTATGTAACAATTTACCTGTGACATTTACATTACTTAACAGTAAATTATACAAAGTATATGCTTTATTTTTTATAATAAATTTTTTATTAATATGGACAATAAAATTTTGTATGCTTCTACCGATATAGTACCATCTTTACCCCTACCTGTATACACCTGTACAGAAACACTAGCAGACATTATCCACAGTTTGTGCTTTTTACTGTGTTTCATATTTTGTTTTTACATTTTCACAAAAACAGACAAAATATCTGCATTATTTTCATACCAACATGCGCACAACAATGCTTAGGGCCTTTTGTTTATGAAATAAAATGGAAACAACTTCCTTGGTTTTCTAATGCTGGTCTATCGTGGCTGCTTCATCCTATTGTGGTTTCTTTTTGTGGTTTACACTTTCAAAAGGGCATGTGGGAACATCTAAGGTACAGAACAAACTTTCACTTATAACAGACTTTTGCCTCAAGCATTCTCTGGTTAAACAAACAAAAAACTAATACAAAACAGGTCAAATTAAAACTGACATTACAAATATTGTTTCCTGGCAAAACAAACAGGTATTTTGTATACAGTTAAGTGTATTCTTTATATACAATAATGGGTGGTGTGCAGTTGGCCTAATCTTGCTCTACATGCTGGGAAAGTGGAAACTTAAGTCAAGCATCTTCTGGGACAGATCTCTATTTCGAAGCTATTCATTTTCAATGGAATGCAAGCTTTCATTCATCTTGTTGAAGAAAGTAACAATTAAAATGTTTCAAAATGCTTGGGTGTTGTTCTTTTAAATATTTTTACTAAGCAGTCAGGTCCTGGAAGGTGCCCGATTTCAGTTTCCTCTTTCTGCTTCTGATTTAAAATTGGAACATTTTAAATGTGTTTCCTCTGTTTTGATAACGATGAAATGTACATGTGGTTCTAACACTAAAACCACTAAAGAGGGTCAATGTGCAAATTTCTGTTTTCAAGTTAATATATCTCCAACATTCAGACAGACGCACATTTATCTCTGTGATTTCTCATAAGTATGTATAATACACATGCTCACAACGTTTTAGACCTAAATCTGAAACAAAAATATAAAAACAACAGACTTCTACTTATTATTGTGAGTCATGAAGTTCCATACACTTTACTTGTAACATGTATTTTTTCAGGTTTTTTTCTTCTTCTTTTTACAAATTCCCTATACTGAGATGAACAACATCAATATTGTTGTGCTTCACTTCACAGAATCTAATTAAATGTATTTTCAATTCCCAATGAATCTCATTCGAATCAATGATTCAATAATCATTTGAATCTACTAGCTTCCATGATGAAATTCACAAGACTGAGTGGCAGTCCAAACAAAGGTGTTATTAATATGGTAAAAGCCTGTATGCGAATATGAATGGCTACTTACGGAACAATTGTTGTCTTATCTTTAAAATGTCTGTAATGTGCAACATCAACCAATACAATCTGCACTCTTTATTACCTTGGGAAGAAAATCAACACAAACAGCACAGGAGAGCCTTCACCCTTCATCTTGCTGGAAACCTGAGCACTACACAAAAGGCACCAACATTGCAGATGTCCAGGAAATTCACAGATGTTTTACACAGATGTGTCTGTACTGATTCATATTAAAAGCTTTTTTTTTAAAGCCTTCGACAAGTTTCGAATGTATTTCCATTCATTCCATTTGTAGATACATTATTTTTGTTGCCATATTCCAGACAATATGTTTAGGCCATTTATGATGATGTTTCATATATTAAAAATATTTGATTATATTGTGGCTTAGTACACATTCATGTTCATTAACCTTTTGTTGACCATATATGGATACATATGTATACATGCCTTCATGTGTATATTTATAAAATATAATACATTTCTTTCTAGGTTATGTAGCTATGTTATTTATACATGATGTGCCTATGGACCTTGTTATTTTTAATATATCTTTTCCTACAATATTCACAAATGGAAAAAATTGTGGATGAATACAATGCTTTAACACGTAGAAAGAGGACAAATACATTAACGGGTGTTGTGAAGTCCTGTTACTTACAAGGGTGGGTTGAAAAGTTTGCAGCCTCACTCAGACAGCTTTCCTTGTCTTCCACATGGAAAATGGAGAAAACAATAGTAGAGTAGTGATTAAATATCATGGGTATGTCTCCACCACGCCCCATGTCCTCGTAATGTAGCACCATCTAACTTTTATGTCTTCCCTAAAATGAACGCTCACTGATATGGAAGAGTGAGTTTTTGACAGAGATAGCAAAGTGTGTAGTGCAGCTGAGGCATATTTGGGCACACAAGGCTCTAGAATGAGGAGATACTGACAGCTGGATATCACTGCAATGAAGGACCTGATGTTATGTTTCATGGAACCGAAGTCGGAAAACCTTTTGACTCATCCTCATAGCAGGTAGACAAACTAAGACATTTAAGTGGACTCCACTTTTCTATTAGAAAAATAAATATAGGACACCAATGAAAATACATATTGAAAATTTAGAATTTTCATAAATAAAAAAGAGATATCTCAGTGTATCTTCAAGTGCTACTGTAGCACGGTATATATCAAAAACACTCCTCACTCCCAGTCACATTTTTTAAATAATATCAACTCACTTCTCCTATTTCCCATTTTGTGGGATTTAGCTTGGTAAAAACAATGTTTAATATATGGTGCCATCTTTCAACCCTTATCAATTTAAGCCTCAATTTAATAGGTTATTTGCAAAGGTTGTATTAACTGGTAAAAGGATGAATTGTTTCCAGTAAACATTTATATGCATGTGCATTAGTAACAGCATATTTAATCAAATAAGATATACTTATCCCCTCCCAATATTCCTTTCTGCATAGGTTGCTAATATAATAAGGATTTTTAAGAGCTCAAGAGGGGAGGTGCAACTCTTTGATAACTATTCTGTATCAATCGTTCTGCTGACTACACAACCTAAGAATATGTTCTGTATTCTCTGTGGTGTAGCGCTTAAGGAACTCAGCCTTGCGGGTATAATTCCCAAGTTGGAAACTACTGTTAAACCCTTGAACATGGTATTTAAACTTAAATTCCATATACAAGTGACCATACATTTATCTGTATTTTTAGAAAAAGGAAATTATGTAAATTGTCCTAGTGCCATGATTGGACATCAGTGAGTGCTGCATATCGCTTCAGCCAGCTTGCTGTGCAATTACTTTACAGACACATGCAGCATTCTGTATAGATATCTGCTAACTTGAATCCCAAACCACTCTTAACTTATTTTCCCTCATGTGCTGTATATTTACACATGTGATTCATGAGAATAATTTGACTTTATGCATTTCCATCATTTATTAATTGAAATTGGTTGCAGTTATTAGATAATATTTGATAAGACATTATATATAGGTAAATATCTGTTATAAACATTGTTTGCTAATTGAATTATGTTCATTCAAATGTGTTTAACTGTTACTCCTTCAATTAGAACCCTTTCTTTCACCCTTTAACTTACCCTTGATGTCTGTTTGCTGTTGCATTCTGAGGAAGGTAAGAAATGATCATTTTAAGGTTTTTAAACTCTGTTATTATAGATAATTAATGCTATTTGTCAAGTGAGTGTTGCACCTATTTTCTTTCATTCTTATTACTTTATTTATTCCAAATAAAGTTATTTGAGTAAAGTCCAATGACACATAAAGTGTTTCAGATATTATCCTTCAGCAATTATTTAGGACAGTAACTTATTAAATATTACTAGACACATCTATACTAGAACTGGTTGAAAATGTAGCCTCCAGTTGTGATTGACACCTGCCGATCTGATGGAAAGCCATTATTTTCAGAATTTCAACATATATGACCCCACAATAAAAACAATATAATATGTTCTCCAGTTATATTTATTGTGCTATCACTCATTTCAGAGATAAAGATTTTTCAGAAAATAGGTGACCCTATGTAGTCAGAGTCTTGCATCATGTTGTAACTTTCATACAATTTATATTGTGCAGATAACTTCTGTGGCCAAAGTTCTGTTGTATCAGAATGTACTATTGTCTATCCCTCAGAAAATTCCATTCTCTTAATATAATCAAAGCGTTCAATCTCGAAAATGGTGGCTTTATGGTAAAGCTAACTATAATTTGTGTTCGAATCAACATTGCCTTTCAACCTCAAGGACCAAAGCTGGAATAGAATTCACAAGTTTAAATCAGTTTCCCTCTCAGCTAGAATAAAAAATAAAAAAACATTATACAAAAGTCTGCATGGATGTTGTGTTTTGTGTAAGGCAGGGCTACCTCCCGATGCGACCGTTCCATTTTGTCCTTTTTATACACTAGGGAGTGGAAAAAATCTTGTAGTGGCAAAACCATTGTTCAATTAAACACATTCACATCAAGTGCTTGACAACAAACTGGAGCTTGCTTTTGCTAATCTGCGGTGTGCCACATTGTTGGCCTTTTTCACCATTCTTTTGATCAGCCCACGCCACATTGGCTGGGTTTATTCCCCTTTGGGGAACATATTTTAGAACCAATTTCTTTTCTCCCGACAGCTGCTGTGGGATGTCTTTGGGAAAGGGCCTGCAAATTATTGTTTCCGTCTTAATTTGACCGAATGCCTTTGTAACGCAGACTCTGTCACGGCCATTGTCTCTTGGGTGACAACTCAAGATTCAAACATGGTGAAAAAAACATTTTCTTCAGCACAACAGACACTCCGTCTCTCTACAAAGCGGTGCATATGGAGAGCTATTAATTTCACATAGACGGCTAATATTTATAGAAAATGCATTGTTGGGAGAAAATTAATTATTCACACGGGGTGCACATTCATCTTCAACCTCTGTGTGGCAGAAACAGTCAACAATTTTTTTTTATACAGTAGCTACTGACAAAGCACTGGGTCAAACCAAAGCAATTCATGCACTGTTTTTCAATTTAGCCATAGAAGCAGGCAAACACGGAATCCTTGTGTAAACTCATACATGTAGGCTATGCGCTGTAGTGCTACACAAAGGTTGTGTGAAAGAAAACTAATCAAACCAAAAGCCAAAAAAATTGTGCTTTCAAGTGGAACAAGATACCCTGTGAGAGTAATTTCAAAAGTGAACAAAAAGGCAGTTTTTTTTTGTTTGTTTTTTTTTTTTTCTTTTTGAGCATTTTGTCATCCACAGAGAACGATTAATAAGAACGTAAGCTGGAGACTCTGAGAAAGTGATATACAGTGAATAACTACAGTCGAATGCACAAATGTTTACAAGATGAAGATGTTACATCTTGATACTGTTTTTGTTTAGTTTTTTTTACTCGTTTGTTTAGTCGAGGGGCGGGTGGGGAGAACGGGTCAGGGGAATTAGCCGTCGCTCAGAGGCGGTACTTTCGCAGCAGATCCGACTGCCACATGTACTTCCTCTCAGGGAAGTGGTCGGGGATTTTGATCTTGCGGAAGTCCTGAATGCACTTCTCCAGCTCTTCCTCAATGGTCATCTTCTCCTTGACGGGCCTCTTCTTGCAGGTGCTGGTGTCACGGGAGCCAGCGGTCAGTGTGCGCAGGAGGTCGCTCTTGCGCCGCTGCTCCGATTGCTGCAGCATCTGGACTGGGCCCTTCTTCAGGGGACGATCCAGAGTCTGAATGTTGGACTGCCGGCTCACCGGGCCACAGATGACCGTGCCCTGCGGCGAGCTGGCTTCTGATTGGCTCTCGGAACTGGAGGTGGAGAGCTCGCTGAAGGAGTTCCCGCTCACGGCCTCCCGGTCACCCTTGTGATTCGTGCAACAGCACTCGCAGTGAGGCGACGACCACCTGGATGGACCACCTGGATCGGGGGGGAAAACAAACACAGTGGCGAGAATTAGACGGAGTGTAACAGACAAGAGCTCTCGCACCAGTTAAGCTGAAGTCATTAGCCAGAAGATATGCAAGGACATGCAAGAACTAGAATTGGAAGTCATTATATGCCCATTTTATTTCAGTTCAGGGTCAACCGTGAATGGTTTAGTGGAGCTATGCTGACATTTGGGGGCCGAGGGAGGATTTCTTGCACAAGCTTGCACTTGAAATGCTTTGAAGGGTACTTCACAAAAGATGAATTAACGGCATCTTTTTGCAGTGATTACAACACGACTAAAAGTGGGAGAGATAAAATTAAATTAACACCCATGGGAAGAGAGGACAGGTTTAATTGCAGATCTCTGTACTGTGGCTCTGAAACTTCATAGCTAACGTGAAACACTAGTTTATACACTGTCTTGAATTCCTTGTATCATTAGGTATGCCTTTGAGTGGAAATGGCAACAGTAGACTGAATACACCCTCATACAATATATGCATCCCTTCATTAAGTGTTTCTGACTTGATAATACATGCCATTATAACATATAGAGATTAGCTCCAGGCGTATCGTTAACTGAGAGATTTATTATAATTTTTTTCTCATCAATGATAGTCTGCTCCTGCTCCTGATTGACACTTTATTGCTGCTGAAAGATCATTATCATTAGCTTGTTAAGAGGAAGTATGCTAATCATAGCTTGAAGGAATTGCAGGCTGCTTTGAACACCCGGATTGGTAAACGCTGTTTGTACAGTTTTGCTAATGACTAAAACAATACGTAGTCATCTTTGAATTGCACCTTTTATCTAGGCCAACATCAGCGTGAAGATATTTCTCTGAGCATGGCAGGGGAGTCCTCTGTACAAATACAGCAGGGCAAGAGGAAAAAATGGCCATGGCTTACTTGGCTTGAATTCTGTGGTGTACTCATACCAGAAAAATGCTTTGTATGGCATTTGGGTATTTTTACGAGAAGCGGTTTATGGGGTTTTATTTGAACTTAGGCTTGCTATCTGTCCACAATGCTATGTGTCCTTAAGAGTTTTTTGTTTGTTAGCTTCTTACATAGCATTTTTAATGAATTTCAGCCACCTCCAAACTCGAAATAAAAACAGCTTGTGAAATAAATGTAAAGTAATGCTTGCTTCAATTCATCATTCTAAGCTAAGGACAAATTGTATTTTGGTTAGATTGAGTGTGGGTCCTATTGTTTTACTGAAGAATTGGTTCATAAGGTTAATCATTTGACCCTATGGCTAGAGATAGACTGGCTTTACAGAACAAGGGGCAAGGATTACTGAATTAGCTTTATAGGAGCTGAATTACTTTATAGTTCACCAAGGAGGGCTTTCATGTATAAAAAAGTAAAATATTGAGGACAAAGATTATCCTTGAAGTACTGTTTCTGCATAGATTTGCATGGATGTATTTATTTTTATCAAGTTCAATAGACACCAAAAACTGTAATGGATGCTCTTTTTTTTTTTTTTTAAGTTTACTATGAAAAAATTATTAGATGTTGTAAAAAGCTAAAAGGTGTTCACTAGCTTAGATTAATCTCTATGTATTTTCTCTGCTGCATATAAGACCTTTCTAGGGCATCATTTGGATTAGTGATTTCCATGCACTATCCCCTGCTTGCACCTGCTTCTTTTTCCCCTCAGGGAAAGGGTTAAAGTTATAGGAAATTATAAAGTTTTCCTGGTGTTAATTATCACCTGTATTTTTCACAGATTCATTTTTTGAGTGGTTCTAGACACCGCTACAATCTGAAATGAAATTCAAATGCAACTGTCTCTCACATAGTTGCAGGTTGGAGCCTGCAGTTTGGCATAGCCTATCCAGATGGGGATAATCTATATATTTAGCATTAGCATTAGCAAAGTCTGGAAGCTATATCCTTCCAGCAGTAATTTCTGGAACATAATTATTTTCATAATCTGTGGTGTGATTTAATGTCATTTGAGGTGCTAAAGAATGAGCTCCAATAAGCTTGTTGTGTTCCTTCTAATTATTAAGTGATGCCATCACCCCCCTCATTAACAAACAGAGTTGCAATGACATCCACAGCAACTCCACGTTTTCCCCATATGCCTCGTTCCACAGGAGTGGAAACAAATGCTCCCTGCAAGTTTTGTACTTTTAATTATTTAATTATGCAACCTTTCTTCTATTTAAAGTTGGCTCAGCACTCTCTTGCACAAACACCACTGCATTCTGACTGTTTTTAACATTATTAACATGATAAATACTGTTTAAAAACACATGATAAATACTGTGAATACTGTAACTAAATGTTTTGATTTTCGTTATGTTATGCATTTAAATAGTAATGGCCATGTTTTTTTGTATGAAGGATTTCAGTAAAATTTAGAATTTATACAATACAGTATATACAAATATACAATGTGTAGGAGAAGGGTTCAAGAATGAGAAAGGTCCAGAAAACAACATTTGGGATGAGGCTGTTTAGGACAAGGGTCTAGGATGTGTGGCAGATGGCCGGGAGAGGTGAGGGGAGTAGTAATTGAAGGGAAGTACCTGACAGCATGCTGGCTCTACCCCCAAGTGGTTCTGTGTGGCTCAGTAGGTAGAGCATGGCGCTGACAATGCTTAGGTTGTGGGTTCAATTCCCACCGAGACCACATATACTGAAAAATGTATGCATTCACTACTGTAAGTCGCTTTGGATAAAAGCGTCTGTTAAATGGCATATATCATATATCAAGCCTTATATGGACTTCCTGAGGCAACGAGACACACCTGTGAATCCTTAGCCTGAGGGCTCAGGTTTAAAAGAGTGAGGGAAGGAAACGCGTGTGGAGTTGGAGAGTGGAGATTGAGAATTGTTATTATCATTGGATTTATCGTTGTGACCTGGAATGCCTGACGAACCACTTGTGTACCGTGTTCCGTTATTTAGTTCAGTTCAGTTCAGTTTCTTTTATTGTCATTGCACAGAGTACAATGAAATTGAGTGGCAATCCTGACGGTTCATTTACCAATAACAAAACAGCAACACAATAGAAACAGCAGAAACAAATTAAGGTTCTAAATATAAAAATAAATAAATAAATAAAATGAAATATGAACATTTGCTGTACCTATAAAATAATAAGATATAAAAACAATATGATAACAAAAATTGTTAGCATTTACAAGTTAAAAGTTACATTATTTAGTTAGCATATCTGGAAGTGAGATATTGCACTTCCAGATATTGCACATTTGCTGAATTGCAGTGGCTCTCTATAGCAGTAGTGTAGTACAGTTGGAAATATATACTGTACATACAAACAAAAGTGCAGTAGGAATGTAAACATCGATGCAGTGTTCTATAAGTGTAACTGTAGGTGTAGGTATTGCAGTACTGATAGTCAACAGTCCGTGTCAGAGTTTGGAAGTGTTCAGTTCTCGTATGGCCCTGGAGTAGAAGCTGTTCTTAAGTCTGTTTGTCCGTGATTTGATGGACCTGAAGCGTCTACCAGAGGGCAGCAGGTCAAACAGATGATGTCCAGGGTGGGATGGGTCTTTCAGTATTTTGGCTGCTCTACTGAGACAGCGAGAGCTGAAAATGTCCTCCAAAGAGGGCAGTGAGCAGCCGATGATCTTCTGGGCAACATTAATAACCCTCTGAAGAGCTCTCCTGTCCACTGCTGAGCAGCTGGCATACCACGTAGAGATACAGTACGCCAGCACACTCTCGATGGGGCAGCGGTAGAAGGTCACCAGCAGCTTCTCCTGCAGGTTGTTTTTCCTGAGGATTCTCAGGAAGTAGAGTCGCTGCTGTGCCTTCTTGACTACTGCAGTGGTGTTGGTAGTCCAGGAGAGATCATCAGAGATGTGCGTGCCCAGGAACCTGAAATCCGGGACCCTTTTACACAGTCCCCGTTGATGTATAGTGGGTCGGGGTCTGCACTGTTCTTCCGGAAGTCTATTATGAGTTATTTTGTTTTTGAGGAGTTCAGGATGAGATTGTTCTCTGAGCACCACATTGCCAGTCTTTGGACTTCATCCCTGTAGGCTGTCTCGTCTCCTCCTGAAATAAGCCCAACCACAGTCGTGTCGTCCGCAAACTTGATGATGGTGTTAGTGGAATGGGTGGGGGCACAGTCGTGAGTGTAGAGGGCGTAGAGAAGGGGGCTCAACACACAGCCCTGTGGGGAGCCGGTGCTGAGTGTAAGGGTAGGGGAAAGGTGGGGGCCTAGTCTAACAGTCTGGTGACGGTTAGTTAGAAAGTCTTTTATCCAGTGGCAGGTGGGTTGGGAAAGTCCTAGGTCAGTAAGTTTTATGACGAGTCTGCCCGGAATGATGGTGTTAAAGGCAGAGCTAAAGTCTATGAAAAGCATCCTCACATAGCTCCCCTGGTGTTCAAGGTGCGTCAATGCCATGTGAAGAGCAGTGGCGATGGCATCTTCTGTAGACCTGTTCGCTCTGTAGGCAAACTGGTATGGGTCGAAGGTGGGTGGGAGGCTGGCTTTGATGTGCTGTAGGACCAGCCTCTCGAAGCACTTCATAATGACCGGTGTGAGTGCGACCGGACGGTAGTCGTTGAGGCCGCTGATGACAGTCTTTTTGGCTGTGGAATGATTGTGGCAGACTTCAGGCAAGGTGGGATGATGGATTTGGAAAGGGACAGGTTGAATATCTTTGTGAAGACCTCGGAGAGCTGGTCTGCACATTCCTTCAGCACCCTTCCTGTCACACCATCAGGGCCAGCAGCTTTCCTCGGGTTCACCGCTCTGAGCACACGCCTCACATCATGCTCCTGCACAGTGAGGATGTGGCTGTTGGAGGCTGGTGGAGGTGTTGTGTCAGACACCGCTGCTTTCACCTCAAAGCGAGCAAAGAAACAATTAAGTTCCTCTGCCAGCGAGACGTCCCCGTTGACAGCCGTGCGATTGCTGGCCTTGTAATTGGTGATGTGCTGGATGCCCTGCCAGACCCGCCGTGGGTCGTTGTTGGTGAAGTGGTCCCCAATCTTCCTCTTGTAGGCCGCTTTAGCATCCCTGATGCCTCTCTTCAGGTTGGCTCTAGCAGCACTGTATAGGGCTCTGTCGCCGGACCTGAAGGAGGGTGCGGACCTCCTCCTTTGACATCCAGGGCTTCTGATTGGGGTACACCCGGATTTGTTTGTCGACAGTGACATTGTCAACACAGTTCTGAATGTAGCAGAGTACAGTTGATGTGTACTCCTCCAAGTCCTGATCCTCAAAAATGTCCCAATTTGTCCTTCCAAAGCAATCCTGTAGCTGCGAGGAAGCTCCTTCAGGTCATGTTTTAACAGTCTTTGTGGTGGGTTGAGTTTTTCTCCTGAGGGGGGTATATGCTGGAGTTAGGAGGATAGGTGATCTGACTGGCCTAAGTGTGGTAGTGGTGTTGACCTAAAACCATTCTTGATGTTTGAATAAACCTTGTCCAGTGTATTTTTCCCCCTAGTAGCACATTTGATGTGTTGTTGAAATTTCGGGAGAACTGCCTTTAAATCGGCATGATTGAAATCACCGGCTATGATATGGGCTGCTTCGGGATGGGTGCCCTGTGGTGCATTTATAGCACTGAACAGGTAGCCTAACGATATGCTAGCGTTAGCCTCTGGTGGAATGTAAACAGCTGTGACTATAACAACGGTAAACTCGCGTGGAAGGTAAATGGGCCTGCATTTAACTGACAAGTACTCCACGTCAGAAGAACAGTGACTGTCTATGACTTTGGTATTAGTACACCAGTTGTTGTGTACATAAGTGCACAACCCCTCTCCCTTGCTCTTACTGGAGTCTTTGTTCCTATCCCAGTGAAATGCTGTGCAGCCTGCTAGCTCAATGGCTACATCTGGGATAAGTGAGTGTAGCCACGTCTTTGTTATTAGCATAATGCAACAGTTCTCAATTAGTTTGTTCGCGGAGATCTGTAGATTCAGTTTGTCCATTTTGTTGGTAATGGATCTGGCGTTGGTGAGAAAGACGCTGGGTAGCGGTGGTTTGTGTGGTTGTCTCTTCAGCCTAGCAAGTAGGCCGGACCGGCATCCATGCTTTTGCTTCCTGTGTCTTCTCCGCCTACGACGCCTGTCGGAGCCGACAATAATCCACAGAGAGCCCGGTGTCCTGGCTATCTCCTCCGGTATGTTGTGTGAGTGCAGAAATTCACTCGTAATGGACTGATTACGCTGTACTCCTATGATCAGAAGATCTGAGCGGCTGTAGACGGAATTCGCACGGCTAAAACCTAACATTAGCGGACAGACATATAAACAAAAACACGTGTAATGTGCACCGAAAAGGAGAGCACTGAGCCGCTGCGACTGTGCGCGCCGCCAAACTTTTTTACTTTGCTGCATGGAAATCCCACACCCCTGTTCCTGCTACATATGGTGGAGAATGCAGGCACTCGCATTGCGTGTAAAAAAACGAGTTAAATAACTAAACAGAGAATAATGGAAGCCTTAATACAGCAACTTGTGGAGGCGAATATAGAGCAGCAGGCTGTGCATCAAGAGCTGATGGAGGAACAATGTCAGCAGAACGCCCCTTGTGTGAGCCGAACTCAGTCAGTTTCTGGCAGGGACAGCACAGAAAGCCTATCAAGATCTGACCCCTGAGCAGGCTATGCATTACGAGGTGCTTAAAAAGGAAATCCTGTGTCGTTATGGATATACCCTAATTCAGCGGGCGCAAAGATTTCATGATTGGACTTGTGATCCCTCGGGATGCCCCAGGTCACAGATGTCAGATCTGTTCCGATTGGCCAACAGAACCCTTGTCCCTAAATCCCACTGAATGTGTTGTAGTGGATACATTTTTGCACTCTCTCCCCTTTGAAGCTAAAAAGCTGGCAAGTCAAGTCAATCCCCAAAGTGCGGATCAGCTCCCTCGAACTGGTCGAGGGACACCAGGCTGCTGTGGAGGTCTTACACAGCGGATGACAGCTGAAAATTTTGACCTGAATATGCCCGATCCCAGAACACGACTGACACCGTGGCCATCACCTGCATCCATGAGTAGACCAAAAAGTACAAGACAATTATTCTAAACCGGCAGACCATGAACGGACAACACATAGGATGAGCTGAGGTTGTGCCAGTCCTACCCATTCCAGTTATTATCTGGAGGGACTCCCGATGTTTGTCCGACTGTGGTCCAGTATGTTGGGAGGAGCAGAGAAACAAGGCGATCCAAAGGGAAAAGGAGCATGAAGACATGTCAGTGCCACCAGTGGAGGGGAAATCAAAATGTGTGGGTATCAGGAGGTGGACCCCAGTGCCTCTACCAAACCCCTCTCTGAGGGTGACCCAGTCAAAGAACGGCTGGAGGATTCTGAAATGGGTTTGAAGGACCTACACCCGATGGACCAGGAGGGGAAGCCCGAGCATCCCTTCCTATCACAGTGGCATACATCAGTGTATCACCCACAGACATATGGACTGGTGGAGATGTCTAATAGAACATTGAAGCAGATGCTAAAGAAGGTGATGGAGGTGAACAGAAGGAATTAGGACCAGTTGCTGCCCTACCTGATGTTCGCTATCAGAGAAGTACCCCAGGCCAGGCCCAGAAATAAGACATGAAGGAGTTGGTCGGCCGTAATAAGGAAGTGTTCTCCAGTGAACCGGGACACACTAACCTAGTGCAACATAGCATCATCGCTGCACCCAGGGAAAAGGTGAAGTTGTGGCCCTACCTGTATACCTGAAGGGAGGAGAAAAGCCATCAGGGCAGAGGTACAAATTGTGTTGGATGCCAGAATAATCGAAGAATCCCGTAATGAACCCCGTAGTGAATGCAGCCCCAAAGTGTTGGTGCCAAAACAGGATGGCACCATTAGGTTTTGTAACGATTTCCGAAAGTTAAATAAAATCTCCAAATTTGATGCTTATCCCATGCCCAGAGTGGATGAGTTGACTGATCAACTAGGAACAGTGTGATACATCAGTATGTTGGACTTGATGAAGGGGTATTAGCAGGTGCCCCTAATCCTGAGGTCAGGGAGAAAACTGCTTTCACCACCCCCAACGGGTTGTTCCAATACCGGAAACGTCCTTTTGGACTGCATGGGGCCCTGGCCACATTCCAGAGGTTAATGGACTGGATCCTCCATCCCCATAGGTAGTATGCGGCAGCCTACCTAGACAACATCATAATTCATGAGAACCAGGTGAGTGCAGTGTTACGGGGGGCGGGGCTTACAGCCAACCCAAGAAAGGCCGTGGAGACCTTAAAATATGATCTATTGGCATGACACATCCTGGTGATGGACCATGCACCGCTGGTCTGATTGACAAGGAACAAGGACAGTAATGCCCGGGTCACTCGGTGGTTCCTATCATTACAACCATTTGCTTTCTCTGTTATACGCAAGTCCGGTGCTGCCCATGGGAATGCCAACACCCTCTCCAGGAGGGATGCACTATAGTGTCAGGCCGCCCTGACCACCCAGCATTTAGTAGGGCTGATCCCTCTTAGTCGACTACTTAGTCATTGCGTTCATAGTCCAGTCATTTTGTAGTCTAGTAGTCTGCTTTTTTTATGAAGCATGAGCTAGACAAAAACAATCCTTAATCTCTGAGCAGAGATATCCATTTAGGAGACTGAAGATCTCCTAGACTGAAGAAGCGCAGCCAATTAATATATGCTAGTGCTGAAATAATTGTGTCATATTGTATTAGAAAAATGGTGCAATACTATTGAAAATAAAATACTATGATAAATGTTTTTTTCAAGTTACTTTGTGTATAACAATTAACAAATCATGTCAACCCTCCCTCCCTCCTTCTGTACTAGCTAATGTAACATTAGCGAAACCAGATATTTTCAGTTTATTCACTGCAAATGCATGCCCTTACCTATGAGGCAAGCTAGATGCAGCATTATAAGGTATTACAGGTTAGGGAAAATTATCAATATTGTTCTATATCATTACTGTGACCATAGCTATACACGACAATCTCATGCCTTTGTGAAAATACATGTATTTTAAATGTTACAATATAAAAAAATGCATTCCATATAAAACATAGCTAGCTATGTTACGTTAACATTCTAGCAAAATGCAAACACACCTATGCATCAATTAAATGTATACCCTATTGTCAGTGTGACTCCAGCCTTACAGCCAACAAAGGAAGTCCTTTGTTCCAGACAGCCCTAGTATTTGCATTGCAGTGCATTGCAATTTAGGACAGTGGTTGAGGTATGATGTATGCATCTGTGACAAGTAAGATTAGATGAGAGTACTTGTGATTTGAAGGCTAATACCTGTGGATTTCCTGAGGTGTGAACTCTCAATTCCTTCAATGAAATGTGATTCAGACAAACACTGAGATTCCACAATACAACACTCAAGCTGCCAGGTCATGAAAGGGTTGACCAGCATGAAACATAACTAATGATAAAAACTTAATTGCAAAGACATAAAACAGTGCTCCAATTACTGATGGTGAAGGCATTTGAAACTTTCCCTGCCCAGCATAGGGAGAGGGGAGAAAGGTGAAATTGATAAAATATTTTGCTGAGCAGGGTCTCCTGCATTCATTTGTGTCACCAAGTATATGAAGGCCTTCTGATCAATGAGGGAGCTCCACCTAATTGGTGTTTTGAAAAATGGGCCCTGACTCTGTAATATAGCTAAATCTGCCGCCTGCCGATCCCCTTGTCTAAATAAAATTACCGGGCTGTAAAGAAGCAGAGGTGACAAATGCTGTGAATGAAATTACCCAGAATTCAATCTGGCCTGGAGTAAACTATAATACTTTCTTCTGCACAACAGCCTGAAGTAATGACACCATTCTCCATATTTATCTCCTGTTTGTTGATGGGATTCTGTGGGAAATTTATTGAAAATGGTTGTAAATGTACTACATAACGTGTCAAAGTGACTTTGATTTTAAGGGTTTTGCATTGGGCGGGAGAAGTCAATTCTATAGAAGGCACTCAGGCCCCAGGCACTCCCTCCTCACGGTCTCGCCTCCTCTCAGTCACTGGCCATCTTCCACAAGAGACTCAAAACCCACCTCTTAAGACTCGATTACCACTGAAATCTATACATCTAACTAATTGTCATCACCACTGCTTACATGTGTAATACTGCTTTTTGTATATGTATCCTTATTTAAAACTTTCTCGAAAAAAAAAAAAAACCTAATCTTTTTCTTCCTGGTGTTATAGGTATGGTAGGCAGCTGCCAACAATGATGTATATTGCTGTATTACTGCACTGATCTCTTGCGCAAACAATGATTGATCATACCATGTATTAATGCACATCTTGTAAGTCGCTCTGGATGAGAGCATCTGCTAAATGCTTACAATGTAAAATGTATATATTTTTTTAGACCAGTATAGCTGAAGGATCATGCTTTTATCAGTTTATCAACATAATATCTATAGTTATTGCTTCGTCTGTTCCACAGAAGGAACACACAATATATTTCCTGTGTTCAAAATCAAGTCAAGTTGTTTCAATCGTGCTGTTGTTTGAGTAATCCTGTTGGTTTTTCTGTTTTGATTTATCTTTCTCCCCTCACTCTTCTTTGTTCATTGATTAATTTGGCCATGACACAGACCTTTCAATTCCAGGATTCCACGTGTGTCTCTACAGGGCCGACATTTTGGGGGGCAGGGGCTCAAGCTAAAAAAAAAGGGCACTCACCCAACCAACACGCACTATTCCCATCCCGATGTTGCCACACCGCCGCCATCCATAATTACACACTATGTTCATAACATGGGACCTGTTTTACCTTTCATTATAAGTAATGATAAGATTCTAGATCAGCAGTACTACTCGGACCTGCTTGATACATAAGCCCCTTGAATTTGGGGTTTCAAAACTTCCTTCTGTTTTCATATTCTGTATCATTTTGTTACACTGCATATATCTTATAAATGAGACATATGGTACAACTACTGAACTACAGTTTGATTTTAGTAACATGTTTTTGAGCATCACACTGAGAGGAACAGAAACCACAGTATTATATTATATTAAAAATGCATGCACACACGCACGCACTACTTAAACACACTCATATATTTGTTACATCTATGCATATGACTGAAAAACTAATCCAGGGTCAGGGAGGTGAGAAGTATTTTGCCTTTCATTGGAGACAGGTGTATTTGCCTCTTCTAACAGTGTTTATGCTGCTTCTTATTTCCCAATCAAAATGGATTGATTGATTGAAACTTTTATTTTAACAGGGAAACACACTGCTTCATGCCCAAACAATAATACACTTTTAAACATCACGTTTTTAGAAAACTGGCTATAAAGAAAAGGGGGTGATTACACAAAACTAGCAAAACTATGCAAAACAAAACTTAACTACCTGCTTCAGAAATTAATTGCATATTTGTAAATTGTCCTGCATGACGGAGATAACGTAGGTTTAATGATAATTAGACTAGCTTACTTGGTCGCGAGTACCGAGGCTAGTAATGACAAAATTACAGCGTGAAGGTGGCAAGTCCTACTGACCTACTTCATAGTTTTTTTTACAGATATATAACATAAAAAGTAAGTAATTGTTGTTTAATCGTGGTTTCATAATTAAAACAGTGTCTACCTGAGTGATATCATTCACTGTAACCGAACTGGGGCTGGGGATGCGGTGCTTTTTATGACAAGTTGTATTCGGAATGTCGGAAGATGCGACATTGATTGATTGATTGAGACAAAACAATTTTGAAGGGGGGGGGGGTTGGAGAGCGGAGTACTTTTAAATTGATGAGGTGTATTTTTTCGTGGATACTACTATACATTTCCCTCTTTATATTTGATAGAATTTCAATAACAAATAAAGAAAAAATAAAATACAATTAACACCAGCCAAAAAAAGGGCACTTTTTGACTCTGAGGGCAAAAGGGCAGCAGCTCAAGCCCCCCTTGGGCCCTATTTATGCACATGCCTGTCTCTGAATCTGATGGAGTCACTGAAACGTTTTGTGGTTATGTTTTGAAATTTTGTGGTAAGTATTTGTCTTTTAGAATGATTGTTGCATCAAACTGAAATTAAAATGTTACTATGTAAGCCCACGATTTTAGGAAATATAAATATAGGCGTTGGTGGTTTTGTCTTTTCTTTTTTCTGATTTCTTACAATTATATATCTACATGTATTTTATCTAAATGCTTAGAATGAGCTTCCGACAAGCTCAGTTCAGTGAAGGCACTTGCCTTGAATGCAGGCTAATCCCTGTGACACTGGGCCTCTCTAGTAGGACCCTATGATTTCTGTGATACAGAGAACGCAGACAGAATCACAGAATCCAGGTTTTGAAATGAATTTGGTAATCCAGGAACTGTTACAGAATGATACATATTACCTTGATATTTTGACAGGGAAATATACAAACATATTTCATATAATCAGCCTGAAAAGGTGATTTTAATTTACAGGTCTTGAATGAAAGGAAACTTCAAATAGATTTGTAATCAACCCCAGTGTGCTGAAGTTTCCTTTCATTCATACACTTTGTTATCTTTGCTGCACTGGGGCAAAAGCATTTGTCGGATGTGTGGATGTTTTTTCTATTAACGTACAGGTCTTAACTGTAACAGGGTACAAGGTAACAATGATCCACATCTGTAGTGAACTCTGAGAACGTAAATTAGTAATGGTGTTCTGGCATCATATTACATAGCCATGCAAGTTCTCTGAGGTGCCTAACTAACTAGCTCACACCATTTCACCAACAGCCCCCACAAGCGCCTGCAGCAAAAACCACAAAAATAGCTTAGATATATATAGATATATTTTGTTCAGTTTTCATATTTCATTGTTAAAATGTCAAATTAATAATAATTAAAATAAAATTGTTTAAATATAACTTTAATAAAAAAAGGGCATGTGCCCTGTCATTTACAGTACACGTTCAGGTTATGTTTAATTCAAAGAGCAAAGAGCAAAAAAACCATCCCAATGAGTCAGGTTACTCTATAAAAACCATTTAATGAGAGCATATTGTCTGTGATTCGAGTCCATTAGACCCAAGGTAATTGCCAGGCTTGTGTGATCTGATGAGAAAGTGTGTGAGCCGCCATGTATGCCAGGTCACGGTAGGGCTGTGCATTCTCCCCACAGCTACCCTCACCTTCCTCTACTGCCATAAATACGCCTAACACTGACTAGCACCTGGAGGATCATTTAAACCATCAAACTCCATGAGGCACACAGCGTATGTGACACGAAACGCTTGGTCACCCTTGCAAAAAATAGTCGCATCAAAGATTTCTAGCTAATGCAAATGCTCAAAAATAAATTTACTCCCACAAAGCTGTAGTGCCTAATGATTCAGTAGCCAGTAACTGGGTCAAGACTAAGCTTTGACGCTTGCTAGGTCCTAACCTTTTCCTCATTCCCTGTGGTGTGAAGCAGCCGGCCAAGATATTTCCCAATTGCAGAGTGAGACATTCTGGGTCCAAAGTTCCAAAGACCACTCCAGAACCAAGGAAATATATTATACAGTATTAGGATACCCCTTTGAGAAACAAACAGAGATCCAAATGTACTGCAGCAGCATTGTATGTCAGTGGTGTAGTACTGTAGTAGTAGTTGTAGTTGTAGTAGTAGTAGTAGTAGTAACAGTACTAATAGTCCCTGGGTGGGGTACTGTTGTTGAGCGGTGTTACTTCAACAAAGCTGTATGAATGAATACTAATGTATTATATATTAAATGTAAGTCATGTAAGTGACATCTGGAAAAGGCATCTGCTAAGTAGATATTAAAAATGTAATGTACAGGCATCTTTGCTTTTGGATACATGTAGGGGAAAACATTTACTCTATTGTGTCACACTCTCTAGCAAACTGATTCTGTCTTTACATCTGTTTCTCACACTTCCTCGGTGTCATATGTGCAAAGCTTCCTCATAACTAAAACTATTACAAAAACTGTGGGCCCCCGGAATTTGTAAGTGTGGAGTGTAATACACGCTGTTGCAGGGCTTAATTTGCAGTGTAGAGGGGATGTTTCACATCTGTAAATATGTCATGTTGCTGAGTGTGAAGGTCAGCCAAGGACAACGTTTGAACTGGGACTGAAAACTTCTCGACTTTAATATCAGCACCTGCTGTTGCATGGATGGTTTTATTCTGAAAGTCTCACATCACAGCCTGCTGAGGAGGATCACTTCACATTAAAACCGGCTTTATTGATGCTGTTTACGTGGCTTCCATTTTACAGATGATGGATGACACCCAGGTTCGCTCTCCTTACAGAAAGAAGACAAATCGTTGTTCTATTCTAGAGCATAAGTGGCCTACTTACAGATCTGGGGTCAGTCAGAGTCCAGGGTCACCCAATAGCAAGGCTCTTCCCAGGATCCGATATGTCAAGCTTTTGCTAAATCCTTTTATTTCCCAATCTTACTCAGGTAAAAGTTGCCCATAGACACTGATCTGAGATCAGTTTACCATCCACCAATCCTGATCTCAATAGTTAGGAGAAAAACCTTGTAACTGACATTCGATGAGTGCCCAGACAAGCAATTGGGAGAGGTGGAGGGAGGAGTGGAGAGGGCTGCGGCTCCCTTTTGGCTGCTGTCAGGTATTCCTGTTCTCTCCCACAGCCTGGAAAGGACTACAGGACCTTGGACAGCAGCGGCCTCACTCACATGAGGCTAATGAGCAATCAACTCAGCTCTCATTGCCATGCCTGAGAGGAGAGTTTTGGGGCATGGAGGAAGAGTTGTATTTTTTGTGTTTTTTAGTATAAAGTATAAGGTTAATAAACTGGCCATTGGCCTCTTAATTGGTGGCTACCCCTGCCAACTTGCTACAATCTCCTTCTGCGGAAGTTATATCAATACATTCTGTACAGTATTTAAGTTATTTGTACTATATTTATTACTAATCATTGTAAGTATTCTGTAATTTGTAACTGTTAATTTCTGAATTGTTATTTGTTAATTGCTTGGCTGAAAATGAAGATTTACATAGTTAGCTAGTTAGCTTTAGTTCACGTTTTTAAACTTGTTTTGCTGTTAAGATGTTATCTGTTCAAACAAAGATGGGGAAGTGTTCCCTCCTTCACAAAATTAAACTATCACTCAATCATAAAGCATGTATTCAAATCAGACTCGACTTCAATTCCAGTTATTATTTAGAATCAATCCAATAATGGGCTCTTGGTATTGACTCTCCATTCCTGCTTTCATCCTGCCCGTCAATGACATACGATTAAACATTGCAAGTAAGAATTTGGCAACAGGTATCCTAATGTATTTTAAAATGTAGAAAATGATTGGTTTGCCATCATTGTAATGACAGATTGAGAATTGTATGTTCAAAGTTTGATGACAAACAAAATTGATGCTTGAATCTCAAAGATGTTCAAGATAAAGATTGCCATTAGCTACATTAGCTAGGAGACACAAGTTTTATATCTGCTAGCTATCTAAGGTTAGCAAATGTGTCCTGTCATCAGATATCAATGTTAACATTACCTAGTAAATAACTAGGTCATTGGCAAACTAGCTAGCTGGCAAGTTAACATTAGCTGCTTAGCTACAAATTTTGGTTCCAATTTGTTTTTGTACAGTACTGGTAAAAACACAGGCATCGCACAGCCTTAAGAAGGTGAATCCCCCCTCATGAAATCCTGCGTTCTCCCCTGGTAACGTTAACTGTACATTAAGTAACTAACTGACTGTCTGAGTAACTAATTAACTAACTCAAATATGTGTTCACAGGCCAAGTGTAATTAAGGTAACTAGCTATGATAGTATGCCATTGAGGTCAAGGAAACTAGCTGGTGAGCCACAAAAGACACTTGGCCATGACCTATAATTTGGGGACAGTAATTTACTCTTGGTGGAGTGTCGTTTTCCCCCACTGAAAACCAGGAACTATTACAAGTATATTCAATTTCTCATTACAGTGACTTAAACATTGTTAACCACTTTCCGCAATTCAAAGATAGTGACACGATTTACAAACCAGTAAAGAACTGTGAGTATAGCTAGTACATCGATCTTACAATTGCTATCTTATATTAATCTTATATTTCCCTATGGGAAAAATGAATGGTGAATTTGCTTCCGGAACTCTCCTCAAAGGGAGATGGACATAGATATACCAGCAGGAGGGGCGGTGGATATCATAGCGGTCTAACGCACCACACTTTGGCTGGTCCAGTGTGGTGTGCGCTGCCTGTCAGGGACGCGGTTCAAAACCTGCGTCTCTACCAGACCAGCCCTGGTCATCAGCCCGAGCGGGGGCGGCATTTGGCTGTCCGCCCCAGGGGGAGGGGGGAGGGAGAGCAAGCTCAGGTCTGCCGAGAAGCACGGAAAGGGAGTCTCCAGAATGTGGGTGGGTGGGCGAGCTCCGCTTCGGAGGAAAAGCGGAGGTCACTGCCCACGAAGAATTGGCTTGCCTCGAGTAGTCGAGCGGCGGACTCGTGTGGGGAGAGTTAATCGAAATAAATAGAGGGTGCAATTGGCTACCAAATTGGGAGAAAAACAGGAAAAAATCTGAAACAAATAATAAAATAAAAAAAGATATACCAGCAGGAGTGGTTTCCTGACAGGTTGAGCTTCGGCATCCATCCCTTGACTTTAGCAATCCCTCACCATCAGCTTCTGTCAGACATGAGCCACTGTAGCAGGATGACTAAATATCACGCTCAGACCCCATCCAGGATCATCAGGGCCTGGGATCCATCTACATCCATCTTTCCTAATCTCCCCAGGACAGCTGCTCCTGGCTACCTTTGATCATCCAGGCCATCAACCCCTGCTGATGTCTCTGGACCCTGAGAGACCAAGTCTCCAGTGGAAACTCCAACATCCGCCCCTTTCACATCCAGCAGGGGCTTCCCTTCTGTTTTCAGGGCGGATGCCAGGAGAGCATTGTGGTTTTAACAAGGAGCCATCTCCTTCAAAGCCTTCCTCAACTTGACATTACATGCCCCATTAATTCCTGCCCTCCAACCTATTCTTATTGACTTGAGAGCATACATCTGTCTGCCTGTTTTCTCATCCATCTTTAGTCTGTCTCTGCTACAATCGATACATTGTCAAGTCAATGCAGAGTGTGGACGATTGCCTCCTGATTGATTTCTGTGACAACAGCAGATGACCTGTGGGGGGTAGTGGCCATTTGGGGAGATGGATTATCTTTGCATAATGTTAGCATGACATGTTATGGCTGTTTATTTTTGAATGGCTCTAAAACAGCAGTCAGAGTGGCAGTTACATTTGTAAAGCTGAGGGATTACCTATTGTATAAATGCTCAAATTATTTTATGTGTCTGTAGCTACATTTCTGATACAGTGCTTAATTCATTTTGTTTTGGTAAAGCATGATATCTAAAAAAATTAATGAATTAGGAACAGAATGTGTGTTTGTGTATGTCTCTTTTTGTTAGTAAATGCTTTTGTGTTTAGGTTGTCATAAATATTGAGGTGATTAGTTGTGACCATATTGTTCAATGATGCATTTGTGAATCAGCATTAAGATTAATTTTACTTCATCTGACCTTCAAAATTTAAGATGAATCTGGCTTCATCTTCCTCTCATACTGACAAAGCAGAAAGACAAAACCTTTCATTAAGCATAGATACTGTATTTAAGACAGAGCATGCTGTATATTTTCTGCATGTTTTTTCAAAAATAAAAGAGTGCAGGAAATATGGATTCTGGGAATTGCACAAATATTTTCATGGAGGTTTTCTGTAAAGAAATATGGCACATTGCTGAATACGATTTTAAAGAAAGATAAAAAAGCCTGTATTAAGTTATCTTATCGAGTCCTAAAAGAGTACTTTTCCACTTTTTAATCATTGGATATCACACAACTTTTCTAGATATCGTATCAGCAAGTTCCCAAGTTAAAGAAAAGTTAAAGCAGTTCGTAGAGCTGTTCGGAGAGCCCAAGTGCAAAGTAGGAGTATATTAGCATATGTGTGGTTGCCCTGGATGTTTACATCTACATTACAATGACAACAAGATGGACAGTGATCCATTATTTTCTTTTTCCCACTGCCTCATTTTCCCAGAATTCAATGCACAGTGTTTTCATTTTTTGCAAATGGAGAGAAACGCATGCATTATGGGGTATTGTAGTTTCAGTAAACTGAAGAGGAAGAAAAATATACAGCAGAGAAAATGTCTATTAATTTTAGCTTGATATATCATTGATTCTTAACACAATGAAGATGAAGTACCCATTGTTCTATGTTATTGTTAATCCAAAGGCATGCACAAATGTACAATGTGTAGTACAAAGACCCTGTTTTACCGTTTTTAAGATGATGCTGATCAAAATCCAAAAGAATTATTTTAATGATGACTCTCATATAGGTGCATGCCAAATGCTTTTCCCCTTATATGACACATTAAGAAGGCTTTATTATCCTGTAGTGTTATGCAATTTCACCAGACCACTTAAATAATTACATTATATTATATACTCTATCAGTGACCTCTCCCACCTCTACATTTACATTCATCCTGCATTTGACAGAAAATCTGACCATAGGATTAGATAGATTTTTTTATTACCTATGTTCTGTACCCTGAAGGCCTTGTGCAGGTACTATTGGATCCTTTGCAATATTTCATTAAGTGCTCCCACAAGACTCCTTTAAAGCTTATTCAGTCTGATCAAAAAAAGGAGGACATTTTTGCAAGAGCACTAAACCGATGAAAGTGTCACTTCTGCGAAGCTTGCTTAAGGGCCTGCTTGAGATGAGGTCTCTCCTCGGAAATATAGTTTGCGGTGATGCTCCCGTGACTCTTGAGGAGGTGCCTGGGCTCTGTAACTCTGAGTAATCCACATTTCAAGAGACAAGAACATGGAGGGGTGTGGCAGTGGGGACGACTTGATGTATGGCCCTGAGACACTACCGAACATCAATCCAGCATGCTACCACGGCTCAAGATCACAAAAGCATCTTCCCAGGCTCCCAATTTAAACAGAAACGGACTGGTGAATATGAACACTGCTCCGTGGGAGCAGACATCGTCGTTCGCATCACCGTCAAGAAAAAAGCAGTGAAAACCACAACAGAGCCTCACAGATGATGTAACACACACATATAGCACATGTCCCACCTGGGGCCTGATACAGCAGGCCCAGCACTACGGGCACTTCATTAAAACCATCTACCAAGTGTAAAACACCCTGTAGAGATAACGAAAGGCAGCGTGCGCTGCTTAAATCCAACCAGGCGGTGCGTTCGCAAGATGAAGAGTAAAAATGAAGGGTAAACCTTTCCACGCTTTGCCATGCGAAGGTTGGCCCAGCAATCCACAAACGAGAGCTAACAGGGTTATGGTTCAGTCTGCTGACTGATATGAGAGATTTGTCAGATTGTTATCCCCATCCAACCGAGCTGTCCCTCCAGACCACACGCGGCCTGCTTTCCAACACCTGCTCAGGCCTCTCCTCTTCACAACGCTGTACCTGACACTTCTTACGAAGCCAAGCGTACGGCTCTGGCACTTTTTATTTCCTCATCTATTTTTTCTATGGGGGTGGAGAGAGAGTCTGGTCACTGCCACAGCTGTGATAGGTGGTGAACCGTGATAAAGAATCTGACTGGAGCTGAGCACAGGAAAAGAAGCAGACAGAAACAAATAAAGAAAACACTGCACACCGACACTCTCATCCCCTCACTAAAACTTTATTATTACCCTGCAATTTGCTGACTGAAACACAAGGCTACAATATTTTCAATGCATGAAAATTGCACAGCTATTCCTAAAAGCATGGGGATGTGGATGTGGATAAATAAGCTCTAGCAGAAATATACTGTAGTACTGCAGTACTGTGCAAAAGTCTTAGACCACTCAGAAAAATTCGAATTAAAGCGATTTATCTGAGCAGTAAGTGTTTATTTGGTCGAAAAAACACTATATAACATTGAAGTAAACACAAAGAAACTTTAATACAATGAAAAGTAACAAAACCTTCTTGCGTTAGTATTTTGTGAAGCCTCCCTTAGAATGCGAAATTGAAGCAATTCGCTTTGGTAGACTGTCGTGTAATTTTTTCAAATAGTCCTGTGGTAAATTCTTCCAAGCTTCTTGCAGGATTTGCCATAACCCTTCTTTTGAATTGTGACTGCTTTTTGTTCTCTTCCCTGTCCAAGTGATCCCACACAGCTTCAATTATGTTGAGGGTGGGGCTCTGAGGTGGCCAATCTAATACTGTGAGTGTTCCATCTGCATACTTCTGCTCCAAGTAGGTCTTCATCGTGTTTGCAGTGTGTTTGGGGTAATTCCCGTGCTGAAAGTCAGATGGTCGTTTTCCCAAAGGTACGGCATAATGAATCAAGATCTGTTTATATTTCTCAACATTCATAATTCCATCGATTCTGACCAGATCCCCTACACCGTTGGCTGAAATGCACGCCCAGACCATAACAGAGCCACCACCATGCTTCACAGAAGGCTGCAGACAGGCATCAATGTACTTCTCGCCAACTCTTCTTCTGACATACTAGCATCTTTGTGAACCAAACATGTCAAATTTGGACTCTTTGCTCCATAAGACATTCTGCCACTGGTTGTCGCTCCATGCTTTATGGTCTTTCGCATTGCAATCTCTTTTGCTTGTTGCCTTTCCGCAACAATGGTTTCTTAGCTGCAACATGTCCTACAAGACCATTTCTTGTAAGACTTCTCACGGTCGAAGCGTGTACTTTGCTGCCAGATGACTGCCAGATGCTGAGAAAGCACTTCACTGGATTTCCTTCTGATCCTCAAGGAAGTGACCTTTAAGTACCATTCATCAGATGCAGACAGCTTTTTGGGTCTTCAACTTGCCCAGTTTCTTCATATTTCTTTACAACAGCTTGAACACCACATCTTCAAAATCCAGTTAGGTGGGCTGTTGCTCGCTAAGAATCGCCTTGTTGATGCAAAACTATGTCTGTCAAACTGTGTTAGCTGAGCCATTTCCAAACCTCTCCTAATGGCACCCTAGCCATTGCATATATTTGTTCAATTCCACCACCAGCACACCTGGTTTAGCTAATCAGTATCTCTTTAAGTTGAATCAGATGTGCTGGAGGTGGAATTTAACAAACACGTGGAATGGCTGGAGTGCCTTGAGGAGAGGGCACCAAACTTGTGTTCTTCTAGCCACACAAGATATCAATAACTTTTTGGAAAACACAAAATAATCTTGTTACTTTTTATTGTATTAATGTTTATTTGTATTTATTCTAATGTTATATAGTATTCTTCCAAGCAAATAAACACTTACTTCCCAGATAAATACATAAAAACATAATTTTCTCAGGTGGCCTAAAACTTTTGCACAGTACTGTATATCCCTTCCCTAGACATCATCCCCACCTTGGGGCCTACACTATACTCAGAGGGCTCTGAGAGAAATGACACATGAAGGTATAACTATAGAAATACCTGTATGTATCTATTTGCGTTAATCACGGCAGATTTTTTTCTCCCCTTCAAGAATTTGTCCCAAAAGTATGTGATGTCATACCGGCCCAAAAAGAATTTCGCCAATTACTCCTGAGCGTGTTCACTATTGCGCAGCCACCATTGCACAGAAAGGCAATTAGCCAGATGCTGAAGTTATCAACCGCAAGCAGCGGTGAATTCATTAAAGAAAACTAACACACGCCGTGAGGGGAGGGAGGGAGGGAGGGAGGGAGGGAAGAAAAAAAGAGTCTCATCGTGTAATGAAGTGATCCCTAAAAAAAGGGCACATTTACAAGAAAATTCCCTTATCAGCAACCCGCATTGACCCAAATTCCCAGGTGCTTCTCAGGTTTGTAAATGTAATCTGATTCTTCTGACCAGCGGTTCAGCAGTTCAGCGGTACTGAGGTGCACTCGGGTGAGTGTACCTTTTTGAAATGTCCACTGACAATTTTGCAACAAATTTTCTGGCTGACTGTGCATTCACAGCAGTCGGTGTCTAACGGAGGCGAACAAAAAAAAAAAAAGCGTGGTGACAGCTTATGAAAAGATTCCCATGAAACAGTCTTCCTGGGATTTTAAAATGCTTTATTTCTTATCAAATTCCTATCAAGCCTATGTAATGATGCTCTCTCCCCTATAGAGAGGGCTGAATCCATTTAAGAATTATACGAGCTATGGATTTTACTTGGGTCAAGTCCCCCATGCCCCCAAGAGTCAATCCATTTAGGCATGAATTTGCAGCAATGTGTGGTTTAGGACCCTCCTGAGCAATGCTAAAGAAATGGAGGTGCGGGTCGGTTTAATAGCTTGGCCGGCATAACGACGCAGGCCCTCCATCAGCCCGCCTTGCCATCAAAAGCCAGTGAATTCAAAGAAAGCTGGAAGGAGCCCGTAAGTCAACGGCAGCGTTCCCAGAGGGCTCATTACGAAAGGCCTGCATCGCACCAAGCGGCTTTGAGGATTCGGGACACAATCCATAAAAGGGGCCGGTTGCCGCACCTCAAAAATGCAAGCGTGCTATGCAAATGAAATGGATAATTAAGTTGCGTGTTTGCGAGACATCAGAGGAATCCGGAACGTCTCTGCTAATTCCGTCGCGCACCGCAGCTCCAGCTTAAGAAATCGGGAGCGGACCACCCGAATAGCACATGGCTGCATCAACCCAGTTCAAAGGAAGCGTTCCTTAATTGGAAAGGGCATGTGGAGTTCTATGGCTCATGGCATCGCTGTTTAGAAGCAGCCAGTGAAAACCTGTGACGGGTATGGTTTATTGTGTGTGGTGTTTCTGTTTGGCACTGAGGCCTAAATGTAGCAGGTGAATAGGCCCACCGAAGGAGCTTAATCTCCAGAGCGTTTTCCTCACAGCACCTTTCACTCTACTCATGTGAAGACTGCTGAGGTAAGAGATGTAGTCCATTGCACTCCATTCCAATATCTTTGCTGCTAAATAGGCCTTCGCATCACAATCACCGCTGTGGCAGATGAACCCCTCAAGCTTGTCCTGATTTTGCCAAGTGAAGAAGTTTCCATTTGTTGTCCCAGGAACCTATCAATCAATCAAACTCAGGACAGCTCTTTGACATAATCAACATTTGCCAACACCTGTTTTTTCAGAGCGCCATGCATCACTTGAGCAAGGTCAGGATTTGTTCTTTTTGTCATTTTATTCCTAACTAATTAAATTACTTAGTATCTGCTGCAGTATCTAGAACATTAAAGATCAGATTAGCTAGCAAGGCTGTGTGCTGGGTGCGTACATGCAGCTAGCAATTGATGAACTAGTTATGTTGACAATGTCAAAAAGCTGTCCTGTGTTTGATTGGTTGATAGGGTTGTTGGTCCCAGGAATCTCCCATGGAAAAGTCAGGATGATCTCCCACCCTACCATTAGGAAAAGTTCTAGGAGTGATGGATAACAGTATGTTTAAGAAAAAATCTCACTTTTTTATGTTTTACTCTTAAAAGCTCTTGAAACATTGCACTAAACCAGGGGTGGCCAACCCTCCCGACCATTAGCCTGGTTTCAATTATCATATCGCTTTTGTTTTTTTAATGTGCGTGTTCCAGTTCAATACAATTTTCGTCAAAATTTCAGAAGTGATGGATAACTGGTTTCATGTTTAAAATTAAAATTTTTTTATTCTCTTACCACTTTTTAAATGAACAGGTTTTATTTCGTTTTGTGGCTTTTAAAAAATTTGCTCTTGTCTCACTGGTTGGCCACCCCTAAAACCAAGGGCATGGGGGAAAACAAAACAATGCACAGATATGAGCCAAAACGACTGCAAAAACAAAAACTGTCTTTTACTGAAGTTATTATTTTCAGCATTGCTACACAATCCTGAGACCCTTGCTGCTTTGTGGGTCTTAAAATGCCCAGTTTTGCTCGAACCAAAAATTTCATTAATTTAAGTGCAACACTGTCTCTTTTCTTTTGTTTCTTTCATTTCAGAGGGAGAGAGAGTGAGAGAGATAGGAGATGAGCTGGTAAGGGTAATGTCAGATGGACTGAGCTTCACTAAGCAGACTTCTGCCCCATTAAGGGGTTCCAAGTCCCAGCAGCTTTTCTGGTTTCTCCATTAGGTTTAACTTAAATATAAATAAAACTGCATCAGCCCATTATTATTTATTTGAAATTGCAACCTTGAAAAGTTAAGACTTTTAATTAGAGATTAGAAATTTGAGTTTAAAAGCTGACATAACCTAATTTACATATTATTATTACAATACATATTACAATGGCCCACTAATTTAAGATTCTCTGTGACCTTTCTGACCTTGATATAGCCAGTTGAATCAGAATGATTTTGTTTTATTTCAAGTTTGGGAGACCTTCCAACTTATGCGCAGTAATGATTTGTTCTGAATAGTTTTTACAATGTAATATGGCTTTGGATACATAAAGAATTATGTATATTCCTTATGATATGTTATGTGGGTGTTTATAAGTAAACACAAGCAGCTTAATACTTTACTTTGCCCATTATCCATTATAACACATTCATAATGTAGCATTGATGCATTATAATTTGCACAAATGCACTCATATTGCATTGGAAATTATAGAAAACATTACCATAAACATGTTTATGGTGGTTGGTGTTTGGTGGTTGAGGGGCGGTATATAGTAGCCCGCTTGCTCCACCCCTGTACCTTAATGGGAAGGGGTCCGGGGCTAACAGGGGACACCTGACGCACTTTAACCATGTAATGAACAGGAATTAAAATACTCACCTTTTTAACAGGCAATTCGCAAAGTATCGGAGGGAAACGCGTTGGCGAGTGAGAGAGAACTAGAGAGTATTCGGATTAGATCATAATTTGCTTGTCACACATCAATTTCAACTAAGATTGTTGATAGCTTTGTGTAACAATATAGTTTTTTAATGGATGGTTATGAAGTATGTTATGGAGTAATTCTGAAGACTATCAAAGCACATTATTGTATTGTGCTCATACTGATGAGGAGGAGTTAGTTTACTAGTTTACCACTAGTAAATAATCAGCATACAGTATTTAACAAAAAATACATTTTGTTGGGTTTTGACTATTTTAATTATATGTTTTATAGATTATAATGTATCATTTATTTATTATCATTTACTATCCCACTTTGTTATGCATCTTCAGTTTTCATTTTTCCAACATGAAGAACAAAACATGAGTAAGTACTCACAGATCATAAATACAGAAAAACAAATAATAATAATAATAATAATAAAGAAAATAAAACAAATTGAGGGCAAATATAATCTATATTTCATACAGAAGTCAATGTTTAATGTATTTTTTTTTTTTTTGGTCTTCAATCTGATAATTGAAGCTCGATAATTTCTGCAAAACCTGCCGTACTGGGCGAGCACACAGATTCAGTGACAGAACTGAGAAGCCATGGCTAAGCTCTAAAAGCACTAGGTGGCATGCTGAGCTACATTTGACACATATCCAATACTGCAGGGCTCTGAGAGTGTTCCCCCGTAACCCTGATGGTCACGACGTATTGGGTCGAGCACGCTGGATCCTATCTACACAGCATACTCCTGTCATGTTCTAGCCTGTGGGCTCCCAAAATTAAGAGATGTAAGTCTGATCTAATCCTGTTTTCTATCCAACTTGCCAGGAACTTTCTATCCATCAGGAAGTCTGATGTCCAAACAGGGAGGGAAGAGAGGTGGGCATTAATCAGCATGCATGGCAGGTTTTATTTCATTTCATTTTCATTTTTCCACCAAACTAATTTGAGCTATTCGTCCAAAGCTATCCGGTCTAATCTTCTTATTAAAGTACAGCAAACACAGTGGCCACCATTTCCCCTCTCCCCGATCAGATGGTTCACCAAATTACCAAAACTTCCCAGCAGAATATAATTTCCCAGCAGTTCAACTTAAACCCAATTATTTGGCATTATAATATATTTTAAAAGGCTTTCCTACACGACCCGAGTAATCAAATTTGGCTAGACGAAGTCAAATTAAAATGATTTGTTTTGCAGCTCCTCAGAATTACCCAGCCAGTTATGCTAATCCTTTTGGTCTTCAGATACAAGTCACATAGGTTGTATCAGCATCTTGGCAAATGATCAAATATATGGTATGACCACACCACAAATATTCTGCAAGATAGTGGAAATGTGTGCCACCTCACATTTCTAAACCTTCTAAATCATTACCAAAATCTATCTGATCAATAAAATAATAATAATCAGTTATTAAGCATTTGTGTTTTAGCGCTTTCCCCTACATCATATACATTGTGAAAATAGTTCATCCACACTATCGTTTGGTGGTGATATGCTCAAGAGTTACTCACCGGGGATTTGAAATATGAGTACCAGGGTTGCTGTGTGTCAAGACCCCCCCAGACAGATTTGTGAGCCGGGTATGGAGAGGCAGACCTGTGTCCTGGATGGCCAGGTTGATACTGCCTGCCCACTGCATCGTACATCGTAATCGGACCCTTGAATCAGAAGTCGTTTTGCACGTGCAGTCTAAAGGGCACGGAGACGATGGCACAACAATAGGAGGAAACGAGGTCATGGCAACCAATGATCCCTGTCACTGTTTTCAGTCAAGCGAAGTAAAATCGAGAGCGCATAGCAGGTACAAATTCCCTGTACTAAGGAATGCACTTTCTGGCCGATGAGAAGGGGTTGAGGACTGGAATAAATCACTTCAGACATGCAACACTCTGTGTTACGAGAGGGAGATTAGGCCTCCGGTTCTTTAAACAGAGACAGCATTTGATTATTGAGGAAAGATGTTGCATCTCCCACACATACTACAGTAAATCTATGCCTATTTTTTTTCTTAGCAGTTAATACTTGTTTTCAATGATGGCAAGTTTCAAGATGAATTTCTGCAAAATTGGTGGTGTAATATTTAAATAAATCTCAACATTTCTCAAATTAGTCTCCTGATATTCTCTTTTTAATAGATATTTATTGGTCAAGGGGGGCAATTTAGTTGCAACCAAGTTACAAAATGAAACACACAAGAATACATAGTATACAACATAAATACATCAGTTTGGAAGATATTCCCTAGAACGTTTCACAACATTATCATGTTGTCCACCTCTTGCTTTCCATTCCTATGGTGATGGCTCCTGTGGAGAGTCGCAGTACCATTATCATAGTGGCAGATTGTTATATAGTTATTTTTCCCTCTCCTGCTTTTGTGAAGGAAAACTGCTCAAAAACATAAGCATGCAGCTGTAATTAGGTCTGAGAAACAACTTTTTCAGATGTTCATATTTTCACATCTACATGGGTATCAAAGATGACAGACAGCAGAATATGGGGAAAAGGGAAATGGGAAAAAGTAGGCATTCAAAGCATACAACGGTATTGATTTATGATACATTCACGCTGTGCTTTATATTGAATGTAGCTAGCTTTACACCAGCATTAAACTTAACAAGTTCCCTACATAACTAGCCAGTTAGCTATGTATGGTCAATGAGTATATAATTCTTGCTATCCTATCATTGATTTTAAAAGTATAACACAAAAAACATATTTTAAACAACAAGTTTGTCCTGAAACTGTTCTATCTCGATTTACCAGAATTTCCCTCACCAGAAAGAGAAGTCTGGAGTACACTTGAATTGGTACCAACCTTATCACATACCCAAGGCAAAAAAAAGTGGATTGCTCAAAACAAAAATGGTTTCTCATATAGCAAGATATTTTCGATTATTTCTATATTTTCGCCCGATTGAGCTGTATAAATGAATTATCAGATACGTGTAAGAGATGTGAGCATTATATGCCCATGAAAAGGGGACTGCTTGGCAAGTAGATCATCATTATTCATGTTAACAATATCAGAGTTGAACACATTAGTATAAATTGCATAATTATTTCCACCTTATAGTGCAGAACCACCTGAAGCTTTACCACATGTGTTAGATATTAAAGATTTTTTACCATAATGTAGGAGCCATCGTGCATTTTTGATAGCCATGCATCATTTGCCATAATCTTCCTGTTGACTGAATTGCAAATTGGCCCTGACCTCAAGGCAAGTCATAAATAGCAATCAGCAGTGATAGGTATTATTACCACTGTTCTGCGCATTATGGAATATTACATGGATCTTCTTCTAGGCCTGTTTTCGTCAGGGGTATAAATGATTAAAATATAGCGAATAATGTTTCCATTTTGGCCCCCTTTCTTTTTGCTCGCTTTGTGAAATAATTTCATTTGAAGCTGTCACTATGGCGGCTTGAATTACCTTTCCAATTTCTGTTCAAGGTCTATTTTGTTTGGGTGCTTATTTACCTCACCTGTTAGGATGTGAGTAATGTTTTGAGGTCTGGAGACTGGGGAAAGCACTGAAGAAGCGTGATTATGGACACCTGAGCAGGCAATGCAATGCAACGGTTGAGCTGTTTTAAAAGAGAAAAATGTAATAAACAAGCAATACCTGTTCCTCACTACAGTTCATTCTATATAATTGATAGAATAAATTGAACAGAAATGTTTCAGAGAATCATCAAAAGTAGACAAAACAATTTTTCTTGATGTTGTTTTAATGAAGTATATTATCTATGCGCTTAAGCTGATGCCCTCATCTAGGACAACTTGCATTTGGTCAATTTTGGACATTGATAGCAGTTGATAGCAGGGAACAATGGCAGAGCTCCACACAAACTTTATGTTACAGCTCCTTACCCACTACAGCACACCATGTCTTGTAGTGCCCTCATTATATTAACCTTGTCAAGCTATAAGGCCCACCAAACTTAAGGTTGATGAGGTTAAATAATATATTTTCTGTGCATAAATCCGTGAGCTAAAATCAAGGTTGAATTACTTCAAATATCTTTCTGTAGTTCTCTCTTGTAGCTCACCTTACTCAATTAATTTTAATATGCCATAACGTTAATTCCTGGTAAACATTGTAACTGTGTTGCTGTTCATTGTCGCCACATTCATGGGCCCTGGTCAGGCGATTATAGCGGAGAGAAGCTGTGCCCTTCTCTAAGGCTGAATCAGTCTCTTCCAAATTAGTAATTTTCTGCATTAATTCCTCAGGTTACTCTGAGCATTCCCTCTCCAGACATAATATTAATTGTTAGAATACACATTAAAAAACATATCGCACAGCATTATAATCCTACAAAAAAAACAGATCACAAAAACATGATGCAATGTTTGAAATCGACTGATATGCCCTGTTTGTACAAGTATTAATTTGCTTGCTCCCAGCTCCATAAAAAAACAAATAATAATAAATTATAACATGGAGGAAGAGACCTCAGTGCCAGATAAATTAATCCCATATACAGAGGGAGTAATTAATTAGAGATTTGACTTCATCTTGCCTTACTTTCTGGCAGCACTATTCAACTTGTAAACTTCATTCTGTATAAGTCCAACTCCTAACTTGGACTGCCATAGTTGTCTTTTCTTTTTGTGTATTCAGCTGGTAGCATTTTTGTATACGGTTTGGGTCAATTATGAAATCTAAAATAAGCATGCTCTCAGTCTATTTTTATCCCCCTGGGTGGAGTGCGCTTCAAAAGAACTTAGAAAAGGATTTGACACAGGCTTTGAAGCAATCTGTGCTGTGGCTTTTCATTTTCCTTCACTGCAAATTGGGGGAAAGGCAACAGCTTCTTGTATTAGTCATGGTGCTTGGCGACACAATTTTCATTTCAGCATCTGCGCATCTCTTCATAGCGACGCAATATGGGGCTTTACATCCCGGCGCCCGCTGGGGAGGCTGTACTAGCGTGTTGCTTTGTGGATTTGGGTGCCTCTCTGCGGTCTGTGTTTATTTCATAATAAGAGTGGCTCCCTTCAGAGTTGTATCCATCAGGTCTTGCCAGGTGGAGTTAATGAGGCACGGTGTCTCATAACCCACCTTGTGTGTTCAACGGGGGAGAAACCATCACTTGGGTCTATACCAACAGGCAGCATGAAAATGCATGATAGCCTGAGATGGGGTCATAGAGTATGCACAGAAGAAAGAAAATGCCACGTTAGTATTCAAAAACTAAACTAAAACCTAATTATCAGATTATCAATATGTTTAAAAGCTATGATACAGCTACACAATAAATCCCCTCATAGCCAAGCATTATCTTAATTATTCATTCATTTATTTATTTATAATACTACTGACATATCTGTGCCTGACTTCTTATCTGAATTGCCTCAAATATTGGGTGATGGTTCTAAATCTTTACAGCAATGGCTGGAGTTAGAGCAGCTGCCTCTTTTTCCCTGTCACGCCCACCCCTACCACACTGGTGAGAGACAGCTAAACAAAAGAACAGAGAACAGAACAGAGAGAGAGAAAAGACAGAGGGAGAAAGTGTGTGGGTGTGTGTGTGAGTGTGTGTGTGTGTGTGTGTGTGTGTGTGTGAGAGAGAGAGAGAGAGAGAGAGAGAGAGAGAGAGAGAGAGAGAGAGAGAGAGAGAGAGAGAGAGAGTGAGAGAGACATTTAAAAAGAAAGAGAAATATACTGATGATGCGATTGTAAGGCTTTGGCAATATATTCAAATAAGCCATGCCAATACAACCTTTGAAACTGAATACAAAATAATGAGAGAGAAGAGACAGGGAGAAAGCCTGTTTGAAGAACAGAGAGCTGCAAGATACCTCAAAGATACCAACACCCCAATACAGCAGCAGCCAATAGCAGATACAAGTGATAAAACACCAAAACATATATGCTTTTGCCATTTAACACCTAAGGAATCCTTGGCAAAAAGCCCCATTTGCACCAGACAAAAATTCAGCAAAAAAAAATGCTAGCATGGGTCCTTTTACATTGCAACAATGCAAACTGAAAAACTGATGAAAATTCAGGTGTGGCACTTCATCAGTTGTGTACTGTTGAAATAAGGAGTAACATATAATTAAAAAGTCATGAAATAACTAATAACTCAATAACGCAATGAAATAATAACAACTGAAAATAGCAGGAAGCAAAGTTTTGTTAACAGATTACGATAAAAGCATAACAAAACCATGCCTTCACACTTGATAAAATTTCAGTGTGATTGACTTCTCCAGCCAGTCTCCATGAAACATGGTCATTAAAAATCAATGTACAAGGTGGATGAAAATCTTTTTTATGTTGTTTTCACATAAAAATATATATTTTCTCCATTTTACATACTAGAAAATGGCATGAAAAAGATGGGAGAGATGAGAGAAAAATGTCAAGACTGTGAAATGCCAGAAGATTTTGTTTTGCTCAAAGCAATACCAACAAATTGGTGTGAAAGTGCTGGCATTCCTGTTGGCAGCTTGTTCAATGTGAATGGAGTTGTGTATTCCAGTGTTATGTTATTGGCCACATTCTTCTCCACATTTTACAATCATAACTTACACTAGTGGATTAAAAAGAGTAAGAAAACTAATATTTTTAAAAAGCTCCACCCCCTCTGTCCTTAATCAGTCTTCAAACTGATGAACAGATCATTAATACATCGAAGGTTCTCTGATGGAATGGAATGGGCGCCATCATCACAGCCCACGCAAACATTTAAATCCTGTCTTATTTATGGGCTTGGCCTCCTCCACCTACTCATCCGTGGGAGCAGAGTGCCTTTGCAGGCATTTTCATTATGAATGCAAATGGCATTTTGATCAGCAGGGAAGAACCCTAAACCCTACCACACCACAATTCCCAGCAGAAGAACTGCCACAAGCCTAATGCAATCATACAAACATGGTATGGTGTCTTGGGGAACCACTTTAACTTGAAAGCAAAACGAAGTGCTGCTTACCTGTGCTAGTAGCATTGTCTGGAGAGTTGTTTCATTAATTGATATATTTTTTGGGATTTTACATATTGGCGGTACTGACTATTTTATTTGCAACAACAAATTGTGAAGATTTTCTCTGTGTCTGGGTGGGTGTGTCAATCCATGATCAGCCAGTTGGATTGAGACCTGACTGATGTTTCTTGTTTAATAATGACTTATATTGTTACAGTTGTTACATTGAGGGATTTATTTATAAGATGGCTCTGTGTCTGTCTCAACAACCGTGATAAACATGGCTGTATACCAAAGTGTGGATAAATAGGTGAATTCCTCAAGGCTGTCATCTCTCTCTTACAGTGAGTTTATACAATCATCTGGATACATCCTTATGGAAGCTTTCTTGTGTTGTGTAATTATAAGCAGCAGTGCCGCCCAAATGTGATTAATCAACCACAGCTATAAAAAAGACCAGTTTTGGGCCTCCTAGGTGGCAGGTCCAGCTAAAAATAACACTAGTCTAATGCTATGGCGCACCCCAGTGATGCATCTTCGACAGGCATGGTGGTCTGTTCTCTCCTGAATTGCAGTAATGAAGCGGGCCCACAAATAAAATTAGGCATTGCAAATTGGGGAGAAAGGAATATAAAAAAGAAAAAGAGACTAGTTTTCACACACTCGGGGCCAGATTTACAAAAATAGACTGTCACTATTTTGTTGCGACTATTTTCCGGGCACAAATAGCGACACAATGACCAATTTACAAAGACTGGTTCTAATTATGCAATCAAAGACATTAAATGCCCTCATTCCCAATTTGCGGTAGGATACACCCATAAAAAAGGTCCAAAACAGCATGGGACACTCACACATCCAGATCACACAAAGATATGGATATGCAGCAAGCAGGCACAAGTAGCGAGGGATCAATGAAAAAAAGAAAGCATGTTACAGATTAGGAAATAGAGGTATTGGTCTACGAGATATAGTGTCACAATGCCGTAACAGCATAGGAAAACAACAGCAAAGGAGAATAATTTTTTTTTAGATATTACGAAAGAAATTAATTAATTAGGCATAACAAAACGAACAGTAGATGACAACCAATAATGTAAAGAAAATATGGCATGACGTTTTAAAAAAACTATTTACTCTAACCTAATGTGGGAATAAGACACTGGTGGTGGTCCAACAGAAGAAAGGATATTATAATAAAAATAAAGAATAGAAACGACTACATTTGCAATGGGAGAAGACCAACAATGCGTCGGAAAGTAAAACTGTATTCACGATTCATTCTATACCCTCCTGACCAGATACGCACAATAAGATAATTGTTCAAATTCAGAACTAGTTGATGACAAATTGGTCAATAGAAATCCTGTGTCCTTTCATATAATTTGTAATATTTGTAATTATATTATGAATAGTTGTGGACATTATGAATGGCTGGTTTTCTATAAGACTGAAACAGGTTCATGAGAGAGGACTTGTGCAGGTAAACTTGTAATAGGGTGTGAGAGAGGCTGAGAGCTCTGTGGATGAAGCTGTCCAGCGAGGTTAGGGCTTAAGCAAGCCTGACGCTGAGTAAGTTTGACTCCTCCCATCAGAGACATAACCTTGTTTACCTCACAGCAACCCTGCCAAGACAAGAGCATTAAAGTACAGCCCAGTGATCCTGATGGACAGCAGGCCGGAGATGAAGCCTCCTGAACGGGTGATGTTACAGCAGGATTTCAAGGCAGACCCTGCCAGACCATATTACCCTGATTGCTAGAGGGCATGGAGGCGGGAGTGGGACAGGGGGGTGTTTTGGGGACAGCAGATTCCTCTGCTCTGCTGGATTAGAACATTTTAATCATGGCAGTTGAGTTCCTTATCATTCGGAAGCCAAGGAGGTCATGCTGAAGGTATTGCTTTTCAGGCGAAATTGGTGTAATTACAGGTCATGCATAGGGTAAAAGAATAATAATGTTACACATTAAAGAAAGTCCTTAGCAGTGGTGGCAGATAAATTGTTATGATAGCAATTAAATTGTTGCACATTTTTTATAATGTCTGGTTTTTCCATTTGCATGTACTTCTAATTAAGATGGAATTCAACAATAAAACACTCTTGACTGAACCCAATAGACGGCTGTGTTCATTCCAGGTTATGATGTTCACTTGACCATGTGATATAAATGATATTGAGAAAGTGCATAAACATTCTAACTAGTCAGGGGATACTGGGGATCATTTCATAAACATGTTAATAAACATGTTCACAGTTCTACATCTTGCAAAATCTCCATAGTTTAATATTTTCTGATTTGTAAAGGTTGGAAAAGATTTATCACGGTGATGGTGATAGCTTATCATTGCCTGGTTCCTCTTTGTAAAATAGCAAGCAGGCAATGGAATCCAATGCAAACACTGCAGGTAAATTAGAAAAACTGTTTTCTAACTGTTTTCATCCGATTCACTGTTACAATCCATTCCATGTGCCAGAGCATTTGAGAAAGCCAAAATGATCTGGTGCCAAACTTCATGTTTTATGAGAAGACGTGGTAGGAAACTATTTGGGAATAATATGGTATCAGAAAGGAAAGGAAACAAATATGGACGTTGATAGCATTTAACGTAAATGTGGTGTTAAAATCGAGTAGGTTTTTTCAGCAATGTAGATCATTCTAAATGAGAAATTGTCTTGCTATTTGTTTGCCATGTTTTCAATAAAGAGACACCAAAAATGTATGGTACAGCGGTAATATCCTAATCTGCTAAAAAAACAGACTTCTAATGTTTTTTATTGGCAAGCTCCCATTTTATGAATCACTTTAATGACATGCAAATCATAAAACAGGGCAGTCCCAATGGTTATATTAAAATTGTTGGTCACATTGTAAAACCTGTGGCAACCTATGTTTATGAATTGGATAATGTTCTGTTGTGGTGGCGTTGGCCTGTATTGTCACAGAAATACTGACAATTTTATAAATGACCCACATTATGACTTGATATCAGACTCATTAGGTGCTAAATAACAAACATTCCCATAAATCATACTTGCTACTCACAAGAAAGCTCTGCTGACAAACGGTCAGCAGAATCTCTGAGCAATGTGTAATTTCCCCCGCCCACTCCTGCTACATGACATTCTAAATTATTCGTACTGAATTTTCTCCAAACCAAGTCAGTTTTGGCAGCCTCAATCTCTGATTGATCTATTGTTTGTTTGAGTTTAATAACATGGCAGATCGTACAAAAATAAATCTCTGGCTGACATTTTGTCCATTGTGTTTGTAACAAGGCCCAGAGGCAGTCAGCCCACATTTTCTCGTGCCCTCTTTTGTTCTGGCATTTGAAAGCAACTGCTCAGACAAAACAGGGTGCTGGTGTCCGTCGCATGATGCAGCCATTGAGCGGGAGAGAGGGAGGGGGGAAATGAAAAAGAACCGGTCACCATGACTCTGTGTTGTGATGTGTTGACCCTCCGGGACGGAATGCCAAATGCCAATGCTTTTCCCGGCAGACGCGCCAAGGGGACGGCGACTTTCGGTCACTCTGGGCACTCCACTGATTGTCCTGTTGGCCTTTGTACTGTTCTCCTGTCCCAGAGATTAAACCCGGAAAAATGTTCACAGAATGGGTTGTCCCAGGGCGAACACTAGCCTTTCTGTAATCCTGGAAAAACTAAAAGGGGTGGCAGCGGTGTATTCGTAAACTTTTGTTTTCAATTGCTTTAGGGTTCACTGAAGAACGTGCCTTTACTCAAAATAACCACACTAAGGTTGTGAGTTATTCCAGATTTCTATAGCTGCTTGGTCACAATTCTGAGGACAAGGGTGCTTCTTACAGGGCAGCCATTGAATATTTGACATGAACCTCAGTCTCTGGTTTCCATGGTATCATTTTACAATTGGGCAGGCATGGGAATAAACTGAGCATATCAATATATATTCTATTGCCGTAACTGCACTTTAGATTACTGCATCACCTTATTTATTATTTGAATTTAGTAAATTCCCTCCCTGTTGGCCCAGGGACACCCACAGTTTATTCACGTTCTGCAACCAATTTATAAAGCTGGGGGTTTTCTTACTGACACTCGAGACAAATTGAATTGTCGAATGCTCGGCACAAATTGAATTGCTGTGTTGGTTAATGAGATTCACGAGTTCAAGCCACCATCAGATCGGACTGTTCCTAGCACATTTATATATGAGTCAGGTTCCCAAGCTCTAGGTTTCAACGTAGGACAGAGGAACTCCAGGTCTAATCCAGGTCATCTTGCATACAAGTACCTTGCCGAGCTGACTACTTACTGAGCCTGTTCAGGTTAAGGGCCTTTTATCAATAGTGTAACAGCAATGTCCATCTGGGGACGGGGACCAGCACTGTTTCAGTTACAATCTCTATTCACTAAAATAATAATCACTGCACCCATTGCTACACTGCATAACCACCCTACTGGGAAAATGCATGCTTTGTTCCTCAGCAAAATCCTTGTGGCATGTTAAAGTGTGTGTATCTTATTTCAGGACCAGGGGCCCCCACCACATTATATGGATTGAGACAAACACTGTAAGTGTTAAATATCTTGGTGTGGTTCGTACATTGAGGATTTGTCCCTCACACCCATAGCTCTCATCAGACAGAAGCTGGCATGTACGCTTGACAAAGATGGATTCTGAGTGCAATGTACAACCAGATTTGTCTGAGCCTAACAAATGTGCTTTCTGGTCAATGTCCAGCACAATGAGGATATGCAAGAGTGGGTCAATCAGGTAGCTAATAAACAGTGATTATCAAAGAGATAAAATGACTACAGCTTGAAAAGCAAGGTTGATATAGAGAATTAGGATAGAGGAGACCACATCCACCACTATCACAGAGCATCAATAGAAAAACAAATGCAGGTGTATAAGGTGTGAATTCTGTTGGTAGAAAGGTTTAAGTACTACCATATTGGCCCAACAAACACTTAATACAATTGGCGTTAGTTTATCAATTGCACTTCAAACATGGCAGACAAATGAAAAACGAGTCTATTGTTTGCGTGGGAGGTAACAAAAACAACACAACACAGATGCAAGCATTTTTGGGGTTTTTATGTGTGTGATGGATTCCCTTTTCACAGGAAATAGCAATCCTGTCTCCTCTGACTGGAATAATGGAAGCCTAACAGCTTTTAATTGGCTAATCCTTGAGTGGCAGAGAGCAGAATCGGGTGAGCCCCTTTGCCTTCAGAGAAATTCAATCTGCTTTTCTCCCTCATGTGGTAAATGGAGAGAGACCTTCGGCAGAGCTAAGATTCAAGGCTCTGATCATCGCTTTCAAATAGATTGTGGAGTCGGCTGAGGCAGGAGGCAGGCCAGGGACGGCACAACCATCACCAATAATAGTATCATGAAACTTTCAGGCAGCTCAGAGGAAATGAGTCAGGGGCTTTTAGTAGTTTCAACATGATTTTGGTCTCAAAGGCACACTGATAGAGGAAGTGGGGTTATTAAAAGCCACAGGGAAGATCCAGCACTTCTTGGTGCATTTACACAAATTGGGTTTGGAAAGACATGCATTTTATGTACAGTTTCTTTGCGCAGTAAGTATTAATGCAAGCAACCTTATTTTAATTGAGCAGTAGTTCATTTAAACTATTATACTAATCATTTAATAATTTTCAGTGTCCCATTCGATTCCTCTGTTTTGTTGGAATGCAATGTGCTGATAATCGACACCATTGTTGCATTGCTCCCTTTCAACAGAAAGTCATTGCCCAGAAAAACAATAAGTTTACTTTTAACCACAGTTACAAGTAAAAATCTAGACAGCATTCACAATGTGATGAATGAATGGATTAGCCAACAAATAAACCCCTAACAATCAACATCCTAAACAGAAGATGCCTTTGCTTTTTCTTTTGAGAAAGACTTTGAGAAGAGTAAAATGATGCACTCCAATTGCATATGGGACACTATTGGCATTATCCCATAAGGGGTAAGGTGGATTTGGGTCAATCAGTTTTCCATGGGATGCTGGTATTTTCTCTCAACAATGCACCAGGTGCCCATAGGCTACTAGTTTTCAGCTTTCAATGTGTTTCACACATTGAGCTAAATATTTAGCTAAATGTATCATAAATGTAGTAAACATATGAATGATTTAAGAAATTAAACATTTAGTAAATGTGTCAAATATTTATGTAAATATATGAAATATTTAAGAACTTATGTGTACTAAATATGTAAAATAATTGTTGAATGTATGAAGCATATGTGTAAAGGTTTGAAACATTTACTAAATATTGATGTGCTTCAAGATTGTTGCACCAAGTGGTTGTTTACCTACTCAAGCTGAATGCACTTTCCCTAAGTCGCTTTGGATAAAAGCATCTGCTAAGTGATTGCAATGTAATGTAATGAGAAGCACTAAATAATAAACATTTAGCTTAAATATATTTTTTAAATTAAATATATGATTTTGGGTAAGCATATTTAGTTCTGCCATTTCAAACCTTGTGAATATTAAAAAAGTGCAATTATGTGGAATAAAGTGCATTGTTAAATAAGTGCGTTTAATGTCACATGACAATAGCTGACAGGCGAGAGCATGGGGGCAGGGGGAACAGTGGTGACTTAAAAGGCACAACTGGCGAATCCAAGGAAGGAAAAAAAACCGTTTTGTTTAAACCACCCCTCCCCCAGATGTCCTGGTTTCCATAGTTGGCATGACTAGAGGACAGGTTGCTGGCAGTGCAGTTGAGTTGGTGGAACTGAAAAATGGGTCTGGATCGGCCCTCTGATCTTGCTGTACATGGCTGAGCGGGCTAGTCTGTATGGATTTCGTTTCATGCGGCCCACGCCTTAGGTGTTCCAGCAGGCAATTAGAGGAGCTGAGCTCTCACAAGCACAAAATAACTAGGACCCCCATCTAGCTTCCTATTTTCCACTTAGAAGGAAATAAATGGGCTCTGGCTCAACAAGTGCTGGCTACAGGACAGTACATGTTCTTCCTGCAATAAGGAGAGCTAAATATAGCCTGTGGCTGGCTACCAAGGGCTGTCTCCAATACAAACGCAATCTCTTTTGTTATTAACTTTGGGTATAGGATTTTTACATTTTTCAGTCAATTGTTTGCTAACATTTGTGCAAAAGAAAAAATCTTTTCTCAAGTTTCATTGAATGCATCATTATTAGACTGAATACAGAATAGAGGCTTTCAGGCTTTGTGGTAGACTACAACAAGAAAAATAAGGCATTTCAATATACATATTCATTAGACTCCAATGCTTTTAAAGCCAAAGTCATAAATACCACAGAATAAAGTTTCTGACGTTATTAATGGACGTAATCTTTGCATTGCCACTACTTTTTTACTTTTGCTGTCAGTGTGCAGAGACCCATTATGCTTGGTAATATAACAGTAATTGCGGCTGTTCTGTGGCTTTGTGCTTGGCTGAGGCGGATGCTTCTTAATGTGTGGGACTCGGGAAGAAGAGATTCATAAATTCAGATCAATGTGGCTGTGCTTGGTGGGATGGAACCGCGAGAGGTGGATCGTCAGTGCAGGAGTGGCTGTTGCGAATAACACCTCCAGATGCTGCTGCGGCTCCTTATCACGGCAAGCCCATCATTTAAACGCACAAATGATCACCATCCACTCAAAAGCAAAATGTAGTTTTATCTTTTTCTTCTCTTCCACTTTGGGGATTTTAAGATGTTTCTGGTTCTGTGCATGGTAAGTGGAATACACTGTGGAAAAACAAAGTACCCGAAACCCCCTGGTTCAGCTTCACAGTTTTTTCCCCATATTGAGAATAATTTTCTGTTCAGGGTGACAGCTTTGACTGCTCAAATGTAGCATATTTCCACCAGGATTTCAAAATTATGGTACAGCAATAGCTACTGCGTTATTTCTTCTTTCATTTTTTTGTATATCTTCTTCATATTATTATTATTATATCATTAATATTATATTAATAATAATAATAATAATAATAACAATGACAATATCATATAATGAATCAAAATAATAACAATATTCGTATCTGTTAGAATTTAAATAATGAAATAATTAGGAATTTTAATATTAGCCAGTGTAAACTTGGGCAAATGCAATCCTTAAAGGCACATGGCTGTGTTTCACCTTTCAGTATGCATTTATTGCTGTTGGAATCAGTGAAGCTGGCACCGAGCAAAGTAAAAATGGGGGATTCCTGGGGAAATAAGCATTCCTAAATAATTTATGCGTGATGTAGCCTTCTTTATTGGGCAGGATTTGGCCCAAGCAATACATTTGTCAGGAGCAAAACCCACGGTATTGTCCAATTGATTGCATAACCAATTATTTTTTAGTGAAGACAGGAAGTGGGTATGTATTTATTATTGTTATTTATTGTTCTCAACATTATTTATTTGGGGTGATTTGCACGGCTCACATTTTACATATCCCCCATTTGTGCAGTTGGACATTTACTGAGGTAATTTGGGTACATTGCTCAAGGGTGCAACAGTAGCTCCTCACCCAAGAATCAATACCGCTAGACATAGTTGGTTTTTATGGTCCATTTAATCTTCACTGAGCTTTAGTTTACAGTGAGAGCTCGGAGTAACGCTTTCATATTTGGTTATTGTATGGTCCATTTTATCTGCATGGGTATTTATTTTACAGCTTAAACTCTGAATGGCTTTTAAAAATGGCCTTTATTATTTTCTTTTCTTTTAAATGCACCAGCAAGGACTGCAGTGAATATGGCTAAGATCAGAGAGGGAAATGAACACCCACTGCATCTTTCCCTCGTTTCTTTTAATACACCATTTATCTATGTGTGCTATGATTATGCCTCCCCTCAACTGAAATGCCTTTGAAGAAAACAGGAGCATATAGCAGGAAATGAGGTTATTGGCAGAATAAAGGGGCTTAAACAGTGCCAATTACACACAGCATATGGTAGTGCACTATTTACTATACATACACATGCACACACACACACACACACACACACACACACACACACACACACACACACACACACACACACATCTGTGTGTATATACAGTTCACTGCAAAAATAAAGCAAAACTTGAGTAAATTAAGGGTTCTTGCTATGGTATGGTATGGTATGGTATGGTATGGTATGGTATGGAGTGTATTTTCCTGGTATGGTTTAGGTCCATTCAACCCCTTAGAGGGTAAGGTAAATGCCAATAAATACAAAGCCATTCTGAGTAATCACCTTCATTCTATGATGAAGCATTTTTATTCTGATGGGAGTGGTCTCTTCCAGGATGACAATGCTCCATCCACAGGGCACGAGTGGTCACTGAATGGTTTAATGAGCATGCAAGCAATGTAAGTCCATATATGCCATGGACTTCTGAATCACCAGACCTTCAAGCACTGATCTGGAGTGGTGCCTGAGACAGGCAGCACTCATCCACACCACCATCAAACCAATGATCAAAATGGAATTTCTTGGGGAAGAATGGTGTTGCATCCCCCCAAGAGATCCAGACACTTGTCAAATCTTTGCCCAGATATGTTTTGGCAGCTGGTGGTGTCCCAATGCACTTTTAAGACACTTCATGTTGGTGTTTCCTTTATTCTCGCAGTTACCTGTATATCGTAACAAAAAAGTTTTCAACGTAAAAAAAAGTTACTCACATATGCAAAGCATATACTCTCTGTGCATTTGTAAAACACAATTCCTAAATTCTGTCTGTGTACCAAATTATTTCTATCAAAATTATGCCATTACAACTAAACCTTCGTCAATATATTTCACAGAAATTAAACAAGCATTGTTCCAAAGCAATGATTCCAATATGTTCTTACATTCGTTAAAGTAACTTGGCCCTGTGCTCACAGTGATGAGCAGAAGAACTGACAGCGACATTGCTGGCAAATTACCAAATGTGAATAGTGTAATTGATCCACTAATGTAATCATAAAACGTGTACAATGGGCAGACATTATTTTTCCTTTTCACATGTGAAATAGAAACAGAATATCTGCACATAGTATAGATGCACAATGTACAGATGCCTCCACATAAATGTTAGTTTTTTTGTCAGGTCACAAATATAGTTCGGTAACATATTTTTATAGAGTTTAATTGTATACTGTACATTATTTTTTTTATAAAGAAGCATTTATGGTATGTGGGGGCAGGGCAGTAGACAGATATTCTGTATAAAGACATTTTAAATGGCAAGCATCTCTGGTATTGATTTTTAAATGGTGCACAAAACAGATATACGTCACATACAGGAATGGTTAACATTATCTTTGGCAGGGAGTTTTGGGAAGGGAGGCCACACATTTGCTGTCAGAACAAGGTTGTTGACCCCTTCTGATGGAAATTATAGAACAGTAAAGGCATGCAGGAAACAGCTGACCTTAGATGTTGTGGGTTACATGGCATTCTTCTCATTTTAGATTACAAAAATGGTTGAGTGTGAGTCTCCAGCTGCGTCGCCATCTCTGAGCTCATCTCTGGCTCATCTCTGGAGCATCGCTGCCCCTTTAAGTGCTGTCTGTAACGGCAGCCTGCAAGGCCGCACAGTAAAAGCTTGGCTAATTGTATCGGGAATATCTGGAAGCTTCTCTCCCCGAATCTCTGTTTGCAACTCTGCCCAGTAACATTCCATTGTGATCTGGAGTTGTAAATGTGACTTCAGATGCACAGGGCGGCTTTGTGTTCATTAGGATGTAGGGAGTAAGCTGAAGTGACAGGCTCAGCACAATGAGAAAATTGAATGTCAGTCAAATCAATGTGGGGGACGTATCCCCAGCAATGGCATTGTTTAAAAAAATGCTCAGATTCAGTATTGCGTCTCGCATGGGCTCTTCTCCCGCACGAGGGAATTTGCCACATGGTATCCGAAACCAGAACGGTCTCTCAGGCAATTGTCTTTCCACAAGTTTCAAATGAGCACAAAAGTGCATGAAGAGTTTCCAAAAAATAATTAAATTGCCAACCTGAATTAAATTGCAGACATATTTAACGCAGGAGTCATTTAATCGCAGCTCATTCAATTAACTTTTGCAGCACTATGAATTTTCCTGAAGGTGCGACATACCTCATTTGACACTCCCCATCACAGACCAAAGAGCTTTTGTACAGGGACAGCATGGGCAATTTTCTAAATGCACCTACAATAGTGCTGAATACGCTGAACAATGCTTAAACATAAATTAACTTAAGGTCCTCTGGGCATGAGCAGCATACACAGTTCCATATGGATAATTTCTTGTGTTGTCTCGGGATGTGTTGTCAGCACCATGGCAACTATAAGGAACTGTGATCAACACAGTATGATTATCACTGATACATTTAAGAACAGCATTTTATGTTACCTTTACAGGCGTCATATTATACTGAACACTAAAATGAAATTATTAATGCTGGTATTATTAAACATTCTGTCAATTAGGAGGGAGGGAAAAGGCCTCCGAAGTGGCTCAGCCAATAAAGGCACTCATCTCAAGCACAGGCTGGGCACTATAGACTAGACTATATCACAGGTTCATGCCTGGACTATTTCTTCAGCCCACTATGGCAGAAAGACAGCAGGACAACACATTTGGCTTTGTGCTACTAAGGGAAGGGTGGGTTTAAGTCAGTCAGGATTCCTCAGGATACTGCTGCATCAGTTCCTCCCCAACAATGCAGCAGGTGCCCACAGGCTTCCAGTTGTCATCATATAGTGAAAGATACAGCTTTCGTCCGTTTGGTGGTTGTGCTCCTGGTCTGTGTGTGTGCGGGTGGTACAGTGGTGAATCAAGAGACACAATTGCCGATTGCAAATTGAGGAGAAAAAAGGGGGAAAATTGTTCAAAAAACATCAATTGAATGTAGGGCGTCTGGCATAAGCACACACAGTTCAGTCTGGATCACTCCTTGTGTTGCATTAGCATGTGTTCTGAGCACCATGGCAACTGTAACCAACTGTAATGAGCATAATACTTTCAGTGCTCAGATTTATTCAGGAACAGCACTAAATGTTATTTAGTTAATATTTTCATCCTCAGCATTGTGTCCAATGTATTTTCATTACTGGTCTGCACAGAATCATTGTGCAATTGACTTTTGTAATAGATTTCGATGCATGCTCACACAGAATAGAAGATGGGCGCTTTTCTGCATATGGTTTGATGGACACTAGACATGGCCACTGTCCTGACAAGGTTTATACAGACAAGATATACAGATACAATAAGAAATGTTATAATCCACCAATTTCCAATTTTAAAGGAAATTTGTCTGTATTTTCAATTGCATTGCACTGTGTAGAGCACCCAAATCACGTTGCCCACAGCCCTGGTCTAGACAAACATCTGTGCCAGAAAGGTCCCCTCAAACTGCAAGTTTCACCCATCAAAAAAAAAAAAAGAGCAAAAAAAGATGTTGTTGTACCAAATGAAATCACGTTTCAAGGAGGTGTTCCAAGCTATATGACCTCAAAAATAAAGAAAACATATAAATAAGAGATGTGTTAATGGAGCGACACACACTGAGAGAGGAATTTATCTTCCCCTGAAGGTCTGTGCTATTAACTGAATTCATTTCAATTGTTTTTTTTTTGTATTTTGGTCCACAAAGGACACCCACCAGGGCCATGGGGGGGTCAAGACAATTTGCCAACCAGTCTCCCTATCAGCTAGAGGAAACCCACAATCAGCTTAACACTGTAAAGTGAAAACTTCACTGCAAATGCCTGAGATCTGACAAAATATTGACCTAACAGGAAGCAGGGCTGTGTAATGATGGATGCATTTGTTTACCCCTTAATTGCTCTATAAAAACTGCAAACAAAGTAGTTGTACATATGTTCTGCCATGGCATACCAATCTCCTGAAAACACAATTTCATATTTTATTAGGCATTACATTGCACCTAAGCTTACCAAACACCCTTGTTTCAGTTTTAATACTATCCATTTGCTGTGTATAGCAGTGTATTTTTTACTACAGCAATTCAGTACTGTGCCCAGACTATGGAGGGAATAAAACCCCTCTGCTCACAACCATGTATCATTTGTAACCTAAGCACACTACAGTAAATCCACCCCCTTAACACACACACACACACACACACACACACACACACACACACACACACACACACACACACACATCCAGCATAGTGCTGTGCTAACTGGACAAGGGTATACTGTTGAAATCACTTTGATGGATTTAATCTTCACGCTTAGTGGGTTTCAGCACTAAGGCACAATGCTGAAAATATAGTATGTTTCCTGGGTGCAGCTGTGCTGCTTTACCCTGGAGCAAGGAACAGGATGAGTGGAGAGAAGTGGCAGAAACAGCTGGGTTCATGTTTGTAACTGTGGACAGAGATTAATCTCAGGAGACAGAGAAAATCCATTTCAGATTACTTTATACCAGATTGTAATATGGGATAATACATATTATATGTCTAACTATATAACCACAGAGGTGATATCTCGGTCTTGGTTTAGCCAGTTTGTGTGGGAAAGCGTTTCAACCTGCACATTTCTTGGCTTTCTGAGTAGTACAGTTTTTCTTTTTCTTTTTTTTTAGTAGTACAGTTTAATGTCTTTGACAAATCCTCAAACTCTGCTGTACAGTTATGCCGTTTATGCATATGACCTTCATGTGTTCCCCTTCGATAATTTTCAATGTCTCTCTCATGTGCTCTCTGAATTCCCTGGTTTTTATGCGACAACAAAGAAATCAACCATAAATTATGCCAAATTCATATAGATTATTTACAACTTTTTTTCTAATAATTGTTTAAACCCATACTGGAAACATATTATCTGAGGGTTTGTATGTTTTAAGAGTGACAAGATTACAGTACATATTTAATTTGTTTTTTTATTTGATTTAATTTAGCTTTTATATTGATTTAATTTAGATTCATCCAGGGATGTACAGAATGTCTCTTTCTATTTCTGGGAAACTTTATTCATTTAATATTTTAAGTGAAACACCTTCAAAGCCTACTTCCTGTCATACATAACAGAGTAATGTGTGTGTTTGTGTAGGGGGGGGGGGTTGGGGGGGGGTGCATGGTGCATTTGTGCTTGTGTGTGAGGCTGGTGGTGAGAAGCTTCATTCAGACAAGGAAACAGCACATCAGTTCCTGCTGATGTCAATATTTCCTGTCTTAATTGGATTTAGAGAAAAAGCAGAACTGGCTTTCCAGCAAAAATGAATGCTGTGTGTGTGTGTGTGTGTGTGTGTGTGTGTGTGTGTGTGTGTGTGTGTGTTGGGGGGGGGGAGGGGGCGGATAATCACCTCTGTGTGATTTTTCATGGACTTCAAATTATCAATCAAAATCAATGTGTGCATCATTGTTCACTCCAAACAATAACTTTGCCCTGGTTAGCAAAGTTTTTGAAGTAAGAAATGCTATAACTGCAAAAAACTCCAAATTCCAAAAATGCCCGTGCTCCCCCCCCCCATCCATTGTCACCGGTAAGCATATTATCAGGCTGTTCTTATTGACAGCACATCTTTTTTTGCATCTTAAATGCAGAACTTCCTGACCAATAGCCTGATCCCTCAAACCCAAATGATTTAACTTTTTTTTCATTTTACAGTTCAAGATACTTTAGTCAACTCAACAATATTGTAAGTGTCAAAACTCTAAAAGCAAAGAGAACGGTAATGGGCGGTCAGCGGGGGCCAGCTGTTACTGTCTGCTGTATTTCTCAAGCTCATTCCCGCACTCGCCCGAGTAAATAGCATCAGCAAAGCTGAGCTTTCAGCAGAATGACAGAGGAGAGAGAGAGATCAGCCATTCTGAATTAAGTGGCAACTCTGACTCCAAAAGCCTTGTCTTAAGTGCTGTGGAGACTCACATCGTGTCCATTAAATAATGGAGTGTAACACCCAGGCCTCAATGTTTTTTGATTCTCGTAAACCTTCATACACACAATCCCTCTGGGAATTTACCACTCACTAATACTGTGGAGCCTCAACCGTCACTTCCACATATCTACATTACTTTAATATGGGTTCAATCTGAACTAATACCTTTCTGATGGAGAGAAACAGACTGGGCTGTGGGTTCAGATGTGCACTGGCTTGTTTGATTAAAATTCTCACACAGAGCAGAAATGTTATATGTCCCTAAAGGGTCACATGGAACGCTTTTTAAAACAAAGAAACAGGTTGTGTTATGCAAATGCGGAGTGTGCAATGTGTTCCACGTTCTCATTGTAGGGACAAATCCCACGGAACCCTAAATAATTATGGAGCAAATGATTCGGGCACTGCTATGAACAAATTAATCATTGGTTGAACACATCACATGCCGTTGATAGTGCTCTGGGCTTTATAATTAATTCCTGTGAGTGCTGAATGATTCCTTATCCTCAGCGTGTGTGTGTGGATTAATTCCTGAGATTGCTAGAAAATTGCCAGTACTTCATACTGAGGATTTTTTCATAATGCTTGTAAATATGGTAGGGAAATTGATTATCCCAATGGAGATATGAGTCTCAGAGTTTTTGATATGAAAGATTTTGCTTCAGATTGTTCCCAATTTTCTCCCAATTTAGTAGCCAATTATATCCTCTTTTCATCAACTATCCCCCCCTCGTATTGTGAGCTCGCTGCCGTAGTCCTGAGACTGGCAGTGACAAAGGCGATGTACGGCCTCCTCCGAGCCGGAACTCGCCAAGTCGTCAACATGCATCCTAGTGGGAGGCTCTTACCACTATGCCACCGGGGAGGCCCAAGAGTTTTCAATTTTATTCAAGAATTTATTTCACCCCTCACATTTTAATCTTGTTTCAGACTTGGCATCATTGGCATAGCTATGACAGCACTTTGGCTGTAAATCTGTGAATTCATCTGGTAACACTAAGTTGGATCTGTCTGCTTTCATATACAGTAAGTTTTTTAATATTATAAATAATTGAAGTGGAGTCTCCCGAGGGTCTGATCTGCCTAAGTGCTGCATGCCGTGGTGATGTGCCCCATGGCCTAGAGTGAATCTGGACCCTGCCAGTGATGACCATGGCCAAGAGTCCTGATGGTTTATACATAATTGGCCATAGTATCCCCTAGGGAGGGAGGGCTTCAGCTGATACACTCAGAGACCCTATATTTATTTCACGCACTACTCCAGATTAAAATATACATATACTTTTGTTGATGTTTTTTGTTGATATTTCTGTTTTATATTTATACTTATATTCTCTGCACTACTCCGGACTCACAATATAAATATTCATTGTTGATATATTTTATTTATACTTGTATTATGCCTACTTTTATATACGTAGATGTGTCTATGTGAGCAATTATATCAAGGAAAATTCCATGTATGTGCAAATATACTTGGCCAAGAAAAGCCTATTCTGATTCTGATTCTGATAGGAACCCCCCCCCACCTCATAATTTGTACAGAAAGGGTGCCTCACGACTGTGATCTGTCAGTGACATCTGCGCAATTCTAGCATGGGACCTGCAGCAGCTAGGCTGGCAGATTGCCAACCAGTCTATCTTGTGTAAAACATCAAAGATTAATATTATGTATAATTAGTTTTTACACGCACCTGGTGCAGTGGATAGCTTCTTCAGAAGGTCTCAGTCTATCTTGGAAAATGTAAAACATATTTTTATGTTATATGAATAAATATTATATATAATTAGTTTTTACAGTTATTTGCCTCAGTTACAATTTGTAACCAGTGACCAGTGACCATACCTATATTGCTTCCATAGGCACAACATTGAAGACCTCACACAAAATATCTTTAGAGCCAAGACATGTGCAATACACAATATAAGGATAAATAAAACAAATCAAAGGCTGGTGTCACCACTGTAACAAGCTACAATTAGTATATTAAAATGATATGATCCTGTGGTTGTTATATAGTGACATGCTAAATCAACATGGAGTTAATTAATACAGAATGAATTCCAGACTGCTTTAAACAAAAACAAAACTCAATACCAAATTAGTCCTGATTACAACAACCTCAAATTTGTCATTGCTGACCCTCATGGATACCTCTAGGTTTATGATCATCTGTTTGTTTCTATTTCCCTTCCTCAGGCTACAGTACATGTCTATGTTTCAAGCTATTGGAAGCCAAGAGTGGCATCCAAGGTTACCAGATGTCGACATCCCAAAATTATGGAGCCAAAATGATGGTGTTACACAGTTAACATAAATGCCAAAGCCCTCCACTGGGGGGAAAACCCCAAACAACTTACTATAGTCATTCAATTTGTATGTTCTCGTAAAGTTGGCACAATTTTAAGGAAAATACCAAATTGCCAGCTGGCTTTTCAATCCTGCAAGTCAGTGTGAAATCAGTGACAATTCAGCCAATTTGGCAACCCTGTTGATATAAGTGGTGTTGTGTTGTCAGGCAGAGATGAAAGTAATTAGTAAATTACCAGTTCATTTTAATCTACAAGGACCTCCAGTTTTGAAATTGGTAGAAAGTAGAAAGAGTAGAAATCATACAACAAGAAACATCATGACTAATTAAATAGATTGCCATTGTAGCTACAGCAAGTCAATTAAGAGAGTGCCTCAATGTCTAGCATCAGAGGTAAATATGAAGCCTGATATTGAAACAGTTGGCCTCATTATTTACTTTAATATACTCAATCAGTAGTAAATCAAATTAGGGAAGGTGTAGTCAAATGATGCCAGAGTAGGGAGGCCATTGTCTTGGTGGCTGCTGAACTTTGATTGGGAAATGTATTTTTGTTGCATTGCAGCTTCTGTACAACTAGGTACCTTTGTAAAGTTATTGAATTATATACAGTATATAGGATGATTATTTCAGTAGCGAATCAGTGTAGTTACTGTATTATACTGTATGCTCACTGCAACATGGGTAGAGAATTACAGAAAGAACAGAAACAGAACATAAACTGAAGTGTTGAATGCTTAAGGTGTTTTATAAATATTGTTTTTACAGCAGAAAAGCTGTAATAAGGATTTGATTATCTATTTGATATCCCTGTCATGCCAGCTTAGTTTGGATGAGCAAGGTTTGAAAGGCCAAATAAACAGGACATACATGATATCAATTGACTAGATTGTGACAGTTGAAAGCAATGTTTACTTTACACACTCCAATCATGTCATGGTTTAACGACTTGTTAATAAAGTGTTTATACAGATTATTATTTTTATTTGTATTTGTTTCAGATTTTTTCCCCATTTTTTTCTCCCAATTTATTGCCCAATTATACCCTCTATTTCTTTTGATTTACCCTCCTCCACGAATCCACTGCCCGCCCCCACAGGACAAGCTAATACCTCAAGGCAATGATCCGCCTCCTTCAAGACTAGACTCGCCCAACTATTCATACACTATGTTTACCAGGTCGCCTTACCGCTCGTCGGCGAGCTCGTACCGGCTCTCCCTTGGCACCCCCGGTCAGGGCCAGACTGATGTAGTCGGGTTTCGTCTTAGCTTACGTCCAAGTTGGATGCTCTTACCGCCTTACACCACCTGGGAGGCCCAAGTGTTTATACAGATTGCTTCATTAAAAGCATAATCATGGAGTTTAATATTTAGCTGTGCTTAAGGTGCAAAAAACATGATGAATCACAATCATGCATTTATATAGTACCTTCCATCTCAGGATCTCAAAGCACTTCACAGTGAAGGTGGAGAAACTCAGCTCAACCTCCACCAATGTGTAACACCAAGTTGGATGCTGCACAGCAGCTATACTTTGAACCAGAACACTCAGTACAATCCAGCCAAGGTGGAGAGCAAAGTGTTATTTTTTTAATTGATTTTCTTGAGATAAGCTAAGATACCCTTATCAAAGCCAAGCCAGCTGGGATTCAACCCTGCAACCTCTGGTAAAAATATTCCACAACTAGTAAGCCACACTGCTTCACAATGCGAGCAAAAATAATCTACACTATGGCAAAACAGAAATCACACAAACTAGACTTTTTTTTTTTTTTTTTTTTGGAAGCTACAATGAAGTCTGAAATGAGTTTACAGCAAGTCATCTTGGGGCCAGACAATCAATGCAATCAGGAGACAGCAGCCTACTTAAACACTGCTGAGCTGTCAATCACAACTCTGGAACAAAAATGGAACAATAGAACACTGCCAAAGAAGGGCAGCTGGGTTGCATCACTGAGCTCAACCAATCCTTGGCCTTTGTCCAGGGTGACATACATTGATTATTATTTTTTTAGAGGGAGGAGCATAACATCACATAAAACCAAACAACCACACAAAAAAAAATGCAGTCTGAAAGCGCTGCGTGAACACGCCGAATCTCAGCCAGGCTCATAGCCAGAGCTTCTGGACTCTGACAGGAAAACGTCAATTCAAATACTGTGGCCCGTCAGTGGTGAAAGGCCATGAATCAGATGCTGATGTGATATGGGAGAAGTGCCTGTGAAGCCAGTGTGGGCGACATCAGCTCGAGGCAGCCTGTGTCTTAGGAATAGCTGATTGCTCTGGAGTCAAGGATGAGCTGTGCTGTTTGCCGCCCCACCGCTGGTCTGGTCTTATTTACCACCCACCGTGCACAGACGGAGTGACAATTTCCTCTTTGGATTGATTGCGACAAGTGGTGCCCTCTCTTCATGGTGTCAGGAGGAATCAGCAGCATTGACGGAGACATCGACCACCATCAGACAGATGGGAGTTTCTCAGCCACTGTGGAGCCCTGCACCGGTCAGCCCCGGCCCCAGCCCCACCCCACCCCCCCCCCACCCCCAACCCCGCCAAACAAACCCTGACACAACGCTGATGAGGTGAGATGAAGCGTTTGTCCACAGGGAGCAGACGCCATGTGAGTTTCAAGAGTTCTACAGCTCCCCAGAAATCAGAGCGTGCTAGAAGGGAAAGAATGTGGTCAAGTGACGGATGTGATGGGTTTTGAGCTCTGGGGAAAATAAACAGCTTCGTCGCCTTGCTGGCAAGCGCACTCTCTGTTATCCTGCTTTCCAGCAGCAGACACTTCAACTCAATTTTCAGCCATTTTCCACAGTTCCTTTCTGTTTTTGTCCGATGTTTCGCTTTTTCCCCCAGTTTTAATGCCTAATTGTATTCATGGGCTAATCTCGTCACTGCAACGTCCTCCGTAAATTTGGGAGAGCGCAGAGAGGGATGCTCTCCTCTGAAGCGTGTGCTGCCAACTGGCACTATTTTTCACGCTGGAGTCCACCAGCGGAGCTGCACAGTCATTGCGATGGAGGAGTAAACTTCATGGGCAGCTTTTCATCATGAAAGCGCCTCCCAGACATTCATTATCTATCCTTGGTAAGCTGGTAAATAAAATATCTCAAAATATCTTTGCTTAAGGGCACAATATGTATGATTTTTGGCCCTATATCAATATTTTCAATGCTTTCATCATGGTCCTATTATTACATTTAACCAGTGACTATATTAGTAACATAACTGGGTATTTCGGACCAGCCCCCATTGGCTATTTATTAATCATAACAACCAAGTTGCTGGTTGAGTGCGTTTTCCTCTGACAGAGCTGGCAGTTCATTGGCAGTCTGCAGAAAAGCCCACAATGTTATGACGGTGCGGGACACAGGGAAAGCATGGTGGATCACTGAGATGCAGCTGGAAAATTGCCAGCCGAGCTGGGAGCTGTGAATATGAAATAGATGATAATTATGGGATATTAATTTTATCATGGTGGTGGACGGTACGTTATAAACGCTATAAAACTGCATTGAAAATAAAGGAGATTTTTGTCAGTGTTGATGGGGTAGAAATACTTATTTGACCTTTTATAGCCTTGTCTTCATATCTGAGTGTATTCTGATGAAAGTCAGAAGAATATAAATCTTATGCAATGTAGATTTAATAAATGGAGAGTAAATGGTCACTAAGTACATGCACGTGAACAGGTGAAGGACACAGGCACCTCAACATTTATTTATTATTTATTTATTTGGGAGGTTTTTTGTCAGGGACATAGCAAAAAGCATTGTTACAAGGTTAAAAACCAAGCATTAGACACATTGCAAATTGCATTTCCAACACCTGTCCCCAATAAACTACAGAAAAAGAAAACAATATGTATGTACATGTACAATCAAAACAAATACACGCACAGACACATTAGAAGAAGTACATCCACTAAATATAGCACAATAGCAAATAATACAACAAAACAAACATCAACTCCTAATCACAAATGTGCAATTACTATTGCAGAAGGCCATGGTTGCCTACATGACAGTTTAAGGCAGGCATTATTACTGCAAATTCAACATGGCTTCACCTTCACTGTGTAAAAATCCATTTTTGTTACTCCGTCCCTTTAAGTCTGATCGGTATCATTATGCATAATGGCATTCTCTTCAGTGCTCTTGACCCACGTGTGAAGGGGGCAGGATTGTAAATGGACAACTTAGACGCTGGCTGGCAGGTGACATATATGAGCTGTCAACCAGAACAATAGTAACACACTCAGCATGTGCATGTGGATCTACTGTAACTCTAGTCTTGTGTGTTGGAGCTGGAGCCCTGAGGCGAAATAAACAAGGAAATGAATGTACAACAAACTCTGTTCTCTTTATTCTACCTCTGCATGCCTGGCTAGGTGGCAAGCCCTCCCCTTATGTTAAAATCACATGAACTTCACATGTGTATTGTACAAAAAGCATGTGAATACCTATGATGTAAATGTCACAATATGGGATCAAATGATATAGATCTGTAATAACATGTGGTATACATGTGGTAACGTGTGGTACAGCACAGCATAGAGAGGAGAGCAGTCAGACAGACTCCAAATGGATCTTTATCTTCTCACCCATTGGAAAACATCTACAAGGGGGCTATTTTGACCTTTGACCTTGTCAATCAGCAGAGCTCAGTTCCAGTCTTCAGATTAACCACAAGCACAAAATGCTCATCCCCCACACCCTGCTCTTTGCTCTTCTCTTCTGACCACTGTTTGACAGCAGTGTCCTGCTTCAGTGACTCTGGGAAATGTGTAAGCTCAGATGAGCCAAAGCCAACGACCGAGCCAACGTGTGAATCTTTGTCGACTTTCTGAGCTGAGATGTGTCCCAGGGAAACTGCCCAAGGGGGCCAACGCTATCAAATCAACAGGGAGAATGGTGCTGCAGGGAGCAATGTACAATGAAGAGAGGGCTCATTCTCTAGCCAGTAGTCCAATCTCTGACTCTTTTCTCTGTGATAAACTGAGTTCCCCACAATGTTTATCACAGCATTTTGCCAGTTTTCGAATTGGGCCTTATTCAAATTAGGAAAAGCTAGTTCTTTACCAAGGATATACTCTCTCTCTCTCTCTCTCTCTCTCTCTCTCTCTCTCTCTCTCTCTCTCTCTCTCTCTCTCTCTCTCTCTCTCTCTCTCTCTCTCTCTCTCTCTCTCCCTTTCTTTGACACACACATGCACACATACAGTTACATGCACTCACAAGCACGATGTTCACTTTATCTTAAGCACTGCTACTGTCATAAATCCCCATACAGAAGAGTCTATGTAATTTAATTCAATGCTAAGATTAGAATAAGGCAATTAAAAGGAGCAGGCTAAATACAAAAGACTGTCTGAAACTTCTGAGACAAAGGCAGACTGAAAAATGGGCGTGTTAACTGAATCACCCAGGCATGGTGCACATTTTTTAAATCGTGCAGATTATTGTGGGCTGGGTCGTTCATAGTGTTTGTGCAGAGTAATCCCTTTTATTAATGTTCTGGCTTTAGGTATGATTTTAATTCAGTTTCACTCCCCTGCTTATGGTTTAATTATGAAGGACTGTCATAATTACGAACCTGTATAATGCATGATTACATTCACAATCTTAATCCTTCACTGAGTGTTCTGCTAGTCGCAAAAGCAATCCATTCTCTTAAGCAGTCCAGCCTCTCTGTAGCCGTGCTTGTTAGCAATGCCAAACAGGAGGAGAGCTCAGTGTGTGTCCCACCTTTGATGTGCACACAGAGATTCCTGTGTGTTTTAGGGTCACAGCGAGTGACAGTGACACCGCTCATTACAAGGACACCCTGCAGAATTGGCTGAAGGCTCTTTTTGTCCTCCACACGACATCATGTAACCAAACCCCTGAACTCTCAGATCCTAATGGTCTTTAAAGAGCTTGAAACATTCTTAACTTTCCTATGTTGCGGTTACCAAAAGACTGCTGCCATAAATTAGCCAAGTGTGCGGTCAGAGCAACTAACTCAGACTGCAAGTTGTGAGTGCAGTGTGTATCATCAGATGTATCGGATGTTAAAAGGGCACAGAACTCTTGCCCCAGTAGACATCAGGATGGGACTAGGGCTACCACCTGTGAGACATAAAAATACATATTGTCTTTTTGGTTAGTAACCCAAACACTCCACACTTCCACCCTGGCTAATTAAAATGGGTGAAGAATATGTGCAATGACACCAATAGTGTAGTGCAGTGTAGTGTAATGGTTAGGGAGCTGGGCTTGTAACTCAGGTTCAATTCCCAGGTGGGGCACTGCTGTTGTACCCTTGAGCAAGGTACTTAATCTGAATTGCTTCAGTGGATTGTATGTAAAGAAATGTTAACTGTGTAAGTCATTCTGGATAAGAGCGTCTGCTAAATGCATAAAAATGTAAATGTAAGAGTGCCTCCCTGGTTATTTAGACCCAAAGCAGTAAAGCAGGGTAGACAATTCCACTGCACCAAGTCAGTATGTCCAGAGGTTTTAATAAGGTTAAATCCACAAAAGCCTGGAAGTTCATTCTAATACAATGTATCACGTAGCCCAATTCACAAGGGGGTGTATTTATATAGTGCCTTTTATTTCATGATCTCAAAGCGCCGATAATTTATGTTGAACACAGCACAAATGTTTTCATTTGTCAGGCTTCTGACAAATAAATACATATATAGAACATTGTTCAGATCATCCCTTGTGTGTATTTCTGACAGTCTGGTGTTGTTCACTTTGATCATTTAATATTCTAACAATCACAAGTTGAGCATTGTCATCCCCAGGTTGATTAACCTTGAAGTGGGGAGCTGTGTGCTGAAATATCAGATCGTCTGAAACGAGGGGCCGCAACGATTAAAGCGCCACCGAATGCTGAATACATTCGCCTGCAACACTGTTAATTGGCAGGAATGAGACTCGGCCATGATGGATTCGGTTATTCCGTCTGCAGCGTTTTCCCTGCTGCGCGCCTGAGGCTTCATCTGCATAGCAACGCTCTCTGCCTTGTGGAGCCCCAACCCCCCCGAGTGTGGGAAAAGAGCGGGTTTCACACCCCGGCTCGTTATTACCGCACACCACGGGAAGCTACTATTTGGGATAGATACAGACCGAGTCCAGAAATGGCAGAATTTTCACATTGCTTCATCAAAGTGAGAAAATAAAGAGGGATAAGCTTAAGCTTTTAAAAAAAAATCATAATTTGCTTGATAAGGGCACGGCAATCAGATTTTAGGACAAAGGCTGTAAAATGCCTCCTGGCACACGGGATAATGACGGATAGGTAAACAGCGAAAGAAATGGAGGCATGGGAAATTGAAAGAGTGGGGGAGGGCTGTTAGTGGAAACTGGCTGAAGAAAAACCATGACCTTACCTTTGTTCCCTAAATTCAGTTCCATAAACTGCTAGCAATTTTAAGATGTTTTTTCCATCTCCATGATAAAGGAATTCCAGGTGGCCCAAGGTTTGGCCCTGTACCTTAGGCACATGCTTTCAGCAGTTTTTTTGTGAAGTCAGCACAAAAAAATTATATTCACCTTCCCCCAATACAGGATGTGGAATTAAATTAGATCCCAGGCCTTGTTTTGATGAACAAGCTCAGTTTCCAGTCTAAAGGCAGTCCTGTCTGTGAGGAGATTGCTCAACCATGTTCTTTGACCGCACATGCTGTTTTCCAGGGTCCGGGGCACTGGGATCTGCAGTCCGATCACAACCTTCATCATCGCGCCGATGGGAGTAACCGGTCGACAGAAGCACAAGCCCCCAAACACTCTATCTCTCTGTCCACCCAGCCAAAACCTCCCTCTGCTCCACGGTCATCTCCCTAGTGTTGCTAAAATTATTTTATAGGCGCAAATCCCTCAATACAGCAGCGCAAAGCAAAATCACCCATTTAAATAAACTTATGATTGTGAGCAGGGAGTGTAATCTCTTTCTGGACACGGTTCATCTGTTGCAAGGGGCATGCTGTGCAGATTTCCTTTGAAAGATAATGGGAATGGCTCTGTCTCTCTAATGAGGTGCTCTACATGGCTGTTCTATTGCAATGTGCTAGAGACAATAGCAAAACAGGCAGTGCCATTGTTGGAAAAATGGGTGTGTAATTCACCAGCACTGTATGTGAGTGCACCTAATCCACATACTCAATTAAACAGCCTTTAGTCTAGACCTTGGACAAATCAGGAAGGTCTTGAAGAAAACAGATTACCTCTGCTTGGACATTCTCTAAACCATCCTTCCATTTTAGAAAATCAACAGCCAAATATTTAGCCAAAGGAAACATTTTGCACCTTACTTTATCACACATTATTTTGAACTTGGAAAGAAAACTGAGAATTGATGATCTAGGGAGACAAGGTGGGTGGGGAATGCAAGGAATGATGTAGCCAATCAACTGTAGCTGGGATAATTTGGTTACAAGATTTAGACTGCTTCATCACTTTAGGAATGTAACCAGGACATTAGCAATAACACCCTTACCTTGTTAAATAAGTGCCTTGAGATCTTTGGTGCCCTTTAGTGACTGAGTTAGGACCTGGCTATAGCATTTAATCTGAAAGACAGCACCACCTGCAGCACAGTGTTCCCATCACTGCAGTGGGAAAATTGATTTTACTTGCTCCAAGAGGTCTGGTTCAGAAACACCACTTCCAACATCAACCTGGTTTTCCACAAAGTTACAGTACAGGGTAGTATGTCAATGATATTCACTCTACACAGGGGAGGACTCAATGTGCATTCGCATCCATGCATTTGTGCATTCTTAGAGGAGCTGGGTGCTGAGTGTGCTGGGGGGTACTCACTGTATATGGATATGTGTTTCACAATCCTAACATGTTCATGAATATAATTAGGATTAATGTAAATGGCACGACAAGGCTATATTTAGAATAACCAGATGGTGCAACAAGTTGCTGCTTTGAGCTCATTTGAGCTCAAAAACTGTGTTGATCTACACTATGTGAAAATGTATTTCATTATTCATTGTTAATAGGACGCTGTGGTTGACAATGGTGTGTAGTACGTCCAGTTATAGTGGTTGCTGAAAGGGGCCTGTAAACATTAGCTTTCAACCATGGGCACTGCTGATGTACCTTTGAACAAGGTACTTAACATGAATGGCTTCCCCGGATATTCTGTTATATAAATGGACAGTATATGTTAGAAATAAAAATAGTGGATTGTCCTAGACAGGTACGTCAGCACAGTAAAGGACAGTATTAAGGTATAATTTATTATAGAAACAGATAACAATCTTCTTGCTGTGGGTGAATTGCATTTTCAGACTTCTTTTGATATTAAAAATAGAATTTTAACTCGTTAACTTTTTGTACTACTTCACATTGTTTTGAATATCCAACACATGCCTGGAGTTGTGCTCTCAGCTCCTCCAGAGCCTCTCCACTGGCTCTTTGTGCCATTATCTGTTCTCCCATGATGCACTTCTTCCCAGACTCTTACAACATGAAGTGCTTTACCCCTTCCAAAAGCACCAGGCCCCTGGTGATCCTTAAGTGATAAGGGCCTAAAATATTAAAATGGATTGGTTGTGAAAACCCAGTTCACATCTTGTGCATTATCCAACCAGAGCAGGCTGCTCTCAGAGCATGGCTCCGGTCTCTGAGAGAAACCAGAGCAGCCAACCCAGAAAGAGCAGCCACGTCAGGGGCAGCCAGAGACCCGCCGCTTATCTGTCGCTGATCTCTGCAGTGCCCTTCCCACCATGTACGTCTTTGTTTTTTGGTTCATTCTGTGCCTGTCGTGTCATGAATAATGCTGTCTCTGAGCACTGTGGCAGGTCCCCTGATGGACTGGACTGGGAAGCAGCTGCTCGTATTGACTACAGTGTTATAGCTGTCACTGCTCACTGCCACTTAAGCAGATCAGGTTAATAAGAAGAGGCTGGGTGATATCTTCTTTTTTTTACGCTGGATGGCATTAAGGCATGCCACCCACTGTTATTTTTGTGTTCTGCACTGAGCAGATGTTCTTCCCGGGTTCTTTATGCAGTCTCCACATTTCACATCCATTCTATAGCCAGTAAGGCTAAACACCTTACTCAGGGATTCAAAATAAGCAACCATCTGGTCACAAGTCCTGTTCCCTTGCTACTTCACCATGATGCATCCTTTTACCCTCAAGCCTCTGGTCAGGAGTCCTGTACGAAGACCCACATTGGTATATTGCCCCACCCCCACAACCTCATAACACAATTATTACTACAGTATGTGTGTTACAGTTAGACAGTTACGAATAAAAAAACATCCCCAGAAACTTTTTATTTTGTTTTGTTTCAGATTTTTTCCCCATTTTTCTCCCAATTTGGTGGCCAATTATACTCTCTGTTTTATTCAATTCACCCTCCCCCATGAGCCCGGCACTTGTCATTACGGGACAAGCTAATACCCCAAGTCCGGCAATGAACCGCTTCCTCCAAGACGGAACTCACCTATTTATTTTGCCCACAGGAAAGTCCTCTGTGCTCCTCGGCTAGCTTCTGCCGATTCTCCCCCCTCCCCCTGGGGTGGACAGCCAATCGCTGCCCCCGATCAGAGCTCCCAGCCAGAGCCGGACTGACGCAGTCGGATTTTGAACTGCGGCTGCAGTGGGCAACTTGCATTCCGGGCGAATGCTTAGACCGTCATGCCACCCGAGGCCCATCTCTGATCCTTTTTCACACATTAATTGCCAGCACCATATGAGAGGGCATTTGTGATGATGGAATATTGTCCTGGATAAATTTATGCAAATGCTTAGGCAGGGAGAGGAGGAGGGGATTTGAGGCCTTGGTCCTTTTGGCAAGATGTGATGACATGATTTAGAGTGACTTCGCCACACACAGGGACTGAGTCCTCTGACTGTCACTGTGAATGATTAATTATCAATCATTCTAACTGAGCGACAAATTGTAAATACATTTTCCTCCTGAGATTTGTACCCCTGAACAGATGCTAGGAGAGGAGCAATGAAGCCTATAGAAAACAACTGGTATTCTTTTCCAGGGGCAATGCAAACAGGATAATAGCAGGAAAACAAGTGCCTGTCATATTGTTCTCTGACTTAATCAGGTCCTCCAAACCTCAAAAAAACTTGTTCTCTTTCTTCAATATACTGTACTCTCATGAGATCATTGTGTGAAGCACATTGTGAGCTGCTTTTCAAAATCCAGATAGCCATTGTTTAAAAAAGTTGTGCTTTCAGCTTTTAGAAAAAAACAAACAGGGTGGAATTTGTTTGGATATTTATGACTTAGACATGGCATTATGAATGAGATCGTTTTGTCCTGCTTGAGTTTTAGTTTTATCATCCAGTTACTGCTGAGTTCACGGTCCTAGCCCCACACACACACGTGGACAAATTGGTGATATACTGTATGGGTAAATGCACACCGCTTTTGTTTGTTTCAGAGGGTAATGAAACACAGAATGAGAGCCCACACTGTACAAGCTGGCTGCTAATCTGATTCCTCTATATGTAAGACACCTAGTTTCGGCAAAAAATAAACACCCAGACAGTCTGTTGAATTAATAAGGCTATCATTACCAACTGGCTGCTCAGAAACTGGTGTAGCTAAAAAAGACCATTTAGCAGAGTGCAAATCATTAATGGACTGTTTTTCTGCTTCGTCCTTGGCACTCTGCACCCTGTCTTGACCCACCGACTGTTTTGTATTTAGGGTTCACACAAGGGCCCATTTGGAATCACCAACAAAGTGCTTTTTAATTGCCCATATGGTGCTGTGCATATCTCATGTGTGACAACAGACAGCAAAAGTGAGAAGCTAATGAGGAGGGGCTCTGCTCGCCAAACTTTGTTATCACTCTGACTTTAAGCCTGAGTTACTACGTCAACATACCAAAAACCAAGAAAAAGTTAACTGTAATTATGGTTTGTGATAAATAATTCACGCCTTTTTTAATTTACTGTGAAAATGACAAAATCTGCTTTTTTTTTCTCTGTGCAAGCTTGAACACAGTAGTTTACCAGAGAAGCCAAAAGTCATGATGCCAAAAACAGGCTTGGTTGTCATCTCTTAGTTTTACTGGAGAAAGAAATCATTTCTGATGAACATTTAAAAATGGTGACTATTAATAAAATATCTCACATTACTCCTGAGTATGTTCTGCAGAAACAACTGTTGAAATATGAACACTCTCTGTGATAGTATTTTCAGTGGAGGACATGAATGCTGATGTCATTCTAGCTTTACGAGATATGACCTCTGTTTTCGAAGAGCTGCGTATTGTTTTTGAATATGGCAATGATAGGTTCTGAGAAGACTGGGTGACAGAGACTCAGTTCCGCTCCAAAGAGAAAACAAATGCTTTCAGAGACCCTGAAAGAGGCATTATTCCTCTACCTCAGTTAAACCCTACCCAGCACCAACTTCAGAAAAACAGACCAACCATTAAATCACCTTGACATTCCGCACCAAAGTGGAGTTGTGAAAAAGAACAAATGTCGTTACATTTCACTTTTACAAGTCTGTGATGTGCTGGCCTTTTTCTTTCCCATGACAAAGTCTGGAAAGAATTCTTGCATCAGCAAAACCTTTTTACGAGGCACCTTCCACTTTTTTCTTTTGTCAGGTCAACACAGTGAACAAACACATTACTGACTGTCAGTTCCGGGCGTGTGCTATTTCGTTGTTGCACCATAAAATATTATGAGAGCCATTATAAAAGCCATCATCCCGACCAGCGCCAAAACGGCAGCTTAGAGAGAGACTGCTACCGCCTCTCCTCATGCAGACGTAATAGCCCTCCCAAGGTAGGACTCTTACATCTCTTACATTAAGACTCTCTGTGGGAACCGATGGAATCAAGTGAGTGGAGACAGCCACTCCCATGTAAGCAGAATCCAAGTAAAATTAGGAGAACGCAGCTCTCCTAGCACCCCCCACTCCCCCGCCCCTCTCCCCCAACCTTCTGTCCTCCCCGAGTTTTACAAATGAGATCCCTAAACCCGATTGCTTCATTAGACCCAGGGCTAGCAGACAGATAAAGACGCAAACAACCAATTATTAACCTCAAGAGTATAGCACCATATTTAGTGGTTAAGATTGTAATGTCAGACCTTCAAGACAAGTTACCTGGCTTTTGGATGGGCTAGAACATACAGCCATGTTGATTTCCCCTGATTGCCCAATAGTTGAAGGAAAATGTGTTATTGTGAGAGTTACACCATAACTGCATTACATCCAGCTTCAGCTGTAGTTTATATTATATATATATATATATATAGTATACACAGTAGTTAAGGTGGTAAATGTGGTATTTTATAGTAAAGTGCTGCACATTAACTAAAAATCACTGTATAGTAATATATAATAATCAGTTGGCAGGAAAATAATATAGTATCTTTTTAAATAGGAGCTGCTTGGAAAGTACATTGCCTTCTTGAAAGATTTTTTTAATCTTGGGTTGGTAGTTGGTTAGGCAGTTAAGGGTGACACCACCCGATGACAAGCTATAGTTGGAATGTTAGCTGCCTCACATCTGTGAATTTTGAGTGTTATCTTGTGCATTTTGATAACCTTGATTGAACACATGCAATGTTGTATTATTTTGGCTGTGGGCATCCAAACTGCTCCCCAAAGCCTTTCCCATGAGCCTTTGCAGTCCTCTTCTGATGTTTTATATCTTTGTGTGATTATTGTTTAGGGGTGTGTTTGTTGTCTTTGTCGTGCCAAGGTGTTGCCTGTATTGTGCACTGTCACACACATGATGTACTGCCTGTGTAATTATTAAAGAAGACAGTGTTGTCCACACCCACTTGGATTGAGGTGTCTATGCCTGGCTATGTAAATCATAATGCTCTGAAGCACGTGTCAACTCATTCAATGTTTCAAATTGAAAAATGTAAAACAGCATATAGTATTCAGGTAGTATTCAGAGAGATTTCCATGAACAATAATCCCAGTAATTAAAATATTGGCAAACGTATGTATTACTCAGAAATGTCAGAACTGTGTCCTGGCAAATGCTAAAATGTGGTATATTATTAGATGCGGTCATTAATAGGGTATGATTAAAATAATTATAAAAGAATCAAAGAAAGGTCCCTGTTGCAGCACTATATTGTGGAATAGGGACATAGTAAGAACACATATAAGAACATACGAATACATAATGACGAGAACAGGCTATTTCACCACTCTAGACTCGTCATTTATAATATAGAGTATTCTATATTACAACAGGCAATTCTGTAATTTATTGGTTTTTATAGGATCATTTCGCACTGTGCGTAATTTTGACACATGATCAAAAGTAACCTACATAATGTTTAAAAAAACAGAGGGGAAGGTTACGTCACAGTCAAAAATGTCTGAACTGTTTTATAACCAAATTTTTAACAACGGAACAACGGATATACCAAGTGTGCCTCCTAGTGGTGACTACAATCACGCAACTATTAAATTGAGTCCATCAATACTGACAAAGAACTATTAAATTATTAAGCTTAACGACAAGTAATATACTCTATTATCTGAAATATTGATGGGGATTATCTACAGATTTGTCATTTGAAATATTTTAAACTCATAGGCATCTTCTTCTTTTTTTATTCAAGGATTTGATTGAAGTTGACTTACGGTAGAAGACGTATTCTGTGTAGCTGGACCAGATCTTGTCTTCTGTGTATTGATTGACGAAGGATGCAGTGACCGACGAGTTGCAGGCAACCATCTGGAATCCACACTCTGACAGCATGTCAAAAGCTCTCTCCAGGTGTTTGAATTTGAGGTAGAACCGGGACGTGTATCGCTCAGGTGTCCTGTCCGGATCACGGCTCTCGTTCAAGGTCTCCCCGAAAACTTCTTTTGCTAGAGCAATCCTTCCACAAATCAAAATTCTCGGTACCCTTCTGAATTTGGCGTCAGTCTGACTCTCTCTGCCCATGGTGCACGAGCCCCTGTACCCAACAGTGATGAACCCATACTTCCTGTTAGCTGGAACTAATGATGATGGTGGGCACATCCTCTGGTCGCTCCCTTGAGAAGCGTCGTCGAAATCACTGTGGTAATAGTCGTCCGGACTTTGTTTAAAGTCTTCCGGGGTTAGAATTTTGACCAAATCCGGCAGCTGGAAGTATTCCGCTTCTTTTTTTAGCCTCCCTTTCTCCGGGAAGTGGTCAGGCAGGACGACCTGCTTGTCTCTGAGGTAGTCCAATACATAGCGAAATAAAAACCCATCTCTGTCGATAAAGTAGCGTCCCTTGGGGTCCCGCGCCAGGTCATTCGTGGCATCCTTCTTTGGAGAAAATATTCTGCCCAGCAGGGAATTTGGGGTGCTAATGAGGGTGGCATGACGTGTGTAATAAACTTGACCTCCTACATTTAATTCTATAACGTCAGGGAAAGAATTCTGAACAGACCCTTGCTCCTTAGTCGGCGGGTGAGTCCTGCAGCTCCCGCTCAGTGCCATTGTTTCAGTCATGCATACACAAATCTTCGAGCCGTAGTATACTCAGAAATCTTGATTTGGGCCCAAAAGTTTTTTTCGCCCTAGTATTTTCTGTAAACGACACAAATTGCCACTGATGGGTAAAATGAAATGAAACGCAACAGTCAAATAAGCCAATTACACAGTAAAAGTGAAAAACATCAGTTTCCGCGAAATAATCGCTGATATTGAACCAGATGAAAATCCTTATTTTGAACTATGGAAACGACGGTTGCAGAGTTTATAATTATTAGCGTTTGGGTTATTTCAGAATGTGTTCATGCGCTGAGAAAATATGTGGACATATCAAACGCCTGCATCCATGCAAACACACTTCGACTGCTCTGCATCAATTGCACCATGGAAATCGGGTTAAAATATGGGTAATATATGGGCATTCTTTACAGCCAGATATCAACTTGCAATCAGTTGCTAGAAAACGTCAATTTTCAGTCCGGTGTTTACACACTTTCAAATACTACCAGAGCTGGAGTTATTTGAATAAAAACCTCAGCTCAGTCATTTCAATAACACTTTTCTATAGTACCATTATCCCTTGTCTTGGAAAAAAAAAAAACATCCAAGTTCACAACGGCTTCATCAGTCGGTAAAAAGCAGGGCGCGAGGTCACGGGCAGATCATTTCCAACTTCTCTGAAGTAGATGAAGGAGTGAGTTATATATTTTAACGCGGTCCGAGATAACTTCAGAAGATATACCATTAACGCGTCTCCCCAAGAAATCTTCAGTTTATGTAGGACACCTCTTCACCTGTTCCCAAAGAAAAAAACGGTCGATTCGCCTATCCTCCATCTGTGGCAATTCTCCGAGTGCAGCTCTTGCCGTTCGCGGTCTGAAGCACAAATGAAATTGACAAGCGTGCACACTCTCTGTTGGGTATACGGCCACGGCTGTAGAAGGAGCTACAAGGATGCTCCGGGTGCCTTTCGAACAGGGTGGTACCGCGTAAAAACGTCTCTGCTGATGCTGCTTCGGCGGTGCAGGGAGCCATCCTGGGGAATAAAGGCTTACATCATCTTAAAGGAAAAGACCATCTGAAAATGTATAACGTCCATCTGCGCAGATAACGCCCCTTTAGAACTTCACGCACTGTTTTCCTGTTTACTTAATTTTACAAATATTGAATGCGATGTACTATGCCATATTTAACGTTCCGAAGTGCAATCAGAAGTTTTTGCTTCTAAGTTTCGTCAGACCGCCTCCCATTTTATGAACATCAGTCGGAAGTTGCTCGTTTTTATTAAAAGATTCAGACCATACGCCCTCAGGATTTGTATTACGCAATTATATAAGACTGCTTGTATTCTTGATACGATTTGAAAAATTTAAACTGGGCCACATTAAATATACTACACTAATTCACATTTTGTTTCACGAGAAACATATCGAACATGTATAATTAGCCGTTACTATTAACCGTTATCTGCAGTTTTGAAATGCATGGTTTTAACGAGGGATGCCTTTAGGGTGGATATATTTTTGCATGTAGGCTAATTATCGCTCGTTTTGCAGTTTTAGTGATTTTCCAAGCCCTGATATTAGTCTATGGTGAGGTCAGCATCAACGTGAGATAAGGTTTTTAAAATAAAGATTTTGAGATAAGATTTTTATCACAGAAAATGTAGTTATCTTGGCGAGACACGCATTTGTATATCTCCGTGAAAGATTAGCACAGTATTGGAGCGACCGCGTCACACTAGTTTCAGCACCATGGACAGAGAATTGTATGAATACGCGCCTAATGAAATATATCGTTAGTCATAACATTTTACGCTTTGAGGTAGTACAGCTACTTTTTACCTCCAAATTAACGGTTTATTATTATTATTATTATTGCTTGTCACATAGTAATGCCACATCATTTCTATGTCATTGCAATTGTGCACAAGTACTGTAATGCAAATGTTCGCGTTATTTGCTGGAAGGTTGTTTTATAGGCATGTCTAGCATCGACATCTCACCAAAAGCAACAAGATTGTTGTTGCAATTTGCAATATTGCAAGAACAAGTATGAGAGTCATTACACAATAATAACTTAAGAACATAAGAACTTGGTATGTTTGTGTTAGAATTAAATATTCCATGTGTACGTATGTGGAATATCAATAGTGTAGCTTTTCCAGGATAGCTTCTTATATTCTTGCACTTTCTTTCACATTTTATGCATTGTTTGATTTGTGTTATTGTTTTAGTTTTACACAAACACAATAAAGGGGCTATGTAGTGATTCTACATTACATGATATTTTCTTTCTTTTACATATATTCAGGTCTGAATGATTAAAGGGCATCACTTCTGACTTCATCATTTATCATCCCATGTGTGAAAGTGAGATGCAGTGGGAGAGCTCTCCAACCATTTAGTGATGAACTGCATCTGGAACTTTAACATAAATCCACGATTAGCCTTCACGGTTTGTTTATTTCATTTAACATACACCTCTTTATATAACAACAAATATCATACACAAACACTGTAAGGATTCAAAAAGGGGATGGCTGCTAAATGAATGTGACTAGAAATTATTAGTTCTCTCCTCTGTGCCAGTCAATGTGCTGTACTCTACCATTCAGCACAAGCTGGTCTCATATAATATGCTTTTGTTATTGTCTGTTATTAATCAGTCACAACAGGCGTGAGAAGTAAGATCTTAATAAATCATTAACCAATAGATTTGATGTCACATTATGTTTTCCATCTTTCATATTTCTTCCATTTCTGTTTAATATGCTTAAAAAAACATTATCATTTGCTTTGTAAATATATTTGTGTGATCAGAGACACTTTTTATACACACTTGATAAATGATATGTTACAGCATGTAGTATTTGCCTATTGTAATGACAGCACTAATAGTTGAAATGAACATATATTAAGGACATCTTATAACAAGTTAATCAATATGCACTTTTCTTTCATAACAGTGTCTATCATACTCCATCTAGGGGGCAGATATAATAATGGAAACACCAAACAATATATGAATATTTATTATTAACCAATAAGGTAGATGAGTTGGACCACCTTTTGCCTTCAGAATAGCTTCAATCCTTCTTGGTATGCTGTTATATAAGTTTGAAATGATTCTTTAGGGATATTGAATCATTTTTCAAGCCTCCAGCTCTTTGAGAGATGAAGGCAGTGGAAATCTATTTTGCACTCTACGTTCCAGACCTTCCAATAAAGGTTCAATGATGTTTAGGTCTGGTGATTGGGGAGGCCATGGAAGGTGTTTGACTTCATCCTGGTGTTTATGAAACCACTCTTGTATCCATTTAGAGGTGTGTATGGGGGCATTATTGTTCTGACATATGGGAAAATCTTGAGGACACAATGTTTGCACCATAGGGTGCACCTGGTCGCCTACAATACTTAGTATTCCTTGGCCGTAACTCTACCATGTAGAGCAGAAGTGTCAAACTCATCCCATTGAGGGCCGAGTGCAGGTTTTTGATGCAACCAGTGCACTACACCAGGGGATTTCAATGAGTTCCCCTGCTTAGTTGAAGAAGTGAGCTAATTAGTGAAATCACCTGGTGTAGTGCATTGGTTGCAACAAAAACCTGCATACACTCTGCCCTCGATGGAATGAGTTTTACACCTGTGATGTAGAGTAATAATCGGATTACAACAGATCCAATACCATGTTTAACAGTTGGGACAGGCAATGTGAGTTGAATGCTTCATTTGGCTTTCTCCAAACATAAATCTGTCCAGATGTAGGAAAAGCACTGAAAGACGACTCAACAGACATATTACTTGCTTACACTGCTCAGAAGTCCAGGTTTTGTGCTCATTACACCAGGTAATGTGTTGTTGTCCATTGGCCTTGGTTAAACACAGTTTCTGAATGGAAGCCCTACCATAAATATCAAAAAAGGACGAGACGGGGAGGGAGAGAGTGATTAAAGATACAAACCTTAAGAAAACCTCTTATAAGAGATTGAACTCTGATCAAATATTCAACTGCTTCATTTGGTTTAGAAACATGAGTGGTGGCGTTCCCGTTATCATGATGATGCAAGTCACAGCAGTAGGTTCAGAAAATGCATCTGTTTGTAACATGTGGTACACCACATGAAATAGTATCTTCCATCTCTAATGGAGTGTAGATCTTTTCATGATCAGAAACACTGCCAACATTCTGCACCCTCATTTTGAAGTAATATCTTTCAGAGGCACTAACTTTGTATACCAAACACAATGTCTGCCCTGTTGGTGATTAATTACTGTAAATATATTTCAGCTTTTAAAGAAAAACTCCACAGACAGACATTTTAAATATATCAGAAAATATTTCACCATTTTGCACTTTTATTCTCTCTGCTAACTTAATCTGGGAACAGTGTGTGGAGACCACGGTGCAGTCATTTGTAAGTAGGCCACTGCTGTAATCATAAATACATGTATGGGGTATTTGCACATGTGCTGCCTGTTAAAGGAACATGGATTCTTGTCTACCTTTTTTAAGACATGTATATGTGACATGGGTGGGATTAACCAAAGTAGATATTAAACAAGTAAATGCATTACCAAGCATGTTGATGGCCGATCACCCCTTTAAGTGTATTATGGGTTCATTAGAGGTTAATTGCATTACATATATCTACAGGATTCTCACAGCAATTACTGCCTCATGTTGACAATAACCTCAGTCAGCCTCGGTAAAGCTCAAATCATACCACTGTGGGCTATCGTTGGGGGGTATATTTTCCTAAAACTGCGTGGAGTGAGGGATGACGTCTCTATGGCAAGCATGTTAAAATGGTGCTCTGCGAGGCTGACCCCCTTGTGTTTCTGCTTGACGGAATGGACCGCTGTACGGCGGCAGCGTGTTCACCGAAGCCTTGTTAGCCCAGCCTCAATTTTAGAAATAATGACCACAGCGCTCAAAGCCACGGCCATACCGAGCGCTAATGGAATCACAACGTGAAAGCGCGTCCCCCGCGCTCCCTGCTCTCTAGAGCTTTGAGTCCTGGAATCTAATCGGTCATCGGAGGAAGCGTGGGCAGGCCTGTTCGCTCATGTGAGGACTCATTCCGTTTCATGAACAAAAAGGGCAGCATTGTAACTAGCAACAGGAGGGTGAGGTTTCATGAGCCCCGGAAAGGGTGGAGCCACAATGAGTTGTCAATTATTGACTTGTTTAAACCATAGGCATAACAACTGGAGGGGGGGAACATGGGGACATGTCCCACCCAATATTTGAAACAGTCATATCTGTCCCCGTCTAATAATTTGTAGATCTAAAACATTCCCTTTCATTATGCCCCCCAGTATTTAATATGTGGTTACCCCCTTGGTTTAAACCAATGAAAAGATTTTGCTCTCCACAGCAAAAAAAAAGATTTTTCAAATAAAATCAGTGACTCATGGCATATATTAGGGTGCAGCACGCATCAGATTCAAATCACTGGTGCTTGCCTTTCAGGCAGCTAGAGGAACTGCTCCCCCTTACCTCCAGACACTCATCACACCCTACACCCCAGACAGACACCTCCGCTCAGCCTCTTCTGCCAAACTGACTGTCCCATCCCTCCGGGTGCCCAGCAGCCGCTCCTCGTGGTCTCGCCTCTTCTCTGTCCTGACCCCTCGGTGGTGGAACAACCTCCGCAATCGGTCTGGACCGCGGAATCACTTGCGTTCTTCCGCAAGAGACTCAAAACCCACCTTTTCAGACTCCACTACCACTGAATTCTGTACATCACCACTGCCTGAATATTGTCATCACCACTGCCAACTTGCTCAACACTATTTTTTTTAAAATTATTATTATTATTTTATTTTAATATTTTCCTTCCCAGTGTTACAAGTATGGTATGCAGCTGCCTACAACTATATATTGCTGTATTACTGCACTGATCTCGTGCGCAAACTATGATTGTTCCTACCATGTATTAATGCACATCTTGTAAGTCGCTCTGGAGAAGAGCATCTGCTAAATGCCTAAAATGCAAATGTAAATGTATATTAGCCCCACCCAATATTAGTATATTTTTTGTCTCACAAAGCCCCAGTCAGCCATTACTCCTTGCAACCACTTCATCCAGAAAGCAACATGTGCCATAACTACCAGGACACTATTCAGATATGAAATGCACTGGGGAAAATCTATTTAGGGCAGACTAACGGAGCTGTCAATGACAGAGCTGGCAGGACTTCTTTTATTATTTGCCAAGCCTGATGAAAGCCTATGTGCAGGTTGTTCTTTCATAGATGAGTGATTGGCAGTTGGGTGCTGATTTACAGGAGCTTAGAGGATTTAGAGCTGTAGGGTCTGCCATGGCCTCCTCTGACACCACACAGAAATAAGTCTGTACTTAACTTAAAAGGCAGGCTTTTGAACCATAGAAGACAGGTTTTGAACCTTTCTGCACACAGAGAAGACATTTAGGTATGCTTTTTTTTTTTTTACTTGGGCTGAATAAAGACTCTTTATCTTGTTATTTGCTTGCCAGAGTACCCAGAGTATCATGTACCATATCGTGTATACAATTGGGCATTTACTGGAGCAATTCAGGTTAAATGACCTTGAGTAAGAGTTCAACCATACTGTGCCCCTTAGAGGATCACATTTTCAGCCTAATCTTCAGCCAGGCTCCAGGCTTCAGTTCCTTAAAAACAACATTTCCACCTTGTTTACCTGCTTCATGTCCGCACTTATTCCTGAAGGCTTCAGACATTTTGTACAACTCCAGAGTGCTTTTTCCTAGGGCACAGTGTGATGACTTAAAATCTGAAACCCAAAATGGTCCATTCCATAGGGAACCATCACTTCATGCATAGTGATACTGCTGATAGATAGTGATACTGCTGATGGATAGTGATACTGCTGATACTGAGGATAATGATGGTGCTTTTGATGACAAAGATGATGATGATGGCAGTGGAGACAATGGATACAGTGTACATCGGACGGAGCAGGGATAGAATAGACAGAAGGCACATGGGAAAGTGTTACCTTGTGGCATACAGCTCATAGCAGCTGTGTATGATTGACACAAGCCATGGTCTTATATTGCTCAATTTCATTTATTCATGAATCCCTGTAATGTATGTGGCCTTTAATATTGGCAATGGAGACTACGTAGACCCCTCAAGAAGCATACTAAAGTGGTAGCAATCCATTGCCCTAGTTTACAGTTAACTCATTAATGTTACTGATGTTGGCAGTCCTTGTGTGTTTTTATTTTAGAGAGCAGGTTACGAGTTTTGTTTTGTTTTGTTATAGTTTGAGGCTATTGAAATCAGGAAATTAAATCATTTTTACATTTTCCTCTATAGTACAAAAAAACCAAAACATTTAATAAATGAAAAAGAAAAATCATTATTTTTAGTCTCTTGCCATGATGATAAAAGTACATCAGTGTTATGGAAAAGCATAGTAGCAAGGATGTTATGGAAAGTCTATAAGCCACACCGGATCGTGATTTTCTTAATGTTGCATTACAGCCACTCTGTATACTCTGGATGGAGATTTCCAGGCTAAAGTAGGTCTGCCTCTCTCCCTGGAGATATACAGCTATAACATGGATCCCAGTACACATTAAGGAGTTGGCAGGCACAATCTTGGAGCTGCACTAAGTGGCACAGCCAGACTGGTAAAGACATCGGAGTGCTTGTCTCCGTGCCAACAGCACTCTGGAATTAAGTGCTGGCCAATCATCCCACCCAGCATCCCGTATGTCCACATGAATGGCCTGCTTTAGGTGTGGGACCAGCGGTTCTGCAGGATCCAAGACTACAGACAGGGGTAAATAAGGTCGGTCGCTGTGTGGACAAGTGGGGAGGAAAATTGTTCTTGTATACATAGACTGTTGATTTGACTGTTGCACTGTTGAGCGAGCTACTCGAAACCAAATTGCTTCAATAAATATCCGGCCATATAAATGGCTAAATGGATAAATGCAAGCTAAGTGAGTCACCCTGCATCAGGGTGTGTCTGCTGAAAGAAAACTAAAGAGAAAACAATACCAGACCTTCATTCTTGAAGATTCCTGGTTTTCTTTTGTGTAGACAAATATTGCCAGAGAGTAGTCTCTAATATTCTGTGAGACTCCACACTCAAAATAGACGTGATAAATTTGTAAGACACTGCATCATGCAGTCACTCTCCACACTGTATTAAGGGTGAAAGAATCACTGGATCCTGGCTTTTACACTTGACTGCTGACTATTACACTTGACTGTGTTCCGTTGGGGCCATCAGGTTTAAACATTCTAACCAGTGAACCATTATGATGTCATCAAGCAACTAAGAACAATGTCTGCATTAACTGTCTTTACTGGTTAGCAGTTCCTGTTTATAACCCACAGGTCTCCATCAATTTTTTTTGCTTGTGGCCACAGCTTTGTGCCCAGTTCGAAGGGTGTTGCATTTATGGCCATAGACCAGGCCTCTGTGTGAACAGTCATTGAGGAGCTCAGTGTGTTTGTGAGTGCACCATGGACAGCGACACCAAACCCCTGGAGTTAAGAAGAGACCTTGATTGTTTTCCTGCACTAAGCAACTGGGTCTTTAACTCTACAAGCCAATCACTGTGTTTCTTATCAGGGGGTGTGCCTTGCAGTTGCAAAGGCCACCAGTTCAGTGCATGATTGAAACATGCCAGTTACACAACAAGCAATGTGAAGCCAGTCTGAGTAGCACTGATTACTTCCTATACAACAGAATGTATATAAATCAGATATAACACAATTCAGAGTTTAATATAACTCTTAACACAATTTATACTATAATTATGAATACAATAGGGAAAAAATGTGAACTATCTCAGAGGTAGATGTGTTCTATCAGAGCTGATTCAACAATGAACATTTTGCTGTACACCTGGCACCCACACCCTGGGAGGTGCTTGGCACAGGGCTAATTATAGTTGATTATAATAATAATAATAAGTATATTATAATCAACCAATTATAACTACTGTTTTGTCATTTTATTGTTGCACAGTAGATCTCTGGCAGGTGAGGCTTCGTTTGACCCCTGGGGTGCTTGAGTGTCCCCAGGGCTGGGGGTTGGATGTGGTTCACTGTAAGGGTCTCCTAGGTCTCCTTGGAGTGGCCCCAGAGTTGCCCAAGAGTGGCCGCCAAGTAGTTCCTGAGCATGCTCTGACACGGATGGCTCTCTGTCCCACAGGGTCCGAGTGAACTTGCATAGGGATTCCCAGTAGCGTGTTGTGTAGCGGTCCTCCCTTGGAGCCTGAGTAGCTTTATGGTGCACTCGTATGGAGCTGTAAGCAACATCACACAGGTTTCCATGATATACTCCCTCGAGGTTGTTGAATGTAGGCAGTGCCAGCACCAGGTAACGCGTGGTTGCCATGTGGATTAAATTATGCTCTCTCTGCTCTTCCTTCCCAAGGGATTGGATTGAACTGGCAGCAGCTCTGCACCTTTCTCCTTCCAGCTTAGTATATACTGGGGTCCATTTGCCAATACACCTCTGCTAAACAGAATGTGACAGAGAGCTTTGTAATCTCATTGTTGGTGAGAGACCTTCCAAGACTGTTTCGGATCTTAAGGTTTCTTTTTGTGAACTGATCTATTGGCAGGACAAAGGAGAATTCGAAATTAGTGGAAATTGTTAGTGGAAGCCGAGGTGTAAATTATTTTCAAAGGTCAATTTCAAAATTAGACTTGGAAGTATTATTTTTTGCCATTAATGCATGGAATAGTTTACCAGGACTCGTCGTAGAAGCAGAGGCCCTTGGGGCAACATGTTACAACACTTTGCGGAATTATTTTCTATGCTAGTCCACTTCTATCTAAAATACCACCTGCAGCCAATAATACCAATATGGCACATCTGTGAATTTGCCTAGAACAGGCTCTCCTCCAATACTGAGCATAGGTTCGAGAAGGGCACTTGTTAGGGAGGCCTATGGCAACTCTGACAAAGTTACAGTCTTCCATGTGAGAGATGGGAGAAACTGTCCATGGGACAACAATAGCTTGGGCACTTCACAAATCTGTGCTTTATGGGAGGGGGGCAAAAAGAAAGCCATTGTTGAAGAAAATTAATGAAATCTTGCCAAAAGTTTGTCAGAAGGCATGTGGGGAACTCAAACAAGGTGGAGGAAGATTATATTGTCTGATGAGACCAAGATTGGACTTTTTGGCCTTAATGTTAGGTGCTATGTTTGGCACAAGCCTAACACTGTGGATCATCCAATAAACGTTAAGAAACCTGTAATCACCTTTACATAACCGATTATACATGAAGAAAGACAACCTACTCTAAGCATATGAATTAGGCTGTTTGAATCCTAAACAACCTGCCTATGCCTAGTAGTGAGTAGCCTACATGTTGTTTGAAGTACAGTAGACCAACATAGCTACAGTATGCAGGTAAACCTTATAAGTGCATATAATAAACATTTTGATGCTCATTTGAATTTCCTGTTGTTGACTTGAATAAAGAGAGGGACTGTGTTTGAATGGAACACTAAACAATGACTGTCAGGTAGGCTACATTCTTTGAAAGCAAAATAGCATTAGTAGCTAGCTAGGTTGCTAACACTTTGGAAGATGGGTGCTGTTTAGTGGAGAATGATATATATATAGTATTGTTCTAGGTTTGCTCCTCATAATGGTAGTAGGATCGTTTTTTAGCTGTACTGTGACAGTTAAAGCCTTATTTACCAACCAGTCAAGAAATAGCCTAGCTGCCTAACTCGCATGCCGTGGTTAGCTAGCTAGCGGGGTTTTGCCGAAGTTAGGGTACTGTATTACATGCTTTTTGTTTGTTTGTGTTTAGTCACCATGGTAGGTTGAGCTAAGAGAGTTGTGGATGGTTTGCTGACATGCCGTAGCCAGATGTTACATGGGCTAGCTATGGACCTGTGACAACTGCCAGCTGATGGTGCAAGCAATTCCCATCCAGAATTTAAAATATGAAATTCAGTTTAGTGACAGGAGTGTCTGCGTTTTGCTAGCTAGCTTGCATGTTATATATTTTGAATAAATTCTTCCTTTTTTTATGCCGTGATAGCTAGCTGGCTTTGTCTGTGGATAGCTTTACAAAGTCAGTGTGACTCCTGACTGGTACTTGCTATTCAGAACCCCCAGCTTGTATAGTTAGCTAGCTGGCTAGCTCGTTTTCCAATCAGCGAGATGCAATCTCCGTCTGGATGCTACATTTCGCTCTAGCGTAGCTAGCGAGCACACAAGACTGTTTCAGCTTCAGCTATAAAATCAATAGGTATCTACTTAGCTAGCTAAGTACATACATACACAGAAATTCCAGACATTAGCTAGCTATTAGAAACCACTGGTGCAGTAGCTAGCCAGCTAAGTCGGTACAACAGCAGATAGCATTCGGCAGGTAACATTCTGCATGATAATGCCAAACAGAGGTAGCTTGTAGCTAGCCAGGTATTTTAATGATTGAGCAGCATAACCAGGTTAGATAGCACTTTCGATACTTTTTTAATCAATGATGACATTTTGTCCTGGCCAGGGGTATATGTCTACTAGAGAGTATTAGCGCAGCTAATTCTGTTGTTCATTCGTCCCCTTCAGGTCAACCACAGTAGTTGTGGCTTTGTTTTTGTTTTTATAGAACGTTGGATGCGGGTGCCAAAGTTTGCTCGCATTGTCAAAATACTAACTTTTGGTAGCTCACCATTCAAAGTCAATGGGCACATGCATCCAGTAAATGATGATTTTAATAAACAGTAAAACACCTACAAAGTTGAGTCACCCTAAGATAATGTACCAACATTTTATTTCTGATGCTGATGCCTCAAGTTGAGCCCGTTCTTCAAGAAGGCGACGATATAAGGGGCTTAGGGGGGCTTGATTGCATCCCCTGAGGACTGGAATTCTGAAACCTTGATACTGGTAATTTATTAAAGTCTACACCCCATCTCAGAAATGTCACCTTTTGTTGCCTTACAGCCTGAAATTAAAACGTATTAAATCCCATATTAAATTTCCACCTTTATTTCCACATTTTAACCTACAACCTCCAAGTAAAAAAGAAATTCTCAAAATTTCTGAACGTTTATTAAAAACATCCCGTCTTAGACGTGGGCATTCCCACACCAGCAGCTTTTGGGAATACCAGTTTGGTTGTGCACGTCAGATATCAAGTTTGTAGTAGAGTGAACGGAGTTCAGCCCATATAGCGAAAAACAAATAAATTACTATCAAGGTATTGACAGTAAATCATTTTTGACTTGTTTGACTAGCGTGTTCGCACTCGATTTAACGAACTTTTCCTTTGCCTTTACCTTTCTAGCTAACTAGCAATTAACCTACTTTTCATTTCATTGCACATAATTAATCAAAGGCACTCTTTCTAATATGTTGCGCCATGCGTTACAGTATACAGGGACGCATCGTAAAGTTCAACAACTACGGTCTCCTACCGTCTCCAGCTCCCATTGAAAATGAATGAGTTCCGGCCGCTTTCTTCACTTTCGTCGCTTCTGGTGGACACGCAGGATAACAGAGCCGCCAGAACCCTTCATTTATTCAAGTGTTTCCTTTATTTTGGCAGCTACCTGTATATACAGTCAATCAATTATTGTCTGTTTTTTTATTTGTAATTAATTAAGAAAAAGCTTAGTTTTTTCTAGTTTTTTCTATATCACATTATAAAGAATTTTGTGTTGAAATCCAAATGAAATCCTTTTTGATTCCATGAAGTAAGAAAATAAAATGTGAAAAATGGGGGTGAAGACTTTTTATACCCACTGTATACTGTATACAGTATATAGTGCATATACAGTACATATACACTCTCATAGTTGTACTTGTACCCTCCATTGACATTGGTAAGAGGGCATCCTGGGATGCCAAGCATCTACGGGATGTGAACCCCTATCAATGTGCAAAGGATCCTGTGTGCGCTGTGACCTGGTCTGACCTTGGATTCTATAAAATCTTGCTGAACCAGAAGACCACCTGACACTTTGCTTTTAGCATGTACATTTAGATAAGCGGTCATGGTATGATACAAAGTATGAATGAACTGCATTAATTATTAACAAACAAATAAGAAACTGGAGAAACAGAATACAGGACACTGCCCCTCTCAAGATCAAGCTCACGTATTCTGCAGTGACACGTGATGCAACTGAACAGGAAATTCTTATCGGTTATTAATCACATTTGTAAAAGGCCGTTAAAGGGGCACTGTATATATACACACACAGTGGGTATACAAACTTTTCACCCCTTTGGCTTTTTATTTTCTTACTTCAGGGAATCAACATGGATTTAACTGAGATTGCATGCCACTGGTCAACACTATATACTATACACTATATATATATATATAGATATGCATACATATATATATATGCATATTCTGAATCAAATTGATTGCACAGAGCCAGAGTTGGAGCATTGGGGGTATAGTGGATTTTGGATGTTTTTCTATCTGCATTTCTTTATTTCCCAGTTTGGAATGTCCCTGTCTTAAATTTAGGCCCACCCCATTACAGCAATGTCATCTGTCATTGACGGTCATCATCCATCAAAATGTGTGCCACCAGTTGTCACTTTTTTTCACTCTGCAGCTGAGCTGTGTGACCGAACACAGACAGGGCAAGCAGATCCCAGGTGCCTGATCGACCAGAGGAGGTGCTATTGAGCGATGAGGAGGGGGATACCCTGCTAACTGAAACAATCCCTCCCTTATGTGACTCCTGGCTGTGGTCGGCTCTGGCTTGGCCCGGATTCAATCCAGTGTGAATCACTACGCTAAGATCAAGTGCCCCAAATGGATATGCCACTTGGGAGGCAAGTTCTGTTTCAAGTTGGTTGTGCACACACTGTAGATATAGTGGATTTTGTTTTTTTGTATCTTTTCTTTTCTTTTGTGTGTAAAAAGAATGGGCTATCCTCAGCCAGTGAGGTTTATGAGATAAATAACAGTGTATTTACCTCTGTAATCCCCCCGCCCTTTGTCCCTGGATGGAGTCTTTTATCCTTTCCGAGTTACAGAATTGCTTGAGCTCTTTGTAAAAAAACCTTTCACAACATGGCTGTGGCCGTGCTCACCCTGGTAATTTGGTTTATTGTGTTGGCAAGGTGTTGCTAAGCACTTGTGTTGCTCCTGCTGAGGGAGGAGACATGTCAAACTTTAACACTGGGTCATCAGTGCTAAAGGTGTAATTTGTTTTTTATTTTATATTTCTTCTGCGATTTATTTTTCCACAAGTTAATTTTCCATCCCTGAAATTCTCCAGGTAGAATCAGTCATGCGCGCTGTGCTGAGCTCTCTGTAACTGAGTAATTATAGGTCTGACTTTCTGTTTCCCAGCCTCTAATATTAAGGTTTATGGGTGTGTGCGATGGGCCCATGTAATTTAAAGAACTTACTAACTGCAATCAATGTCTGCATCACTGTGCCAGAGATTTTCTCTAGTCTCTATGTAACGGATTGAACAAGTTTGTAATGCGCTATTGCCCACCTCTTCCTGTACTTAACTCAAGATAATATATTCACAAAAAATAATGTGAGATTCCTTGTCTCAAAATTCTGTTTTTCAAAATCAAAGAAAGAGATTTACGCATTGGGAAGAATGTCACGGATTAATTATTACTTGTTAAGTCAAAACTAAACTGGTTCCCAAGACAGGTGCCTAATTGAATCGGGCCTGTGTCACAGAGAAGGTCGGTAGCTGCGGGCTGTGATTCAGTCAGAGGCACAGACGCTCATGGCAATGCTGTCATTGCAATGCTTTAATTATTTTCATTAATGCTCGTAGCTCTTTCCCTCATGCAGGCGGAGCGAGAGGGAGACATGGCAGGTACCGTCATGTGGGACTGTGCCTTCGCTGTGATTTCAGCCAAACTGACAGAAGGTGGGGATTTTCAGGTAACACTCAAGTTCACCAACGCAGGCCTTTTTTTGCAGTTTTTTCACCCCACCTCTTGGCCTTGCCAGCATCACAGATGACTTATCACCCATACAGCCCTGTTATAATAGAGTCAAAAAGGCACGAATGAAATAAATAAAGACTTCCTCCCCCAAGACAAACAGCAGCTCATCCCCTTTTGTTAGTAGATCAGCGTTCCGTTGCTGTTGCTTTGTCCCTTCATTAAAAATAATGCCTAATGATTCAAAGCTGCCATATTTTCACACTATACTGTCTGTAATAAAAATTGGATTCCTACACTGAGGAAAAGAGGATGAGTAGGTGTAAAAGGCTGTGTAATCCACTCGCCTTTCACAGTATTACAGCATTAAATCAAACACTTTTGCTGAGGGTAATTGTCTCTGCATGGCAATTCAATGACCTAGATTTGCTGTATTCTCTGGCAGATTTCAATTTTATTCCATTATGCAGATGAAGGAAAAGCCATGTACTAGAAGTTTAAGTATGCTTAGGAGTGAAGCCCCTTTGGTGGAGAAATTAGTCCTAATATGAATCCTCAAAGGTGCAACTGATTGAATTATCCTTCATCTCAGAAAAAAATGGATGTCAGAAATCGATTTTGCCTTTGATATTTTTTGATTATGTCTGTCTTTTACACAAGAGGGATTTTCTAACCAATTCTGAATCTGATTTACTTTCCTGTTTTAAAGTTTTCCATTTGATATACAACAACAGCATGTTATACATTTGTAACAGATTAATCAAAATGTGTTATTCTGATGATGTGGTTGCAGGAGATGGGTTTGTAACCAGATGGTTGTAGGATCAGTTCCCAGGTGGGATATTGTATACTTTAGCAAGACAATCCAAAAGAAAACCCTCAAAGAAAGTAATAATTGCAGACTTTCAGAACTACACTGTTCAGACTTCCCAAAGTGAGTGTTTAGCTCACAGTCACAGACATGTATCTGGTACAGTGGGCTGGAACAATGACTATTTGTACATTGACTCACCTTACTTCAGTTTCTCATCTGCACATTAAATGTACACCAGCAATGCACATCTCTGTGTCTTGGAGGGCCTGTGTGTGTGTGTGTGTGTGTGTGTGTGTGTGTGTGTGTGTGTGTGTGTGTGTGTGTGTGTGTGTGTGTGTGTGTGTGTGTGTGTGTGTGTGTGTGTGTGTGTGTGTGTGTGTGTGTGTGTGTGTGTGTGTGTGCAGCTTATTGTTTTAACCAATTACTCTGTCATAATTTGCTCATGTATACTGTATTTCTGTATACACCAGCAAGGGTTCATCCCTGTGTCTGACAGTTAATTTTCTGCAGGAGATACAAGCAAAGTCTTTTGCTATCATTAATGATTTTATCAAAATGATAAAACTGGCTGGCAATGTAGTGTAATGGTTAGAGAGCTGGGCTTGTAACTCAGAGATTGCAGGTTCAATTCCCAGGTGGGGCACTGCTGTTGTACCCTTGAGCAAGGTACTTAACCTGAATTGCTTCAGTAAAATATCCAGCTGTATAAATGGATTGTATGTAAATAAATGTAAACTGTGTAAGTCGCTCTGGATAAGAGCATCTGCTAAATGTCTAAAATAGAATGTAAATGTAATGTAAAAATGTCACCAGCTAAATCATTGGGCTGGTAAAATAATAATAAGCAGGAGAAGTCTGCACAAAGTCCATATATATATATATATATATCTGTCCACCATGTGTACCCCTGAGGTAGACTTCAATTTAGAACTACCATAAACAAAATACCATACATATATATTTCTTTTTTTCTGTGCTCATGTCTCTTGGTGGCATGGGGCGGTGTTGTGTGTGTTGTGTGTGTGTGTGTGTGGGGGCACTGTCACCCATTAAGAGGAGGCTCAGTCCTGCATGTTAATTTTCAATGCAGTTTCTTCATCAAAGGCAGATCTACAGTACAGCATGCGTCAGCCCCCTGCCCTCTTTGTCACACTCTTCCTCTTCATTTTCTTCGTCAGAGGCCAATTGATCTCCTTCTCCCTGATGAAAGAAAGCAGCAACTGTTCCGTGCAGAGGCTCCAAGAGACTTCCCTTTGTCAGCTTTACTTTCAAAAGCACATCACATTCCTGTGTAACAGATAGCCTAACCAGGCTGCCTTCATCCCCCCCACCACCCCCCCACACACACACACACTCCTCCTCCAGCCTAATGAGATTGAATCCCAACAGGGATTTATTTTTAGAGGCACCTGACACCAAAACATCCGGGCTCCATTTGTGAAACTGCCATCAATGTTTTTTTTTGTTCTGGTTTGGGCAGACAAGGCAAGATTAACGTCAAGGCAGATTCTAGGAGGGTTCTGCTCATTCTGTACAGAGAGGATTCAAGACATATTTTATTCCACAGGGGAAAGTGTATTCTGTAAAAGCGTGGGATTGGAATGCATAAAGTATCAATTCGGTCACTGTGCTGCTGATCGTAATAGCCAGCCAGCGCATTGCTCCTCATAGATTACTGACACAGTAGAGCTGTTTAGTAACATTCAATGCATTAGATGCTACTAAAAGATAATGCATTAATGATTGTAATGCATTAACATGTGGTTATATTTGATACCTCATTCAGGATCACCATCAATAGAGTTATATGGTCAATGTGTTTTAAAAACAGATACTTCAGTAACTTCCTAATTTTGCAGATACACAAAATTGAAAAGCAATTTCACTATGGACTAAATATTCAGAGCATCTGTGCATGGCTGTGCTTCTGGCTCATGTGTTGGTCATAACTGCAGGAAGATCAAATTGAATTGATTGCAGAAACATATCTTCACCTTGAGGTAGTTACATATGCTCTCATTTTTCAGAACAAATAAAAACACTGGAATGTTTATTGTGGAGGGGAGACAATGGCTGACAGATTGTTCTCTCATCTTCATTTAATCATTGCTGGCCTAAGATTATAATTTTCTTTCTACTTATATTACTTTTTAAATAGAACACGTTCCCTTACTTTGCCAGACCACCGGCTGAGACAACATCTCGTCGAAAGGAATGGGAAAATGAATATGGAACTTTAAAGCTGTAAGGTAGCTGAGCGATAACCATTGCTGTTTATAAGAACACATTATTTGCACAATAATAGATCATTCTCCATTTATTTTTTTTTTTAAAGGATGATCAACTTAAAATATATCATCATTTATTGTTTTTGTTGATAATATTTTTAATTGTCCTTCTTTCTTCCTTACGTTCTTTATACATAGTACGTTAGAGGACGCTGTCCAGTGAAAGCGACACAGTTCTACATTACCGGATACAGGGCGTCACTCTTCGGCTTCAGAGCGGCCTTGAAGGAATTTTGAGGCTCACAACGCATGCGCAGTGTAAATACACCCGTTGATATACATTTTTGTATTGCATGTTTTTCTATCGATACTAGTAATGACGAGGACAATGACGAACCTTACGAATAATGCTAAAACAGTTCGCTTTTGTGGAAATGGTCTGTGAACTTGCCACGCCGTTAGTAAGTTAGTTAGCGGTGTTTACGGACGTCAAAAGAAGGTGGCCAATATAAATAGCTTGCGATTTACCCAAATTGGCAACTCAGTAGCCAGTTAATTAGCCAACATACTGAATGGAGATCACTGGTTTCAAATATGGTCTATTCTCTTTGATGTTTGCAAACAAGAACGTCAAGCCCCGCCTATATTTGACGTTTATGCGCGTACGATCCGGAAGCAATACTCTTTCTTTGCTGTTGACACGTAGCAGTGAAGCTGGAAGTGAAGCTTGATACAGTAGAAAGGAACGGTCTAGACGGGTAAGTAAGCCTATTAAATTGTCACGCAATTGCTTACTAACTGTCTTGCCACGTCAATACATATATATGCATTTTGACTGAATATCAATTATTTTAAAACCTGTTCGCATACGACATTTTCCTTGTAATTATTCCACAATGCTAAGCTAATGTTAGCTATCTTCCTAGCGTTACGTTATATGCAATGGAAGCTCATTAGCTCACTCGTAGCTTGTTAGCTATTTTAATGGCTGAATAATATTCGTCAATGGTGTTACGTATGTAACGTTTTTGCTTGTCATTACTGTAGTCTTTAATTTAGGTACCACATTGCATATAGCCATGTTACTGATGAGGAGTCCGAATAAAACCACCCACTGAAACTGCTATAGTTAGCTAGCAAACGACATCATCTTAAAGATTTGTTCAAGTATCTAACGCTAGTAAGCCAGTAGTCAGCTACTAGCTGTTTAAACCAGCTAGTAGCTCCTGAGGCCCTGGGTTATTTGTTGTAAGTTAGCTAACTAACGTTCTATATGGCTATCGTGTGTGTAGCAATATGCAGCAATCAAAGTGGTTGGTGCGTGATGAGTGTGTGTTCCTGTTTCGTGTATACTGTTGGCTACTATACCTCTATAGTTAACAAGTTCCTAAAGTCCAATGTTAAAATGCCACCGTGGCTTTGCAGTCCGGACTCCAGAGATTCTTGTATGCGCCCAATTTGTTTATAGATGGCTAGCAGGCTTGGCACTCATTTCTGCTCTGTCTTTGCCACACTGATAGCCGGGAACTTGTAGCACCAATATATTTTCTATCGTCATATTAGTAATATTTGTTTAGGTCTTGTTCACAGACTTAAATTAAGGATGTTGGGAGCCAAACAGCTGGGGTGGATTTTTTTCTGCTGATTGTTGACTTTTTTTTCTTCCAGGCTCTGAAATGTCAGGCTTTGACAACTTCAACACAGATTTCTACCAGACCAGTTATAGCATAGATGACCAAGGGCAAGCCGCTGGCTACAGTAATACAGAGGACCCCTACAACAAGTACGTGTTTTCTCGTGTCCTAGGGCTGCCATGCTCTAACACTTGAAAAAACTAGCAGGTTCACAAACCACCAGATTTCTGTACAAGTACAGTATATTACAAAAAGGGACCTCCGCTTTGATTAAGAATAAACCATAATGCAGGGAGGGCTGAACACTGTATTTTTACCCAATACAAAAACCTGTGTTAATGCTAACTGGTTCACACCACAGTGATTTCTGTTCTTAAAGTTCATATTAGCATGCCAAACTTTTAAATTCCAGTCACATGAATTCCTCATGCTGTGTTACCTGAAGCCTCAGTGTGGGTAGATGTAGAACCAAAAGGCAAATAAGACCAGGGGTGTTTGGTCATGGGGTCCTGAAGAGCACATGTGCAGTAACTGTTGGTGGTGGGATGGCACAGATGGTTTTCCTGAGCTCCACAGGTATTAACAGTGCAGCTCAGTATGTGTTCAGTATGGTGTGATGTGTTCAGTATGGTGTGATGCATCCATAAAGTTGTGCTGAAAGAAATGCGCTGTCTCCCCCAGACCCTACGGTCAGTATGACTACTCCCAACAAGCGGGGTATGTGGCCCCACACCCAGGCATAATGCAGCCCCAGCAGCCCTACACGGGACAGATCTACCAGCCGACACCGGCCTTCACCCCAGCCTCCACGCAATCTGTGTATAGTAGTAGCTTCGATGATGAGCCCCCCCTGCTGGAGGGTAAGAGTCATTGTCTTTCCGGGGATGGAGGAAGCAATAATGAGTTATTGGAGGGTAAAGGTACGTTCACATGCAGCATCATGTTGACACAAAGCTTGATGTAATGCTTTATTTTTTGGGGTGTGCCTTGCACTTCAATCAAATACAGTGTTTATCAAGGGGGAGATTTAAAATGGACATTTACTGTAGTCTACCCCTAAATACAGAATAGAGCTAACATTTAGATGCCTGATATGAAAGTAACTAGTTAGTTCGCTAGCTGGCTAGATAATGTTTATTGTCGTAGCTAGCTATACGCCACCATGAAACACTATGAACTATGTATGGTTTGTTTCATCAAATGAATAATAAAAAATTCAATTAGCTAGCTAGCTAGCTTACTTTCTGTCTGATTAACTTAGCTTATTTATAAGCTGCCAAATATCTTAATTTATAGCAGTTCTGAGCTTGTCCTCCATTTTGAAATTGTGTGTGGATTTTCTAGTGATGGGGTATTCCCTCCCTTTTGTTTTGCGATTGGCTGGATGTTACGTCAAAGTGCAGAAGGCGGTCTCAAATTAGACTCGATTAGAACTTTTTTTTATGCAAGCCCGAGCTTCAAAGCAAGAAATGCAGTGCAAGCCAACATCAGGGCTCCACTGAAAAACAATGGCTTCCGGGGCAACCTAGCTAGTATTACTAATTTGATGAAACAAACGATTCGCCAGAAGGCAATGTGTTTCAATGGAGCCCTTGCTTTGCATCTCTTGGTTTGAAGCGTGGGCTAGCATTAAAAAAGCTAGCTCTATGACAATGAGCATGATCTAGCCATATCAGGTAACTAAATGTTGGCTCTCTTCTGTATTCCAGTGTAGAGTACACTGAATGTAGTCATTTAAAGTTAAATCCTTCCCCCCCCCCCCCTTGATAAGCACCACATTGATTGCACACCCCAAAAAACAAAGCATGGCGTTAAGCTTTGTGTCAATGTGAAGTGCCATGTGAACATAGCATTAGGCATCATTAACCTCATAACAGGTGGAGTTGCTGTGCACTGTCAATAACTTCCTTGTTTGAACCAGTAAAAAGACCACACTCCACAAAGACCACATGTAAAATGTAATAATTTTACTTCAATTAAAGTTGGATTTCTCTAATATTTTGAGCGTAAGATCAAGCTGATGAACAAGAATTATTATTATTATTATTTTATTTTTATTTTTTATTTTTAAATACCTTTTTTTTGCTCATCTTTACCAAGGGTGCCAATAATTCTGGAGGCCACTGTATGTGCTGCTGGACTAGATATGTATATATACATTTTCTGGTGGTCTTGAGAGGGTGTTTGATGTGATTTTATTCCCCTTGGGCAGAGTTGGGGATCAACTTCGACCACATCTGGCAGAAGACCCTGACGGTGCTACACCCCATGAAAATAGCAGACGGCAGCATCATGACCGAGACGGACCTAGCTGGGCCCATGGTGTTCTGCCTGGCCTTCGGAGCCACACTGCTGCTGGTAAGACTTCTTTAATGCTACCTACAGCACAGGGTCCCCAACCCTGGTGCTGGTGTCCACAAGGTGTGCTGGTTTACATTGTTACTCAGCATTTAGTTGGTAAATTAAAGCACTTGAATACACCGTTAACTCACTCTGTTTCATGGGTCACATTTTTTTGTTGTTGCTGATTTTAAAGGTGAAAACCAAAACAAAAACCCCAGGACACTACTGTGTGTCTAAGCTGCCTGTTACGTTGCACTCCTAAAATGTTCTAAAACCTTCACGGAGGTCTGCATTTAGAAAAATAAAGGAACAATAACAGGCGTCACATAACTGCCACAATTTTAAATGCATGAGGAAAGCCAGGCGGAACCAAGCCATGCCTCGGCCTAGTCATGAACACATGATGAATACTGCCTAAAATGAACACATTTGGATACCTTTAAGAGACCCTTATAAAAAGGAAAAATAGCTTGGCTTCATGGTAATTGACATTAATTAAAATAAAAAGGTCATGTTGGTGAAGATGAGGCCTGTATCTTGGCATATAGGGGGCTAGCGTTGCGGCAGTGCCAGACCCATGGTGCTCTGGTCGGCCTTCTGAGCTACACGGCCAGAGCTCTTTAATGATATCCACAGGGAGCTGGTGTGTCGGGGGGTGCTGGAGCAATGGGCTGGAGAGTTTGGGTTACGATCCCTGGCGGAGCAGTTTTGGCTTAAAAACAAACAAAGGAATATTGGAATGAATTGGTGTGTGTTTTACAGCCCTTGGAGGTTCTTGAAAGATTATTATCCTGGAAAGTCACAGAAAAGATACTGAAAATGTCCCAAATAAAGAAAATAAATTTTTCAAAAGAGTGAAGAATACATCTGCCTTTCTTTAGAAGCTTGACTTACTATTTACTATCAAATCTTGCATTGTCAGTGTCCAGCAGATATTGCTGGCAAACTGATTTGTAAATTATGCCTGCTACCAAAAGTCATTGGTGACTGGTATTATTCGCCAGGACTTTCCACAAGGTTTTCCACCAGACAGTATATTTTGAAAGTGATGCCTCAGGTATTTTACAGGAATTTGACCATTCCAGTAATGGAACATATTCCAAGAAAATTATACATATCACCATTCTTCCACGAGAAATTCCATCTTTTGATGTTTTGTTTAGTGGAAAGCGCTGTCTCAGGCGCTGTTCCAGAATCTCCCTTAAGTGTTCAATTGGGTTGAGATCTGGTGACTGAGCTATGGCTTATGGCTTGCATAGTTTTCATGCTCATCAAACCATTCAGTGACCCCTGTGGATGGGGCATTGTCATCCTGGAAAAGACTACTCCCATCAGAATAGAAATGCTTAAAAATAGGATGAAGATGATCACTCAGATTGGCTTGGCTTTGTATTTATTGGTGTTTACCATGCTCTCTAAAGCATTGAGTGGACCTAAACCATGCCAGGAAAATGCCACCCAGACCATAACAGAGCCGCCAGTATCCCTCATTTACTCGTGTTTCCTTTATTTTGGCAGTTATCTGTATTTGTTGTAGTTTTTTTGTTGTTAGTGAAAAAAGGAAATAACATACTAGTAGAGTGCAGAAAGATTCTGACAATCTGTATAAAACATGCAGTATTCAAAAAAGAAAGAAAAGTAAACATGAGATTAAAGTCGAAGATTATATATTTTTTAAAGTGTAATATAACAATGTTTTCAGTTTTTGGCTGAGAGTGATCCTAACAGCTGTTTCTGCCTCTTTCCGTCTACGTCAGACGGGGAAGATCCAGTTTGGCTACGTTTACGGAATCAGCGCCATCGGCTGCTTGGGGATGTACTGCCTGCTGAACCTCATGAGCATGACAGGCGTGTCCTTCGGCTGCGTGGCCAGCGTGCTGGGCTACTGCCTGCTTCCCATGATCCTCCTTTCTAGCTTCGGCGTGCTCTTCTCCCTGCAGTGAGTACCCTCTCTTGTCTCCCGCCCCCCTGTGTCCTTGTCCCAATGCACCCGCCAAGGCTGTCCAGCTCTGACCCGCACAGCCGATTGAGCAACCAACCACCGCCCCCCGGTGATGGCGACAGTGACGATGACACCCTATTTTATGCTTCACTTTACAGCCACACCCAAGCTCACTTACTGAGCTCAGGTTCCAGGTGCTGTCCCATGAACTTTCTGTTTAGTACATTTGTATTGGTAAAGGAAGTGTGTTTGGTCTTTTGTACAGAAACTACATTTTATTTGCCCATTTTTTTATGAGCAGTTACTTTCATTTATTTTTTTTGTGTCTTTCTATGAAAGCCATTCCTACTATTGTTTTTGTGGAAATAAAGTGCATGGGGATGGTCGATGTCGTAAGCACAAGGGATCGAAACCACAGCGGTCTTAATGACCTGCCTTCCTCCCTGTGTTCCAGAGGCCTGATGGGAATCGTCATCACCGCCATGATCATCGGGTGGTGCAGCTTCTCCGCCTCCAAAATCTTCATCTCGGCCCTGGCCATGGACGGCCAGCAGCTGCTGGTGGCGTACCCCTGTGCGCTCCTGTACGGGGTGTTCGCTCTCATCTCTGTCTTCTGAATGGGACGGACAGAAAACAACCGACAGACACAATTAACTGTAGGACAGGCAAAGCAGTTGCACACCCCCAGCCCTGGTACGAAGAGGGCCCAAAAACTGTCCAGCACATTCCACCCTCCTGGCCACCGGAGTGGTCAGCACAAATGTCACAAACTTTCTCTAGGATTTCAGGAAACCCGATACAACAACCGATACAACCCAGTAGATTGTACTCCGCTGTTTCGCTCATATTTAACTGTACATCCACGTGTAATTCTTTCTTTTCAGAATGATGTGGCCTTTAGTAATGGTTCGCACCTGTACCGTGAAATTGGTGGTAGGGGTACATTCAATCTCACCGCTATCATGAGTTTACCTTTTTAGTCATTCATTTAGGCACGTTTTACATTTTTATTGTATGGTATTTCTGGTTCATTTCAGTGACTTCCAAACTCTGTCATGTGAGAATTAAAAAAATGTGACACGTGCGTAAATCCCTTGCTCTAAAAGTTAACGACAAATTCTCCTCAGCGGTTAGCTTGAATCACCCACTAAGATCAACTTGAGAATTCATTAACAATACAGAATGAAAACTCAAGTTTTGTTCTTAACAAAAGTTTTGTTAATTAACTGTAAATGCAAGTGTTCATTATGACAGGCATCTCTCGCTTTTATGCATATTTTAGCACGACTTCGGTATCCGGAAACGAGTGACGTTTTGTTTTTTTAATATATATAAATGCATCGCATTTCCATCCGAACCAATCAGCCGTAAACAAATTGACCAAAGCTTGTTTCTTTCAATTTCTTTATTTCAGTGTTTGAATCCAGTGTTTCAAATTCACATTCCTTTGTGTCTCCGTTCTCCGTAGTGTGCTCTCCACGGCATAGCGGCATGAGTTCTCTGTGTCAAGTAAGTTGGCTTGTGTGTTTGTACATTTACAGTAGGCAGAGAGGGTCTCTGGTCACACACAGCTGTGAACACAGGGAGTCGACAATGGAACTTCACTTATACGAGCCCATATTAAAAAGAGAAAAAAAAATACGGTTTTGTCAAGTTTTTCAGTTGTTTATAGCTTGGGTTTTGTTTGCTGGCTTCACGCCCCTTATGCTGGATGGGTTCAACTCTGATTCACCCTACAGAAGGAAAGGAACACCTTCCTAAATGTCTGCCCAATTAAACAGGATTGTTGTCTTCATCAAATGTTGAATTTTTGTTCCCATGCAAACTCGGGATTCAAGCGTATATCCTCCAGTATACCATGAGCCATTTCACCATGCCAACGACATCCCAGAGGACGAGTCTGTGTCTGTGTTTGTGTCATGAGACTCAATCCTGCTCGGCGGCTGTGTTTCCATTAGAAGCACCTGAGTCGACTCTTGAGACTCGATTTGGGAGAAAAAACAACGCAGCAAACTCGCATATTTGGAAACTATGGAAGCAGGTGTAGTTCACATTTATCACTGAGCACGTCCAGTTCAGAATTCTCACAGGGAGAAGTCGGGAGAGTTGATGTGCTGAATGCACATGCATTTGCATGCCTTTGCACTGTTTGTTTAATGGAAACGCAGCCAGTGAGCGAGATGTTATTGTGGGAAAGCCCTGTGGAGTTCAGGTCACGCATCATTCCTGAGGAAGAGAGTCAGACTCAAAAAGAAGAAGAGAGCCCTGCTCAGTCTCAAATGTCTTCACAGACTTGTGATGTGTATGTTCTGGATCTTTCTAGAAATAAAAGGCAAATGCCAACAGTCAAGTGTAAATTTGTCTCTAAACTAATGTGAGTTCCATGCCAAGTACAAGGACTTAACCGCACACCAAATAACTTGCAATACACTTGTGGAGGTCAGAAGACCCTGAGATAATTAGCAGTTTGTAGTTGCCTATCACTTATGAATGTGCACATGTTCAGAGCTGCAGACGATTAGATTTCCAGTCTGGGTTTTTCTGAAGACAAAACAAGCATTGAATTGGAACACCAAACCTCCGTTTGAACGATTTATGTTTTTATTTCAAGTTTCCACTGGTCACTTGCAGTGATTGTTTAAATACTGAAATATGTGTATTAAAAGAAATGTGATGGTTGTGCTCCTTATTTGTTTTTTCATGAACACAAACGTTTGAGATGAGGGTGCCATTGTTTTGAAACGCAAGGTTTGATTTATTTATTTTTCTTGATATGCCAAATTAGTTATGGAAAAAAATCTACAGAAGCTCTCTTTTGTATGTAGGCTGTTTTATCCAGTCTTCTGATTAAAATGCAGTGCAAATGTGAAATGCTTCATTTTCTTTAATCCCCTTTGGCTACGATACTATTTAGACCAGTGAGCTGTCAGTCCTCTAATAACATAGTAGAAAATGAAATACACACACACACACACACATGCATATATACAGTGTATGATTTGTTTCCAAAGTCCTAAAATATTTTTTGTCTTATTGATTCTTCAAATAAATGGAAGGGGTAACATCTGAGGTGTGTGTGTGTGCTTGTATATAAATAGGTTCATGTGTTTGGCATTATTTGAACTCGTGATTTTTTTATTATTACTTGCATATTTTGTGGCTTCCTTTTCCATTTATAGTCATTTTAAGGCCACATCTTGAAGTGATGAGTTTTTTCATTTCAGAAACAGATGTGCTGTACTGTATCAGTGCGATGCTGCGAATGCGTGGAACAGGAGCACGTTTCACCATACCTTCATGTCTGCTCAGCGATGAAAGGACTTCATTGGTTGCGGTGTTTGCAATTGATGTTGGAGCACGAGTTCTAGGAAATCTGCTTTTGATGTCCCCAATACAACAGAATGTCTACAAAGAACTCAGTAGACTACTCCACTGGTGTTCAACAGGTTTTCTGGAATACTGTGGTCTTTATCATGATGTCTGAAGTGAGTTTGCTGTAGCGACGAATAGGACGAGGATTACATGTTTCTTGGTACGCTGAAAGACGTGACAGTTGTGTCTGTGAATGCTGTGTGTGTATGTTGTGTTATTCCTGTCTCAGTGCTTGCCAGCTCTGCTATTCATAATTTTACCACGTGGCTGGTTCCAACCGCTAGCTGTTCTTTCATGCACAGCCATGACGCTGACTTGTGAAGTCTGCGTAGGAATGTAAGGGCTTTGGGGAAGGCGAGAAAGGTGTTTGTGGGATATTGAGGTATCGTGTGGTCTGCCCCGTCACCTCAAAATGCCCCCTCACACACACACATGCACGCACACAGAAAAAGAAAAATGCCCTTGCTAAATCATAATAGATGTGTTTTGTCCCAGAAGTGCTGTTAAAAAAACACACAAAAAAAATTGTTTGGTGAGAGTGAACCCCCGCCGTTTCAAACCTGCAATAACACAGGGTGGACTGTACAGGCTTTCTCTAGGGGCAGGAGGAGGGTTTTTTTCTCTTATTTTTGGCAGTCTCTTTAGAGCCTCCTATTGGAAAATGGTCAGCGTTCACATGATAGCACATCCCTATCACATCTGGCCAGAGTGAGTTATGACACTGATACATAATACCAGATGTCCAACATCTGGATTCACTTAAAAATCTCCCCATCCTCTCTTCAGCAGAATAAGAGGGCTGCAGGGCAAGGCTGTTTGCCCACATTTCATTTTTGCTGCGCAATCCATTCCAGCGTTAAAGGCATGGGAAGGCATCAGCCATTTTAACACGGGACCGATAAAGGCCTGCGAAAACTAGGAGTGGGAGCTGTCGCCCACGTGGCTGAAACCCCTCAGTTTCATTGCCTTTCCTCTCATGTCGGTTCCAAGTCCTTTCGATCATCTTTAAGATATTGTTCATATTACCAGCTTTTGATTTAAAAAAATTGCACAGTCTGAAATGCCTTTCCTTTCGAATTCAGCTGAGTAAGGGGCCTAAGCCCCCATTCTGAGACCCTTTAGCACCGCCCTCTGTGTGAGAGCACGGAGGGCCCATAGATGGCAGTGTTGAGCTGGGAATGGGCCGTTCTTGTGGGACCAGGGCCTGTGGGCTGGCTTCGCAGTTAATGCATGTTGTGTAATCCTGGACTCCAGCAGGAATGCTGCGATTAACAATTTCTTATAAATTACATTCAGGCATGGAAAGCAGCGAGGGACCTCTGTTTATTTAAAAAAAATAAGGTTTTAAAGTAACTGCTTGCTCCGTTTCTATTGCATAGGGGACAGCTGTGTGATACCGTAATGGAGGGTGGGGGTGACGTCTTGGTGCTTTTTCCTGGCCATCCATCCAGTCTCATGCATCATTTGGCATGTTCACATGCATTTGCCTTGTTGCCTTTATAAAGATTTTTCAAGGGGACGAAACTACATGTTAGCTCTTGCAGTATTTTGTATGTTGTTAAGATATTCACGTTAAATTAGTGAATCTAATAGCCGAATGGCCGAACAGCATTGCATTAGTAGAGGATGTTATGCTGTGATGAAAATACAAAGTGTGGTTATTTTCCAAATTGGTATTGTGGGGTTAACCATCATTTTTCATCCCATACATTGCATTTTATAGCAGTGCTGTCATAGGGTTCAGGAAAATCACTGCGACCGCCTGTCAATATCGGCACAATTACCCTGCCGATGATATAAGAGTGCTGGACATTAACTTGACAATTTTCAGTCTGAGTGCTTGTTTATCTTCCTGCTTTTGGTAGCTAACATTGCCTCCGAGTCTCGTCATGGACAGCAGAGTCCAGGTTCAGAACACGTTGTCATTGAGTCTGGAAAGAGGTGGGGGGGAGGAACCCACAGACCAAAGTCAACACGATTTCCTTTTATTTCTACTCTCAGTGAGCAGAAGAGCCTCAAACCAAATCTATCCCTGAAGCCTGCCGTTCGGGGGGAAAAAACTACCAGGGTTAATGTCTCGTAATCTAAGCAAACTCCTGCTCTTGTTTTTTTTTTTTTTGCTTTTGTTTTTTTAAAGAGAATCACATTTCAGTTAATGTTTGTTTGTTCTCGCTCTTCTTCTTCCTCCTCCTCCTCTTCTCCTCCTTGTTTCCTTTCCTCTTTTCTCCCCAACTTGCCGTCATCCATTGAATCGAAGCAATTAAATGATCTGATTTGGGCTGTTTGCAGCTGATATTGCCACATATCTCTGCCCACGTGTTTACGCCTCCAATTTACAGAACACTGAGTCATGAGCAGGTACGCTCCAACGTCGGCGCTCTGATGCGCGCTTGCAGGCTTTCATTGCTTTTCGGCACTGTTGACGTATGGCTGCGCGCATGATCTGTTACGAGAGGCACGCTGATGTATTATTGGGGGAAGGGGGGCGGGTGGGTTTGGTCTCGCGCACAGTCAACATGTCAGATGTTGAATCTGTGAGCAAAGCCGTTCAAAAATAATATTAACAATAATATTGATTAGAGCCCGCTGGCGCCGGGGGAGCGGTGACTTGTAGAAAATGCTGTGATTGGTATTCATCCATGTGGGCTATTAGATATCGCCAAGCCGATAGCTCATGAATATTCACAGGGCTGCTGTTACTTGAGCCCTGAGTGTAGCTCCTGCACTTCATTAAGATAATTGTCTTATTCATTACTGGACTCGCACTCAATTCAGAACCCAATGAACCAGTGTACCCAACATCCAGCCAAACCCGTGGCCAGCCAGAGATGGAGGGAAGCTGATCAGGTTAACGAGGACAATCTGCCCCACCCGCTGTAATTCAAGTGAGAGGATAAGCAACTACACATTACTGTTTAATCTCATGGATTTTGCTCTTATTTCTCAGATTTCTATGGGCCTGTGACCGGAAGTAGCCGCCCCTTACGAACGGCCATGTAGGCGTCGGCCCTCCACCAGCTCAGTGGCTCCCTCGGCAGGCCAGTGAAAACAGCTGGAGGACTCTGAGCAGTGCTTGTTGAGTTCTTGTTAATATATAATCATTTTTGATTTAGTCTTACCACAAGGATACATGGTGGCATAGGCAGTCGACAGCAGGAATCCACATTTGTCCTTTCTCCCACTGTTAGTACACCAAGGCTGTGTGATATAACTGCCCATCGCCGGACGGCAGCTCCACGACTGTGGATCTAAGATGGGGGGGCCTCTTTAGAACATAACGTGTCAGCATACTTACCCAGGTTTATGATGCATATCCGAGGGTATAACGAAGACCTCTTGCTGTTCGATTGAGTGTAAATTGGTTTAAATGTGCTTTGATGGTGGGAGTTAATTGCGCGGCAGCATTGCAAGCCACATCGGACTGCATGTGCAGCCAACGTTGTATTCGAAATTTGTTTTTATTGTCTTAATTAATGTTATGCATGTGTTAGTGCTGATTGCTGATTAGTAACACTCTTTGAATCGGTAATGATGTACCCCCATGGGGACATCTGTGGGAGAGCATAGACCAAACGCATTCAGAGGCCTGTACTGTGATCGTAATTAGCACCATGGTGTGGGGGCTGGATTGGATTGGGACAGAGTTTCTTTAAAGTGGTATATGGGGATGTGATAATGCTTTGATAACTAGGCTTATAACTGACAGGTTGCAGGATCAAATCCCAAATTAAGCCTTTTTTGTGGGGGGGGTGGCCTTGAGCCAGGTGCCTAATCTGGGTTTGTCTCGTAATATTAGCATTATTATATGTTTACATTAACTTTTTTTTTTTTTACATTTTAGGCATTTAGCAGACACTCTTTACCAGAGTGACTTACACAATTGACATTTATTTACATACAATCCATTTATACAGCTGGATATTTCTACTGAAGCAATTCAGGTTAAGTACCTTGCTTAAGGGTACAACGGCAGTGCCCCCACCTGGGAATCGAACCAGCAACCTCAAGAGTTACAAGTCCAGCTCCCTAACCATTACACTAGACTGCCGCCTATGTATTATTTGTATTAATAACAGTTGCGTGAATGGAGAATGGGCAAAGAGAAAATATACAAGGGTTGTAAGCCACTTTGGATTGGGGAATATACAAAGCATGTGAGTAATGTATTATGTGTAAATACTATTTGGCTTCTCAATACTTATTCTTGAATCTTAAGCATTTACAATGTTGACTTGGCTTTTTTTCTGTCCCTTTAAAGCATACATTATATATTATATAAATCAATATTGAGACGGTGTACTTTTGCCATTTAATACGATCCACAATCATAAGTTCAGCTTTCCTCTCAACCATGGTCTTTCAGCACTGCAGTCCGTGACTGTTTGGCACTTTTGCCAATTAGGTGTGCTCATAATTACCGCCTGTTGCACAGTGAGAGACCCCACCAGAGACAGAAAGCCTTTGTGATTTCTCTCCCAGGTTTATTACCAGAAAAAGAGACCTTTCCCTTTAGAAGCAGTAGTTTAACTGTGTTGGGCAGGCGGTGTCAAAGCGAGCCTTGCTCAGATGGGATTTTCCCAACTGACATGCTCCATTCCCCCCGCAGCATCAGCTTTTGTCAGTCCCCCTGAAATGACCTATGCTTATTAGTTCATAATGGTAATGGCATTACAAACATTGCAGAGAGCATTTTAATGGACACTCCCGATTAGCTGGTGAAAGGTTAGCATCAAACCCCAGTCTTGAGGGATTGCACTATAAGTGGTCTTTTTCATAGGAGAGAGAGACAAAATGAAGGAGTGACAGGAAGAGAGAGTGAGGTGCATATACTCGCACGGAGAGAGGGCCATTCTCTCATCCTCCCTTTTGAACAAATTTTTTTTAACCACCTTCATTTTCTTCCTTATGTGACCTTCTTCCCAGCTGACACGAAACGTTTTGAAATATTCTGGTTAGGTCCCCATTTTTGTTGTGAGATAATGTTATGATAAGAAGTTTCCCCAAACAATCTTATAGCATATTTATTGTTCCAAACAAGATATATGAAAGTCACAGAAAAACATCCCATGCATACAAACATACTGGTAACATCCTCTGATGATTATCATTTGGTCATGAAAAAATTTAATGGAGGTTATGGGTTAATAATATTTAAGAATGGCGGCACGGTGGTGCAGTGGATAGCACTGTCGCCTCACAGCAAGAAGGTCTCGGGTTTGAATCCAGGCCGGGGGCCTTTCTGTGTGGAGTTTGCATGTTCTCCCCGTGTCCGCGTGGGTTTCCTCCGGGTACTCCGGTTTCCTCCCACAGTCCAAAGACATGCACATTAGGCTAATTGGAGAGTCTAAATTGCCCGTAGGTATGAGTGTGTGAGTGAATGGTGTGTGTGTGCCCTACGATGGATTGGCGACCTGTCCAGGGTTTATTCCTGCCTCTCGCCCCTATGCATGCTGGGATAGGCTCCAGCCCCCCCCGCGACCCTGACCAGGAATAAGCGGCTTAGACAATGAGATGAGATGAGAATATTTAAGAATGCTCTTAATGTAAATACAGTGAAATGGCAGATTTGTTGAACATTGCTAACTTTCCTAATAAAATGAAGATGAATGACCATCCACAATAGTTTTTTAACCAAAATAACAAAACTGGATATAATTGTAAGACTGTCCCTGCAATGTTCCCTGTGACTTAAATCTCAACAAAAACATTTTCAATGTAAAAAAAGCCAAGGGATGGAGCCTGATCCTGATTGACGGAGGCATGTCAAAATCTGATTGGATGTACGGCTTGGAAGCTGAGATTCCAGGCAGGTCAATATTGTCCAATTAAATTCCCCAAAACCTATCACGTTATCCCATAAATTACAGTAAATCCATATAAACCCAGAGACAACTGAGACCGGCCGAGCTTCCACTGACAGCTTGAAATGAATGAGACGATAGACAGTGCTGGTTTAAACAAAACTTTTCAGTCAAAGTGACATACTATGGAATTGAAATACCACTCTCTATCTGTGGTATTTAAAAAAATATATATTAAGTAAAAATGTTTATTAATGTTTATTAAAATATTTCCCATCCCCCAAAAGATTATAGGGTAAGCTGAGCTTCCTTCATTGTATTAAATAAATCGCCACTGGTATATTGGCACAGATCATGTAACATTCATGCAATGGTTGGGGTAACGTTTCATAATGTGAGGGAATGTAGCTTGCGATTGTATGGAAGTTAGTATGTGTTGTATTTGTGTCTAATTTAGCGTCAATTTGTTAATCGAAATAAACATGCAGCTGAAGTTAACTAGCTAACCGCCTGCTTTAGCAGGTACTGACAACATCACTGTGTAACAATAATGTAATAATATGAATTTAATAGTAATTAAACTGTAAATGGGAAGCCATCTTCTCACTTAAGTCCAATATGCATACGTTAGAAATGCATGTCATGAGCTAGCCAAGCTCCATTTGGGAGAGGGAATATAGCGAGCAGTAGATAGCCAACTAACAGTAGGCTATAGAGAAAGCTGTTGTTAATGAATCACCTAAAGAGTAGCTAGCTGGCTAGGTAGTAAACCAGGCAGATAATGTAGGTAGCCATGCTGCTAAGGTTAATTATGGCACATATAACTGGCTAGTTAACTACACGTCAGTAGTAAGTGAATTGCCAGAAGATAGCAAACTAACTAGCTGCTTGTTTTTAATTAAATATTATGTAGCTGTGTAGCTAGGTAGCCAGCTGTCTGAATGAAACAGGACAGATGTGGCAGATGGTTTGGGAGGCAAAAAGGCAAATGCAAGGGCCACAGTTGGAGATATACAAAACTTGGTTGTATCTTGGAGACACAAATTCTCCATGCCAATCAGGTTTTTGGAAGGGTTGCCAGAAAAAACCCTCTATTGAAAGCAATCAACAAAAAGCATCTACAATTTCCTAATTGGTATTGGATCTCCAATTTGACCCAGGTGTTATAGTCAGATGAGACCAAATATGGTCAGAAGATGACCCAGAGCTCTTGTCAAGGTCAATGGAATAATGAACTCAAGTTGGCACATATTGATATTTCAGCAAGACCATTATCCCAAGCATAAATCAGCCAAGAAACTGACCACAAAATGACTTGTCTACAATGACCATCTCAGTCAACGATCCCTCCCAATATGTTCACCAATCTCATAAAACATTATAGAAGATGATTCAGTAGTATTATCCTTGCAAGGGGAGGGTGCACAAAGTACTAAAATAGTGGTGTGAGTAATTGTGACATATATTTTTTGGGGAAAATATATTACTTGTTAAATAAAATATATTTCTCTGAGCAATTGTACTAGTATAAAAAAAAAAAAACCCACTAACCTTTTCTTTCCCAGTGTTACAGGTATGATACGCAGACGCCTGCAATAATGTCTATTGCTGTATTACTGCACTGATCTTGTGCGCTAACTATGATTGTTCTTACCTTGTATTAATGCACATCTTGTAAGTCGCTCTGGATAAGAGCGTCTGCTAAATGCTTAAAATGTAAAATGTATAAATTAGCCATTTTTTAGCTCATTATCTGTATTGTTTATTTGATATAGCCTCCTTTGCTCCTCTTTATTAAGATAATCTTTATCAGGACCAGTTTAAATATGTGTGTATGTGCTTTGTTATTGTTCATAAGGAATTATAAATACAGTGTTGCTATCTTTTCAATTACATTTTCGAAATGGCTAATATAAAAATAATGTGTTCATCAGAAACAACTGACAACCTCTGTGGCAACAATTCAATCTCTCAGTACCTTTCTCCTATTGTTTTTCATTTATGTTGCTTAGAAACAAGTATCCTGGGAACAGACATATTATGAAGTAATAGTTTAATGATATTAGAAAAATATTGTTTTGTTTTTTTCTCATTCAACCATGTGATATGGAGCTCATGTTTTTTCATTCATTTAATGCACATTATTAACAACCATGGAAACCAATTAATTGTGTGAATATTTTTTCCTGTTAATAAGGAGTCAATTGCCATACAAATTTCTTGTTATGTGACCAGCATAGATATTTCATAGTTTTCATAGTGACACAAGGGATTTTCTAGTGTGTGTGCATGTGTGTGTACTGTATGTGCAGGCGTGCATACATGCATGCGTGTGCGCATAAGAATAGATGTGTGTGCGCACGCTTGTGTGGTTTTAGGTGTGTGTGTGTGCCCATCTGTTCACGTATATGTGTGCGAGTGTGTGAGCATGTGCATGAGAGTGCATGTGTGTGTATGAACATGTGTGCATGTGTGTGTATGTGTGAGTCAAGACTTAACTCCTTTTTGCTCCTGTGGGCCCTTCCTGCCTGTCTCAGTTGTTAGTCTCCAAGCTTCAGTGTTCGGCTTCATACTTCTCCCAGCCAGGTCTAGAGATGGCACATACTGTATGCTCTACTAAGCTGAGGTGTGAACTTGATGGAGGTAGATCATTAAGGTGTCCAGTTCCCCTGTACATAGAGATATGTAATTATGTTTCCCTTCACCACCGTACAGTCTGGACAGCATATGGTCTAGTCCTCAGTACAGTGCCCTCCAGAATTATTGGCACCCTTGGTAAAGACAGCAAAAAAGGCTATGAAAAAAAATGTCTGTTGTTCATCAGCTTGATCTTATACTCAAAATATGAGAGAAATCTAACCTTTAATTTAAGTCAAATTATTAAAAGAAAAAAATCCTTATCAAAAAATAAACATTTTTCTCAAAAACACAATTATAAGATCAGCTTGATCTTACACTCAAAATATTACAAAAACTTTTCTCAAAAACATTTAGTTCTTTGTGTACCCTCCCCTTTCCAAAATAACAGTACTGAGTCCTCTCCTATCATACTCGATGAGGTGGAAGAACACATAGCAGAGGATCTGAGATCATTCCTCCATGCAGAATCTCTCCAGATCCTTCAGAGTCCTTGGTCCTCGCTTGTGGACTCTCCTCATCAGCTCACCCCACAGGTTTCAATGGGGTTTAGGTCAGTGGATTGGGATGGCCATTGCAAAAGCTTGATTCTGTGGTCAGTGAACATTTTTGTGTGTATTTGGAGGTATGCTTTGGATCGTTGTCCTGCTGGAAGATCCAACCACAAAGTAAAACAACATCACAGATCCACCACCATACTTCACAGTGGGGATTAGGTTCTTTTCTGCATGACCATCCCTTTTTACACCAAACCCACCTCTGGTGTTTGTTGCCAAAAAGCTCTAGTTTTGTCTCATCTGACCATAGAACCACTCAAAAGTTCCAGTGACATTTAGCAAACTCCAAGCGCTTACGTTTGTGGTTTGATGACAGCAGAGGCTTTCTTCTGGCAAGAAGTAGTTTAATTGTAGTTTGGGAGACTTGGTGACCCCAAGATACAACCAACTTCTGAAATTCTCCAATTGTGTTCCTTGGAGAAATTTTTACCTATCAAACCATCCTCCTCACTGTGTGTGGGGGCAAAATACACTTGTGTCCTCTTCCAGGCAGGTTCACCACAGCTCCAGTTGTTTTAAACTTAATTATTGCCCTAATAGTGGAGATGGGTATTTTTAGGCGTGTAGCTATTTTTTAAATAGCCATTGCCTAATTTATGAAGGTCAAAAACCTTTCATTTGTGTATTCTCTGATCTTCCCCATGTTGATGGACAACTAAGGGAGTTTGGCCTGTGTGTCACATCATATTTATACCCCAGTGAAACAGGAAGTCATGGATGACCACTTAAGAGTTCCTAAAGACTCAGGTGAACTTATACATATATAAATGGGAATATACTTAATTTAGATTTTGTTTATAAAAGTTTCTAAGGGTCCCAATAATTGTGTTTTTGAGAAAAATGTTTATTTTTTGATAAGGATTTTTTTCTTTTAATAATTTGACTTAAATTAAAGGTTAGATTTCTCTCATATTTTGAGTATAAGATCAAGCTGATGAACAACAGACATTTTTTCATAGCCTTTTTTGCTCATCTTTACCAAGGGTGCCAATAATTCTGGAGGGCACTGTATATGAGCAGTATATGAGGCAGGCAGTGTTGTGTAATGGTTAGGGAGCTGGGCTTGTAACGTTAAGGTTGCAGGTTCAATCCCCAGATGGGACACTGCCGTTGTACCCTTGAGCAAGGTACTTAACCTGAATTGCTTCAGTTAATATCCAGCTGTGTAAATGTAAACTGTAAGCCGCTCTGGATAAGAGCGTCTGCTAAATGCCTATAATGTAATGTAATGTAATGTATATTCTATATCCATGAAAAAGAACAATGTGGCATTTTAAAACATAAAAGTAACTATCGGATTAACATTCATGAAATCATTTGTAAAACAATTAGCAAAACCATAAGCAACACCATTTGCAGAAACATTAGTAGAACCATTAGCAAAACCATTGGCTAAGCGAATTGCGAAACCATTTATAAAACCATTTGCAAAACTATTAGGAAGGTCATTCGCAAATAGTTCAGCAAGTCACAAAACCAGTCGCATATGTACAAAGCAAGTAGGTGGTATGTAACACAACCAATAGCACTGCACAACTGCTGTATGGTGGTGTAGTGGATAGCACTGTCGGCTCACAGCAAGAAGGTCCCGGGTTCGAATCCCGGCCGGGGCCTTTCTGTGTGGAGTTTGCATGTTCTCCCCGTGTCCGTGTGGGTTTCCTCCGGGTACTCCGGTTTCCTCCCACAGTCCAAAGACATGCACGTTAGGCTAATTGGAGAGTCTAAATTGCCCTGTAGGTGTGAGTGTGTGAGTGAATGGTGTATTCCCTACCCAGGTATGTGTACCCAGGCCGCCATTGTAAATAAGAACTTGTTCTTAATGGCTTGCCTGGTTAAATAAAGGTTAAAAACGCATATGGTCACAAAACCAATTGCATTGTCAAACGCAAGCACATGAGCAGGCAGGTAGCAAAACCAATAGCATTGTCAAACGCATATGCAGTCATTTTGGCGCTAACCATCCTCCATACTGATGTCTGAGCTGCCACATCCATGGCGTGGTGATCACTGCTACAATAAGTGTTGGTCCTAGGCAGTAAGGCGAGGGCATCTTGAGATCTCTCGATATCGGACTGCCAGGGTTCCGAGACTGAAGTCAGCCAGGCTTTCCTTCAGTTGCTGCTGCATTAGCTCCATCCAACGACAGTTGGTCCTCAGGCTACCAGCTGCCGTTAGTGAGATCTATGGCACTAGATCTCCTGTAGTACTGTGCGGCCTGTTCTGTGGGGGGGGGGAAGTCTTAGGCTCATGTTTTGGTATGAATGGCACTATTGGCTTCTAGCCAGTATAAACGCCATAATACTGTTGATTCAAATGAATCTGAACAAGTCCATATCATGTTGTGTCAATACGATTCACATGTTATTTTAGTGAAAAACCGGACTTAACGCCACCCGCGAGGCAAGCTAACAAGCTAGCTAGCTAACGTGTCATGAGGTCCTGGTGGGGAAAAAGGGGGTATAAGACTATATCATTATGATCCACTGGAATTAAAAAATAGGTTTACTAGTTACATACTGTAGTTGTCTCCTTTGTTTATTAATGTTACCTAAATATATAAGTTTGTATTACCAAAATTATTTCATGATTTGATATACCTTGGCTTTTGCTGAAATGACGCATGTTTTCTGATCTGGGTGGCACATCAGTAACTCGAGAGGCACAATTGGTCATTCGGTGGGGAAAAAGAGCTTGGCATAGTTATATTCATTATTTCATTATAGAGCATGTTTTCTGAAGAGCATGTGCGTTGTTCCACATTTAATGCCCGTTCAGTTCCAGCAGAACTCTTGAACCAGTTTAAATTAGCATTTTGAAAATACACAGGTTATCTGCTTACTAATTCAGGTATAGGTCTGCCAGAGAAAGAGAAAATGAAATGATTACATTAGGAGATGTCATTAATCAGTTTTACTACAGCGCATGCAGGATCCACATTTTCTACAATGGGACCTAGAGGTCATTTGCAATACTTGGAACCAGGAGTCAGGTATGGGGTGCATAGAAGTCCTCTGTTACTCGTATATGGGTCCCTGTTTATGGAGGTTGCGGGTAGGAAGAATATGGCATCATGGTGATATGTGCAGTGTGTAGGGTGGAGGGCCCCCTCAGCACCCCCGGCCCCCAGATGAACCCCTCACATCTCACATTTTCATAGGATTTGTGACTTTTGGAGAACTTTGTTAAGTCTGCTTCCTTGACATGTTTTTACACAATCGGGGCAATACAGTAGGCTGCGATACAGTAAGCACACATTAAGTGGGCCATGGTGGTGTCAGTGGCTGCAGGTACTGAGAGCCTTCAGTTGATGACATCAGTTCCTCCACATTGCTTACACCCAGAGACGTCAGCAGTAGGCTTATTTTTAGACAGAATTCTGCCAGAGATGAACATAATGGAAGAAACAAGTGCTTAATAGCTGGATAACAATTTTCCTTTATATTTCAGTAGCATTATAAGTACCATACATCACTGGATAGTTTCCTTGCGCCAAGCTTTTTATGCAATAATTACAGTGCCTCTCTATCGATTTACAAGAAGAGTCCATTACCCTTGAAAGTTAGGCTGCTCAATGAGCACTGATAATTGTGAATATTTTTAATTTATTTAGTAAGTTTTTTAAGCATGTAAGCTATACTGCAGTTCAGTTTTCAGTGGCACATATGCATTTATGTTTTGTATGTGTAAATAAAACCAAATATGATTTACCAAATATACTGCTATAGCATTCGTTTAGCTGATAATTATTTGTTTTAATGCTTATGCATCTTCCTCTCTTTATGTAAATCACATTCTGAAGCCACAATTGCATGCATTAGATAACTGAGGAATCAATTTCTCAATTAGGCTCCTAATGAAGTTCACAAATATGACACGTGTACTCCTGCAGAGAGAAGAGTGGCAGCTATGAGCTACTGAGTATGAGTCTTCTCTTTTGAACTTGTTGTCAAGTGTTTTTTACTGTTGACAACCTTGTCAATTTTAGTGAGCATCATCCACTAGCAGCAGTTTCAGTTTTAATTATAGTTAACTAGATTTAGTTAAGAGTTAACTAAATTATGTTTTGAACACCTGATTCCACCTCATTCCTCGGTTCATTAGTCACACTAGTATGTTAGCCTGCTGTTCCTGTTTAACCAGTCCATTTTAGTGTGGATTGACATCTCTGTTTCCAAATATGTCAATCCAGAACTCAGACTACTACTACACTGGTGCAAACATCAGCCATTTTCTTCCGTTACTGGGAAGTGCTCTTATGTACCAATAAATGTACACATATGTACAAATGCATGCTTAAGATTATATCTTTAGTGTTGTCCATCTTTTATAAAATTGTGTTTATTGAGGTAGTGTTATAATTTACAATTTTACAATTTACTCTACAATATAATTTGGGAGATGCTTTTATTCAAAGCAACTTACAAGAGTGCAATAATATGGCTAGAGATCATCGCTAGAGCTATCGAACAGTAAATACAATACGGTGCACTTGATCCCAATATACAAGACTGTTCTGAAGAGTTGTAAACCAAAGACAAAAACAGTAGTTGTGTGGTCAAATGACAGTGTTGAATCTTTGAAAGGGTGTTTTTTATGCACTGACTGGAGTGTTTTCCATGACCAGGACATAGACACAGCCACTGAGGCAATAACAGACTATATACAGTTTTGCACGGATAATGTGGTCACTAAGAAGGAAATTGTTATGTATCCAAATAACAAGCCTTATATCACTAAACAGATAAAAGACTGCATTAATAGGAAAAAATAGTAAAAATAGCATTTAAATCCCATGACCGTCTGGGACTCAGTTCTGCGCAGAAGGACTTGAATCAGCAGCTGAGAGTAGCCAGGAAACGACAGAGAGACATCCTGGAGGAAAATTTTGATTTTACTGCAGAGTGTATTAAAGAGCTGGACTCCTTACCCCCAATTGAGTATGTTGATAGACCGCAGATCGATCCAAAACAGGTCCAGTACTTCTTTAAACATGTTTCCTCAAAGAAGGCTATGGGGCCTGATGGGATTTCACCATTTATTTTAAAGACTTGTGCAGAAGAGCTAACACTGGCCTGGTGCCCTATCTTTCAACAGTCCTTAGATATCCAAAAAGTTCCTGCTCTCTGGAAAAGCTCTGTAATTACTTACTCCTGTCCCCAAGAAAGCCCATCCAACTGAGAACAATGATTTTAGACCATTTGCTCTCACATTAGTTGTGATGAAATGCCTTGAGAAGTGTGTGGTGTCTATGTTGAAATAAAGTACTCAGATGACTCCGCTATGTTAAGCTTACTTCACAGGCAAGATGATACAAACAACTATCATTCAGAAGTAAGGGAATTTGTTGACTGGTGTGTCACAAATCACCTCATTTTAAATGTTAAAAAAACTGAGGAGATTATCTTTGACCCGAAGGGAGTTGGTGATCACAGTCCGGTAATCATACATAATCAGCCTATAGGCTGATACTTATCAGTCCTATAAGTATCTCGGTGTCCACATTGATAGCACTTTAACCTGGAATATACATGTTGACTGGGTTTGTTCTCGACTCCTCCTTTTTTATTTTTATTTCATCAGGCGGTTTTAGAGAATGTTATCAGATATGGGATGACTGCGTGGTTTGGGAACCTGACTGTTTTTAAGTTTTCAAGCAAAATTTCCCCATGGGGACAATAAAGTACATATCTACTGTATCTATCTATCTACATAACAGTCAAATCATTGACATGCTGAACTTCATGCCAGAAAACCTGTCAAACAAAGGGAAGAGAAAGGTTATTATAATTTATATATATATATATATATATATATATATACAGTCCGGTCCATAAGTATTTGGACAGTGACACAATTTTCATCATTTTGGCTCTGTACGCCTGCACAATGGATTTGAAATGAAACAATCAAGTGTAGACTTTCAGCTTTAATTTAAGGGTTTGTCAAAAATATTGTATAAATCGTGTAGGAATTACAACCATTTTTTTACATAGCCTCCCCCCAATTTTAAGGGCTCAAAAGTAATTGGACAAACTAACATAATCATAAATTAAATTGTCATTTTTAATACTTGGTTGCAAATCCTTTGCAGTCAGTGACTGCCTGAAGCCATAGACATCACCAGACCCTGGGTTTCTTCACTGGTGATGCTCTGCCAAGCCTTTACTGCCGCTGTCTTCAGTTCCTGCTTGTTCTTGGGGTGTTTTGCCTTCAGCAAGTGAAACGCATGCTCAATTGGATTCAGGTCAGGTGATTGATCTGGCCATTGCAGAACATTCCACTTCTTTGCCTTAAAATTATTGGGTTGCTTTCGCAGTATGCTTTGGGTCATTGTCCATTTGCACTGTGAAGCACCGTCCAATGAGTTTTGAAGCATTTGGCTGAATCTGAGCAGATAATATACCCCTATACATTTCAGAATTCATCCTGCTGCTTTTGTCAGCAGTCACATCATCAATAAATACAAGCTACAGGCTTTTTTCTACGTTTTTTTTGGCAAACTCTAATCTGGTATTCCTGTTTTTGAGGCTTACCAATGGTTTACATCTTGTGGTAAACCCTCTGTATTTACTCTGGTGAAGTCTTCTCTTGATTGTTGACTTTGACACAGATACGCCTCTTCCTGGAGTGTGTTCTTGATCTGGCCAACTGTTGTGACTGGGTTTTTCTTCACCAGGGAAATAATTCTTCTGTCATCCACCAGAGTTGTTTTCTGCGGTCTTCCGAGCCTTTTGGTGTTCCTGACATAACCAGTGCGTTCTTTCTTTTTAAAAATGTACCAAATAGTTGATTTAGCCACACCTAATGTTTTTGCTATCTCTCTGATGGGTTTGTTTTTATTTTTCAGCCTAATGATGGCTTGCTTCACTGGCAATGACAGCTCTTTGGACTTCATATTGAGAGTTAACAGCAACATATTCCAAATGCAAATGCCAGACTTGAAATCAACTCTAATCAACTCTAGACCTTGTCTGTCTGTCTTACTTATAAATGACATAATGAGGGAATAACACACACCTAGTCATGGAACAGCTGAGCAGCCAATTGTCAAATTACTTCTCGTCCCTTAAAACGAGGGGGACCACATATAAAAAGTAATTCCTGTCATTCCTACACCGTTCACCCGATTTGGATGTAAATACCCTCAAATTAAAGCTGAAAGTCTGCACTTTAATTTCAATAAAATAACAATAACTTTATCAATGTCCAAATATTTATGGACCTGACTGTATATATACACTGCCTGGCCCAAAAAAAAGTCACCACCTGGATTTAACTAAGCAAATAGGTAAGAGCCTTCCATTGGATAATTACTGCAGTGATTAATATGTTTTAGCTGGCAACAAGTTATTTAACCCTAACTGATGCAGTGAGTAGCTTCTCATTTCTTAAACAACCATGTCGGAAGACATATCCTGTGGTCATGGAAAATATGTTAATCTGTTTCAGAAGGGTCAAATTATTGGCCTGCATCAAGCAAAGAAAACAACTAAGGAGATTTCTGAAACTACTAAAATTGGGTTAAGAACTGTCCAACGCATTATTAAAACCTGGAAGGATAGTGGTGAACCATCATCTTCGAGGAAGAAATGTGGTCGGAAAAGAATCTTGAATGATCATGATCAGCGATGACTTAAATGTTTGGTGAAATCATATTGTAAAAAATCAACAGTAGAAAGTAAGAGCATTTCCACACACACAATGTGAAGGGAACTCAAGGGATTGGGACTAAACAGCTGTGTAGCCTTAAGAAAACCACTTGTCAGTGAGGCTAATCGGAAAAAAGGCTTTGCTAGGGAGCATAAAGATTGGACTCTGGAGCAATGGAAGACGGTCATGTGGTCTGATGAGTCCAGATTGACCTTGTTCCAGAGTGATGGGCGCATCAGGGTAAGAAGAGAGGCGGATGAAGTGATGCACCCATCATGCCTAGTGCCTACGGTACAAGCCTGTGGGGGCAGTGTTATGATCTGGGGTTGCTGCAGTTGGTCAGGTCTAGGTTCAGCAACGTTATGTGCCCAAAGAATGAGGTCAGCTGACTACCTGAATATACTGAATGACCAGGTTTTTCCATCAATGGATTTTTCTTCCCTGATGGCATGGGCATATTCCAAGATGACAATGCCACAATTCATTGGGCTCAAATTGTGAAAGAGTGGTTCAGGGAGCATGAGACATCATTTTCACACATGGATTGGCTACCACAGAGTCCAGACCTTAACCCCATTGAGAATCTTTGGGATGTGCTGGAGAAGACTTTGCGCAGCGGTCCGACTCTCCCATCATCAATACAAGATCTTGGCAAAAAATTAATGCAACTCTGGACGGAAATAAATGTTGTGACATTGCAGAAGCTTATCGAAACGATGCCATGGCGAAAGCGTGCCGTAATCAAAGCTAAATGCGGTCCAACTAAATATTAGAGTGGGTGACTTTTTTTTTTTTTTTTGGGGACGGGCAGTGTATATAAATTGTGAGTTTTCAGTCTTTTTCGGAAGATAGCTAAAGATTCTGCCTTCCTGACCGAGTAGGGAAGGTTCTGTCTCATCTCATCTCAGTATTGAGACAGGTCAGTCATTTTTTACATCAGCAGGGCTGAGAGAGGGTTTTTTGAGGAGAGGAGTGCTCTCTCAGAGGGGACTGTGCAGTTAGATAGAGAGTTGTTAAATAGGGTGGAGGTGAAAGGAAGGATGTCCTCTAAGATGAACTGAAAGAGGGGGGAGGAAATAGGCTCAAGAGGGCAAGTAGTGGAGCGATGGGATTTAATAAGTTGTAGAGTATCAGTGTCAGAGAGGGGTGAGAAGGAAGGTAGGGAGGCAGGTGAGTTATTGGATGGGGAGATAGGTTGGTGAGGGGTTCAGGTGACAGTGTTGCGGATGTCACTGACCTTCTTATCAAAGTAGGACACAAAGTCAGCCGTGGTAAGGGGGAGGAGATAGGAAAAAGTGGAAAACCGATTACATGGGTTAAAAGCAGCAGACTGAATCTTGAGTGAAAGAAGGCAGATTTAGCAGAGGGAAGCATAGCTGAGAAGGAGACCAGGAGGGAGTGAAAAGAGGTTAGGTCTACCGGAGCTTTTGATTTCCTCCATTTCCTTTCAGCCGCACAGAGTTTGGCTCTATCTGCAGGAATGCAGTCAGTAAGTTAGGGGCTGGGAGGGGAAGGCAGGCAGGTTTTGTTGAAAGCGCAGAGTGAATCAAAGGAATAGGAGAGAGAAGAGAGGAGAGTGAATGACTTGTCCTCTACAGAGAGTAGAGCAAAGGATTCAGCAGGGGGTAGGGAAGAGAGGACAGGGCAGTGGGAGAGAAGGAGCGGAGATTGCGGCAGACAAAGACTACAGGGGTGGGTGTGGAGAGTTAGGGTGCAGAGGTGAGAGAGAGAGAGAAGTGCATTGTGCACTTCACTCCACTGAAACTTATGGGTTCTTTTTGGCTGAAATGTGATATAGGTAACATGAAAATCATGAAGCATAAACATACAGTATACAGCTTACAGATAACTGCCAAAATAAAGGAAATGCTTGAGTAAGTATATTGAAAGCAGGTGCTTCCACACAGGTGTCGTTCCTGAGTTAATTAAGCAATGAACAACTGAATGAACACATCATGCTTAGGATCATGTATAAAAATGCTGGGCAGGCCCAGTTACCCATTATTGTGGCTGCCATGGCTAGAAGAAGAGATCCCAGTGACTTTGAAAGAGGGGGCATGTTTGGAAAGAGCTTCAGTGATGAAGACTGCTCAACTTTCTGTTTCATGAGGAAGAATGGCTAAGGTGATGTTGACATGGCAGTCTGAGGGAAATACAGGTAAGACAGGTGTGTGCGCTGGCTGCTCTGCCAGTAGGCATGGCCGCTAATTGCCCTGATTCCTCTGCCGAGACCAACACCTTCCACAAACAATTATGGGAGATTCTGGAGCGTTACCTAAGATAGCATTTTCCACCACCATCAATGTAATTTCTCCTGGAATAATGGTGTTGCATCCCTCCAGTAAATTTCCAGACACTTGTAGAATCTATGCCAAGGCACATTGAAGCTGTTCTGGTGGCTTGTGGTGGCCCAACTCCCTATTAAGACATTTTATGCTGGTGTTTCCTTTATTTTGATAGTTACCTGTACAATTAACTTAGACCCTCAGGCACATGGTTCTTTATGTTCAACCTGTCTGTGTCAGCCAGGTTGATTATCTTGACAGGTTGATTATTATGTTCATGTCAAACTTGTCCTACTTTGCCCTTCAGAGACAGTTCATGATCACATCATGATTAAGGGATGGGAAAATTAAACAACTTAATTTACCACAAAACAGGGTGAAAACATAGTTCTGCTCTCAGCCCTGACGAAACATTTGAACCCAAAAAGAGGTCAAATAGGAGGGACAAAACTTTTTCTATTATGTTTTAATAATTAAATGAAGTGAAATTAGATGCAACTAAGTGAAAAGGAATCAGCTGCTGAATGAAAGGTGATCCTTAGCCTGTTATCAGCTTCCTACAAAAAGTTCAGGAATTCCCTCCCTTTCTACGGTTAATTTTGCATCGCCCTGTAGTCCTTCTGACCACAGTGTATTTTCAAGAAATTGTATAAAATCTTCGCTTAAGACAACATGTAAACATTGCAGCTTTCTTGTTTTTTTAAGTAAATGATCATGGCTTTTAGAATGGGATTCACAGAGAAGGATGTAGCAGGATAGTGTTGTTACAGTGCAAATGATCCATATGGGATATTTCAGCACAGTGGTTACATAAGACCAAAAAAAAAAAAAACATTTTGGCATGACTGCTTCAGTACAACATGGTACAATTCAGCCAAGAAAAGCATCAGCTACTCACACAACTGCAAACTGTGACACGAATGCCTCCAATTGAGATAAGAGTGGAATATAACCGAACAATAAGGAAAAGATACACGGCCCTACACACTTTGTATGGCTTTCCCCGACATGGAGATGCTGGTTCTGTTTCTCATCATGTGAGCATGACAGAAGAAACCAAAGTGATTTACTTTTCCTAGAACAGTCAGGCTTTTTTCCACCCCCCAAGAAACTGCCATCAGGGCCATATAGCATAAATATAGGGGCTACACTATATTATGGGCCCATCCAAATACAGACTATAGTTGATACGCTGCCCAGGATCTGAGGGGTGAGGTGAATTGGAAGAGGTTCAGTAACCGAGGGCTTCTCCTCTAGGTCCTGTCACCTGAGCAACAGTGGGGTATGCAGTGTAGATATTCATGAGTTGCTCTCAAGACCTCTGACATATGGACTTCTACGCAATGGCACTATTCAGGACCAAGCTTACTAAATTTCTGTACAGAAGATGTAAAAATGCAGTGCACGTCAACTCTAGACAGCCCTAGTGTTTGCAAGGATCAGCTTTCACAATATTTATCTATGGACACAGTTACCCACAGCTGCTTACGCAGCATCCGTTTATACAGCTGGCTATTTACCGAAACAACCCACATTCAGCTGCTCAGAGGCACAACAGCGGGGTCACACACAGCTTTGAACCTGCAACCTTCTAGTTGTAAGCCTAGTTCCACACCACTGCCTAGAAAATGTTTCACTGGATACTAACCCCCCTGTGCTAGTCAACCGGAAAACTTTCACATCGGCCACAGCCATAACGGAGTGAGATCCTGAAAGATGGTTAACCCTGCTGTCCCGGAATAGGCTCCCTGTTGCAAACCTCTTTCCCCTCCACCTTCAGCCCCGCTAGTCACTCTCCCCTCTGTGTGTCTTTCAGCACTTATCCAAGCTGCCTCTGTCGCTGAGCGCCAGCCTCTCTGAGAATCACACAGCCGGCAGCTCTGCCCATGCATGCACAATTGGCAGTTTAATATCAAATTAGATCATTATGCTCTTACTCTCAGGTCACTCACTGCCAGAAGCAAAAGCAAAAAACAACAAAAATAAAAAAGATGATAAATTCAGTAGTGTTTAATAAAAAGGACGATTAAAAAACACTAGAATGACCAAAAAAACATTTATTCGTATATGATATATTACATTGTGTATAAATGTTCATTTATATTTGTATATTAATATTATTGTTGTTTATTTCAATAAAACCATTGCACAGTTGCAAATAGGGAAATCCTAATTGCTGTTTGATGCCAACTAGGCCTGCATGAACAGAGCTTTAAGCACATGTATGAAGAGGCAGAGACAGCACAAGGGGGTTGCAATGTGCGCTGAGGCCAGGAGAGCTTGATCAGTGTGACCTTTCCTGCACATTGGCCTCCTCCTACTTACTGCCACACCCATGACACACAAAGTGCCACAGAGGCACCCAGGGGTGCCTCATGTTCACAAGCACACTGATGCTTTCATGTTATCGGCACTTCTGGACTAAAGAGCACTTTATTCCAAAGGCACAGTGACCACCTTGATGTGCATGCATTTAATGGAAAATAAGTGTCTGTTAATTGTTTAAATTGTCTAATGTCTAATAAAGATCATTTTTTCTCTCATTCCTGGAAATGGTTAATCCTTTCTCCCTGATTGTCTTTAATGGTGTGGATTCAATGCAGGGTGTCACCTCATTTTGCACTTGTGCTAATATTTGGAGAGCCTGCGCCAGGCCTTCTCCGCCTATCACTGCCTGGGTTTCTCAAATGAGAGAAAATTGTTGATTTGAATATGATGCTGGGCCAGCTGCGTTCGCTGGGAAATCGGTTGTGAACATCCCCCACAATGCATTCTAATTCCTAATTAAACCAGTCACACCTAATATTCTCTATTAACTTCATCAAATTGCCTCAACAAATAAATAAGCATCTAATTAGTATGTGCTACAACCAGCTCTTGGTGAGCTAATGAAATCCTGCTTTTGGGCTAAGTTTTAAGCACTTTGTCCAGTGTGCTAAATTGTTGTTTTAAATGCTATAGAACTTGGTATTTACGAAAGCTTTTTTCTTTACTCTTAAGGTCACTCTGTATTTGTTTGTTAAAAGCAACAGTGGATGGATGAACACAGTCTGAAAGCCCAGTTGCTTTTAGAACTCCATGTTTCCAAGTTGCGATATTGCAAATTGAATGCATCAACTGCTTTACCGATCAGTACAGCACGCAGTGGTGGCTAAGTAGGGAGGACACCTAGTGAGATTAAACAGTGTGCACTGGCTCGTCTTGTTGTAGGATGGCTGTGATCATGTTCCTCTCTCTCTGTGTCGCTGGGCACATGAGGACAACTCAAGCCTCAGTCAAATCTGCTGGTTAGTTTAGACTAACACCACTTCCCACTCCCAGCCCCTTTTCCCTGAGCCTCATTACATTCTCGCCCACTCCTATACCCTTTTAAATTGAAGCTCAATAATTCATAGCTTATTAAAGATGAAAGACGAGGCAAAAGGAGGGGGATTTGAGCCCGACCAAGAGGGTTCCAGGAGAATCAGTGATTGTACCGTCAATTTACAGGGAGCCCGACGGAGATTTAAACCCCAGGCACAAACCCATTACATTATTTATTTGCTTGCCAGACACTCTTATCCAGGGCAACACATATTACATATTATCCATTTGTAGAGCTGGGTATTTATGGAAGCAAAAAGGGTTAGTCATCTTGTTCAAGGATACAATGGCATCTCCCCACCTTGAAATGGAACCTACACCTTTTTTTCGATATGAGCCCAGGAATGTTAATTACTACCTAACACTGATGTCTACCTGGCCATAAAACACTACAGAGATTGATTACTGTGGGGCTTTAAGCGATGAGATTGAAGGCGAGAAACAACCTGCATTCCTGAATTCAAGTGGCCTGTGCGTTACTGTCAAAAGCAAAATCTGTCAGGGTTGCTCTACACTACCACAGAGCACACATCAACCACTGAACATAACATTATATTATTCTACAATATATATTGTTGGAATCTTAATTGAAAAATACTGCTGTATGGGGACACAGCTCAATGCATTGCATTGTTTCTATGCTGATCTGATTGTTGAGTTGTGCAGTTGTGCTGTCATGACTATGACTGGCATGAGTAGCTTCTTATTTTATGAGCATATCTTTTGAAGGCCCTCCCTCCTTCTCTCAAATTTAAACCCATCTCAGCTTTTGCAAATGTAAATATATAACAGCAATCTTTTCTCTGAATTAGAGGAGGGATAATTGCAATTTATCAAAATAATTAACATTTTAAGGACTGTTCACAGTGTAGGAGTAAGCTGACAGGGGTCAAGGGTGACAAATATATGTATCTCTCTCTCTCTCTCTCTCTGTCTATGTCCTATTAGAGATATAGCATGCAAATATGATTATTCATTATTGTTATACTTATTTTGTTATGTTATTTATCTGATATGAACAACTCTTTTCATTTCAACTTTCATGCCTTTCAACTTTCATATATGCCGATTATCATATACTGGATATACTGGATATCAATACTTGCATAGCTCATTTTGGCTACACACATCAATATCAAATTTCCATTATGGAATGACGAATCAGAACATTCACGTCTTTCATAAACTGAGCAAAAAAGAGGTCTTTGCATTGTGTTTTGGAACACATGCAAGAAGAAGAATGCCTGCTTAAAGATTTCTTATTGAGAGGGGGAAAGGTCTACTGCCACTACTTCAAGCAGTAACATCTTCAGTTTCCAGGTGTCATTACTTTTTAATGGCTTGCTTCCACAGGTCCACATGGGCAACTATATTTGAAATGTGCAATCACTACTTTGTCTCCTTTTAGCTATAATGCAGTGGCAGAGTGAGGTGCAGTTGACTTGACGTTGCTCGAATGGGTTCAGGGTCAGGAGTACCAGTGGGAATTTTGAGAGCTCAAATTTTGAACAGCCCCAAGCGGACACACTACATTCCATCTAAGTCTGAATGTGGCCAATGAGAGCAAGGTATAAAATCACTCTTTCCCCTTTCTCCCTATCTCTCTCTCTCTCTCTCTCATGACACCACCCCAAAAATTCTTCACATGTTCTGGATAAATATTTAATAGACTACCGTGCAATAGTTTACCTTTAATACTATCACTGACTTCTCGTGTTCTCGTGCAGATACCCACATTTATGAAGACTGATTAAGATGCTTTAGCTACAGATGACATGATCATTATTCTGTTCAGTATCTGTGTTATTACTGCAAATTGTGATCACCTTTAAGTCACGATCATCTTGGATTCAGCTTAACTCACTTAGTTTCCTAAACAAATACTTCTCTCCCTTGCACTTGATAGCTGTTGTTACTAATGCATGAGCTCTATTTTTGCCTGTGGGGGGTCTTACTGTATGTAAAAACTTTATAAAAATAAAAATACTTACTGTGAAATCATATGCACTTTATTGAAAGAAACTAAGGTAGTTGATTGTTTTAAAGTGGGGGGAGAGCAAGGTATAATTCTGTGTTGATTGATTTGTTCAATGGTTGTTTTGAAAAATCATTAACTAAAAACTTTTTAAAACCAAAGCAGATTTTGAGAGCCAAAATGTCAGTTTGGCTGCACTTTAACAACCTATTGTGACATTGTATAATCCCTATACAGTATCATCCAAAATGATTCACACCCTTGATGAAGATGAGCAAGAAGGCCGTATAAAATAATCAATACAGGTAATGAGCTATATTGTATGCTACATTTTTTTCAAAAATTATACTATTTTATAATAATACAATTGCTCCGAGAAAGATATTTTGTTTACCAAGTATTATTTTTTTCTCACAAAAGGTACAGTATGTGTCACAATTATTCACACCGCTAATAATTATTTAAAATAAAATCCATCAAAAATAAAAAAATCTTCATAACCATGGTACTTTTTTTAGTTCATCTCAATCTTAGGGAACTATATTGTGGCCTCCCATGGCTTCTTGTTTCACTGGGTTATAAAAATACTGTATAGATAATACACATGTAACCTTCACAAGTAAGAAGATGGTTAAACATTTTTTTTTTTATAAATAAAATAAAGATACCAGATTCCACTATTAGGTAAGTAATTAAAAAGTTTAAAACCACTGGAACACTGGTAAACTTATCTGGTAGAGAACTCAAGTGCATCTTGCCCCCACACAGAGTGAAACAGATTACTGCAAAAACAGACACCAAGTTGATAAAAATACAATCGGCACCGAGGTGTTTCTGAACAGTCAGGTGCAGAAATTAATAAATGGCAACAACAACAAAAAACCTTATAGCTAACTAGAAAACTTTCGGTCCGGTTGCCTGTAGTGAGCGAGCTAGCAGCAGCCAACCGAAACGGCTTAAAATTAGAAAAACAAAAGCTACTTAGCTATCGAATATTCCCCTGCTGTTGCTCCTGAGAGGGCGAAAAACTACAAAAAACCTCATGTCAGCTGGGTGAAATTTGGAATCAGTTAGCTTTTTAACAAACTTGCCGAAGCTAGACGGGTGAAACATGGAAAATTCCCTCTCTGTCCCGTAACGCCGACAAACGTTAACCTTAAGAGCAAATCCATTTACCCTTTCCAATGACAAACGCCAAAACACACTCAACAATACAAAACACAATCCCAAGAATCTCAACAACAGAAACAGCAACAAACAATCCGAGCAATCCCGTCAGGCAAAGCGAGTAATCAATTGATACACGTGTGATACACATGAAGCATGAAAATCTGCTGCTTTCATGAAAATGTAAAATGTAGTGGTGGATCTTTGATGTTATGGGGTTGTTTCACATCTACTGGTCCTGGGGCTCTTGTTTAGGTCAATAGAATCATGAACTCCAGCAAGAAATGTTGGCCACCTCAGTCTCCAGACTTAAACCAAATATATTTGGTTTGGACTAAAGGTAGTCTAAAAAGACAGAGGGATCTTGAAAGATTCTGCATGGAGGAATGGTCAAAGATGTTCACCAATCTCATAAAACACTATATAAGATGACTTTTGGAGTTGACTGTATGTATGTAGCTACACAAACATACACTTGTGCACAAATATACACTTGTCTTGCTTGCATAGCCTTTGTACAGTTTTGTACCTTATTTTATTGTGTGTTATTTTGTACCCATGGGCGTAGTTTCCTATATAATTGATAGGGACGTGTCCCCGTCACTTTCACGATCAATTAAGTAGGCTACGTCAGCCGAGATGAGCGTAGCCTATGGAACAAACTCACTGCAACCGATGCCTACCCGCAAATGTTTAGGTAATTTTCCGTGTTGGCGTCATGTGGGAACAGGAGCCGGAGTCGGTTTTCGGTAGACACTCCAGGAGTTTTCGTACTCAGGACCTAGTAAGATTTATGGAAATCTTCCACCACAGCTCTAGTGGGAACAAAAGCAACAAGCCAGGATAAAGCACGCAAACGGTTACGACGTTCTTACTATTACGGTTTTACATTTCCAGATAACAGTGCGTTCATAATATAATATAATAGGCCTATATGTAACAATATAATATGATATAATATTATGAGTTTTTAATTAATGCACTAGCTACCTACCTAGTTCAAACCAAACATTTAAATTTTAACAATTTAAATCGTGAGTTGGCGAACTAGCATTTCACATCCAGCTAGCTACTGACGCTAGTTTATGGAGGCTATTTTTCTAACATTTCACATCCATCGATCTGATAGCAATTAACTGCGATATAAAAATCAGATTGCAATATGCAAATGAGTAGGTGTGTGGCATAGGAGCATTGTATTAACTAATTACATTTCCAAAATAATTGCCAAATAGTGAACATTAGCTAGCTAGCCAATTAATAGCTGGGTAGTATTTAACGTTACCAGTAGTTTTGTCTTCTATGTGCATAGTTAAGAAATGTGTAACCTGACTCTTGAAAGGTTATAAAATGTGTCAATTATAACCAGGGGGGTTCAGTGTCCTGAACAGTATCAAAATTCATTTTAACTCCCAATGGTAGATAGCAGTGTATTTGTTTTAGCTACTGAACATGTCTGGACTTGGACAGACTGCGAGACCACGAAATTAACCGTGGCATCGTCAGAGATACTGTGGTCTATAACAAAAGAAAAGACATCCTACGCAAACAAGGTATAATGAGACAGAAGGCTCAGATCATTAGCAAACTGAAAGGTCTGCGTAAAACAATTCTTCAAATAAATACATCCTGCATTGACTAATCTATCCGGAACGATCATGTCATGTGGGAACAGGCTCTACACTGAATCTTTTCGTATAGGAGATCCATATGGGAACAATGAAAAACACTACCTTATCCGGATAATTGAACCCAGCAATGTTGCGGATTCCATGTGGGAAAGAGGCTTAAGTTACTTACTTCTATATACCACTAGCATCCGAAGCCATATGGCTTATTTCGGCAAACTTCAAAACCAACCATTGTATTTAGCTTCATCAGTAATGCTTTTTTCTGGCTGAAAATACATTTGCTTACTCCTTAATCCAATTTAGAAGTGAACGGATGATGTGTTTACTGAGTAAATATGCCTACCATTGTAATAAAACAACTTTATTCACCGACAGTCAACATGTAACCACATGAAAGCGTGTAAAACCCGACATTGTCGACTGTGTTCAGGCAATGAGGTTTTTACGGAAGTCGGTGGGTTTTTCCGCTGGCTAGACGTCAAAATAAAAGTGGTATGTAGTGAATTAGCTGGTTTTACATGGGTGGTGTTCATGTCTTACTTATTTTACTACTTTATTCAGTTTTATGTTTGTTATACAGCTGTAGTGCAGTACAGTTGTTTTGTGCATACAGCTGATGCCAGTGTATCAATTCAATGTTTGTTAATGTAATGTTTAATGTTTCATTGCAAAAATCTAACAAATAATAATTGAGCCCATGCAACCAAAAACCGCATATGTGCATATTTTGTGGAAATCAAGATAAATATGACATATCATTATTTGATAACCTCTCTAAATTATGAAGCAATCCCACATTTTTTTAATGGGATGATACCCCAGTATTTTACATTTTTAATTAGGCTTGTGTGTAAAAAGCATAGCCTATATGTAAATTGCTGAGAATGGACGGGCAGATGCTGTACTTGGCTTGGCTGATGGAAACCATTTGAATGTAGATCAAAATAAGAAAGTTGAAAGTTAACACCTGGAAAGACAGACAACAAAAGACCTTGAGGAAAGCTGAGGAAAAGTCCTCCGAAAGCAGTTTATGGCAGAACCATATAAGTGACTTTAGCTAGCTAGCCTGTTACTAGCCACTACCAACTCTTAGGGTAGCTAACCATACTAGCTACAAGGAAGTTCAAAAGTTTTTTTAGTATTTTAAACTTCTTAGACTAACTACCAACATTAGCTAGCTATAGTACAATTGAATGTTTCAAGTGCAGGTGCAGGTTGCCCACTGTGGCCAGGGTTCAATCCCCAGCTGTGCCAGCCCAGCTCTGGCCGGGAGTCCCACTCGTGCAAGCTCACCCCATGCACAGCAAGCTTCCCTGTGTGTGTGTATCAGAATCACAGTCTAGGCAAATTCCATCTAAAAGGAAGCAATTCATCGCCATTGTCACTGCCGGTCCCAGGGTAGTGGCTGGTCACATAGAGGCTGTGGGCTTCTGGGGGGGGAGGGGGGAATTGAATAAATAGCCACCAAACTGGGAGAAAAAATATGGAAAAATCTGATAAAAATGAAAAATGAAAAATTCAGGTGGTTTATTAATAAAAAAATAAAAATCTTATGGTATTGGATCTCTATGTATTGATGTTTTTGAAGAGAATTCATTCACAGCAGTGCTTTAGTGATGTTGCGCGTACACTTGCTGGTCTGGGAGTGTTGTTAGGCAGACATCACTGTTGCTCATAGAACTCAGGTGCACTTAATGTTCTCTTCCGTTGTCATGGATAAGAGCGTCTGCTAAATTAATATAATGTAATGTGTATGTGACCTCCACCCCCCCACCACCACCATAATTTTCTCTGCATCCACTCCTGAACCAGGTGACAGGATTTATCATCGACTACACTGTCGAATGTAAAGCACTTTAACATTTTCAGTGTAAAATGAAAAGCACTATATAAATAAAATGTACTATTATTAATATTATCATGGATGCACACCTGGAATACTTCTTGCAGGCCTCATCTTGTTGTGATTGTGATGCTTTAAAAAAACAAAACAGGCATGTGTCCTGCACTGTTTATTGTGAAACATGCTGTTCGAATGCTCTTTTATGTAGGTGCCCCACAACAGGTTTTTCTGCTCATAAACATCTTGTTTTTACTCCTTGTACTTTTTAAAGAAGGCTAACCATTTTCACCATCAAACATCTGTATCATATCTTACGATGCCAGATTGGACATCTATTCACATCTGAGCATGGCAAAAGCACACCAAATTATTTAAAACTGTTTGTCGAGGGGGCTTACTCACACAAACACCTCCAGTTGTTTTTATTTTCTTGCATGAGGTACTCATTAATAACTCCTGGCAATTGCTCATCAGGAGTTTGGCAGCAGGAGCAACAGTATCCAGCCAATACAGTAAAAGATTTAAAGATCCTGTGCCATGCCATTCTTTTCAGGTGAACTGAAGCAGAAATAAGTTCTAAGGGGGGGAAATACAATATAACCAGGGTGTTCTTTGCTTTTGACAAAAGATGAGAAGTTGTTTAATTAGGATTATTTGCATAGCATTAATAAACAACCTGCTGGCGTGGTTTTGTGTTGGAGGACACCTGTGGCTGGGGCACTGACGTACAACAATATGTGGAGATGTAGAAATCTGTAGCCTGGTGAGCTTTTGTAAATCCACTGTTCATTCTGAGGAGTGCCGTAGCTGATGAAGTCTGTGTTAGTTGACACGTTGTTGGTTCCTTTATAAATCACAGGGAGCAATGAATCAGTGTATAGGTATATTCTTTTCCCTCCTCTTGCATTCATTTTTTCCCCTGCACTGATCACTTTGCAGGCCGGGTGGCGGTGTGTCTGTGCCCTTTTCTGTGTGGGTCAGACCAGGGTCCTGCTGTGTCATTCACGGTCTGCCCAGTGTAGACGCTGCATAAACTGAACTGATTCATCTCTCATCTCTCTGTCAAACTGGATGACATCCAAACAAACAACCTTGGTATCTGACAGTCACTGGCACGGTACCGCCGATCCAAATGTCTGGTGGGGGATAGTCCCCATCTGAAGGCATTGACTGTGAACGTGCATGTCAGATGGTGTCACTCTTGTCAAAACCAGAAAATACACACCTTAAAATGGCAATGCAAGCACTTCAATCACCTCAGGCTACATGTACCGTGATAGTGAATGAAAAAAATATGAATATTAATTATATAAATTGACACAAACCGTTTCTCATTCATATCATATGTGGACCATACTAATATGTTCAATTCAATTCAATTTATTGTAATTAAAACAATGTGCAAGCACGTAGTAAAATGAAAAGAGGGCTGCAGCTTCACCAACAGTGCAAAATACACATAATACACATAATAAACATAGTGGGCAAAAAGTGCAAAAAGGTATGTAACATTGACAAAGTGCAAAAGGCATGTAACAATGACATGACAGTGAAAAAGGCAGTAACAATGACAAAAAAAGGCATGTAACATTAACATGACAGTGCAAAAAGGCATGAACAGTGCAAAAAGGCATGTAACATTGACATAACATGTAACAATGACATGACAGTGCAAACAGTCAAAAAGTCAGGGGTGGCCAGGTACAGGAGGGTGACAGCTTAGGGAAGAAGCTGTTTCTGAGCCTGGAAGTACGGGCTCTGAGGCTCCTATAGCGCCTCCCGGGCGCAGGAGGAAGAACAGTCCATGGTTGGGGTGGGTGGGATCTCTGCGCAGGCAATATTTATGATAAGTGTCATTTATGGCTGGGAGCTGGGTACCGGTGATGCGCTGGGCCGTCTTGACAACCCGCTGCAGAGCTTTCCGGTCTGCTGATGTACAGTTACTGTACCACACTGAGATGCAGTTGGTCAGGATACTCTCTGTGGTGCAGCGGTAGAAGTTGGTGAGTATATGGGGGGGTAGGCGGGCACACCTCAGCCTCCTCAGGAAATGCAGGCGTTGTTGGGCCTTTTTCACAAGGCGTTGTTGGACCTTCTTGTTGGGGACATGTTTCACCTCGACCCCATTGATGTACAGTATATGGGGGAGTGGCTGCAGCTTTTGGATCTCCTGAAGTCCACAATCAGCTCCTTCGTCTTTTGCACATTAAGGACGAGATTGTTGGAGGTGCACCATGATGTTAGGTGCTGAATCTCGTCCCTGTAGGCCATCTCGTCGTTGTTGATTATTCGGCCTACAACTGTGGTGTCGTCAGCAAACTTTACTATGAGGTTTGAAGGGTGGATTGGCAGGCAGTCATATGTAAAGAGGGAGTAGAGGAGGGGGCTCAGAACACAGCCTTGGGGGGCACCTGTGCTGAGGGTCAGGGTGGAGGAGGTATGGTTACCTAACCTAACAGACTGAGGTCTGTTGGTCAGGAAGTCCAGTGTCCAGTGTGTTTCCTTTCATGCATGGTCGATGGGTGTAGCTGGGAGGAAAAAATCTTCAGAAACATTGTGCATGTTCATTCCTCATGGCACTTTAAGGTGGGCATCAGCCCGAACTTGTCCTGCTCAACATTCGCTTGAGCTGTTTACTGCAGTTATCAGCTCCATAAACCTCAAGGTGCTGAGCTGGTGTGGTGCTCATCTGAAGAGCTGCCATGTGTCTTTTGAGGGTTTTCGGTGATGGGATTGTAAAGATGGAGAGACTGATCTTTGCAGGAGGGCCCTCAAGTGGGCTCTGCAGGTTGCGTTTGGGAGACCTGGAAAATGGACAGAGATCGTGTGATACACTGCTCAAAATGGTGCTACAATCACTGGCAATGGGTATTGTGGCACTGCTGCATTTTATAAACAGGCCAGCCACACATGGCTTCTGTTAACAAATTCCACCTTTTCAGTTGTTCATGTGAGGCAGTGTATTCGGTCAATTGTTCATTTATTTTTATTTTTATTGTGTTTATTTTTGCTATCTTAGCAGATGCTTTTATCCAGAGGAACTTTTAAAGCAAATATATTCCACTTCCGATTCTTAAACCAATCTCTTCATCTGAGTATGTAGAGTAGCTGTATTAATTCAAGATCCTCACATGTGCTTGACTCCACAGTGAGCTGGTACCTCCATGTCAACACTGCTGCCCCTTTAACATTAGTCATTGTTAATGTATTCCTAACCTTCACTCTTTTGTCCTGCCTTGTCCTTTGGGTTGTGCTTGCACATGTCCAAATTCCCCTACCTTTTTTAGGTTCTGAGGCACACACGTAAACAAGGCCGATGGCAGAGGGAAATGGAGCAAGCTGATATGTTTCAAAAGTTGAATAGCCGTTGGAGTCCAGGGCTCCATCTCTTGGGCTGAAAGTCCCACCCTTCCCCTCCAATCGGTTGTCCCCCTGATTCCAATCACGTATGAGGAAACCACATTGCACATTACAACAGCCACTCTTGGATTCAAATGGCATTTGTTTTTGTATTCACTTACTCATGAGCTCCTGGTGCTAAAGTACCTTCAGAACAAGAAGACAGCTGTCAATTCTCTGTGATCCCTTCTCTATGCCGTGCTTTACAGTATGGAATCCGCCTTTCGTGGAATCCCATCTGAATGGCAAAGCCACATTTGTCTTTAAACTGCGACATACAAGGTAGTGGGAGGGTGCCTTCATCTGTGTCACATGCTTGCGACATATGAGTGCATACCTTTATGGGACCGTCTCCCTGCCCACATTCCTGTCTCCATACCTGCTGAGAGGTGATACCTCTCATTGAGTGCAGACAGTTCATTGGGTCCCCTCTATTTTCAGACCCACAATGCACCAGCAGGTCATCTAAGGTCACAGAGGGAAGCACCATGCCATCCAAATGCAAAGCAGGCAGGGATAGGCAGCGGAATATCAATGTAAATTTGTCTCCCCCCTGGTCCAGTTTTGGAAATGGGCAGAAAGTGATACCAACTCAACTGTTGCCAAGTAGATACCAGCAGATACCAATCTGGCATTTATTTCCATCCGCAGTAATGACACTCAGTGCAGATCCAGTTTTCAGCCCCTGTGGTATATTTAAGCAAGGAATTGTGGGAGCATAGCAGTCCACCATGTGCCTCATTTCCCCCACCTTCCCACCCCCTGCCCCCCACACTTACACAAAAATGTAATTCAAATATATATCATAATGAATCAATACAAATGTGTGTGGTACAATATAAAAACTTGAATGCAAGAAACATATTTTATGTACAGTATGTGCCAGAGAATATAGCAGATTCCTGATGTTGTTGGGACTTTATACATAGACCCATGAAAGGAATGCAAACAAACAAGACAAACGAATGACCTGAGAATGTTAACAGACAATGAGAGTGCAGTTCTTAAAAAAAAAAATATATTTCTATGTAAATTTAGATTGATATATCTTTCTGCTCTCTTGCCAAAATCATTCTCGGTTACATAACCGTTGGATAAATTTAGACACGGTAATAAGAGAAATCATTAATGTAGTGCTCATCAGGCTCAACTTATTGGGAATGTGGTGATTTATATCACACTACCAAGTCTGACAGGTTGGACCCATGCCAGATAGTTTCAGGGGAAAGGCCACAGCTCAGATACAGATGCAAATGATGCTGCCTATTACTAGGCTGTGTGTTTGGTGTATAGAGGTGGTGTTTGTCTGGCACTGTTAAAAAAACATATATATGCAGTACCTGTCAAAAGTTTGAGTACACCTTTCATCTGGATTACGGCTAATCGGGCACTCCTTCATTCTTCAGCAAGATAACAACCTGAAACACACCTTGAAGTTGTGCAAAAGCTATCTGGTGAAGGAGGTATGTGAAGGACAACTCAAACTAATGACCTGGTCTGCCCAGTGTCCAGACCTCAATCCCATAGAATCTGTATAGGACAAACTGGACAGAAAAGTCAGAGCAAAGCAGCCCACAAGTGTCTCTGGGAATTGCTGCAGGAGAGCTGCGAAGACATGTCGGGTGATTTCCTGCTGAAACTTATTAACCAAATGGCCTGTGTTTGTGAGGCTTTTATCAAGGCAAAGGGTAGCTATTTTGAGGAATCCAATATTCAATTTTCAATTCAATTTTCTTTAACATGTTTCTTTGTTAAATGTGTTGTTGTTTTTTTCAAGTATTTACAGAAACTTATACGGTATAAAACATTGTCAATTATGAGATAAACTTAGTTTCCAGCAGGTGTACTCAAACTTTTGACTGGTACTGTATATATATATAATCTATTACATATTAAATATTACACATTCACTATTGTTTATACATATAGCCTTCTGTGGTTAGGTCTTGTGTGGGATTGTTGAGGTTAGTGAGGGGAAATTGTATTTAGAACTATTCATGGGAATTAAAGTGGGAAATTAATAAATGATCTTGGGATGCTTGCTAGGATGTGTTCTAAATGAAGTCATTAGTCGACTATATCTGTAAGTCCGCAGTGGCAGGACACAGTTAGCTTCATTCCGCTGGGGTGGTGGGACTTGAGTTGGACAGGGCTCCTCGGGTTACCGCTGTATCAGCGCCCCCCTCAGTATTCGCTAGGTTCCATAAGGTTACCAGTTGTCTTTGGTGAGAGATGGATGGGAATTAGCTGTCCTGTAGCAAGCTGTGTGGCAGACGAGTGAAAGGGAGGAGTGCACACTCTTCAGCTGCAGTACTCCCTGTGCTGTATTAGTTGGCACAGTGGTGGTGAGGTGAGAGAATAATATAATTGGGGATTGCAAATAGGAGACAAATAATTCATGTAGCATATATCTTTTTGTTTAATTTTCACTGCTCCCAATTCATAACCCAGTGCTTCCGAGCGTCTGGCAACAAAGGGATGTCACTCAACTTAGTTATGCTACTTTATTTTAAAATAAAATGTAATATCATATGACACTGAAGAATTTAGAGCTAATGTGCAGGAAGGGAAGCAGTGAATCAAACCACTCTGCTGCTTTCTCTTCAGCTTAAAGTAACACATTTCAGCAAGTATTGTCGTTTTTTTCTCAAACACAATCTTATTAATGTCACTGAATGTCAAACTGTGGTGAGTAAGATTTTAAAAATCTATAATACTTGCTTTCATTTGTTATGGTATGAATCATGGACACAGCACCAGACTGGAGGTTCCCCTAAGAATAAATTAAACCCAGACACTACATTTGTTATGACTAACAAATGCTCTTTGTTGGTTGTAGCAAATATGGTAGAAATGTTTTTTATTGCTTTTTTATTTTCTGCCCTGAAACACATTAGTGTTTTTTAAAATAAAGTTATTCAGTTAGTTTGCCATGCAATGCATGTGCATGCATTTTGCATTCCCTTGGGAGATGTAATAGATGTGACCATCCCACTCTAACATAAGTTTAACTTTTTAACCATTTTCTTTTTCCTATTTTTATTTTTCTCCCAATTTGGAATTCAATCATATTTGCAGGTACATATAGCTATACACTTCTAAATGTGTATATCCATATGTTTATCACAATTATTAAAAATGATTGCACCCGTATGAGAAGAAATATTGTATGCATTACACAACAACGTACAGTATTAAGTTTTCTCTCAGTTTTGAAATTTGGCAGCCATATTTTGTAATCCTGTTCCATAATTGCAACATTCATAGTGGTGCCGTGGCGCACCATATGTATGGTAGTGATGCCTGGAAGTGGCAGAGTGGAGACTAGCACACATCATCTGGGTCACATGCAGTCAGCATGCCTGATACAGCAGGCCAAACCCTGCCAAATGAAAAACCTTCCTTCCTGGGAAGGGTTTGGTGTTGCTCCATGGGATTTCCAGCCATAATTGCAAGAGTGCCAGTTTAAAGGGTGGCAAGAAGATGTGGGGGAATCAGGAATAATAATAATAATGATAATAATGATAATCATCATCATCATCATAATAATAATATCTTTATTTTTTATAGCACCTTCCAGCAGTACACCATAAAGTGCTTTAAACGAAAAGGTTTAATACCATGGAACGTGTACTGCAGTGATGCTTTTGTATCATTTGTGACTCACTCTGTGTTTAATGGATGTTAAATGATTAACGATCTCACACCTATTTCTAAAGACAACTAATAAAACATAAGTACATAACTATATGTTGATGAATAAAACAGGCCATTCAGCCCACCTACGCTCGTTATTTTGTCTACTGTCTAGAGCGGGGATGGCCACCCCTGTTCTACAGAGTGTTTATCACTGTGTTAAGCTTGGCCTTGAACATCTCTGTTTGTAGAACACAACCTGGCAAATTTTAAAAACATGTGCTGTCCATTTGTGTTTTAAAATATACTTAAATGTGCAATTTCAAAAACTTTCAATATTTATTTACTTTTTCACCTGAAGTGTTGTGTTAAATGTATGTGTAAATGTGTAGCCATTGTTGTATAATAAAGCACCGACAGCTCTATTTTCTTATTTGCCCTGAACCTGAATTCCTCCATTACTTCCTCCAAATTAGTATTTTCATCATAGAACGTATGATACGATACAATACAATACGCTTTATTAATCCCCAGACGGGAAACTAGATTGTCACCAAACATATAGGACATGACAACAGGCAGGACAATAACAAGAACAGGCAGTAAACCTAGAATTAACCTGTCAGGCATGCATTCAAATGTACAATATATCTGCAATATCTATATACAGGTTGCATGGCCACAGTTTGAGAAATGACTGGACATCAATTTTACAATAAACAAAGCTAGTAGAGCATGGGGATCCTCATTGCAGTAAACCTTTTTTTGCACATCTGTATCTGAAATCCAATTAAAAGTTATTCCAGAAGAGTCACAGAATGTCACACTTGGATAATTGGGTAGTTCTGTGGTTATAAAGTAGTTTTTTTCCCCTTCAAACATATCATTCAGCAGTGAATATTTTCATTTTATATTTTTATGTCAATCTTTTCCATGCTTACAAATCCACACTTTATTACAGGAGTTAATTTTTTGCATCAGTTATGTGCATATGTAATATCACCACATTTATAATCCTGTGTGTTGCTCCAATTTTCCCGGTTTAAACCTTTCTTGAACATGTTAGTAAATATTAAATTACATAACTGTTTAGCCATACAAATGATTTTGTGAATTATTTATTTGATTGTTTTGTTTTTATTGACAGTCACTGTGTTGTCAATCACTGGTATGAGCCTATTAAAAATCTGCTTGTTACAGTAAAATAATATGATCTATTCAAATCAGTGAGTTGCTGGTAGTACATGATAACTCAACTCATGTTCATGAAGACTCATTCATCCAATTGGCAAAAGTCTAAGGTGTTATCTGTTCATTTTTAAACCATTACATTCTTTTGACAGTCCCATCATTAGACACAGCCACTATACTAGATAGATATTTGTCTGACTACACGTAATAGTAAACTACACTCAGAGGTCAAATAATAACACTATAAAGTGTGAATTTTTTAACCTAGTAATAATTGTATTTATTACAATAATTTTAAGATAGATTTGACTGTATCAGACAGCCCAAATCTCCCAGAAGTTCTGTGAATCTAGAATTTAAGCCTTGGCTCCCACATGCTCCTGAATGACATAACATCTCCTGGAAATAATTGACCCTCGTGGAACACCCATTTTATTGATATCCCATGAAAGGTTCACCAGTTTGCACAACCCATTCCCCAACTCTCCGCCAGTACCCCTCCCCCCCAACCCCCTTCTGCTTCAGCAGTACTCCCCGCTTTCATCAAAATGTTGTCTCCAGGCATCTTCTTGAAACTGACCTTGTGTCTCCTGGAAACACATTTTGCCAGGTTGGGCTGTGAGCCAGTCACTTTGAGGCAGGACTGCTGCCCATAGCCAGTCATGAAGAATGAAGATCGCTTTCATTACTGTTTAATTTGGCCAAATCAAACACTGTAAAATGTTAGGCTGGGTCTATGATTAGATGACATTCCTGAAACTCCACCAATGCTTATTATTCACTTACAGAATGCACAAAATATTAGGCCTGTTTGAGAATATGAATACATCCTGGTAGACTGCACCAAAGAACAGGGGAAAGAGCTAGAAAAGTGCACCTCAGGGCTGTGAAAATCATTTCAAGCCAAGGATCACACAGAGGCTGCAAACTCTGAAGGAGCGAAGAAAAGAAAGTCACTTCTCAAAGAAACACACTCGACCCCTTTCAACCTCCATATGACCTCATTCCTCCAACCAGACAGGACAGTACTGGCAGAACACCAAGAAACAGATCACAAATCATAACCCTACCCGCCAGAACCAAAAGACCCCAAAGCTCTTCTGTGAACACTGCAATAGGACTATAATGCCAGCCTAAATGGATCAAAATGCATTTTTTCCAGATTTTATATACAGCTATTATTCAGTGGCTGAGAATTTGCAATATTACTGCATTTAAAAAACATCATTTATTAAGATTTAATAAGAGTTAAAGTTGAAAGTCAATTTGAAAAATCTAAGTCAAATACTGCTTATCAAATATTTTAAAAAATTATACTCCAATTATCAAATCATTTTTAATAAAGAATGTCCTTAGACAGATCAAAGATAGGATTTTTAGCTGTGTTTCAATGTCCCAGACCGCAAAAATTTGACTGTCAATTTGGTGTTTATTTTACTTTATCAAGGTCCTCTGAATAATGTGCTACTGGGTGCTGCTTTTCTCCTCTCCACCAACCAAGCTGAGTTAAACTACTTCCACAGTTGTCACAAGCAGACTGCAGGCTCCCTAGCTGAGGAGAGGAGTATATCTTGCGCGATGGCACAAGGATCAGCAAGCCAAGTGAGGCCCTCTCTCCTTTTCTTTAAATATTTAAAATGTAAAATATAAATAATAATAAAGTTCTAAGGAGGTAATGAGAATGAGGCAGGAAACATTTAGTTTCTTGTTCTTTTTTACTTAAAGGCATGCTTTTTCCAATGATGTTACTCAACAGAAATTATGAAGTTATAAAGCAAGTAGACTTTCCACAGCTGAGGATTATGCGAATGGAAGTCTTATTTGGAGTAATGAAATTAATCCCTGTCAGAAACAAACAGTTTCTTGACAGTGATGGCCTTAACAATTTTACAAACGTTGTAAACATCTCCCATCGATTGCCTTAGACTGCAGGTGAAGTGTTTAAATTAAGAGAGATTTCTGATATTTCTTCCATGGCCTGTGCACATGTGTGTGTATGCGTGTGGGTGTGTGTGTGTGTGTGTGTGTGTGTGTGTGTGTGTGTGTGTGTGTGTGTGTGTGTGTGTGTGTGTGTGTGTGTGTGTGTGTGTGTGTGTGCTTTTGTGCGCATGCTCTGTTGCTGTGGCGCCAGTGATGTGGCTGAGAGCATGTGCCAGGAAATCAGGGTACTGACTCAACATGATTCACTTACGTAAAGGAGTTAACACTGCCCTCCAGGCCGTAAATCACTTGCATAGGAGCATGCAAGAGTATAGCCATTCAATTTCACAGGCTGTGACTGAGGGACACATCAGAGAGCGTTTACATCTAATAACCTTTCGTAGGGGACTGCTGAACCTCTGATTCTCACTGTTTTGTTTGTTTAACTTGAGGCACATCAGCAGAAATACCGCGTCCCTCCAGAGATAAGTTCTGACAGCCCCTTATGTCCCTAATGAGGATCCTTAGAGCCTGTTGTTCATCCTTCAGTCGAGGAAAGGAGAGAGAGAGTCTGTGGTAACTTACAGAACCGTAAATCACACTGTATAAATAACTGTGCTCAGACCCCACTGGACCGACTGAGCAAACACTTTAATTATTTAGGTCAGTGGAGTTCCTGACATTTCTGAGAGGGGACAGCCCCACTGCTTTGAACGAATGGCACCCTGCACTGCTTGGACGCCTGAAATCTGAGGAATCAGCATCACTGTCAGAGGAGAGCATCCATCACGACGGCTTAGATATTAACTTTTGTAGCCACAATGCGCTTTAATTCCAAGCCCTCTGCCCCCCAGAGCAATAACATTTAAATGCAGTTCCATGCATTATTTAGGGTGCAATGCCCCGATGACGGCCAATGTGTGTGGTAGTAATGCGCTGCCAATGTAATGTCTGGTGTCGAAGCAAACTGGTCCACAGTGATATACTAGGGAAAAGTTTTGGCTGGAGTGGTAAAAGGATCCTGTGAATTGGCTACGACCAGCATGTCAGAAAGTGACACAGTTGCCTGTAGGGAAAAGGCAATTCCCAGGGGCCTTGTAAACAGAAGCAGATGGATGCAGTGGAGGATAAGCACATCCCGTCTTGCGATAAACAAGCCAGGGTAGTCCAACCCGCACACAAATGGCTTATTACAGCTCTTCACACAGAACAAGGCTAAGGTTCCATGGTGTGGTTAATGTACTATTGGCAGCAGTGTAAAGTAGTGGTTGAGGTGCATGTTACCAGAAGGATGCAGGTTCGGATCCTAGATGGGGCAACCCTGTTTGTACCCATGAAGAAAATGGTTGTCTGTATGAATACTGTATTTAACAGGTGTAGAAGCTCTAGAAAAAAGGCAAAGAGAAGAGCAATATGACTCATCAGGCCCACAAAGATGCTTTATAATAATAATAATAATAATAATATATGCCATTTAGCAGATGCTTTCATCCAAAGCGACTTACAGTAGTGGTAATAGTTTAAGAGTCTCAGGGCAAAGTGTAAGACACATCTTTATTATAAATGAAATAATGTGCTTAAAACCATAGAGGGGATTAATTAGGGCCAGTATGGAAGCTATCTCAAGCTAAGTCATCCAGAGACAACAGGTAGAAATTAGTGTGGAAATCAATTTCACCCTGACACTGTAACGTATTTCTTCACACAGCATTTATAGTGAAGTAATAGACCCTGGGATCCTTTGTGACCAAATTTGACACAGCGATGGATTCATTCCAGATTACAAGCAAATGACAAACAAGAATGGACTGAAATGGCCTGTTCCAATAACAATGCTTTTTCATATTCTTATAACATGCTAAATGTAAGCTGTGTAATTTTTCCTACATAAGGCGGTCAGCTAAGCAGATAAGTAATAATAACATTATGATTCTTTGTGGTGTGTGCTGTTGCTCCTAAGCACTGTATGAAATTGCCCTGTCATAAATTTAATTTAAAAAAACAGTAATGTTTGCTGTAATATTGCCATGAGTTAACCCCTTTGAAATCCATATAAGTAAATATATATATATATAAATAAATAAGTAATGAGAATGAGAACCTGGGAGAATAAGCCTGGTCATTTTTTATCATATTTATTAGTATTAAGAACAGAACCTCCAAAGTGTTCCCTGTATATTCGCCTAGTACTTGGGGAGGCTGAGGAACAATAAGATTTCCTCTCAAATCCCAGGGGATGTGCGCATGCTCCTGCCCCTCTCCGACAGCGCTCTGCCTTAACTAGATCCGCACATACCCATACCATGCCTGTCATCTCCTAATGAGTACGTCTGCATGGGAGCCCATGCCCGCCTCGTCTTCTCTCCCTACAGAGACACTACTCCACGCAAAAACAGTCCTTTCCCCCATTAACGCGACCACACAATCCCAGGGCATGATTTTTCTCCTTTATGCATTATCAATATTTGTATCATTTTGAAAACCTAATGGCGATGATCGGTGGATGGCGTGCACAAAATTGTGATAATTTTCCTTGAATTCTTAACAATTTCTTCCTGTAGGGCAAATCTCTCGCATACCTGTTATTGTTGTCTTGCAAAGTTTGGATAGCATCAATTCAAAATCATTATTTTTGTTTCATCCCCATCTCATAATTGCTTTGCCGGCAGAGCTCGCTCCACTCATTGTAAGAGCAGCGTAGTTATCCAAAGGGGTTCAGATCATCTGCGTCATACCGTGTCTGATTGGTTGGTATGGATATGAAGAATCTTCTTTCTTAAAGTCTTCTAAAAGAAATTGAGCTATTAAGTGTGACAAGTAATAGCATATACTTCCCAGGCTGCAGTGTAATTGGGGTGACTGATATATATATATATATATAGAGAGAGAGAGAGAGAAAGAGAGTTGACAGTCTGGAAGCGGTCAGCAACCCTTGCTGGAATGTGTCACCAGTGGCCGCACTGCATTGTTACTTTCAATAAACACTGCTGCAAAAAAGTGCAGATTTTCAACTCCACAGTTGTTCCTGTCTCTCCTTCCGTCCCGTGCTGGAGACCCCACTCCAGCTCCGCCCAGGATACGGGGCTGCCACCCTCTCACAGCGAGCCCCCACCCCACCCCGCCCCTTTCTTGGAGACAGCAGCCATTCCAGAGGCTCCTGGAGCTGTCCCGGAGGAGGATCCCGCAGGACATGAGGCAGAGGAAAAGGTTTGGCTGTCTGGAAGGGAAAGAGCTGACGAGAGCCACAGACTTTACAAACTGTATGGTTGCGCTCTGGGCACTTTAGCTCTTTCCTCACAGGTCTGTCTCAGACACAATGGGCTTGGAAGGACATACACACATATGCACCATGCACATACACACGTAGGTGTCTAATGACACGCATATGCATGCTTACGCTCACATGTAGGTGACAATCACAGGAGTATGCATGCATACACACGCATGAACGCACACACGTACTGTACACATGCACGCCCACATGCATGTATGCAAACTAGGGCTGTCCCCGACTAAAACTAATCTTGGTCGACCAACAGTCGTCCGTTTTTTTCGATTGGTCGAAACTTTTTTTCTATATGACACACCCTATTTATTTTAATACAACTATATGCACACTGTGCTTGTCTCGTGTTTTATAACTTTCTTAAGTGAATGACACAAATGAGTAACAATAGGCTAATGACTTTATGGAGCCGGAGTTCAAGATTACCTGAAAGAAAAAACCAAAACATCTCCGTTCCAAGCCTCTTCATGCTGCCCTTGCAGATTCTGCCGTTGCGCTTGTGAAGTTGCAGTATGGCCACATAATAGGCTGATGCTTTTATTTGACCACAACCATAACACATTCTAATGCTTAGGCTATGTTTTATTTAATTAACCAGGTCGGTCTCATATGGATTTAAAATCTCTTTTGCAAAAAAATAACAAACGAATGATCACACATAGCCTAATGTCTTAAATTGTAGCCTAAATCTGAACATAAAGTGGCTATAGCCTATCGAAAATAACTTACTCGAGTCAGAGACCATCCAATGGACTACTTATCCAGTCGTTTAATCTTTTTCTTTGACATTATGTTCTTAGGTTATATTGAAATGAGTAATTAAAGTATGCCTATATTACTAATCTTAACTGTAGGCAAATCTTAGGCTACAATTAAAATGCACATTTGCGTGCCTAAAACAAGAAGGATACAATATAGGCTACATGAAAGGGGGTGTTACGCATGTTAGTTATAAATATATAAACCATACAATTAGCAAAACACATCCATCCATCCATCCATCCATTGTCTAAGTTATTCCTGGTCAGGGTCGCGGGGGGTGCTGGAATCCCAGCATAGAGGCAGGAATACACCCTGGACAGGTCGCCAATCCATCGCAGGGCACACACACCATTCACTCACACACTCATACCTACGGGCAAAGACTCTCCAATTAGCCTAACGTTTCTTTGGATTAAGAAACCGGAGTAAAAACCCACGCGGACACGGGAGAACATGCAAACTCCACACAGAAAGGCCCCGGCCTGGACTTTTGCTGTGATGCTATCCACTGCACCACCGTTTTTTATTATAAAATGTTACTTTTATTAGTTTTGCTGAATTATTCACAACATTACTATTACCTTAACTGCCTAATATAATTTAAAGAGAACATACAGTATATAGGCCTAGCTATGTTAAGAGTGAAGGACTGTCACTGCCATACCCGCAGCATCCAGAATGGATTATTCTACTGACTAGCGAGCCGAACTGTGGCGCGAATCTAGGTGTCTCATGCTGCGTGGAGAATAAAAAAAAAAATGTATTTCACACGACTGCTCAACCAAAACAAATCTCGGTCGACCAACAGCCCATCGACCAAACAATCGACGAGTCGACTAAATTGGGTCAGCCCTAATGCATACGCACATGCAGAACACAAGTCATTTCCTCCTTCAAGGTTGTCGAAATCTCCTTGACTAAGACTTTAAAATTGAAGAAATGTAATGGCTTCCATTCAGGTCTCCACTCATATATTATCAGCTCTTCAGGGAGGGGATTTTTTTCTGCCTTTGACAATATATAACAAAGTGAATTCAAGGCTTATGATGAAAAAAATGGTAGAAGGCACTCTATTGTTCTTCCCCGCCATACTTATTATTTTTTTTTTTTCTTCCGTACAAAACTTTGGTTCGCTACTAGTCTCGCACCGTTGCCAGCACAGACGCACGAAATACATCAAAACGTGCGGCTTGGGCGGGAATCGTGTGCTATTACTTTTCTTAGCGATCGCGCCTGACGTTTTCGCACGAAGTGCGAAAACGTCGACTCTTTGGGCCCATTGACAATGCATGGGAAACTGGGAAAAAGGGCCAAATTAGAAATACTGTCTTTGTACTCTCTGGCCTTTTGGGCCCTTTATTCAAAAAACCGTGAGGCCTATTTCAATGGAATTTACATTGGATGAGAGAGGACAAAAATGCCTACATTTTGGTGCATAAATTGGCCTGTACAATGGAAGGGTGTGGGAGTTACATGATAATGTTTGGAAGATTTCTTTATTAAAAAATGTCAGATTCCACTTTACATTGAAGTCAATGGACACAGCTAGAGTGGGTGACGTCACAATGGCCTCTAGCTTGACCAGGTGCAAATTTTATCAAAAATCTCCCAAACATTATCGTCTAACTCCCACACCTTACACTCTACATGCACAATTTATACACCAAAACGTAGGCATTTTTGTCCTCTCTCGTCCAATGTTACTTCCATTGAAATAGGACGCACGGTTTCTGAGAAAATCGCCCATAAGGACAGAGGACGCTGTGTCAAACTCCCATTCAATCCCATGTTAGGTCAAAAAAATATATTACAAAAATAAGACTGGCCGGTTTATATTTGATCACAGCTCCTTCATTTTACATCATATCGACACCATTCAAACTTTAAACGGGAGAGGACTACCTCTATTAAGACGCCTTTTTTACAGAATGTTTATAACTGCTGTAGTTTTGAAACAGGAGCCGTTTATTATGTTTTGAAAGCGTCTAATCGCAAAAACTTTTATTTTTAAGAGTTTACCAGGCAATTTCGATGTCCTTTCGACAACTCCTTCATTTTACATCATATCGACACCATTCAAACTCTAAACGGGAGAGGACTACCTCTATTAACACGCCTTTTTTACAGAATGTTTATACATGCTGTAATTTTGAAACAGGAGCCGTTTATGTTTTGAAAGCGTCTAATCGCAAAAAACTTTTCTTTTTAAGAGTTTACCAGGCAATTTCGATGTCCTTACAACTCCTTCATTTTACATCATATCGACACCATTCAAACTCTAAACGGGAGAGGACTACCTCTATTAAGACGCCTTTTTTACAGAATGTATATATATGCTTTACTTTTTAAAACAGAGCCGTTTCTATCGGCCTGATATGCATTGCAGAAGAACCGGTTGCTAAGCAACGGCTTAACTTTACAGAAAAAGTCAAACTGCTTCGTTCCGACATGTTTTACACAACTTTCTGGACCGATTTGAACGGGGAAAAGGGCCCTAGTTATTGAGGCGGGGATCACAGCGAATACCTAGCGAAGTTTTACACTGGTTTATCCGCTAGATTTATCGCTACGTAACAAAATGTCACCGCAATGCTAGCGCGACCATTGTTTTTAATGGGTAGCATCCTAGCAACGTTTCAGAGTTCATTTACACAAATTTCTGGACCGATTTGAACGGGGAAAAAGGCCTAGTTATTGAGGCGGCTATCACAGCGAATACCTAGCGAAGTTTTACAATGGTTACACCGCTAGATTTATCGCTACGTTACAAAATGTCACCGCAATGCTAGCGCGACCATGGTTTTCAATGGGTAGCATCCTAGCATGTTTTCCGAGTTCATTTACACAAATTTCTCGACCGATTTGAACGGGGAAAAAGGCCTAGTTATTGAGGCGGCTATCACAGCGAATACCTAGCGAAGTTTTACACTGGTTACACCGCTAGATTTACCGCTATGTTACAAAATGTCACCGCAATGCTAGCGCGACCATGGTTTTCAATGGGTAGCATCCTAGCATGTTTTCCGAGTTCATTTACACAACTTTCTCGACTGATTTGAACGGGAAAGATGGGCTGGTTATTGAGGCGGGGTATCAAAGCGAATACCTAGCGAAGTCTTACACCGATTCAACGGCTAGATTTGCCACTGCATTAAAATCATTTTTCCAACTTGTTTTAAAAACAAGTTTTTAAAACCAAACAAACCACACCACACACACAAACACACGCACACACTCACACACACACTCTATCACACGCGTGCACACACACACACACACACACGAGTATCAAGGTCCAGATCTTTTGCTCTTGCAATGTATGTCCAGATAAACCCAGCACTATGCACATGTGGAACACTGGAAATAAAACTTGTTTTATTTTGACCGTATGTGTTGGTGTTACTGATCCATTTTTTGTTGCCAGTTCTGCTTATTTGATCTATTCCAGTACAAAACACTGCGATGGATTGGTATAAATGTGACTAATACCAAGAAGATGGACGGCTGTCTGCTTCAGTGATAATAATAATAATAATAAACTCACACACACTCACAACACGCACACGCACTCTCTCACACGCATGCACACTCACACCTCAAAATTTCTGTGGAATTTTTTCTAGTTAGTGTTATTCTCACAACAGGGATAAGTAAATCATGAGTGACATGATATCCCCTTTGTAGATACATAACGGGGAATGGTGGATGAAGGATTTGCGTTATCGGAATGCTGTAGGTGACCAATGTTCCACAAAATACGGGCCTCATTCCTATACTGCTATGTATTTATATTTCAATTATTATTATTTTTAACAGAGCCATAATCCTTTCCTGGCTGTCCTTCTCCAGGGAGACTAACACCGCTAAGACAACACTGTCACCTTACATCTTACATGTGATCTACCTGTAAAGCTGAACATGTACCGATGCAATTCCGGTTATGTATCCTGTGCAAGCCTAAGACAGCCACGACCCACCTGGATCCAAACCATAGTCTTCTGGCCACACTGCCACCACTTCTCTCTTTCACTGTTTGGTCAAACATCTTCCATTTACTGCCACTCCTCATGACAGCCCTGCTGACTCTTATGCTGACATCATGCTCATAACTGCCCCTGTGCTGCTGTTTCAGTGTATAACAGGGTAAGTTGCAAGTGATTACCAAGACAGAGAGAGACAGTGAAAATCAGACGGACAGACAGGGAAACTCTTGGATTGTGAAGTATTTTACAGTGCAGCTCATGCAGTTTGCATGCTAAACATGTGATTGGTTTTTCAGTAGTCTGGAACAAATAAGACATTATTTCCAGTCAAATGCGCCTCTCAGAGCAATGCCTGGGGAATTTATTCATTCAGTCAAAACTGCTCTGTCTTCATGGCAGATCCAGAAATAATGATTCTTTTTTATTTTGCAAACTTGACTATATTTTTCCCGAAATAACTGGGGTGACTAATCCTTAATATCGTAGTGCGGCAATTAATGGCCAATTGTCAATGTGGCCCTTTTAAGTGTGCACTTTGTCAAAATGTCATAGCCCCATGTGCCATACCAGACAAAAACTGTGAGGCAGATCTGAGTATGATAATTAAGTTCATACAACTTTTAACAAATAGTGTAGGGGATGTTTATCTGCTCATCCGGGGTGACTTTCATAGGTTTATACTGTACAAGTTAATTTACATTTTATAAAGCTGGATATTTTTAGAGGCAGCTGTGGTTAAGCACCTTGCTCAAGGGTACAACAGCAGTATCTCACTCATGATTCAAATAAATCCAGAGCATACACATGTCCATTCATCTTCACAGGATCCTGATAGAAAACAGAATTAAAAACAGAAGAGAATAGATTCACATTACAATGTTCTGTGGGCCCACAAGCAGGCCTCCACATTATTGTCCGAAGTGCATCAACGTTTATACATATAGACCATTTTTATTCAACAGTAAGGGTTTGTAAACATTTGGAATAAGCACACAAAATACCCTACTGGTTACTGAGTCACATCCCAGCCCACTTGTCTGTGCCATCTTCAGCAAGAGCATATTGACACCTAGGTGTCACAACTGACAGTCAGGATTAAGCAGGCTCTGCTTTGATTGGTATAAATGCCAGGTACAGGCATTCCTGCATACAACAATGATAGCTATAGATATGTGTGTGTGTGTGTGTGTGTGTGTGAGAGAGAGAGAGAGAGAGAGAGAGAGAGAGAGAGAGAGAGAGAGAGAGAGAGAGAGAGAGAGAGAGAGAGAGAGAGAGAGAGAGAGAGAGAGAGAGAGAGAGAGAGAGAGAGAGAGAGAGAGAGAGAGAGAGAGAGAGAGAGAGAGAGAGAGAGAGAGAGAGAGAGAGAGAGAGAGAGAGAGAGAGAGATTGCACCATTTGAGCCTGCACGTCCTCATGTTAGACAGGCTACCATCGACAGTGTCTCTCCCAGTAGCTGTTCCACTCACTCACAATAGGTTTTTGTCTTTGTCAACCCCTTTCTCTGCTTGCAGGAACTGCAATGGTTGCCTTGACAACATGTTCAAATCATACCATCTCTTCTGAAAAAATCAGATAAACTCTACACAGGCAAAGGTGGAAACCGCTGCCTGTGTAGTGCAAAGGGTTAGTTTGGTGGCATTGTGGTTGGGGAACTGGGCCTGTAACCAGAGGGTTGTTGGTTTGAATCTCAGGTGGGAAACTTCTGTAGTACCATTGAGCAAGGTACTTAATCTGTATTGCATTATATATCCAGCTACATGGGTAAAATGTATGCTATTGAAGTTGCCTTGGGCAAGGCCATCTACCAAGTAAATAAGTCATATATGATAATGGACATAATAACAGGAATTATATTGGATGTGTGTAGCTTGACGTGTGTCGTTTTCATTGGTCTCCCCTCTGTCCATTTCAACATGAATAACCTTATTTTGCCATTATTATTTTAATTGGGAAAAATAATAAAATACAAATTTCAGCCTTTGAATAAATTGGATACCTAGGTCCTATCCCTTTCCCTGCTAACCATTTACAAATCATGAAAATCTGTTAAAGCAGTCCAAAACTAATTTCAAACTATGTATAGTGGCTTTCCACAAGTTCAATAGCCATATTTAGACACCAGTAGCATTAGCTCCAGATGCACCATTGTTGTAGTAATGGTAGTTAAAGTCAGTTAAGCAGGTTGTTAAGCTAAAATATTAAGTTTATTTATTTACCAGTTGCCACAGACGGATCCAGAATGATGATGGTGATGATAATCCAGTATGAAACATTCGGTTGCAGAGTGATATTGATAGAAAATAAAAATCTGCTTTGATGAATAGTAATAGTGGTTGAAAAAACTGTTGCTATTGGTATTTTCCATGTCCCAAGTTCCAACCTAATTTGTCTGACTGAGACGCCATCTTTAAATCCCCTACAGGTGAGCTGTTGCCTGAACCAAAACAATGTCAAAATAAAAGCCCTCATCCAATAATACCAAATAACTAAAGTACAATGTAAATAATAAACCATAGACCACAATTAAACTGAAATACTCAATAAATTAATTGAATTAATATATTTTACTTTTAACCAAAAATGGCTCCAACACTATGCAACAATATTTCTTTTTTGTTTTGTTAATGTCACAAATGTCCATAAGTCACATCAGTGGGGCGATCACTTGCTTCCCCAAATGTACACCCATTCCTAACTGAGGAAAAATCTGTGTGTTGCGACACGCCTATGAATCCACTATTAATGTAGAATGACGGGATTATTACAAATCTCACTTTAAGCCTGTGTTACTGATTGGCAAGATTCCAGGTCAATTTTCAATATTATCTTTAATGCCTCATTGTTATTAAGTTAGCAATAAAATGATACATTCAGAGATTTCTTTGCAGTCACACAATACATGGAAGGGACTTTAAGTGTGGGGTTTGTAATCCTAATTTCCCTCAAGTGACAAGAAAGATCTTAGATGAGGAATAGCGCAATGTGTGTGTGTGTATATAAAGTCAGAAATATACATTATAAAAGTGTGGCTCAGATCTACACTTTATAACACTATTGACTTTAATTTCAACATGCCAGATTAATAATGCTACCAAATCATATCAATGATAATCCCTGGTCATACATGACAATGATTATAATAAATCCATGACAACAACATGATAATAAATCCGCATTCCATAGGATCCATGCAATCTTGGAATCTTCAATGTAAAATGATATGACCTGGATATGTTTATGTACTTTACTTGAAAGATGATGTATACTCACCCTCACTCTGCCCCAAATAGACCCCCTATCTGCCGGCATATATTTTTTAAACTGTATCGTCACATCCTGAACATACATTGCTACTTTTTTGATACAATACATTGCAACTGTATACTAACCAATAAAATAGAAAACAAACTTAACAGTAACCTTAATATTAATTTCCTGTCATTCAAATATGATCCATCTCTATTGTGTAAATGTGTGTGTGTACTTCCCAATTTTTCACTATACACCTCTGATGCAATAGTCATCAATAAAGTGTCTATGAGGGAATTGCCCCAGCCATCTCTCTGGTTTTGTGGAATCAACTTCAACACACGTCAACCATGCACGAATAACATTGCTATGCTAAACTATTTTTCAAACTCTGGAAGCGAGAGGCAAATCATAGATAACCATATTTGTGGATTCGTGTGAACTATGTGGGTTACATTCATATAACTTCCAGCGACTTACTTTATACAGTACTAGCTATATTATATACATTGTTTATATTTAATATATCAGAAGGTATGCTGATACATTTATGTTCAAAATACCATTTCGGAACGTAATTAAACGCAATGTGTCCCTTGCGGAAGTTATTTCGTAAAGAATCAACGCAACCTTGCTGGGAGGACAAATCTAACTGTTTCTTCATAAGGCTTTTTTTCCTCCAAAAAATATCGTGTGAGGGCGCTTTGAACTTAGTGTAAACATGAGTTATTGGCACAAGTTGACGGCCTCACTCTGCGCATGTCAATGCTTGGCAAATTAGCAAAGGTCCTTTTGCCAGCAGTTCAAAGTCTCTCGCCTGTAAATTTTCAGTTCATGTCCGTATTTATGGCGTCTTCTCAGCTATGTGTGAGCTAGAAGTCAAACGGAATAAAGAACGGGTGTTCTGAAGATGGACTGTTTCGAGGGAAATATTCTTCTCCGTGGGATTTATATTGGCTTTCAGACAGGTCGTGTTTATATCCAGTTGTTAATGTGAACGTGTCCTTCGTCCCTCTACCTATCGACTGTACTAGCTAGCTGGCTATCTAGCTAGCTATCTACGTCATTGAAATCCTGCACGTCTTATCGTATACTATCTTGAAACTTTTTTCAAATTTTGTAGAGAGTAAGTCATACGACACCGCTAAATATGTATCTTGACCGAAAATCCTAGGATGTCTCCAAAGTTTGACTTTCATGGAAGTTGCTAGGCGCTCTGCTTCCCAGCTTTCAATTTGGCATTGCAAGAGTAACTAACTCGGCTATCTGTAGTGAATAAGCAGCGCGCTCCTTTTTCCCGTGCGTGTTTGTTTTATTACAAGCTAGCCAGCTAGCTACGTTTCGACTCGACTCAACTCACGTCAGTTAGCTGGCCAGCTAGCGCTAGCTAGCTACATTGTATCCAGATTAGCGAAGTATCGGTGTTACCGACACACGATTGTCATCGGCATTACACGACAGTTAATTAACCGTAAGACGATATATCTTTAGTTAACGTTAGCTGTTATTACTGTATGCACTTTGCCAAAGAGGCTGTATTTTTTTCGGATGAAATTGCGCTAGCGAGTTCGGGTGCTCTTGGTGGGGCGTGTGCCATTGCTGTAAATTTTCTGGCTAGCTAGCGAGTGTAATTTGTTAGATACATAGCTAGTTAATGTTTTAGTCTGTAACTTTAGCTAGCGGATTTAACTAATTGCTGCCAGAAATAGTATAGCGCTAGCGAGATGCATATAGCTAAGTACCTATATAGCTCTCAAAATAGTTAGCTAGCTACATGTTCCACGTGCATATACGGTTAACGAATGCGATTATTTATTAACTGGCTAGCAATAATTCTTTATTTACAAACAGTTGTTAGTTAGCGTGTGCATTGTCTTGTCGTTTCAAACAGCTAGCTAGCTACCAATTGTAGCGAGCTATCTAGGTTGTTGGGTAGTTTAACTAATATTATTCCAGCTAGCCAGACATCTCGCAACTGTCATTCTAGCTATCTGATTCTAGTTTAACTACAATATTAGATAATTCATCATGTGGGCAATGGATTTGCAGTAACGTTGAGTGCTGAGGACGGACTAAGTGAATGCTAGCTACCGTTGTATAGCCACTGACTTCAGAATTCCAGTTCGGTGATCGCTAGCTACGGACTGTGACTGACTCGAGATGACCTAATTATTTCAGCTTTGAAACAGGTAGGTTTATTTTCGTTTTTTAACATTGCGTTTTGGGTACTGTATTCGCTTGTTTTCATGTGCTTTTGCGTGTGAATAAGTATGTGTGTTAGATGCGATTGTATTGAGTGATAGTGTATCAATTTGTAGCCGGCTAGCAAACTGGATGAGACTGTTGACTTGCTAGCTAACGCTGACGTTAGCTAACTAGCGCTAAATTATTAGCAAGCTAGTTGTGACCTCGCCTCCTGTTGTTTTGTACAAAAGTTTGACGCCGTATTAATGTATACTTCAATATATTTTTGAACACATTAATCGAAGTCAGAGCTAACTAATATTACATAGCACAATATTTATTTCGGTTAAAACTTTGACTAGCTATCACACGCGATCTTCAGTTTGGCTCATTAATAGCAATCCTTGGTGTTTTATGGAACAAACAAGCGAACGGCGAGAAAAACGAGCTAGCTAAGTAATATATATTTCTAAACAAATTAAACAAGTTCCATGTCGAGTTGTTAAGCTATATGAGTGTATAACACAACTTTCCTGCTTTGATACTGCAGCTGTGTGTTTTATTTACTCGCCTATGGAATTTAAATGCAGTAGCCGCTCTCAGCCAACAGGTTGCACCAGTGTGGTTGTGTATGAAGATAGGTAACGTTAGCTACCTCACGAGGGCAGATGCCTCCTAGTGTACACCAATTAGCGATAACATAAAGCTTCGTTTTGTAGCATTATGGTGAATTACCAGGGTAAGCATGAAAGATAAAAACGTTTTTACCCTACGAGCTTCAAACACGAAACATGTGTACAATTCGGTAGCCGGGATATTGTGTATATAGTCATGGAAAAAAAGATGACGCGTCATGACGTTAGACCGCTAGACGGTCTTTCTCGGCTTTGGGTACTTTCGGGAGGAAAATGAAGCTTTCATGTAGTCATGGCGAAATCACAACTGACGTTTATATTTGTAACATTGCCTAGGTATGGTTCGAGGTAAACCGTTTGTTACTTTAGTTGAGGTTTAAAACATTTTTGAATACAGGAAATAATTAGTATAGTGTATATAAAATGCTGTCGTAATGAAATTGGGGAAATATTATTTACTGAAAATTTAATTTATCCTGATGCATGAAAAAATACGTTTCAAAATGAATCAGTATTTGATGCAATAAAACGTGTGGTTTGGCCTGAGACTTGGTGTTAGCTAACTATACAGTATTTTGACAATTTGCTCAAGGGAAGTCAGTGTATTTTAACTGAATACAATCAGATAAAAAATAATGTTTGAAGAGGCTAATAACACAAACAAGTTATGAGATTGATCTAGAGTTACAGCTTACAGTTTGACAATTTATGAGTTGCTTACTACAGTAGGACAAATAGTTTTTGTCAGAGACTTGAAAGCGGTGGGAGTCTCCCTCCAGCACTCTGACAGACTGGACTGACTAAGTGAACGGCTCTCCCTAGGTAAGGACAGTACCTTTGATTCACCACAAGTTGGCAATAAGGGTCAATAAGATCATCTACAGCAGATTCAGCCTTTACACTCTGCTGTTTCTTTTTTAGTAATGGGCACAAATATTAAAAGCTATTCAATGTTAATTTGATCTTATTCCATTTAACATATATATGTGTACTGAACTCATAAAAGCTTGGGTATAGGCTATTCAACACATGGACCCTGATTCTTCCATCTGCTTTACAAGCAAATGTGTTTTTTTCTTGTGTTATGATACCCAGCCGATATCTAATGCACTACTTGATTCCAATTTGTATCTGTATTAGGGATGTCACGGTATGAGTTTGACGGTATGATAACCATCCTGAAAAATACTGTAGTAATTGTGGTACAGCGGTATCAATGAGTAATATACAGTGGGTATAAAAAGGACTCACCCCTTTGACAGTATTTATTTTCTTTCTTCATCAATTTCAATCAAAATGTATTTAATTGGAATTTCTTTCCATTAATCAACACAATATACTCTATAATGTCAAATAAAAAAACAACTGTAAAGCTTTTAATTAATTACAAATAAAAAAACAGGCAATAATTGATTACAAATAGTCACCCCCCTTGACTTAGCCTAATACATGGTAGAAGCACATTTTGCTGCAGTTACAGCTGTGAGTCTATTTGAGTAAGTCCCTTAACAGCTTTGCACATCTGGACATTGCAATTGTTACCCATTCTTCTTTACAAAATTGCTCAAGCTCCATCAGGTTGAATGGGGACTGGTGGTGAACAGCAATTTTCAAATCTTTCCACAGATAGTCAGTGGGATTGAGGTCTAAGCCTTGCCTGGGACATTATTTTTATTTTTTATTTTTTATTTTTTTAAACCATTCCAATGTGGCTTTTGGTGTATGCTTTGGGTCATTGTCCTGTTGGAATATAGGCCTAAATCTTAACCTAAGTCACAGGTCTCTTGCAGACTGCTGCAGGTTTTCCTCAATATTTGTCTATGTCTTGCGCCATTCAATTTTGCCCTCTATTTTGACAAGTTTTCCAGTCCCTGAAGCAGAGAAGCATCCCCATAGCATTAGGCTACTGCCACCATGTTTCACAGCAGGGATAGTGTTCTTAGGATAATGTAATAGAGTTAGGCTTGTACCAAATATAGCGTAACGTTAATGCCAAAAAGTTCAGTCTTGGTTTCATCAGACAATAGAATCTTTCTCCACCTTGTTTGACTTTCCCACATGCCTTCTGACAAACCTTTGGCAAGATTTCATGAGTTTTCTTCAACAATGGCTTTCTTTTTGCCACCCTCCCATAAACTGCAGATTTGTGAAGCGCCCAAGCTATTGTTGTCCCATGGACAGTTTCTTCCATCTCTCACATGAAAGACTGTAACTCCACCAGAGTGGCCATAGGTCTCTTGGTGGCCTCCCTAACAAGTGCCCCTTGTGCTCAGATGCTCAATTTTGGAGGAAAGCCTGTTCTAGGCAAATGCACAGTTGTGCCATGTTCTCTCCATTTCTTCATGATGGCCTTAACGGTGCTCCAGGAGATATTCAGTCTTTGAAATCTTCTTATACAGTGCCCCTTTGAAGTCTACACCCCATCTAAAAAAATGTTTTCTTACAGCCTGAAATTAAAACATTAAATCAGACTTTTTTCCACATTTTACCCTATAACTTACAAGTGGGGGACAAAAATCTCAATTTCTGAACATTAATTAAAAATAAAAACTAGAATAACTTGGATTGATAAGGCTACACCCCACTGAGTTAGTACTTGGTAGAAGCACCCTTTGGTTGAATTACGGCCGTGAGTCTGTTTGGATAGCTCTCTACCAGCTTTACACACCTAGATTGGGCAAGGTTTACCCCTTCTTCCTTACAGAGCTGTTCAAGCTCAGTCAGATTGCGTGGGGACCGTTGATGGACTGCACTCTTCAAGTCATTCCACAGGTTTTCAATAGCATTTACGTCAGGGCACTGACTAGGCCACTGAAGGACATTCACCTTTTAGTTTTTTTGGCCACTCCACTGTTGCTTTAGCTGTGTACTTTGGGTCTTTTTCATGCAGAAAGGTGAACCTCCTTCCCAGTTGTAACTTTCTTGCAGAGGTCAGCAGGTTTTCCTCAAGAATTTGTCTGTATTTTGCTCAATCCGTTTTCCCTTCCATCCTGAAAAGTGCCCCAGTCCCTGCTGATGAGAAACACCCCCAAAATAGAATGCTGCCACCACCATGCATTACAGTAGGGATGGTGTTCTTTGGGTGGTGTGCTGTATTGGGTTTTTGCCAAACATAACATTTTGAATTTAGGCCACATATTTCTATCTTGGTTTCATCTGACCACAACACTTTTTGCCACATGACTTCAGTGTTTTTTGCATACCTCAAACCGGACTGAATGTGGACTTTTTGGAGTAGTGGCTTCCTTCTTGCCACCCTACCAGACCAGAATTGTGGAGAGCTTTCTGTATTCACACATGCACACATTGATCACTCTTTGCCATAAAAGTCCTGTAGCTCCTTCATAGTTGCCATTGGCCTCTTGGTGGCCTCTCTGATCAGTCTCCTTCTTGCTTGGTCATCCAACTTGAATGGACGGCCTGACCTAGGCAAGATCCTGGTGGTGCCATGCACCTTCCACTTCTTAATTATGGTCTTGACCGTGCTTCAAGGGATATTTAAGGCCTTTGAAATCTTTCTATACCCATTTCCTGATATGTGCCTTTCCATAACTTTATTCCGGAGTTCTCTTAAAAGCTTGTTGTTGCTCATGGTGGATTCTTTACTCTGAAATGCACTACCCAGCAGTGGAATCCTCTAGGAACAACTGTTTTTATTTTGAAGTAATCAGAATCACTACAATTGAACACAGGTGGAGGCCACTTAACTTGGTGTGAGATCTGGAAAGTGATTGGTTACCCCTGAGCTAGTTTACAATTAGTATGATACGCAGGGTGTAGACTTATCAATCCAAGTTATTCTAGTAGAATTCTTCTTTCACTTGGAAGTTGTAGGGTAAAATGTGTAAATAAAAGTGGGAAAAATCTGATTTAATGTTTTCATTTCTGGCTGTAAGGCAACAAAAGGTGACATTTTTGAGATGTCTACAAACCTCAGACTTTAAAGGAGCACTGTTCACCTGATTGGTTCTTTAGAAAAACCTTTTGCCGGATTTGCTTTGAATGTTTGGTCTTCGTGATGAAGGTCTTTTTGGAAATGCACTAGCCAACTGTAGGTCCTCTCACAGATGGGTGTATTTTATTTTAAATCATTTGAAACATCTTAATTGTACACAGGTGGACTCCGATAAATTAATTATATGTATTTAGGTGTGTCTTAGAAGGGGTGAATACTTATGGAATCAATTGTCGTTTTTTAAATGTGTAATTAAGAAAACCTTTCTTAAAGTTTTTTATTTGATATTATAGAGTAGGCTATTTTGTGTTGATCAGGTGCAAGAAATACCAATTAAATCATTTTTGATTGCATGAAATAGGAACTTTAAATGTGAAAAATGCCAAAGCGGGTGAATAATTTTGTCCACTGTAAATGCACTGATATAAATGAATGAAATTACCCAATATTAGCATGTGTATACATTCAATACATGCATTTGAGCTCTTCAAACTAAGGACTTCTAAATATATTTATAGAAACTGAAAAGGTGACGTTTGTTTGAGATTATAAAAACAAAAAATAAAAAACCTTGGTTTTGTAAGTGTACGGTTTTAGCATGCTAGTCAGTTATCTGCCTCATTGGTGTATCAATGTCCATTGAGGTTAAAATGAATTGCCTAACTACTTTTTTGTATATAGCGAATGTTAGCTGTTGATGATAAAATGTTAGCAAGCTAGCTAGCTAGCTACCTATGAAGATGTATACTATTACGTTTTTAGAATAAGGCAAAATGGCTAACGTTAGCTAGCAATCATTGAGTATAAATGAACTCTGCAGGAACTGTAGTTAAAATATTTTGAAATGGTGTCATGCTTTATAAAAATAAAAAAAGCCTACTATGTACATCCGTTTTATAAAAGAATATTGGAATGAATATTTTTTTCATATGAATATTGGCATGCCAAGGGGGTTGCAGGTATACATACCTAACAGAACCCTGCCAATATTCAAGTATACAAAGTAGCAATATACAAAGTAGCACTACCAATATTCATGATATACCACGGCTGAGGTTAACATTCCTTATCACTTTAACTTTACAAGTAGCTCTTAAGTGCATTAGCAAATTGAGCATTCATGGGGAACACTGAAGGCCTCAGTGAAAATAAGGTTTTGAGTAGCAAGTCTGTAGCTATCTAGCAAGCTACCAACTATGACTGGTGACCACTGAACTGTATTCAGGGTGACCGGCAGATTGATAAATGGTGGTCGCAGCGGCAGAACAACTTCTAGAATAACTTTTTGTTCTATTAAAGTAAATTTTCAAAGATTAAATAGTTAGTTAAACAACTACTGAGGATTAAGTTTAACCTGTTGTCCCACCTCAGAGAGCACCATCCTGCACTGTCTGAGCTTTCTTCCAATGACAACCATTGTCTTGATCCCCGCAAAATAGAAACAGATCCTTGTGAAATAGAATGCATGAAGTGCTACAGAGAGCTGCTGGATCTCAAGCTAGAGAAGCGCGCTGCGCTGCCATAGCAACCTCGTAAAACACATGCCAGTAAAACCTTGGAGAGTGCTTATGCAGCTTTTAATCACACACATATTAAACCAGTGTAATTATTTCATATCAAATACCATGATATACCACCAACTCGGTTATCATGGTGGGGAAAATGTTTATTTTATTATTTCACCGTGGTATACCGTCAAACCACTGTACTGTGACATCCCTAATCCGTATGGAATAGTCTTACCCTCCAACTACAAGCCAAATGTGATAAACAAGTTTCATTGTGGGTGAATTCATATGATCCGTCTGTATGATGCTAATATAACTAAATAGACAAAAGCAAAAAAACTGAAGTCATAATTTGTTGTAATTAGCCTATATTTTAAAGACAATATTAATACATTAAAGACAATGGAGGACAATAATAGAAATACAGTATATACTATTGTCACTTTCTGTTTTTTGCATGGTCAACAATCGGCTAATTGGCCATAATTTACTGAACAAAGTAAGGCAAAATGTCCGTCAATACTGCTGCAACCGAAAATCCTCTACCGAACAGTTCTGTATGAATACGCGAACCGTTACACCCCTAGCTTCTAAGCGTATGTAAAGGCATTAGTTTCACAATTTGGTTTCCTTTATAGTCCACAAATGATCCCTATTTGCATATAGGTCTCAGAGTTTGTGTGTTGGGGATAGGAGGTTAGTTGCAGGTTAGTTGCATACTAACTCTGCTTACAACTTTACCTCACACATCCTCATGCTACGCCTATTCAATACTTCCCACCATACTACTATGCTGATTACTTAAGTGTTGTCATGAACCCCAAGGCCAAACATACAATGATGTTTAAATAGTAATGAATTTACAACACACAATACTAAATTGGAGTTACACAGATATATCATATTGCTGTAGGATAAATAATTATGTGTAATAATAATAGTAGGTAAATAGTCATGAGGTTCCCCTTTTGTCACCACTTTATTTAACATTTTTTGAAATAAAGATTTTGTTTTTAGTGGTCTTGAGAACTGCTACTATTTATACTAGTAAATGAATGCTTAAAATGAATTTAATTCACTACTCCTTTCAGTTTAATTTGATAATTTGTTGCAGAGCCATTGTCCTCTTGTGAATGTCTTTGGGATGTGTTTTTTTAAAACCATAATACAAAGTAGCTTGATTTTTATTACAACATTTAATTATTTGGTTCCATACTGAGTACTCTCCCCCTCCCCTCCCCTATCTGTGTCAACAGGAGCAAGAAATGGATCAAGGAGGACTGAAATACAGCAATAACCAGGATGAGAGTTTGACATTCGGGAATCCCAACGGAAGAGAAGGCAGAGCTTTCCAGTGGGACCCGAGCAGCGCCATGTCTACCAGCTTGACTTCGGTTGCGCCTCAGGCTGTTCCTGTAGATGTCTCCAATGGGCTGGGCAAAAGCACCCCCCGAGAGGAGCTCACCACCGCTGTGTCAGCCTCCATGGGACTGTATACAGAGGAGCCCGACGCCAAGGCGATGGGGAACAACCTGAGGACACCGAAGCAGCAGCAGCAGCAGCAGCAGCAGCAAAAACCCTGGGTGTATTCACACTGGGGGAAAACTTCTCCCTCCTAGAGGCAAGCATCGCGGACTTGAACCGCTCCTCCGCCTCCACGGACTCCCAGCTGGGCGGAGCCATTTCCGACCGATTTCCTTTGAAGACTGAGGATTTCTCTCCCATGGACAAGGACAGGCTGGACATGGAGCATGATTCATTTGGTCAGATGGACAAAGACTTGGACATGAACCAGAGGCTCTTTGGCGACAACACCCTGGACATCCTGCAGAACTTGGAGTTGCCGGGCTCACTGACGGACCTCAACGAGTTCTATGTGGGAGATGAGACTGCGTTTCTCTCCGCCCTGTCTGTGGACGAGGCCCTCATGGGGGACGTCAGCATGCTGAAGGAAACCAAGCCTATTGTCAGCGGCGGGAGCAGCAGCACCAACGTGAATGGCACGGACCAGCAGATGCTGGAACCCACCAACCCCATGCCCGTCATCAAGACGGAGAAGGACACTTTCATCCAGCTGTGCACCCCGGGGGTGATCAAGCAGGAGAAGGAGAGCAGGAGCTACTGTCAGATGGGTGGGGCTGACCTTCCCAGCCCCCTCCACTCCCCCATCTCAGTTTGCGGCGTCAGCACCTCCGGCGGCCAGAGCTACCACTACGGAGTGAACTCCTCGTCCGCTGTGGGTTTACAGCAGCAGGATCAGAAGCCCGTGTTCGGCCTGTATCCCCCACTAGCCACCGCCGGAGACAGCTGGAACAGGGCCAAAGGATATGGGGACGTCACGGAGATGCAGAGGGGGAACGAACTCATCTCTGCCTCCCAGACTTTCCCCACTAGCTACATCAGGTAAGATGTGCAGAAATGTCGGCAAGTGCCTGAATCGCTTTACACGAAAATGGGATTAATGGGCGAATCGCAGCTAGGAAGTTGGCCCTACTGTTGAATTGAGTTGTAACTCTCTTAGCTCTCATTCGGAATGAAAGACGTTCAAGAAGTGCTCAAGTTTCCATGTTTTGTGTTCATTGTTGGGGGAAAAAGCAGCTTTGAAAAATGCAAAGAATATCTACTGCATTTTTATCAGCTGATACCGCACTCATTCCAAAACTAAAACATCTCTCGATTGAATTCAGATTTCAGAAAACGAAATGGGTCTGTATGTTTATGGTTAAGTGAAAACAAAAATGGTTTTATAAGACACCTTTTTAGCCTAAGGTTACATAAAATAAGTCATTATGTTTTACAGTTATTGCAAATACCCCTTTGGGGTGAAATGTTGCAAAATACTGCATGACCTTCATTCCATTTCTTGGATGTGGGAGAGTAGGTTGAAGTATTGTGAAATTGTTTGTACACTATCAGCTATTCACAGCCAAACTTAGCATAAATGCTTCTGTGTGCCTTAACGCTACTTTTGAAAATACACTTGTAGTTGGTCTACTTTAAGTTAGAAATTGGACAAGCATTTAATTAAAAGCCATGTTGAATTTATTGCAGGCTTGTGCTGACAAATCTGCAGGAGTATGCATGTCATGTTATTTGCTGTCCTGTATAGCATATGTGGTGCTGGTTTTCTGGGAGCAGGTTGGAAATCCCTACAACAAACAAGGACAGTGATGTCAAAAATGTCCAAAGACCTTTAAGAAGTAAATTCTCATTTGGTACTAGATCTTCAAGTAAATGCTGTTGGATGTAAAATCTGAGCGTGATAAATCCGTCGTACTTGATTCGCAGACCTTGTACACCGAATCAAGATATCCCAGCAGATTGCCTTAGCCCACTGCGGCCTTCATTTGTCAATATGAATTAGTGTAGCGAGGGCTGCCTCATAGCTGGGAGGCCACGTGTACAGATCCGTGCAGATCTGGTTTGGTGCACTGCCCGCTCAGCGTTTCAGCACAAACACATGGGCCTGTGAACCTCCCCTTGCACTAAAGCAACACACACACCAGGGTCCTCGAAGCTGTGAAAGAATGGGGTGCTTTCAGTCTTTGTGTGAAAATATGAATTAGGACCTCACTCTTGAAGATACCGCCACTGGGGGTATTGTGATAATACACCACTGCGGGTTGCAAGGTTCATGAAAGTGATTCACTGTATAATTCTAAAGCAGCACATTCCAGAAGGCATAGTTCATAGGCCCTTACAGTATGTGTGGAAAAGGATAACTTTTTTCTTTTTTTGCACTGTTTGTACACGGTTGTGGTTGTATAAGCCTGTGCTGATTTAGAGGCTGAAACGGTTGACTATCTCTTTAATTCCATGACAGTGGCAACCTAATTGTTACTGTAGTTTATCTGCATAACAGGGCTTTTACTTACAGTATGCACATGGCTATATGACTGAAAAAGAAAAAACTAGGTCATATGCCCTCTGCCACAAAGCGTATCTTACTAGTCTGAAAAATGATGACTGATGGCATGTCTAAGAGTGCATGGGGAATGCACAATCATGTTAAGGATTCTGAAAATAAAGGAATAGAATCTGGTTTCTCCTTGCTGTTGAATATTCTCCTCGAATATTGAAATGTTGGTCATTTATTAAAAAACACTGCAAGAAGAAACTCTTGTAACTCTGTGTAACTCTTCCTTTATTTTCATTTTTATGCTCTGTTAGTATATACTTTATTAAAAATGTAGGTGTGCGTTGTCATCTTTTGTACATGTTAAGAATTCTGCCAGGAAAATAATTTCCAAGTTGCCAGAAATAATGTCCAAAAGCCATGTCCAAGACTTTTGTTAAATTTCATAAGCATGGCACAAGTTAATTAATGCAGAAGAAATATGTACACCTATTCATTTCTGTGGGGGAAAATAAATTATGTATAAACTACCCTGCAAAATTGTCACACTGTGTAAAATAAACAATAGTAATATTGAGCTATATTTCATTCTCAAAAAATGGGAAAATTATATTCTCTGCTCATACAGTTGCAAAAACATAATCAAAGATACATCAGCATATTTCACCTTAGGTATGATGTACTTTTCAGCCTAAGTGTCCTTCCGATGCTAAACCCACCACTGGTGTGCATGGCCAAAAAGCGATGTCTCATCTGACCATAATATCCAGTTTCAATCAGAGTTCCAATGCCATAGCAAACCATGCTTATTTTTGCTGATTGCCCTCAATAGATTTTTTTTTCTTCATTTTTTATACCTCAGTGAAACAGGAAGCAATGCGAGGCCACAATACAGTTCCACAAGATTGAGATTAACTTAGCATGTTGAATGTTATTGCTTATTTTTTTGTTGGATATTTAAAATAATTATTAGACAAATAAAATAATCTTTTTCTCTGAGCACAATGAGTATCTCAGATGATTGTCTATGGACATTAAATATTACCAAGCTGCAATAAAACATATATTCAGCAATTTCCTAGATTTCACAGCTTGTGTTTGCATTTAATATAAGCTATGTGTGGGTTTGACAGCATAGCTACCTAACTGCTAGCTATCTAGCTAAATGATAAAATGGCTTTCCATACTCTTTCATATTTCAATAGTACTTGCAAAACAGTTAAGAGTGAAAGTCTACCAGTTTAATTTGGCAGCCTGTTATCTTAACAGTTCAAATGAATTAATTATAGTTAGCTAGCAATAAATGGCTTGCTAGCTCATTTCTACAGTATTTTGACATGGTTGTCAATTTTTCAATTGCCATTGGCTGAGCTATGCACTTTGCTTAGTTAGTCAGCCAGTTAGTCAGGTGGCAAACTTTGTTAAATGAGGAAATTATGCCAGATCATGTCTCTTCCTTTCTCATATCATTACCTGGGCGACAGGCTAGAAATGCTAGTTGTTTGCCAACTTAGCTATAGCATCATAGTTTTCCCAGAAAGTTTTGTCAGCAACTGTCATTTGGTCTTATGATCTATGATCTAACTATTGTGGATGTAGGATTAGGCAATTAGGAGTAATTGTTCCATTTATGTAGTTAGCTAATGTGATTATTTTGAGGTAGCTAGCAGTTGGCTTATTGCATAATGAAATTATAACTCTAGCTAGTTATGTTTTAAATGGGAATTTATATTTTAAGCTATAACCCCCACTGGCTCCTGGCAACCAACTTTTTGCGGAGGGGAATTGAAAAAACCCCAAACCATTGTGCATTCTGAAATCTGGACGTACAATCCCAAATACAACATGATTCTTTTTTTGTTAAAGTTAGCAATGCTTCTGTGGATGTAGAGCTATCTTGTGATTTCATTCATTTGTGTTCCTGAGTTTTCAGTGCACTCCAATGTCTCTCTTCGGTCTCCTAAATGGATAGCTAATGTTCAGAAATGCGAGAATGTTTTTGTCTAGCTCATGCTTCATGATTTTGTTTTTCAAAAATAGTCGACTATGACCCCAATGACTAAGTAGTCGACTTGTCGACTATGATCAAAATGAGTAAGTAACCATCTTGCACATCATTTTCTTAGTTGTCAGTTAAGGTGCTTTACCACTAGACTAATTAATCTACTGGGGATTAGCAGCATGGTGATGTAGATTTCAAATCTGGTTTAAGCTTTTCCTATCTCATATGCAACTCAGATTTTGGTGTGGCAAGTTATTTTAATTAAAAAATGTTTATATAATTTGTTTCAGATTTTTTCCAGTTTTTCTCCCAATTTGGCAGCCAATTACACCCTCTTTATTTCAATTTACCCTCCCCACATGAACAGTGTCTATTTGTCAATTGTCATGCATAATCTGTCTTCTGAAACTATTGCTTGCCAACTTTAGTATAAATGAGGTAGCTAACAATACATTATTACGTGATTGTGCAGTTTAGTAAAGAGTTGATGTAAGCAATTAATTTGTAAGGGTGTATTGTATTGAAAGTGGAAATGGTGCCGCGAATGGCTGCCTCGGTGTGTTGGTGCGCACTGCTTTGTTTGTTTTTGTGTGTTAACTTTGTTTTATCTGACACAATACGGATTACCTTCAGGGCAGAAGAGTTTCTGAACATCAGGGACACACTTCCATCTGATTTATGTCATACTTTTATTGCACCACTCGTGAAATTATTGAACGTTCTGGCCAAGGATACTCTGATGCTCGACCAGGCAGTGAGACGTAGTAGACGGAGAGGAAAGGGTGGAGGAGCGATTCAGGAGGAGTACGTACAGCGCCCCCAGGGATATTCCATTCTAATGTCCGCTCACTGTGCAGCAAAATGGACGACCTGCTCTTGCTGGTAAGGACTCTTCTGTTTTGTGCTTCACGGAATCATTGCTAAGTGAAGCTACACCGGACTCCACTTTACAACTGCACGGCTTCCAGCCTTTCCGAGCCAATCGCGACACTGGACTCTCGCTTTGAATATACGGATGTCGTGACATCATGTATCAGCTTCTGCGAGGACAGCTGTATCGCAACTCGCACCAGGGTGTGCTACAATGATGACAAACCATTGTTTACAGCTAAACTCAAACAGTTACGCTTGGAGGATACTCCAGGAGGAGGCCTTTAGGAGTGGAGAAAGGTAAAAGTTCAAGCTGGCTAAGTACTCGTTTAGTAAGGCGTTGAGGGAGGCCAAGCGACAATACTCTTAAAGAGACTAGAACAGTTCTCAGCTAATGACTCCTTATCAGTCTGGAAGGGACTACAGGAGAAAACAAATTACAAGACTAAATTCCCCCACTCCATTAACAATCTACGGCTGGCAAACACCCCTACCCCCAGCCTCACTCACCTGCACCAGACAGCCCTCTCTCTCTCTCTCTCTCTCTCTCTCTCCTCTCCCTCTTTCTCCTCTCCCTCCTCTCTCTCCTCTCTCTCCTCTCTCTCTTTCTGTGAGAGTGATGTTAACAGGCTATTCAAGAGACTGAAGAACCCCCACAAGGCAGCTGGACCTGATTCTGTCTCTCTCTCAACACCGAAACACTGTGCAGACCAGCTGTCTCCGGTATTCACAGGAATTAAAAACCCCTCACTAGAAGAATGCAGAGTAACCGCATGCTTTAAAGCATCCACTATCATCCCGGTCCCCAAAAAGCCAAGAATCACAGGCCTTAACAACTACAGACCCATCGCCCTGACCTCTGTGGTAATGAAGACCTTTGAACACCTTATGTTAACCCACCTCAAGACCATCACTGACCCCGCTTTAGACCCTACAGTTTGCCTACAGAGCCAACAGGTCTGTAGATGATGCAGCCAATATGACCCTACACTTTATATTGGAACACCTCAACTGCCCCGGGACATACGTCAGGATCCTGTTTGTGGACTTTAGCACCGCGTTTAATACCATCATTCCAGCCCTTCTCCAGGACAAGCTCTCCCAGCTCACTGTGCCTGACTACATTGTAACAGCGTAATGTTGGCAGACCAATATATGGTCATATTCCTTGTAGTCATGACAATTGGTGAACGGACAAATGCTACTTTCAAATATTTCATTGGCCAATTAAGCTTTAAGGCCATTTCTGGCTATGTGATTAGCTAAAACGCATCACGTGATGTTTTCAGCACTTCCGCGTTAGTGTTCCACGAAACCGAGAGACCGAGAAACAAAAATTGGAAGAATACAATCCTCAAATTTGTGTAAAAGATGCTCAAAAGATTTGTGATCAGTTAGCTACTGCCAGAAGAAGAATATCTAACGGGTGAAGTAACGGTCATCCTAAACCTGACGATAAGTCTGCCGGAAAGTCACCAGCTGTCAGTGCCTCAAGGCGTAAAATTGACGAAATGGGGAAAGCTCCGGATGACCAGCCACACAACTGTGGTTTATAATGCATATGTCACGTTTGAATGAGCTGCTGGATGAATTCCTATGTCCAAATTGCATGGGAATCGGTCGGCATATAAACATAGAAACCCAAAACCCTTGGTTTTGAAGCAGTCATGTTAGAATGTAACAGATGCAAACGGCAAGAGAATGGGTACAGAAAAAGGCTGTTCCCATAATCACGTCTTCCAAGAGTCAATCAGGAGCGATGTAGCATTTGATGTTAACGTCAGAATGGACCTGTTAGCCCATGAGTTAGGACTGCGATATGCTGCGCTAAGGAAGAATGGTAAAGTGTCACTCCACCTGAATAAATGTCAGACACACACAAGAGTAACGGGTATAGTAGTGAAGAGATTAGTGGTAGAAAGTGTCAGGCAGTGTAAAACAATACCAGTGTTGGGAAGCTACTTCAAATAATTGTATATGAAATAATTGTATTAAAAATTACATGTAGTATTATTATTATTATTATTATTATTATTATACTAAAAAGCAACTGAGCTACACTGAATGCTAAGCTGCTCTATAATACTGCTATTTAGTGTACGTATATTTGTAATGATGGTTTGCAAACAGCCAAAACTGGACAAGGCCTTCTTCTACAGTGTCTGTGACACTTTTCATCTGTAAGACCATGCTCCCTTATAGTGTTGTGGAAAACGATGGCTTTTCGGAAGATGGTAAGCTACGCCATACCAACACTCAAACACATGACTGAAATAGCAGTCCCAAAGCTATATGCAGAGGCAAAGAAAACCGTTGTTGCATCGCTTGAGTCAGCGAAAAGTTTAGTTTCACTGGTCTTTACTGTGTTCTGAACTGCAGTCTTATATGACTTAATCATTTGCACTTTTTCAAGGCTCATTATGTGTGTGTTTAATTTGCACTAGTGTATTTCCAAAGACACACTTTCATTTTCACTATTTTCAAAGGCATATAGAGAGAGTGTCACATTTTATAATTCAACGCACAAAATAACTGAATCAGTTGTGCATTTTTACATTTTCCTGTTACAGCACAGTGTATGTGGTAACATTCTAATTCCAATTGTAGTGTATTCCAATGCACTACAGCACACATAAATGTGTATTGTTCACATTTTTAACTTGCCAAGTAAAGATGGGAATGTTAAAATCAGTTTTTATTCAGTTTTTATTTAGGCTCAATTGGCAATATGTCCCTAAAAACATATAATGCACATGATCATAATCTCAATACTCACAAGATACACTATATAATATGTATAAATTCTTTGTGAATTTCAGTCATATCATTTTTATAAGGTCAATATTATTTGAAGTATTGAATCACATTGAAATCGAATCGTATCGTGACCGATAGAATCGGATTGTGATGTTCTTGCCAATACCCAACCCTACTTTATTGTGTTCAATATTAGATTTTTTTAGTTTTCAAGGTAACCATGTTAAGGACCTGTGCCTCTGGTCTCAGTAATAAATGTACTCTGGCTATGACCATGTTTGTGCTATATTTTTCAGCTTTCTGAGAAACCTGAAAATGGAGAACAAAATATAAAGACAATGGATAATGGTCATATGGTAGACCGCAAATACAAACTGGAGGTTTTCTTGCATTCAAATACATTCATCTGTTTGTACCTGAATGAACTGTACTGCTACCATGCAGTTCTGAAAGGTTTTGTTGATTTACCTTTTTGTTCCTATTTCAGAGATGTTCCCTCTCCCTTTTCAAATTCTTGGTTGTGTTTAAACTTGTTTCCTAATCTGAGAGTCAGGGGAGTGGAATTTCCTGCCATGGCCTGAATCCCACCAGTGCTCAAATATGAGTCTCCGTTGCATGAGAAATGTCATCTCCACCTTCGTGCATCTGTCTGTCTGCCCGTCTTTCCCTTTCCCAGATGCCGCCACCTGCTGTTTCTTTGCTTCGCCACGGCGATACGGTTGATCTGCAGGGTTCTAGAAGGAATGCTTTAGCCCCAGCTACAGTTCCATTTGGTTGGGTTGTAGGTTACTCCCAGGGCAGCAGGAGGGGTCAGTCCTTCAGGTCGGGGGTGGAGTATTCCCCTTTAACGTTTGCCGGGATTACCAGTAAGATCACCAGCTGCCGAGTTTCATTTTTATCCTGCCTTGTCCTGCCTACCCTTCCCATTTGTGTTAGTGTGTGTGGGTTTATTCCCCCCTCTTATTCCCTGATGAGATCAGTCTCTGGAAATCAGCTGTTTCAGTGCTGGCATCTAGAGCTTAACCTCAGGTGAAGATAATCACAACTGGATTTTATTTGTATTATTAAATGTATTTATTTTGCTTCTTGGATATAAAGACCACTCTCGATAAAGGCATCTGTCCCCACAGATGGCCGGGAATTGGGTCGTACTAAAATGCACAACGGCGTCCACATTCCTCATGCTGCAGTGGAGTGAAGCACACAGCGGTGGTCTGTCCAGCTCCCCCTCCCTGCCCCACCCCCTTTGGGATTCCAATAGGCAGATTAGAATTATGCTGGCTCCTGGCCAATCCTCACATATTTTTAACAGAGAAGCATCAGTGTTTTAGGGTGCAGATTTTCTCAAGACGGATAACATCTGTCTGCATTTTCACTTTCTGTTGCTCCTCCCAGTGAGCAGCTAAGTAGTTTACGCTTGCAGTCTAGAGCTGCTGGCAGCACAGGTTGTGTCTTTGTTAAAGAGAGCAACCAGCTTTGAGGACAAAACCCCTGACCTGTTTAAATTGCATACCACAGCCCATGTGAAAACACACAACAGTCCTTAGAGGTAAATTCCCCTTTAAGAATGGTCAGCTTTGTTATTGCCATTAATAACCAATGTTCGTTTGTGTAAAATGTGTTCATACTGCACATGTATTTCCTGAAGTGGATTTTATGTCCACATATGGGCCACATGGCAGTTCAGCAGATGTTTGATTTCTGCTTTGGATGTTGTGTTCATTCTCCTTTTTGTTTTGTAACATGGATAAGCAGTTTTGCAATTCCAAAGTCAATCTTGCTCTTTTGATTGATTTCCATATACAACATCAATATAGGCTAATTGGTTTCTCATAGTTTGGCCCTGTTATTTGACAAAAGCTAATATCACATTGTTTCGACTGTAGCACTGCACATTGAACATATGTAAAAATTCAGGGTCACATATCGTTATTTAATGCAGGCATCAGTGGTATTGAGAACAGTACTTGTATGGCTCAACAATTGATTAATTACAATGAATCATTTAGTTATATTTAATATTTTACAATATTTTGGTTTACACCGCTAAGCCTATATTTTTTTTAATGTAGGGGTTGGACTGAAAGCACTAATGAAGCCCAGTCAGTTTGTAATTGTTAGGGTTTTTCCTTGGATTTTGAGGCCGTGGGAATGAGGACTGCATGGGACAAGAGGCTTTCTTCATAATAGACAGAGCATTTGTTACATCTGGTTAGCTCAGAAAAACTCATGTCGTGTTTGTTCTGAATTTAGTAGCTCGCAATGGGAACAGAATTAATCAAGAATGCCACCTAGTCACCTTTCGGCACCGTTTTGATTCCAAAATCTATCAAACGGTATACAAAACTATCAACAGAAAACATTGCGCTCAAGTTGCCTATGCCTTGGCCAATATCACCTTCTTTTCTGAATACTCGTGTTTTAAACGATGCATGCCAATTCACGTTAACTTCGATGTTGCAAAATAAACCCTGTCCCTGCTCCTTACCTTTGGTGAAGTCTAGAAGTCCCAAAATATGACATTGTTGATAATGTGGGCATCCTGATCACCATAAGGGTCTAGCAAACAAAGGTAGTGACTCTGTTTTGTTGCAAGAGCAAGCCAGATCGAGTTCCAATCTTTTCTATGCACTTTGAATTGCCAACAACAGCAAAGATGATATTCCCCTGTGCATATGTTTCACATAGGAAAGTTTTGTATCCTCGCAATGGTAAATCTTTGCTACAAAATAAGACCACACCTGTCATTCTTTGATGAGTATTGGCCAGACCCCCCTGAATGGCAACCATTGGGGGTGATGGTTAAGGGGGCAAACATCAAGAGGGTGGGTGGGGAGACTGGGTTTACAAGTGACAGATACCATGGGCAGACAGGATATGATGAACGCTAAACAAAGAATTTAACATATTGCCCGGACCAAATACATTTTTGACTAAGTTACTCATTCTGTGCATTCTGTATTTATAAAACTGACATAAAAGTAAGATAAACAGGCTGACACTTGTAGCAAGCCAATATAACGTCAGCTAAGGTAGCCAGCCAAGATGCCTTATAATAGTGCAGGCAATAATGTGCTTTTCTCGTGGGTAACTTAGCTGGACTAATAATAGAAACACAGTAATCCTTGAGCTATAACAATAAGTTTCACTATTAATAATAGCTAACAGTAAATTACACTCGCACCAGCATGAGTGCACACACGCCACCACCAAGCCCACAAAGCTGCAGAACAGCGGGTCAGCACCACCGCTGCCCAGCTGCTGCGTGGGCTTGGCATAACATGTCCAATCACTGATCAATAAATGTAGAACAATGAACGTCATGTAGTATTGCATATACAGTAACGTTGGTAACATTAGGCTATGCAAATGGCACTGGCTGCAAAGAAAAAATGCAGACAATATTTGCAGATTATTTACAATTTAGCTTTATTCAGTCTCCATTCAACCCACAGCTACCTCTGTGTTTAGTGTGTGAGAAAGTTTTCTCCAACTAGGCAATGCAACCCTCCCATCTAAAAGCACCTGACAAAAATGAACCCAAAAAAGGTGAGTAAAGACCTAACCTTTTTCAGGGGCCTGTGGAAGAAATTTGCGAAACTCGGTACAATTAGTGATCTCCTTTCCTGAAAAGCGAGCACTAAAGATACTGGTGCAGGCTAAAAGGCAGAGAAAATAGGAAGCAGTGCTTGTGTGTGTAAATATAAGGAAAAAGTAAATAAATCCTTTTGCATCACATCTTCGTGCCGTCTGTTGAGTCAAATTTAGTGCCGGGGGGGTATTTTCACCACGTCTCTCTGGGATTACCTTTTTCACCCCTCGTGAGTTTGCATGATTAATATTTCTGCAAGCTCTAGACATTCACTGTCATTGATCAACCTCAGCCTCTGCTCAGGCCTTTTTTTCTTTTTCTTTTTTTTGATTCTGCTTCCTGAAAGCATTTTGAAAGCGGCCATTTTGAAAGCGGCTGATGTAATTTGATGATCTCTGTTTATAAATAGTAAGATGATGGAGGAAAAATGAATGACTACAATATATGTGAATAGCGACAGACTTTAAAATGGATGTTACCTAACTGGAAAGGGCTTGGGGTCTGCTTTCACAATTCATAAGAAAATAAATGCACCTAGGTGCTTCTGCCTGATACCATTTAGATCAGGCTGGTTGGTAGGCATGCTGCTGAGCATAGCCGGTTTGCTTTTGAGCACACTTACTCTATGTGTACCTGGGCTAAGTGGAAATGTTCAGTCTGGAGGCGGCCATGCTGAGGACTCAGCCTTATGGACACAGGGCGTTTGTTTCTCTTCCCGCTTCCTGCCTTTCCCCAGATAGCTCAGTAGAGTGATATTCACATTTAGGGGTGTAATGGTTCAGTAAATACCTTGCTTTTAGGGAACAATTTGGTACATGCACTAAAAACACAGTCTTTTAAGATGTCCAAGCGTAAGCCTCAACAAGGAAAAAATAAGCATATCACAATTTACTGTAATTATATGGAACGTTTAATGGTTTTATGCCACTGTTGGAGAGAGTGTTTCAAAAAAGAGAGAGAAAAAAGGCACGGGTTCTTGCTGGGCTGGAGTCATACTCAATGGCCTGGCAGAGAAGCCAATCAAATATGTTGAGGAATAGATTAATAACATTTAGTTATCATAATTAGCCTTTAGCTCATTTAAATAACAAGTGTTTTAATGGTTTCAGCTAGTTCATAAGCATACTTGGCACTAAATTAGCACGTTAGCATGCTAGAATTTCTAAGCAGCTAATTTGGCTAACACAGAGAGGTTGACTTTCAACTGCATGAAATTTCAACTGGTGAAATTCCATTCTCTACCACTAGGCCCATGGAGATGATAGCATGCTTTGCCCATGTTCTTTTGTGTCATTACAGTACTTGGCACATATGCACTGCAAGTTGTAGGGATGAATATCCTAGGATTTGAATGATGTTGGTACTGATTCCAGTTCCTGCTATCGATCTGATTCCATAACGGTTCTGTTAACGATTCTCATTGTGGTGTTTTAACATTGTAGCATGATGTGAGATTGATGAAGGCCTAAGTTAAGTCACTTATTAACTTGCTTCATTCTTATGGTTGGTTCCCCACCTTAAAAAGAATAGTACTGCTGTAATGGAATAAAATAAAACTGTTGTGATAGTGTTTTAAACCTCCGGAATCGATAGGAGGAGCCGAAAGTGCCAACGTCTATTCATCCTGTCCGTTCTGGCAACATTGTAATTGTCCCAAGTAGAAGTAGTAGCAGTTTAATGCACCGTATCTTGGCTGGTCCGATACAAGTGTGCGCGGCCTATCAGGGACGTGGTTCGAAACACGTCTCTGCCAGACCGACCCTGGCCATTAGCCCCGATCGGCTGTCCGCCCCAGGGGGAGGGGGAGGGTGAGCTGGCACGAGTTCGTCGAGGAGGGGAAGGGTGTCTGTGGTCAGGTTCCGTCTTGTAGGAGGTGGATCTGCCGGCCCGGGAAAAATTGGCTCATTACCCAGAGGATGGGGGGCGGACTCGTGAGAGGGTGAATTGAGATAAATATAGGGTATAATTGGCAATCAAATTGGGAGAAAAAACTGGAAAGAATTAAAAACTATAAATTAAAAAATAAAGTAAGAGGGAAGTGATGGAAACATACATAATAAGTTCAGTGGGTGCAAGTTTTAGCATATCTCACGGAACATTCCCTGAATGTTTGAGACCTCGATGATGTGAGAATAGCTGTGTGAACATTTTAATTCGGAGGTTTGTTATAGTACCAACAGGTGGCCAGTTTATAGCATAGTCTAATGGATTGCAATTAATCTCTACTTACACATAACTGGAACATTTGGTGAGTTTTGACTGAACCATTTTGGAGCCATAACTGTTTTAGCTCAGGAATAATAATAAATAACTTGCATGGTTCTGCAACCTTGACATATGTCTTTTTTCTAACTTTAATTTAATTGTAATATGATAATGCAGTTAAGTGGACAAATTGCAGTTTGTTTTATCCTCACCTGCAAATTTTGCCAACACACAAAAAAGTTTTCTGCAGTTTTTCATATCTGCCCCATCCATATGAATATTGAAATATAATTTAACAAGACCTCATTGGATTATCATCTGTAAATTCAGATTCAGTCAAACGCCAATATAGAGTATTCCAAATACTTGCTAAATAAAGATAAAGATAAATCTTGCACTAAATGCAGAAATCAGTTATGTAGCCTTTGCTGTAAAACAAAATTAGTTTGTTTGATCTAGCCTAGATTTAATGGACTACCCAGGGTCTTTGTTTAGCTTCCATAACACAAATACTGGTTACCTTTGTTTTTGCTCTTGGCAATAATTAGTCTATATTGGCAGGTGTGCGGCAGAGGAAGTAATTTAATTAATGCATCTTCAGACGACAGGTGGGAAAGTAGTGATTCCTCATTTTGTTTGGAGCTCAGATTGGTAGGACAATATGTTTCACACTAGGCTGTGTAGCACTGAAGGTAAATTAGCACTCTTTTGTCAAAAAATATTTGAGTCAACAACAATGCTTTAAATATGCTAGTGAGCAATTTTACAAAGTCAGTTAGATCATGAGGTAAATATCACATCAAACACTTTGATGGTAGGTGGCTGTTTCTCAATGCCTAAATCAATGTCGGAGGTTAATGTGAATTGTAAAATGTGTAGCTTAGATGCACAATCATACCACCATTGACTTCTGTGTCAGGTGCCAGATTAATAGTGTCTCCTATTCAGATATGTGATATTCCCAGGTTCTACTAAATGTAACCATTTACTTCCTCTTAATTAAATATCATTCAGAAAATCGATGCTCATTCCACGTGACAGCACTTGCAAATCATGCTGAATACTTGTCCTTTGAGGTTCCTATACAAAAGTCTCATATTTTGATTTGTTACAGTTGAGTAATTAAATTATATCCCAATTTCCCACAGTGCAATTGATGCTATTATTGCAATTTACAATTATTTCCTATCTGTTTTTTTTTTGTTTTTTTCTTCTTCTTCAGATTGTTGTCTTGAATTGGTGCCCTGCAATATAGCATAGTGGTCACCTGCTCTTCATATCTTTATTTTCATATTTTATATCATATTCTTTTCAGTTTTGTCTCCCAATTTAGTGGCCAATTGTACCCTCTATTTCTTAAATTACCGCCTCCTTCGATATGGAACTCGCACAGCCGTCAACTGTGATTCCGATACACACCACTGTGCATATTGCGACCTGGTAATATGCCCCCCAAACGGGACTCCCTAGCTGCAATGGGCAACCTGCACTTTGTGCAACCGGTAAAGTGCCTTATCTGGGAGACCCTGGCTCTCTATATATTTATATAGACACTTTCAGAGAAGGCATAAAAATGATAAAATAACACTATGACTCATTAAAATACAAATATAAAGGTGTAATTAGTGTATTGGGTTCATTGTGGGTTTTTAGCATCTTTCTGCAATATTCTGTAGTTTTATAAACACGTACAATGAAAAAAGTTTGATTCTGAGGGACTGCCTACTTGATGGAAGTACCCTAGATATATTCTCCCTTTTCAGCTGTTACTGTTTTTTTATTAAAATTGTTGTCTGGCTTCATTTCATCAAATTTATACACACCACATCAGCAGAAATGATGAACGCCGCTTGTTGATTGTGTCTAATCAATCTTTTTCCTATATTTACTTTCATACATATTCTTATGACTATTATGATATTATTACCTTCAGAACAGCTTTAGTTCTTCTTAGAATGCTGTTACAAGTTTTGAACGGTTTCTAGTGGGATATTGGGCTTCAAAAAGGAAAGCCTCCAGTTCTGTGAGAGATAAAGGCAAGGGAAATCTAATCTGTACTCTACCTTCTAGAACTAGAACAACTGCCTTCTAGGCCATGGAAGGTATTTGACTTTATCCTGGTGTTCATGAAACCACTGTTGAATCCATTTAGAGTTGTGTATGGCGGTGTTATCATCTTGGAATGTGGAACATCTTGAAGAAAGAATGTTTGCACTTTAGAGTGCCCCATATCACCTAAAATGGCTTTGTATTCCTTGGCCATAATTCTACCATGTAGAGTATTAATTGGGCCAAATGACTCCCACATGATGGCTGTCCATACCATAACAGATCACCACCATGTTTAAAAGTCGGGAACAGGCAATGTGGGTTGAAGGCTTTGTTTGGCTTTTTGTTTTTTTGTGGTTTTTATCCTATCCTGTAGGTAATACTATCCTGTTATAAGTGTCCATCTATCCCTGTCGGTAAGCTTTGACTTGTGACCACTGTTGATCTTTCCTGATGCAGTTTTTCCTTGTTTGGCATGATTTTGGATGCTGTTCCCCTCGACACATTAAATAATTTGTCCATTTCTGTGACCAATGCACCTACAATTCAGGAAAGAAAATATTTTGGATTGCTTTAGAAACTTGCATATTAAAGTGATGATTTAAAAAAATATTTTATAGCAGAAACATATTCACAATTAGTATTAACATTAATATGAAACGTGTAGACTCTTTATTTAATTGCTCTATATTTGCCTCAAAATAGTCCTTTTGTGTGTTTGTGTACATACATACATATTATCATACACACACACTTTGTAGATATTTTTGGGCGTATTTTCAAATTGCACACTCTTTGTGAATGTTACTGACACACATTGAATTGAGACCAATACAATTTTACATAGCCTACTTATTAAATGCCCTGGCCAGAAATATTGAGATTACATTACCAACATGCACGCACTTTCACTGTGACTGAAAACCAATGACCTGTATACATAGCTGTGTGATTTTTTTTTTTTTTGTAATTATAATTATCTAATAGGCACACAGCTGTAGACTGGGGTCCTCCACACATCTTTCTATTCTGCTAAAACCTAGCTAAAACCTGGGATTTGATAAAGGCTGTCAGAGGAGTGCAACATGTCAAAATCCCTGAACTAAAACACCAGAATAACTCTCACTGGTAGGCCCCCCATACAGAGTTCTCATCAACAATGACTAGGAACAGATGGTGAAACACAACACAGCGATTTACATGTGGGTTCAATCAGGAAGCCTTTGTGGTCTGCAGGCTTGAGTGGGAGTGAGCATGTTTGTGTGCGCCCCTTGGTTGTTTTGGAGCTTGCGCTGTGCCTGACAGGGGTTGGCATTAGGGCACCAGGCACTTCTGCAAAGTGTCCCTTTCTCACGCTACAGTGATGAAACCTCAGCTGACTAGGCCGTTTTGTACTTTCCCTATTTTATTTGTGTTTAAAAATGATATATATTTAAAAAAATAAACACAGACAAAGAGCACTGATAACTAAGGCCATGTATTTTTCACCACCTCTGTCAGGAACCTGTAGTTCCATCCTCCAACACCAAGAGGTTGATGGAGGACTTTCTGAAACTACCTGTTAAGCAATAAACACATTACGATCTCAAGTAGGCTAATCATTCAATTACCACAAATGGTATGGTAATGAGGTGTGTATTGCCCACTAGTCAGCAGTTGGCGCTGCACACTCCCATACATAATCATACTGATTGATTTATAAGTAGACTACTGCTTTCAATTGTGAAAATATGTCTGTGGGCACCTCTGTAGGACATATTATGCCCATCCAGGAGGAAAGAAACTGATATGTTGAAATGAGTGGGTGGATATTTTTAAACTCCACTAATTTATAAAAACAATTGAAAAGAAAAAGAAAATGTTTTTTTGACAGCCTAAAAGCAAAACAAAAATATAAAGGAACAAAATTGCTATTGATGTGGTGCATTGATTTTTTAAATTCTGTTATTCGTGCACAATATCTTATACTTTGGTTTTGAATTTAATTATTGTCAGATTATTTGTTGTTTCCTCTTTCGTGACTTGTAGAGGTGTAAAAACCTGTCCATAAGAGAAAAAACTCCTCTTTGCCTTAACAGAATTGTTTACAACTGATAAATATTGATTTGCCATTCGTGCGAGATTGGGAAGTGATTGACTTATTTTAGGACTGTTCCACAATTCAAGTACAGACATCAAACGACTGCTGCTATGTTTTGTGTGACGTGTATTCTATCAGCTCTGATTTACAGTCATCCTCAAAGTCAGGAATAGGTTCTAAGTAGGGACTTCACGCTCACTTGCTGTGGGTTGGGGTTGGTGTATTCATTGAGCTTGATGGCGACTTGACTGAATGTTTTTGTGCATTGTTAGTTTATTGATCCATTTTTGCCGTGCACCTGTTGTGCCAATGTTCGGTATTCATTGACCAGATCCTCAATTTTAATGTAAGTTTGGTGAATTCTGATTTTTTTAACTCTCAAACCATTTAATCAGGTCATCCAGATTTTTGCTGTGTTTAGAAATAAGAGACAGCTGTTCCTTCAAACCTTTCCTGTCCCTCAGCAATGCCATATTGTATTAGGTGAATTAGGTGAAATGCAGCTGCTGTATTAGGTGAAATGCTGCTGTATTAGGTGAAATGTCTAAAAATGTCATCTTTCATCATAGATTTTGAGAATCTTTATTGTAAATATTAGTAAAGTATTGTCCATGTAAACTGAGGCTTTTTGCAATTACATGGTACCCCAAAGCCTAAAAAAATAGCTTTTACATGGCTCCATATAAGTTTAGGCTAGTTTTATTGCTGTCTGTGTTTAAGTTTCTCCTCATTCATGTTTAAGATGTTCCAAATAACTGTTTTGTTTCCTATTGTTTCTCTGACAATGTTTGAATACCTTCTTCATTGTTCCAAGAAATGTGTTGATCTTTGGGAAATTTAGTCTATAAATATTTATATTTTAGGATTAAATAAAGTGCAGACCGCAAGTGCTAAAATACTAGGAACATTGCATGTCAAATGAACTGAATTTGGAAATAAGGCTTGCAGAATGTCATTGTGTGCCTTAACCATGTAGCTCCCCAAAGCCTCTTACATGGCTCAAGTATCTGTCTGTGTCCAAAGCCAAATGTGATATTGATTTAATACCACTGTGTTGATCTTTGGGAAATTGTCTGCCATGCACTCAAACAATGTTAAATGGAATTTGGAAATAAGGCAATGGCCTCTGCCACTGTATTGATTTAATCCACTTCGTATGCACTGATTTGGCAGATTGTGATTTGGCAGATTGTAAGTACACAGTATCTGCCATTACCACTTTCAAATCATCTGTTCCTCCTTGTAAGACATACAAAATGTGTAGAACATAATGGTCTTTTGCATCTGTCGATTCATCTGTAAGAGATGAAATATTTTTTAACCAGATGTTTTTCACTTTTGTGTATATTTATGATGCGCAGTAAATATTCCCTTCTCAAACAACCAGCAGTTGGAATCGCCCCACCATTCACTACATGCTTGTTTTGAAAAATAAAAGCGCATATTTGGGGTTGTCCATTTTCACAAGGGGAATATTTGCGATGATGTCATGAGACTGCCTCCTCTCCACACTTCTTATTTTTCTTGACAGTGGCTGTCCCCTCGCCCCTGTCAAATTGTTTTTCATATTTCATATTTCAGTACTTCAAATAATGGTCTATTGTTGCTTTTTTAGTAGTGCTGGGTATTGGCAAGAACCCCGCGATACGATTTCGATATTATGGGTCACGATATGATTTGATTTCGATATGATTCGATACTTCACATAATGTCGATATATATATAAATATTATATGATTAAAATTCACAAATAATTAATACATATTATACAGTGTATCTGCTGAGTATTGAGATTATGATCATGTCATGTGCATGTTATGGTTTAAGAGACAAATTGCCAATTGAGCCAAAACCTGATTTTAACATTCCAATCTTTATTTGGCAGGTTAAACAATGTAAACAATACACACTTGTGTGCCGTAGTGCATTGGAATAAATGTTACCAAATACACTGTGCTTTAGCAGGAAATAGTAAACAAAATGCACAACTGGTTCAGTTATTTTATGCTTTGAATTATAAAATGTGACATACACTCTCTCTATATGCCTTTGAAAATAGTGCAAATGAAACAGTGTGTCTTTGGAAATAGGCTAGTGCAAATTAAACATGCATAGTGCACCTTGGAAAGTAATGCAAATGATTAAGTTCTTTTTAACCACTCATTATGTTAAGAAAAGTACTAAACAAAAGTCACATAAGACTGCAATGCAGAACACAGTAAAGATTTTTATTTTATTTTACCCTTTTGCTGACTCAAGCGATGCATCAATGGTTTTCATCGCCTCTGCGTAGCTTTGGGACTGTCATGTCTGTCAGTCATGTGTTTGCGCGTTGGTTTGGTACCTGTTCGGAAAACGCTTTTGTTTTCCAGACTTACAGATGAAAACTGCCACAGACACTGTAGATGAAGGCCTTATCCAGTTCTGGCTATTTGGAATCCACAAATTTAGCTGCTGGCTGTTGGAAAACATCCGTGTGGTGCCTAGTCAGTATTACTGCACTGATCTCTTGCGCTAACTATGATTGTTCCTACCATGTATTTATGCACATCTTGTAAGTCGCTCTGGATAAGAGCGTCTGCTAAATGCTTAAAATGTAAATGTAGTCAGGTGAGCGCCTAAGTTTGTCGTGTTACCAGAGTGTTTCAATGCCGAATGGCAATGCCATTTTAAAGGACATTGTAGCTATTGTAGCGAGCAGTGGTAGCTAGTTCGCCATGAAGTGACTGTTTCTACACGTGCCTCCATGTTTGTTTATGTATCGCTCTTTGCCTTGACAGCCTAAGCAGGTTCCAAGGTTGAGCTGCAGCTCTGTGGCAGCCAGCACTAACGTGCTGTTAGTGTGTTATCTTGTTTTCATGTTCTGGCTGTGTCCTCGTTTCTACAATTGCATGTATTTAATAACTTGAAACACTAAATACATTACAAGTGGCATGTCAGGGAACTGATTTCTGCATCAAAATTATACAAAACAATACTATTCAACCCCTGCTGCATTATATTTGTTCGTTTGCGATTTCAGCACCCCTAAGTCAGGACATCTTCCTGCGCCTCTGCTAGCAGGTGCTGGCTTTATGGCGTCCGCCATTGCTAATGCCTGGAAGGTTCAATGGGCCTTCCATACTACTTGAAGTAGCTGTGAAAAGATCACTGGGATGACACTTACAGGCATGAGTTCTTGATAATAGAAAAGCTAAATCTGTTCTTGCTCATGGCCCTTACTAATAACTCACTCATACCACCCCCACCCCTTTGAAACTCTTATTTTCCACTGTTATGCCACTGACTGCGTTTTAGTCGCTTTCACACAAATTTGCATGGTAGGCTTGATTTGTTTCACCACACCCCCCTGGTCGCTCAACCCCTTACCCCCTTGCCTCCCGTCCCCCTGCCCTCCCCCTCCTGAAAGCCTTCTATTTTTATCGCCGTGGTTGCAAAACCTGCTTGACACAGAATGATTAACTGAACTCTTCACACGGAGGAGTGCCAAACACAACTCTGACCTCACCGGTTCGATGGGAGCCTTATCAAATGAGCGAGGTCCAGTAAGGCCCCCACCACAGTATTTGTGAATGTTCAGCCAATGGCAACTTGGCCAATCTCGTGGTAGAAAAGTAATGTGTCATAGTAGAAATGTGAGTGAGAAGAAAACCTGAGAACCCCTCCCCTATGCGATGGGGGAGTTGAAACTGTAGATAATAAATAGGGATGGACAATGTAAAAGAGGACAGGCAATCTTCCATGTGTATGGACCTATTCTTAGGGCTTTGAGCCGGAGGAATAAGCACAAAACAAGAAGCGACGATCAAGCTGGTTTGTGTGCTATAAACTCGCACCGCAGTATTTTATGCGCACTTCCCATAAGCATGTTCGTCTCGCACGAACTTGCTTTTGTTCCGAGTTTCTTACTTTGCCGGTGACCTTCACACACGGTGTGGCATTGTTTGCTTTTATTTTGCAATGATGGACCATGTATCATTGTGTATTAATACATTATGTGACCCATTGTGAATTATTAATTAGTCACTCCATGGGGAAATAATTTCTGGATCCCTGGGGTCAGCCAGTTGACTAGGGCTAGTGAGCTGTAAGGTGTTTTCAGGACAGCTATCTCTGTAAACTAAGACTGGGGCTGTGTCATGTGCTGCATTGTTTAGGAAAAGGCCACAAATCACTGTTTACTGGAGACAATAGGTTAACTGGCTTTCAACTGACAGCTTCTTACTTAAGCCTTGAGCACTTCCTCAATCTCATTTGTGCAAGTGGGTTGAGTAGACATGCCAATGGACTGCAGCCCCGTGAAATTGTAGGCTACACTCCTGAGTTACCTGCTTTGAGTGGGAAGCGATTATTCTTAAAGACGACAGCTTTTGTTAAAATTGGATTATATTGATTATTTGATGGTCTTGTATTGTGGTGATGATCATCATTGCCATTATATAAACGTAATATGTGGTGTTTTTTATGTTTCTTAAAAACAAGTTGTAGTTTGCTGTAGGCTTTTTATTTTAGAATCGATCTTTCTATAATTTAGAGATGCTTCAAATGAAATTCATCTGAAATTAAATGCAAAATTAATTTCCCCCCATGCTCACATACTGGGTCAAACCAATCGGTTAATGATGTGGTTACATTTTCTGTCACAATCTTCCATAAAAGGTTCATGACTGATTCCTCAAAAAAGTAGAACATGGCTCAAAAACCAGTTAGTTTATCAACTGCTGGCAACCGGTTACACAGTAAAATGTAGTAGACAGCCAAAGCGTGGAAGTGTGCGTATGAAGTGGTCGTCTCCAGCACGACTTTTGAAAGCGGGAAAAGGGATTCATGGTCACTGTTCTTTCTGTATTCGATGATTAGATGACTTGCACACATTGGCTTAAAAGTAAATGTTTGTTAAAACAGATTTTGTGTAAATGGATTTTATTAAACATTTTGATTCTGTATTACAGCAGAATTGGGCAGGTTTTTTAACCTAAGTAGTGTAGTCTGTGAAAGAAAATCAACTGGGAAGTCGGTGCTGGATAGCTATTACAGACAACTCATCAATCTGTCCTGATTGTGTGGACAGTAAAGCATTATGGACAAATTGTGCAGCTCTTGCTAGTTTTTGTAAAAAAGAAATTGTAATAAATTTGTTTCTGATTTTTTCCCGTTTTTCTATCAATTTAGTAGCCAATTACACTCTCCATTTATTTTGTACCCTCCCCACACAAGTCTGCTGCTCGTCTCTACGAGGCAAGCTAATTCTCCAAGGGCAGCGAACTCCGCTTCCTTCGAGACGGAATTCGCCCACCCACGTTCTGGAGACTCGTGCTAAGACACTTACGTGCTTCACAGCAGACCCGAGACGGCTCACCCTACCCCCTCCCCCTGGGGCACACAGCCAAATGCCGCCCCCGTTTGGGGCTGGCGACCAGGGCCAGTCTGGTAGAGACGGGTTTCGAACCCTGACAGGTAGCGCACACCATATCGGACCAGCCAAAATATGCTGCGTTAGGATATATCCGGTAGGATATCTCGGAGGAGGCGGATCTACCGGCCCGGAAAAATTGTCTCATTACCCAGAGGACAGGCGGCGGACTTGTGGGGGAGGGTGACTTGATATAAATAGAGGGTATAATTGGCAACCAAATTGGGAGAAAAACGGTTATTAACTATAAAATAATAATAATAATAATAATAAATGAATCCATTTCAAATGTAAAACATAAACCAATTAATCTATAAAGTTATTATTTTTAGGCCGTTTCCACACATTTAGAACCCTGGAGCGATTCCCCCCTCAGTTCGGTTCGTTTTGTGCATATATGAACACAGCAATTGCACTCAGGTGCGGACCAAAATAATCGGACCAAAACCACCTGGAGAAGGTGGTCTAGGTATGCTTCCAAGCGAGCTCTGATGTGAGACTTCTTTGTAGTGAGAATGAAATGCAGAGGATCCCAAAGGACCCAAATCGCTATGCATGATGGGTTTGGCACGCTTTGAATTATAGCCACATAAAACACATTTTGTTTATTGCTATCAAAGTGGCAGAAAAATGAGTTGTGGGTTAACTTGGAGCAGCGATGAGGTACAATGTCTTATTGAGATTTGGGCAGACAATCACCGATCCGCTGAACAGTGTTGCGTGAAAGCAAAGAAACTTCGGCAACAGTTAAAGTACGAGATTCTCTTCGCAAACGTGGAAGTTCAGGGGAAGAGAAAGACAAGTTTCCCTGGTGACGAGCTTGACAACATCCTTGGGACTAAACCCATCGTTGATTCCGTGGATATTGTACAGTCTGCTCTAGTTATAGCCTACTGATTAGTGTGATTGTCCCATGTTGCTTCTATGTGTATGTATGTGTGGATATGATCATTTACTCACCCCATACACATTAAATGTATAGCATTAATAAGCTATAAAAATAGGGTTAGAAAAAAAAAAAATGGAGCTCACTAAAAATGTGACCCTGGCTACAGCCTGGACTTAGGCTACCATTCTGACCAATGAGGGAACAGTTTGCTCGCAAATGGCGTTTGTTTACAAATTTTGGTCTGCTTAGAAATATTGCCGTGAAAAGAAACCGAACCAAGGGGTAAATGCAACATTGTAACAAATTCCCTGATTGTAAAATTGTCCCTGATTCGGAAAACAAATCAAACAAACTACAGATGTGAAAACGGCCTTAAACTTTTTAGTTGATGTTAAATAATTTAGATTGAGCAGCACAGCCTTGATGAATACACTTTTTGCAAGTATCATTTAAAATGTGTCTTAATTAAAATGGAATCATGTAGGGGGAGTTGAAATGTATTAAATTGTCACAGGTTAAGCGTTTAAATGATAAAAGCATACTTTCCTGCTGGCTTGTCAGTTTTGCAGCCAGACATGTCTAGTAATAGTGTCATTTATGGCCTATTTTCTTTTTAATGTTTAAAAAAACAAAAAACAAAAAACATTTTTTAATAATGGTTATATGTTCATTAGTAAGACCATCCTTAAGGGTTACATGGCTAATTATTTATATCCCTCTATGCTATATATGGTGGTTGCCTCCAATAAGCTTATTTTTAAGAACAGAAAAAATATATGTTATAGTAAATAAAGAAGTCTTAACAGATTTTCTTTCAGATAAATAATACAATAAAATAATAACGCCAAAATCACCGCTTTATCGTTCTAATGCGTTTTGCATGGTGCTTAATTTCTAATTCGGAATTTGTGGCAGCTTTTAATGTAGTTCTAGCTCTAAGTATAGCATCAGTGCTTAAACTAAATGTATTCAGTTAATGCTAGTCAGGGTGAAAATGTAGCTGGCAGAAGGATATCAGAGAAACTAACCTCAGATTTCATTCCGCTGGTGTGAGGCCCTCTTATGGGTTGTAATGCTGGCTAGTCGCGTAGAAAGCAGCTTTGTAGGCAGGATTATTGTGTATTCATTTATTTATTTATTTTTGGCCAAATGACTATTTGTTGCATGTTGTTTGAATTGAAAGAATTAATCTAGTGGAATTAACTTATCGGTCATCTGTAAAAATATATTTAAAAAATTCTAAATAGGAAAGAAATACAAAAACGAATGTTTAGGATATTTATCTGGTATCTGTATGATTCTATGATCTATTCAACACGTGTGGCTTTCACTCCCAAGCTGCAAGCATTTACAGTGCATTTGGCCCGCCGTGTTGGAAGGTGGTCTGTCTCTAACTAGTGTGAGCAGTGAGTCAGCAGCAGCTCTGCATTATGACCGCGCGGCCTCTGCTTGTCAGCTGACGAAGGTGATGCTGATGCAGCTGTCAGCCCCCGACTGATCATTGCTGTCTTGCTTGCTCCTGGTTTGAACTACACCGTTGTTGCCCATGCTCTTCTCTGCAAGGCTTATGGGAAACATGGGCCCATCTGTCAGACTTACTGTATATAAGCAACAGATATGGAGACATCTGTATTATTTACACAGATTAGCAAGTTGTTTACAAAAGACATTCCTGTCTTGCTACTGCCAAATATTACAGGGAAAGGCAGTTCACTGGTCATTTTGATGAATGGTGCAAGCCTGTACAAAGAGCAAAGCAATACTGTCCACTGTTGGGCAGGGTCTATCACTGTAGAGCATCAGTTGATTGTTTTTACACAACGATCCAAGTTTTAAACTATTCAGTTACTGCAAACCTAAAGAAATGTGTATGTACATGTACATATGTTCTTCAAAAAGAATCACACTCAAGATCATAAAAGATTATAAAGTAAACAATGTCTAATGCCTTAATAAATTCAAATAATACATCATTAATGGCAATGAATTAGATTAATATTAAGTGTTAAAATTTAGATTGGAATATCATGTTGAATATAAAGCCTGTCGACTGTATTTCTCAACAAGTATTTCTTTGTTGCCCACTTAAAAATGTGTAAAGCCTATAAAGTGATGGTACGGATTTTCACGTAAGACTGTTTTGCTGTTAGTGGCAAGTAAATGTCAAATATGTCACGGGAAGATCATTTCATGGGAAATCTTTCAAGTGTTTTCAGAAATGTACTTGCAGCCACTCGGAAAAAAAACAAAAACCCCTTTTATGATGATAAATGCTGCTTGAAAACAGCATCCTGTGTAATTTGAGCATTGCTTCACCCTGTACTGAAGTTGCTGAATTACTCACTGCAAGGGGGGGAGGTGCACCTATATATTCACATCTCTTCTGCATCTAAAAATGGACTTGCACAGATGGGCTGACCCAAACATTGACAGACCAGATTCATATGATATTGCAAGCCACTGTGTTTCCAATCGACTGACCTAACATTCACGCTTTACTTAATACAGCCTAGGCCTAGCATTGTCACGAGAGTGTCCTTTACAGAAAACAAATGTGAAATTATCATAGGGATAGCGTTAAAACGGAGCGGAGGGAAATGGTACGGTGACAAATTCAACAAATCATACTATTACACTATTTAAAAAACGGTTAGATAATGAAGCATTAGGTTTGAGCTATAGTGGTTTGAGATGCTCAAGATGCTCTGCTTATTTAAGTAAGATTTGTTTTTGTTAGGTGATTGGCCCATAAAAAAGCCAGCAGCAAGATCAGCAATTACAGACCCTCTTCATACTATGATTTAGTGGTGGTGCATAGACCGCTTATTCAATAGATTTTTCATTCTATGTTTACAAATCATGTTCTTGTTAAGGTTTTAAAAATGACATTTTATGTCCTTTTATGAAAACTTGGTCATGATTCATAATCAGATCTTAACATTCTGGTTAAAGAAACATCAAGAATCAACATTTCTAAATCGAGAATAAAACACAGGTACGTTAGGCTTGCAGAAGCATCGGTTAAAGCCCCAAAAAACCTATTTATATCCGTTACACCCTGTTAGAAGGTATTTATATTGCCCCATTAAAAGCTGCTGGACTCTGAGACAAAGGCATTGACCCAGGTCCTCTGAAACCCTGCCACAGGCTTTCACCAAACAATGTCGTCAGACGGAAGCAATCGAGCTAAGCGAGAGAGTCGGTCTCCTTTCACATCACGCTTGGTCCCGCCTACATGGGGGATTGGCTGAGCTTTGTCCTGCAGCACTTTAGGGCTAAGCAAAGTCTCTGTGCTGATTGGTCTTTGAGTCACTGGAGAGCCGGGGCGGCCTTGTATAGATCTTGCCTTTGAGCTGCTATGAGAACACATGTAAGCCACAACAGCTCCATAAAAGAGAAAAACTGAAACGTATGTATATACACAAACACACACACACACACACACACACACACACACACACATTTACATGCCAAAAATATTTTTTTTGTGCAGTCAATAAATTAAACAGGCTTTGAAAGCCTTATTTACTGTGGAGTTCACTTGTCTGCCCAAGGGTATTGTGAGTCCTGCCTCCTCAGAGTGGGACCAATAGAAATGCCTATGGGTCTAGGTCATATCTCTCACAGTCACTGAGAGGGCAGAGTGCACCAGCTTAAAGGAGACGCAGATGCGAAGCAAATTCGTACTTCAGTAAACTCTGTGTTGCCGCAGTAAATCATAACTGGCCTGTGGGCCATAGGCCCCAGACCCCTGGCCTATGGCATGTGAAATCTGATAATGTGCTGTTGGCCTCGCTAGCTATTATAAAAGCTTCTTGGCCTTTTCAGCAAACAGGATTGGCTGTCCATTTCAGGCAATGTCCAGGCCCCCCCATGAAACGCTCAACGTGAGTCCACACTAGCCAATCGGCCCCTCTGCGGTCGCGTACACCTGGTGACAAGTGACACGATCTCACTTCACCTTTACCTACCTGTACTGCAGCAACAAAGGAGAAGACCAGAGGTTCAGTGATCAAATTACAGTTTTGTTCCTTTTACTACGCTGTTAGGCCAGCTGTTTGATTTGGGGTACATTGTCAAGGGGGTGGGATTTACTAAATGTTGGAGCTGACATTTTGAAGTATACGTTCCTCTGTAGCCACAGCACAAGGGGAGGACTGTTTATTGAAGAGCCCTTCCAGGCTCCAGCTCATTTATTATAAGGTGAATTAATCGCTCCCAATCCTTTAGTCACACACTTTCATTACATTTATTTTTGGTTCAACAAGTATTATTTGCAGAGTTTGTGTTTGGTTCGGTTTTAGTGGTTTGAGTTGATCCTTGACAGAGAAAGCCATTAAAAGGTAGGTTTTATTATTAATCAAATGCTAGTTAAATTAACTGAATTTACAAGCAGTAGAGTAGCATCTATGGCCACTGGGTCAGTGCCTTTGTCGTTTGTGATTTAAGTATACTATGGACTGTGCACTTTTGGTACATAGTCCTTGTAATAGTCACAGTGCGTTCGCCTTGATTCTCCGACCTCATTTAAGATGTACTCCAGGAGCAGAATGCCATTTTATTTGCCATGAATAAATGAAGAGGCCTACTGTACATGCATGCGTAAATCTGATGGCACTACATATTTTATTATGAATCTTTGTGGGCATGGGCAGCATGTTTCAGAGAAGCTAAATGAAAGCAAGTCACAAAACCACCGCCCTATTTACCGCTTAAAACAAACATTGTGTTCAAAGGACAAAACAGCGTTGACTTTTAAGGTCATGTGTAAAAATGCTGGGTAGGCCCATTTGCCCATTTTTGGAGGATAATAAATCAAATAAAAACAAACAACAACAAAAAAGAGCTTAAAATGCCCTAAGAATGTAAATTGCGAGAGGGAAAATCTTCCAGAAAATGTTCAATTATGTGTACGCTAGTAGCAAAGTATTGGAACAGCAGAGACTGTAATCGCTAGGAGATTTAATATTAATAATATGAATATACCATTTAATATTAATCTTTACTGTCACTTCATGTGTAACCAGGCCTTTCACAGTACAAGATCCCCTTAAATATTCTGTTTAAATTGCTAGCATAACTCAAACTCTGACTAAACTGAGTATGTCTTTGTACTGCATTTATTGCATAAAAAAGCATAGAGTCAAGACATGCATCACATTATTCCACCATTATGAACACATCTGACCAGCACAACACCCTGCAAAATATGTTTGGTAAAATACAGCATGTCCCATCGAAGTCTGAGGGAAAGACGTCATCAACTGCTGTTCTGTCAACTTGTGGTGGCCCACCCTATTTTGGTGACTACCTGTCTCTCTTCCTGTTGTATCAAGTACTAGAGATATATTTCATTATTGCTTTGTTCAAGACCAAATGGAACACTTACATTTCCAACATAGGAGCGATTTAATTAAATAGTCACAGACATTCTTTCCTTTAAATTTTTTTGTGTCAATGTGCAGTGCAGCAACTGGCTGAATCTGGTATCACACTTCTTTGTGCGTGTGCTAGTTTTCAGTACCACAGTTAAAGGGAAAAACAAAAGACAGTAGGTCAGTAGCTACTTTCATGTCTTTATTGTAGGTCAGTATGTTAAGAGGATTCTGTGTGGGTATTCGTTGCTTTTTACAATATTTGACCTTTGCATTTCAATGTGTAATATTCAGGGTAAAACCAAATACATGGTCAGGTGGGGTTTTTTTTTTTTTAACGCTCACACTGTACTTTGTATTTCGAAATGGTTGGCATAATTTCCCAAGCTGAGAGGCTGCCTGAGAGACCAGGCAGGGTTAAAATGTATTAATGTCAGCATTCTGCAAGTTTCTTAACAGGCTCTTTGGCAGGCCTGCCTCCGATTCCGGGGGAACAACCTCCACCAAGTACAGTACTGTGCAAACTGCAATAATTCAGCCCCGCTTCACAATAAGAGTCCCGGGAAGATCCGTTGGGTGTCCAGCTGGGCTAGTAGAAAGGTCACAGTTAAGAGAGGCAGGGTGGGAAAGCACAGGCAGAACTAACGGCAAAGCACAGGCAAAGAATACGGGTGAGCGTGTCTGATCGGGAGAAAGTAAACAGCCATTTCTTAACTTCAAAATGCATACGGGAATCCTCAGGTACGAGACCAGCGAATGTGCTTTTGGATATTGTGAGCGCTGGCCTGTGACCAAGCCCCATGTCAGTAATGTACTGAGATAATTCAGTCAACCAATGAATCAATCGAATGAATCAATCAATGAGTCAATAAATTACATCTTCATTGTTTAACTATTTTTTTTGCTACGTACGACACAGACAATTTCAGACCATATATGTTTAAAAAAATGTGTACATTTATTTTCAATTTCTATAAATTGAAAGTATTAAATCTCATATGGCTTACTCTTTTAATATCTGGAGATGGATGTGCATGTGTGGTGTGATTGAGGACTGCGCACACAATGCGCACACACAGATGTTATCTGTGCTTTTGGTGGGCTGTCCTATTGTTAGTGTTGTGGAAGCAGTGCATTTTTTCCCTGGTGTAAGTAAAAGGTTAGGTGGAAGAACCCTGGCGTGAGCGGCGCTGCCGTGCGGCTGAGGCCTGGCCGTGACTCTTATTAAAGCAGGCCCGTTGGCCTGTTTTTTCCGCCTTCCACAAAGCCATGCCTTCCTTCTCATGAATATCATTGGTGGACGTGCAGTAAGTAGTTTACTGTAAATGGGCCGGCAGCCAGCTGGACCAGAGTCACAGCTTTGCCTTGCCCCACAGCTACAAAAAATTCCTTTCCCTTTTTTTTTTTTTGTGTTCTGATGGTGGTTTTTTTTTCTTTTTTTGTCCTCAGTGTTAAATTTAGGTTGGCCTCAGCCTTTGTGTTTGTGTGTAGTTCATATCAAACTGAAAAGCATTTAACCCAAGACTGTGCATGCAAACTTTTAATTGTGTTAATTGTATGCATCAGTGTATTAATTGTATGGCACCTGCGCAAAAAGCAAAAATTCATACAATCGCAGTTTCACATGTTCACACACACACAACACACACACACACACACACACACACACACACACACACACACCACTTGCCTGGCCATATTTGTTCTCTGTAAAGTGGTTTTTCATGACTTTGACATTAAATTATGTAATCCCCTGATTTTAATCTTGAAACTTAGTTCTGTGTAAACTTTAATTTTTTAACTTGCTCGTTCGCTTGCTCACTATCTCTCCGTCCTCCTCCCCTTTTCTTCCTTTCTGGCTCTCCCAACTTTCTGGAACGTTCTCCAGAGTTCCTCTGTTTCATCCAGTGCTGTTCTCTTTCATACATGATTAATGTCCCTCAAGCGAGCTTTCTTTCTTTTTTTCTGTACCAGAAGATCGAAAGAACTTAACTCTCGCAGAGACTCCGGTAGAGTATTCTAGGTAATATCTGAATCAGCGGTCACAAATATCTGGATAGGAACGGATCATAGCATAATTTATATATTGTAGTTATGAGGTTGGGTCCCCTTATGCTTTGTTTAGCATTAGGCTCCATCTTGGATCTGCACATTTGAACAGAATGAAGGTTGTGTATCTGTTGTGTTCTGCCCCAGTAACATTAATGTTTTCCGCACACTTCAGTATACTTTACTTACTATTACTTCTACTAACTAATAGTAATACTTAGTACAACCACTTCCAGTAATTTTCCAGAATGTTTCCAGCTAAGATTAGTGGAAAAGATGAAATGAAGAGGGTGAAGGTGGAGAGCAAAAAGGAAGGAGAGGGAGCCCACACTCTTTACCCCTGTGGGCAAGTTGACTCATTAAATTAATAAAATGAGACTGATCTGTATCAGGCCAGGGTCAAGCTCACAGAGACGCTCTGCATTTCCACTGCAGCTCAGGCAGGATGCGCTGCTAAATGCTTGACATCGATTTCTGTGCAGGGACGTGCTTTTTGCATGGGTTGCCATGGAGAAGCACTCACTCTGGCTCTTGCGTCGCGTTGCGTGCATTCGTAGGTCAGAATGCTTCCTCTTAAAACGCTTTAATGCGGTGAAGCCGTTTCACTAAATCAGGAGTCAAGAAAAGGCACTTTTTTTTTTTTCTTTTTTTCTTTTTTTTTTTTTTTTCTGCCCAGATCTCTATATGTGTATACAAAAAAAAGTCCTGAAAAAGCCTAAGGCTTGTTTTTTGGGGGGTTCTAATTGCAATAATTATACAGAGGCTAGCAGCTTTATTTTTGCAGCGGTATGCTGAACACGTGAAGCAAAAAAGTTTAAAACCTTTTTATAAAAAAGTTTTGAGTTCAGTTTTACTGGGTGGATTCGACTGATTTGGATTGTTCAGCTGAAACATCTGCTCTTGAAACCAAGGTATGCATTTTTAAACAAGGAAATATCAGTGAAACCTTTCTACATGGGAAAAAGAGAATTGTGAGGTTATGTGGAACGTAGGGGGGCGGCGCATGTATGCCAGGCACTGGCTGAAGCATTTTAGAAGGAAGAGACAGAATCCTGGCGTTGGCCAGACGTCCCCTTTTCTCACAATCGCCAAGCTGCGGTCAGAGAATTAGACGCTTCTCGCCATCACAGCGTTCCGCTCCCCACAGTGTCATTACCCTGATTAAAACTAAGCAGCTAATTAGGCCTCCTCATAAAGTCATCTGTTGCCGCCGCTGGCCTGGTAAGATCCGTTTACACCCCGGCCTGGGAGAAGTACGTGCCACGCTCAGCTCAGCTTCTGGCTTCATGGGGGGATGAAGCTCACAGTCGGTTGAGACGCGAGCGGAGCGGACACGGGCGCTGGCCGCACTGGAAAGGTTTGCTAAATTGCTACGTTTCACGGTTTGTGCTTTTTTTTGTTTGTTGTTCTTTTTTTCCCTTCCCCCCCTCCTTCTGAACACTGGTCTGTTAAGTGCAAGCAATGTGAAATGAAGTTTAGCTTTCACAAGATGCTGAAGCTCCTGCCAAATGTGCCAACAATCAGCCCTCTTTCAAAGTCACTGAGATCTCTTCTGGTCATGGTAGCCAATATACTGTGTGTGTGCGTGCATGCGTGCCTACGTATATATATGTACAGTAGACTCCATTTTTATTCACACCCTTGATAAAGATGAACAAAATTGTATAAAATCAACTATATAAGTAATGAGCTTTAATTTATGCTCACAAAATTCAGAAAATTATAGTTTTTAGTAATAACAATTGAACAGTAACCACAATTGAACGGTTCACAAATGATTATTTTTCCCCCAGAAAAATCAAGAATCATAAATATTTACACCCCTGTTATCAGTACTTTGTGTTTCCTTGGCCATTATAACAGCAAGTAGTCGCCGTATGTAGTGTCGTATGAGGTGATGGAACTTCTTGGGTGGGGGCGGATCCTCGACCATTCTTCCATGCAGAATTGTTCTAGTGCCTTCAGATTCTTGGGTTGATGTTTGTGGACTGCTTTTTTTTTTTTAGCTCAAACCACAAATGTTCAATTGGATTCAAGTCTGGAGACTGAGATGGGACCATGTCAGGACATTGATTTCTTAGTTGCTTTGGATATATGTTTGGGATTGTTGTCTTGTTGGAAGGTCCATCTGCGGCCAAGGTGTAACTTCCTGGCAGAGGGAACAAGGTTTTTCGACAAAATGTCTTGGTACTATCTATTTTAATAAGAGCCCCAGGGCCTGTGGATGCAAAACAACCCCAAAGCATTACAGATACACCACTATGTTTCACCATAGGCATGAGGTGCTTTTCAACATTACTTGCATTCTCTGGACGCCAAACATAATGCTGATGTGCATGTCCAAAAAGGTCGATTTTTGTTTCATCTGACCCCAAGACATGGTTCCAATTGTAGTTCGGATGTAGTTTGGTGAATTCAAGGCAGAAGATGAATTCGTGAATTTTCTTCAAAATGTTCTCCTTCTTGCAACTCTGCCTTAAGGCCGTTGTAGGCCACTGTATAGTTCCATAACCTTCCAATGAACTTCAAATAAGTTGTATATTTATTAAGATTTGTTTTTGTTGGATTACATTTAAAAGAATAGTTAGGGGTGTGAATAATTGTGATCCAGATATATTTTCTGGTGGAAAAATATTAATAAAACAATATACGTTTTTCTAAACAATTGTATTATTATTGTAGGTTTGGAATGTTCTGCATTTTTTTGCATAAAATATACCTAGTTAATTATATAGTTTATTTTCTTCAATCTTTTTTGTTAATCTTTATCAAGGGTGTGAATAAAAATGTGTCTGTATATATATATATATATATATATATAAAATAATTATAACCGCCAATGCAATGTCAATGTGAATATGCGCTATTTTTAAATTTATTCAACAAACCACTAATCAAAATTATTTTTGATGGTCAGTTGCAGTAGGTTATATGAACATTTATTTTCATCTTCTACCCTCACTGTTTCACTGTTTACACACATGGAAACTGTTTGCACCTCTAGCATATGTCATGCCTCATGTCATCTGCCGAGTTTTTAATGTTTGCTACTGTACTTTTCCTTATCTGGAGAAAACCCTAAGATATCTTCTCTCTCTTGTGACGTCCTTCTCCAAAAGTGAAATTATTGCTATTTCTTCTCAATGGAAAGCACAACTCTCTTTTTGCAGACAGATGTTTCAGCATTCTCTAAGATGTTTTCAACCTCAAGTGTTCTGCGGGTCAGATAATTGTTACATTGCACTGTCTACTTGATGTTTACTCTGCTTTGATCTAGTTTTGCTGCTTACACAGTGATGACTGTCTCAATGACAATGGCAAAATTAGGTATCGATCTAGTAGCTGTACAGTACCAACATAAACGTTGGCACTTCGCCACTTCGTCAATATCCAATTAGACATTGACATCTAAATGAGGTCGTTGGATAATCCAGTAAAAACACACACGCATCTACATGCGTGCATGCATACAAACACGAACACGCATACATGTGCATTGTACATAGGTAATGTAGGGTTTGTATGTAATACAGTATCTTAAGAGGGCATTGGGCTGCCATTTTGCAATAAATATCTAGTAATCCTTCAAACTGAGGGGCTGTGTGGTGCATGTGAATAGTTAACAAGTGAATTGAGCCCTGATGGTTTGAAACTGAGGTCTGGACATGTTGAAAAGATCCCTCTGTCTCTTCTCCCTGTCTGTAGGGGCAGGACCGTCACATTGCACAAAAGCCACAGATGGAGATACAGAGCTTTTTCTGTGCGGATCTGCAGTCAATGCTTTTTAGCAGCAAAGAGATGCTACTTATTGCCTGCTGTAGGAAAATAGAGCTAAAGTAGCGTGTGCGGTGGTAGGGTAATATTAGTTTACCAAATAAATAATAATATTGCATTCTTCTCATTGATTTGCAAAGGCTGTTTCTGGGTACTTTGGCTAAATAGAAAGGTAGCTTTAGCATGTGTTCTGAGCTTTTGTATTATTAGTAGTATTTATTTGTGTATGATATACTTCAATACATTCTTTATTAATTGTCATTATTAATTATGTACACTGTAAATTATTTAAGAATGCAGTAGCATTAGGTTTAGCCTGAGTGTTAGGTTATTAATCCTGCTCAATTATTGAAAAATAGTTTGTGTGACCAAATTATTACAAAGAGGAGCTTAAAGTAGATGACATTTTAGATACTATCATCCATCCTTTCATGCAAGTGGATATTTGTTGAGGTGATTAAGGTGGAGTGCCTTGATCAAGGTGACTAAATTAGTTTCACCCAGGATGAGAACTGAAAACTCAACCTATGTGGCATTACAGAGACAGATTTAAGTCATATTTCTGAGCATGAATATGGATTATTATGCTTTTGGTAAATGATTGAACCTCAGTGGTCTTGGATTATAGTTTAAAATGATCCGTGGTTCTTACTTCCTCAATATAGTCCACGCCAATCACTGATTTAAAAAATGAAATGCATATATTTGTGCGTGTGCGTGTGCGTGTGTCCTATGTAATGGCATGACATAGACAAATATAGACAAGCATTTTCAGGCCTTTGCAATCAGTGGCCTTCCAAGGTTACACAAATGGACGCTAGAAAAACAAAATGGGGAGCAACAGTGGAGAGACAGAATGGCAACAGGTTTTATCGCCACGGAGAAAGCGATGTGTCTTAACAAGCTGCTGGGATTCAGATCAGGTCCTTCTCTCTCTTTCTCTGGTTGTTTCTCCTCTTTTCCCTCAGTATCTGTCTCTGCCCTTTCTCTCATTCTCTTTGTCTTTCTCTCAGTGTATCTATCTCTCTCCTCATCTGTCTTTCTCTCTGTCCCTCTGTCTGTTTCTCTCTCTCCTTCTGTCTCTCTCTCTCTCTCTCTCATATCCTCAGGGTTGTTTACAGTGGCACTGAAACTCTCAGTCAGCAGAAGTGTATGTAAAGTAAATCATGTTACGGTTGTGAAAGTAGCGTGTAACGCACAGCGATTAGGCCTTCCTCAGGCTTGGCTCGGGCATTCCCCCTGCTCTCTCCTCTCACGACTGCCACTGGAGGATTATTATTCTTTGTCTTCTGTCAAATTCAAGCTTACTCAAATGGCATAATCATTAAACTGCAGCATTGCCAAAGCAATGGATTTACAGTGAATATAAACAGCTGTTGACCCTCACGATAGTACTAATTAAAAAAAAAAAATAATATGTATATATATATATATATATACACACACACATGGACATGCATACATAGCAAATAAAATGAAAGGATTACGTATTGTATTTTATTTGTATTTGGGGCATGAAATCAGGAAGTGAATGTCAATAATTTTACTTACTATACAGTTACCTACACAGAAATGTATTTTGTAGTGCCAGTGAACCCAATAGATTATATATTTATACAGGAACTGTGAGGTGGGTGTATTCAATATTACTGTTACATTTTAATGTTTTACTCTTGAAGGTGCAGATTTGAGCAAGTATTACACATTTTTGATTATTCTACATATTCACAAGTCCAGTAGGAACAAAAGTATTGTGTAAGAATGGGAGAAATAGAATACTTGCTCTATTTGTGTATTGCATAGTAGAGGACCAAGCCCTACAGGAAGCAGATTGAATAAACTTGTGTGCTTCTCATGCACAAAGAAATAGAAGCTGCGCTCCACTCACAGTGAGATAATGCTCACTGTCTGCTGCTACTGCTGCTCACGATTTGTTGCGTGGGGCATTGTTTTTGTTGTGCAGGCGTGCACATTTGCAAAGTAACTGAACCAGTGGGGCTCACCAGGGTCAATGTACAAACCATGCTGCAACGAGGACACACTGTCATTTTAAAAGGTTTATAGCACAAGTTGTGCTATTTTGTTTGTTCTTGTAAGTAGGTCAGGCATCCAGGCAATGAAGGTTGATATTATTTGTGAATATTTCAGTCTATACAGATGAGTAATACTCACAGTACTCACTATTTTGGAATTCATGTTTCACTATGGGGTTAAATTGATTGAGTTGTGAAACATTTGCCCCTCTGGTCCAAAATGGTGAATCACCGTATCGCAGCACTGTACATTTGCACTGGAGGCTGTCAATCGGCTTGGACATGTTCAGGCACGTAATTGCAACTGGCAAAATATAAAGTCCAAACATTCATTGGTTTCCTGGTACAGCTGTGTTGAAGTGACAATCCTGCTTTTGTTTTTCAACTGCTAATGTATAACCCCAAACCCCAAACAACAACAACATCAAAGCCAAACCCCAAAATGGCAATCAAAGGTGAAGCATTTGAGGATGGGAGGCTAGATTGATACATACATTAGGGCAGTTGCATCTTGTCTGAGAGGCTTTCTGAAGTCTGGCTTGTATTATTTCTTGTTACTTATTATTTTTTGCCTAGGATTTTTCTTATTTCAAAAGAGTGGGACAAAAGATTTGTATAAATGTTTTCCAGTTCCATTTGTATTATTGATACAAGCCCCTTTCTCTCTGATTGGTAGACTGTGTCGATCAGTAGTGGAAACCATAACAGTTTGCTTGTAATCGAGTGAGACTTTGGCAAAGCCACCTGACCTGTGGCAATTTCTCCAGCCACATGCAATAAACAGTAGGTTTTCATCAGCAACGTTTGGGGAGTTGATGTGCTGAATTAAAGGTAATCGCATAACGGAAGCAGGGAAATTGCGCCCGATGCTTTAATGCGCCCGTCGTTTGTCTGTTTTAGCGCTAAAGAGATGTCAGGTGCAAATTGAATCAGCATGGGAGCAAATCGAGATTGACTGTATCGGAGCCATGAAATCTTTATGCCACTGGCTCGTTCCCGTCACCACATGACCTATTTGATGGCCACACTATGGTCTCCTGTTATGTTGATATTGAATTCAGGATGTTGACAGGCACCATCACCCAGCGCCCCGAAAAAAATCACACAATGCCATTCGTCGAATGGTTACCATGCCGTCTATTTCTTTACTTACTTTTTTGTATTACCTGGAATTCCATGTTATGTGAGAAGTACAGCCCTGTTTATGTTCATGATTATTGAATAAGCACCAGTAGATGTAACAGTGAACTCCTAAAAGGAGAAACACAAATGGCAACCTGAAGTTCTGTTTTGGAAATGCTTTTAATAGAGAGGCCTTTTGGTTAGGCTGATGCAGTAAAAGGAATTTGATTAGTTACTTCCTGAAAGAATGCGTTTCATTCTTTCAGTGGAGGGGGGCATTAGGTGAGAGCTATTCGGGATCCAAAGAACGCAACCATAACTAAAGAGAGGCAAGCAATTGGTGATAAATAATACGACGATGCACTGAAGCATGACATGTGTGCATACATGTTAATGTGCAAGCTTAAAGATGACACCAAAAGGTGTGTATATTGTAAATACATAAAGGTTAATATGTCTTTAAGGACCCTGGTTAGGCATACATATTCCGAAAGACATTACATTTACATTTTACATTTAGCAGATGCTATTTTACACTGTGACTTACAGTTTACATTTATTTTATATACAGTCCATTTATACAGCTGAATATTTACTGAAGCAATTCAGGTTAAGTACCTTGCTCAAGGGTACAACGGCAGTACCCTACCTGGGAATAGAACCTGAAACCTCTAAGTTACTTCATTGTTTTGAAATTAAAAATATGTGCAAACCAGAGGTAGTCTGATTTTTAATGCTGAAAATGACTGCCTAAAAATTCTTCATCACGGAGTAGCTGTTCCCAGAGTTGCGCTGGCAAACTCACAGTACAAGAGGGGGATTTAGTTGAAATAAATGAGGGTACGATTGGTCACTTGGTCGTCTAATGGTTAGACGGAGACCTGGAGAGGCCTACAAGCCACAGTGTCTCGCACCCACTGTGAAATTTGGTGGAGGATCGGTGATGATCTGGGGGTGCTTCACCAAGGCTGGAATCGGGCATACAAGGTTATCCTGGAAGAAAACTTGCTTCCTTCTGCTCTGACAATGTTCCCCAACTCTGAGGATTGGTTTTTCCAGCAGGACAATTCTCCATGCCACACAGCCAGGTCAATCAAGGTGTGGATGGAGGACCACCAGATCAAGACCCTGTCATGGCCAGCCCAATCTCCAGACCTGAACCCCATTGAAAACCTCTGGATTTCTTGCGCTTCGTTTTTCGCCAGGAGTGGCATAAAGTCACCCAACAGCAATGTGAAAGACTGGTGGAGAGCATGCCAAGACGCATGAAAGCTGTGATTGCAAATCAGGGTTATTCCACCAAATATTGATTAAGTTAAAACATTAGTATTGTGTTGTTTAAAAATGAATATGAACTTGTTTGCTTTGCATTATTAAAGGTCTGAAAACACAGCATCTTTTTTGTTATTTTGACCAGTTGTCATTTTCTGCAAATAAATGCTCTAAATGACAATATTTTTATTTGGAATTTGGGAGAAATGTTGTCAGTAGTTTATAGAATAAAACAAAAATGTTCATTTTTACTCAAACACATACCTATAAATAGTAAAACCAGAGAAACTGATCATTTTGCAGTAACCTCTTAATTTTTTCCAGAGCTGTATATACATGGCTGCCTTTTTGTGTCTGTATATGATTTTTTGCTTCCCTCTGCCTCTTTTTTTCCCCATACATTCTTCATATTATTTTTCATGATAACTTGATTAGATGTATTCCCATCTGCCACCGGGACCGCTTTGTTACAGTACTTGCAGAACACTTTCTGCTCTTTGTCAGCTCATTTGTAACCAAAGTAACCCCACGCAACTGACGTGCAGACTTTCTTAGGGGCTAAACTCATTTTGTCTTCAATCTCGTTGTCATGTTTTGTCTGGGCCTACCCTAGTTAGTGGGTTTACTGACTGAACAAATTCACTGTGATTGGCTGTGTTGCTGTGTTGTGTGCTGGTTGTGTTGCGGATGGAAAAAGGCCGAAACAAATGCAGGAACTCCTCCACACAACAATGTTGTAGCCTAATCGCAATCATCAACATTTGTAAATTTGCCGCGATTGATAGTTGAAATTACGATGATGGTGTAAAATTCTGTTATCGCCCAGCTATTCTCATTGTTTTCAGATGTGCTGTGTTTGTTGACACTGTCAAGTGAAGAAAATGTTGGCTGTGTGGGCACATTACAAGGTGTCGGAGAAAGACAACTGATTTACAAGTTGTAACAAATGCTCCAGTTAGATTTCAAGAGGAAGTAACTCAAGCAAGGATTTTAATATATCAAATCCGATCAGCCATTTACAAGTAAGACATGTAGCACAGTACAACGAGTATCTGAAAGCCAAAGTGGCTAATAAGAAAGTTCAAGCCACCACCAGCTCGACTCAGTCTTTGCTAACCAATACATTTGAGAAAGGCAAATATCGGTATCAGCTGATTGTGTAATTTGAACAATCTGTATTGGTCCAGTATTTTCATATCAGTGCATCCCTAGTTGTAGTGTAAACCCCTATAAAAAGGCAGTGGTTGTGGGTGTATGGGGAAATGGCTACCTACCCAAATAGATCAAATGGATAGTGAGTTAAGACTATATCAGGTCTCTTTATAACTTCTTTCTCCGTTCTGTTTCTCAGACAGCTTTGCACCTCTTTAGTAGTAGCACTCGAAACTATGCATTGTTGGAAAACGTTGTCTTCGTACACATTCAGAATAGTTTTGACTTGTGGGCCCAGGTCACTATTTAAAGTTGAACGAGTTGCAGGGACGACACATGACTTTTCCCTTTACCCCCCGTTTTCTCCTCTATCCTTGTTTTCAGTGTAGCTCTGCAGTCCTTAGTCAGTGTACCCCCTCACGTGCACTCTTAGTCTGGTCTTTGGCTGTGTTCGAAACCGTTCCCTATTCCCTAAATAGTGCACTATATAGTGTGTTCGCCAATTTGTTCAACACACTATATAGTGCACTATTTAGGGAATAGGGAATGGTTTCGAACACAGCCCATGTCTCCCACTTGCATTGCAGACTTTACTGTACCTGTAAAACTCCACTCTTCCATTGTTTGACCTAAATCCTACTTTCTACACGTAAACCTAGCTAAATCAAATTCTAAATAGAGTGCAATGTTATCGAATGTGCAGAGGCAATGTAAGCCAATTCTCTCTCATCAGCCAATAAGTTACAGCTGTGATGTTATTTCATGGAAGCCCAAGTGAGAGAATAAACTTGCTAGTACCAGTTGTAGCCGCTATTTGTGCACAAGAAACTGTTTTATTATATTTATACTATGTACACGGTCTCCATTAAAAAATTGCCAAAAGCAAACTAAGCTGTTGGTGAGACATTAGGATATGCATTGATGCAGAATTCATAAAAAGTATTGACAGAATTATTTTTCTGCTGAAGCGTGTGTCGTTCTGTGCGTTCACTTTATCTATTTGTTTTTGTTAAGCTGCACCACTGTGGTTAAAAACACATAAAAATAGATTGGATATTTTTGTGGGATGGGGTGAAAACTTTCACAACATAATTTGATACCATTTATCGCCTGTTTTTGTTCCCGTAAATTGTTTCCGGAAAAAAAACCCTTCAGTGTTGCAGCAGTACAGCGTATTGTGCTCTCTGAACCTCGCTCAGTCCGAGTGAAAACACAGTGCAGACCTCTGCCTCGAACAACACTCTAATGCTAAACTTGCTTGGAAAACCTGCCTACTTTTAGACTCAACGGTAACAGACGCGTTGGAGCTGTGCCTACTCATTTCTCCCTTGGGTAAGGTTTGTGGAGAAAACAAAAAACAATATTGGCCTTTGATAAATAACCTATATTCTGCAGAGCACCTGTTATTTCTTAAAGGCCCTAATAGGATTTTATTTGTGTCTGTTTAATATCCACAAATCTGTAAAATAGCATTGGTTGGCTCTTATTACTGTTTATGAAAAGCACTAGGCTAAATACCCACAGTTGACCTCATTTTGCGAGGACTCTCACACAAACTTTCCACCCTCACTTTGTGTATTTCAGTCCTTAATGCTGATTGCTAATGTGTAATGCAGTCTCACTAGTATAAAAAGTATCGGAAAGTTATATAACATAACTTTCATATATCACACAAACGTAGCCTAAATACAACACAGACATCAATCAAGCAAAATCCATTTGTATAGCGCATTTTACAAAACATTTGTCTCAATATGTTTTACAGCAGACCTTGGCCTGAACCCCCACAAAGGCAACTACCTAGGTGGGTGCAAATAGGAAGAAACCTAAGAAACCTTTTAAGGCTGGCAGTGTAGTGTAATGGTTAGGGAGCTGGGCTTGCAGGTTCAATTCCCAGGCACTGCTGTTGTACCCTTGAGCAAGGTACTTAACCTGAATTGCTTCAATCCAGCAGTATAAATGGATTGTATGTAAAGAAATGTCAACTGTGTAAATCGCTCTGGATTAGAGCGTCTGCTAAATGGCTAAAATGTAAAATGTCAATGTAGGAGGAACCAGACTCAACACGGAGAGCCCATCCTCCTCTAGCTGCTCAGGGTCTGAGTTTGTAATGACCAACCGTGGTCAATGAGTCCATGTGCAAGACAATTAGGGACCGTAAGTTCAAGGCAGATGGAGGTGGTGGTCCCAGTGGGTTGGGATGGGTGCCCAGTGGGTTGATGGCAGGTTCTGAAGGTGCAGTGGGCTCGGAACTGAGGACAGGCACCCCAGCGATGAGAGGAGAAGACAAACAAATACAGGCAATTAGCGAAAAGCAATGGGTGTCAGTAGGGACAGATTAAATATGGGGGCAACAGGTGACCCCATCAGGAGTTAACTATGACAGCATAGATACTAGGACAGAGATGGCAAATCTAAGCAGTCATGAGAGGGGCAAGAAATAGACCCACCCATAAAGCACGCTCCTGAGAGAAGTGTGGTCACAGCTGTGGGAAACTTGCAATTTGGCGTTTAGTTTCCGAAGGTGACACGTGGCTTGCTGGCTTGGTCACATTATTTGGCTTCCGTTGTAACACCATTTTCAAGAATGTACACATATTCTTCCTTTGTTTCAAACTTTGGAATCAACCTAAATTTCTTTTAAACTCGACCTCTCGCGACGAATTATTCTTCACCCATCCTTATGTAGCTTATAATCCTTTGACGTGAAAAGCCTTTGAGGATGCTCATCTCAGAAGTGTGCTTTGGTTCTTGGGTCTTGGTTCTGGTCTTGCCGTGCTAAGCCCTGGGACTGAGTCATACCACGCTGGGTCTGTTTCAGAGTTGTTGAGTGGAACTTGAATGTCCTGCCCCAACCCCAGACCACATCTCATTCTATGAAAAAAGAGTCCAAACCACACACGGTTTTTGTTGTGGCTGAAAATGGCCGCGTCATGGTGGGGCTTGGTGCTCATCCTCGCATTAATTTTCTGAAATGGGGACAGGAGCCATTAGGCACTCTCTCTCCATCTCACTGTATCCTTTTCTTTCTTCGACAATGTAAGGAGGCTAACTGTTATCTTTTTGATCTCCAACCTTTTCCATGCTGCATGTCATGGCCTTCTGTATTTCACCTTTCATTTTTTTTCTTTTTCGCCTGCTTCCTCTTTCTCTCCCTCCCTTTCCATGTTGCTTTTATGGTCTTTACTTCTATATTTGACCTTTTCTTTGCTTGCTTGCTTGCTCCCTCCCTCCCTCCCTCCAGTCCTCCACTCTTTCTGTTGGCCACTGTCATTCTAATTTGGATTGAACCTCGTTGTCACAACAGCCATTGGCTGGTAAGTGGTAGAGGAACCACAGAAATCACAATATCGCTTAGGGTGAGGTAGTCATCTTTAACTAAGGAGACTTCTGTCTCTTACAGAAGTCCTCAAGAATGGCCAGACCTGATCATGAAAAATTGTCCTGTTTGCTCTGTGGACTTAAATGTGAAATGTGAATTCCCAGAACAACACCATTCCCTGATTAATGATTTTGTCTTGTCATGTACCTAGTTAAGGAGCTCTAGCTCTGCCGATTGTTGTTGTGCACGTTGTTCATTTGTTTTTGTCGAACCCATTTTAATTGCTTTCTTCGCTAACAAGCTGGCTTGCCTTTGAGTATTATTAAAGCACCAGGCCTTTAATTTGGGGTTCTTGGAATTAGTTTGTTGATTCCAGTGTTGTTGAATATTTTTATTGAGTATTGTTAATAAACACATACTTATACTCACATTCCATGCCCTAGTCTCATGAGTTTTAGTTTGGACATGGCTGTGTGTGAGCCTGTTACAGCTCGGTGCAACAGCCTCAAAGTCACATTGAAAAAGCAGACTTATCAGATCTTAATCTCGGCGCTTGCAATACATTTTTAGAAAAGTTTTAAACAGACCCCATAAGCTTCAAGTGAAGCTTTCCTGTCTTCTACTGCACATAGCTGTGGCCCATATTCTGCTGCACATCTATTAGAGGACAGATAAATATAGCTGCGCAGAAACAATTGGCTACTATTCAGCCCCAATGAAAGGGCCTCTTAATAATGTGCCAGTAAATGACCAATTCATTAAAAAATTGAGCCTGTCCAGAGCCCAGAGCCCAGGGTGAATAAAAGTGAGTGTCTAGGGGAAATCGCCCCTTAATCTGAATCCTGATATTTATATTCACCAGCATTTACAAGTAAGGGGAAAAAAGAAGAATAGTTGCTTCTAAATGCAGTTTAAGGAAGCCTTAGGTCTTTCAAAAGGGTTTGCATTTTAACCGTTAATTTACTTTGGAGTGCTGTGCTGGAGGTCCTGCCCACTGCCGCACAGCCACGTGGATCACATGAGTGTGAAAACAAGCACAGCTTTCTAATCCCGATTTCTCTCTTTCTCTCCACTGACCGAAGGATCCTCTTGGCTGTTTGTGTGTGTGTGTGTGTGTGTGTGTGTGTGTGTGTGTGCACGCCTGTCTGCCTGTCTCCGGGTAGATGAATCAGATAATCTCATGCTCTGCATGACCTCCTTTGTACTCCCTGTGTATAGAGAGCAGGGATTGGTGGAGAGGGGTGCGAGGCAGCACAGCTATCGCGGTGATGTGAATATTACGTAACGGCCTCCCAACTGCGAAGCGAGGAAGGATTGTACCGAGAAGCGGCAAGGGCCGTCAGGGGGGTTTCGTCGCAGACGGCCTTTGAAAACAAATTTCAGATGAAGATTGAGCCGCGTGACGGCGCGGTAGGCAGGGTGGGTGCGTGGGGTTTGCAGGCACGTAGTGGGAAGGGAGGGGTTTAACGCATGTCACTTTCACCCCTTAAGATTCTGCCACAATTGCACCGCGTTTTGACAACAAATCAATCACGATTGACGGACGCGTTTGTATTGCGGATTGTCCTTTTCCTTTCCCAGTTTAGCCTATTCCCTTGTTGGGAGTAATGTAGACTGAAATGCAATATAGGAGAGAAAGCTCCAAAGCTTTTGTGTGTTTGGTGTCGTGGGTGATTCTTTGTAACAGATGGGACACTGAGAGAGTGTAGTGAATCAGTAGGCTATTTCCAGAGACTCCCCACAGGTGCTTGTACACAGAAGTGTAGTATGACTGCTCCCTGTACCTGCATAATATTGACTCAGCCTTCTCCCTTATCCAGTGTGGATACCTGCGTGGCTTACTTTTTGAAACTTGCCCAAATACAGCTGGGTATTTGCTGAAACATTTCAGATTCCGTATCCTACTCAAGGGCACAACACCTGTCGGGAAATCAAACTGGCAATCTTCATGTTACGGGCTCAGGTCCTTTAGCTTGACATTTCCACATAATGTACGGTTTTTCCAATTCTGAACATTGAGCTTCCAGTGTCAGGGCTGCTTGCATTTATGGAGTTGATGCTGTGAATGTGGTGTGCGCAATTTTGCCATTCGCCGCTGACGTTCGGAAAGGGAAAATGAGTGAGTGCGCCCCCTCTGGCTGTGTGGGTGGTGGCCCAGGCTGGTCTCCTCATGTAACGCCGCAGTACTTCTAGGGAAGCTCACATTTCAGGGCTATTTATTCTTGAGTGGGTGAGTGCTGACTTCCTCCTGGGCTGTCTCTGTGAGGCCCTTCTCCCTGGCCTCCTAAAGGGAAGTGGCCTCAGCTTTATGTATTTGCATCGGTCAGAATGCTTGCTGAGGTTTTGGAAAATCCACAAAAATGGTATGAGAATAATCCTCAGTGATGTCTAACACTAAATTCACTCAATTGAATGAAAAAAAATGTCTACAGGGGGAGCACCTACATAGTAGGGTTGGGAGTTGGAAATAATTTCACTATCGATTACTCGCATTATATTATTATTGAGTACTCGCAACAAAGATGTACGAATATCTAATGTGTGCCCATTTATGTCAATTAGCCAACAAAGAAAATGCAATTTGAAATGAATTCCTCCTAACAAGGTTACTTTTACCGTTTAAAGCAACCAAGTCAAAAGTGAACTTTAAAAAATAAAAAAAAGTTACTAATACATTACATAAATATGTAATGACACATGTACGATTTGTGTATCATATCGTATTGTTGTTGCGGTCCATCGTCCGGTCCGGTCTGCCGTGAAGCACGTAAGGGAGTCTCCAGAACGTGGGTAGGTGAATTCCATCTCAAAGGAAGCTGAGTTTGCTGCCCTCTGAGAATTGGCTTGCCTTGTAGAGACGAGTGGCGGACTCGTGTGGGGAGGGTAAATTGAAATAAATAGAGGGCGTAATTGGCTACACAATTGGGAGAAAAACTGTAAAGAATCTGAAACAAAATGTAAAAAAATATATAATAATGTCACCTTGTTATTATTTTATTCAAAAACAACAACAAAAAATATTTGAGTCTTTAACGTCCATAGAGTCCTCGAGGGTCCTCGAGTACTCGTGTCCATCCCTGCTACAGAGGTGACTTCCAAAACTCCTGAATCGGGCTGGGGCATGACGTCTGTCCGTCACCCCTTACCCAAGATTGCCAAGTGTAAATGTGTCGTTTATTTATTTTAAGAGGCCATTACCATTTCACTGTACACAGGACACGGTTTTAGAAACATACAAGCCTGGATGCTAACCGTCAGACCCATTTTTCTGGTCGAGTAGCCAGGTTGAATGGCGTATACACTCCCTGTTTTCATGCCGCTGCAGTGATTAGTACTGATTATAAAGTGGTTATAATTATAAATCAAACCTACGCACAGGGGCGTGATGGAAAAAGTCATTCGAGTGGAAATCAAAGACTGCCCATGCGCTGTTCAAACGTCCCGGCGATTTACTTACAAATGAACTACGTTTAGACCTCTGCACAGTCGTCGTCAGTTTATCGCAGCGCTGTGGCCTAGTCCGAAAACCGTATGGACGGTAGTCATGCATACGGAAGTAAAACGGATGTCTTACACAGGGAGAGAAAGCATTACATGTGTCGAGACAAATCGGTTAATGATTGCTTTGAAGCACATAAAAAACATCAAGTATGAAGGGTACAAACAAGGATATTATCTGATGAGTAACAATCATGTGTTAAGATGTAACATATAGCCTACAAAAACAACAGTGTCTGATTGTAACAGCTGCGCTGCAATGCATCAGACTAAGAAAATAAATGGAGCCGCAGTCTCTATCATGCTAACGGGATCTCGCACGCTGTCTGTGCCGTCGGCCTCGTCCAATTGGCAACAGGATACACGCGTGCGAAAAAGAGGGGCGTTTCCCCTGCCAGGGACAGGAGAGGTGGGCAGGGGTGCTGCGCTCTGACTCCCAGGTTAGAGCTGTTCTCTTCTAGCCTACGGGAGATTACAGCGTATGAATCACGCGGAAAAACACCAGCAGTTTAAGCCGGTTTTTTTTTGCGGGGGCGGCGGGGGGTTATTTTTCTCAGCTTTATTTGTTAATGAATCTGAAGAATTTTGTTTCCTTCTTGCATTCATTTGCAAGAAGGAACAACAAAAAATAAAATAAATTCCCACCCAAAAGCTGGATGTGGTCTTGGCAGATATTGTGCATTGCAGTTTTAACATAGTGAACCTGTCCTGGTTGTTTGTTTGGGAAGGGTTTGAAAATGTAGGCTAATTCAGTTTGACACAACATCTGAAGTGATATTACTAACTATTTATTTGTAGATAATGCAGCTTGCAGACTGAAACTAAGCAGATATTATGACAGTACTGAAACTTAACAATGCTATTCAAATAAAGGAATATACCCTGTGACCAGGCATTCAAAGTCAGATTTGAAAAATTATGATTCTGACAAGCAAAAAAAAAAGACAAACAAATCTGTTACATTACTGTGATATGTTTGTATACCACAGTTTGCATAATAAGGTGTAATATTTCTATTGGTTTATTTATATTGATGACTAGGTTATATATTTCACACTGGGCAGCCGTGTCATAGGAGCTGAGCTTATGGCCATAAGGATCCCAGTTCAGCTGCCTGGTGAGCTGTTGTACCGTTTATCACGGTAAGCTGGCTGCAGCTAATGAAGTCACTGTGGATGAGGGCGTCTGCCAAGCAAATAAATAATAGAGCGAAATGAATTCGCCCGATGGACGATTCTCTGAAGAGTGTTTGTGTTCAGCATTCTATATCATGAGCATGCATTCATAGGAGGTGGGCCAGTCTTACTGTATGTCTTATCTCAAGTACCGTAGCCTATATCTACTCCTTGCAGAACAGGGTGGGTAGGAGGGGGAGGGGGGGCGGCTATATGTGAGATCTTATGGCAGCAATGAGTCCAAACAACTCTGGAATTGGGATGTAAATCTTAAAAAGGGGCCCTGATTTACGTGCCAGCATGTTTGAACCCACCAGTTCACATTCCTCTTTTCGTATTTTGGCGGTTTGTTCACGCGCCCTGCGACAGGCATTCGCTTGTTGGCTGCGGAGCGTTCGCTGTCCCCCTTGCCCAGTGCGTCGGCGTACTTAATGAGGCTTGACACAGTCAGGCTGTGAGCCACAGAGTGCCCTGGAGCAGAGGGAGTGGGTGAGCGAGTGTAAAAGACCCTTCGCGCAAGTCAGACGCCACCTGGTGGCGGGATTGGAAATTGTTTCCTGAATTCTGAGAATGCCCGTTCCTGCAGCTGTTCTACTGTATGACTCCACTCATGTAGAGCCCGTTTGAAGACAAATGACACTGGTTTATTTATTTACTTTTTTTCTGTAAGACCTAACGGACAGTACAAAACAAGCTGCTCTGTTGTTCTCACTGATCGCAGCTGCTTGTATTCCGTGAATATGAATGACAACAAACACTCTCATTGTTGCAGGGAATGTCCTACATAGGACGGGCATGGCACATTTCTTTAAAGTACAGTAGTACCAAAATAATTTCCTTTATCACACTACTACTTGTCATGTTTGACAGGACAATGTCGAGAAGATACGCAAAAACAAGGCCTGTTTTCTTGACCTTACCCGGAGTGTGCTTAAATTGAATCATTCTGTGTGAATGTATGAATAAATATATTCATGCATCACATTGCACTTTGTTTTCATTGGTGTGCGCCGTTTTCCCTCTTCAGCGGCTTTTTTTATTTTCATCTCATCTTTCAAGTGAAAATATCTGTGGAGGTGTGAATACACACAGCCTTGCGAAAGTCGCATGCATTTGGCAGTTTCTGCTGTGCCTTCATTCTGCAGTGCAGCTGTCCTTCCCCGCTCCCCTGCATGCTTACCAATGCAGTCCGTGCCCAAATCTCTCCACACCAGCTCTCATTCATGATGCTGACACTATCGTCAGGCTGCCTAGTCACATCCCAGCGACCCTCGCTTCCTTATAAAATGTAATTTGCCCTTTTAGCTGATTTTTGATGAACCCCATGGGTGGAGTTATTATGGACTGTCAATCGCTTACTTGTTTGAACCAATCAAAATACTTTGCACTCCACAGCAAGACACTTTTATTGGTTCAAATCAGTGAGTCACTCATAGCATGTAATAGCCCCACCCATTTGAGGCTATGAAGCCTCAGTCTCCCATCATTACAATACAGTGTTCCTCAGGCAACAGGGTGATGAGCTTATTGGCTTAAGCACTCTGGACGTGTCCATCTCAAATGGGATAAGTATTTATACACCACAGCTAAAGCTGGTATATATGGGGCAAGTGGCTGTGAGGCAGTGCTTATTTTTTGGACAGGAGGGCATTCTTTCTTTGTGGTAGCCTAGTGCTTTTATCTGATTAAAAACTGTGCTTAGTAAAACCGCTAGGCTAGTTGTCACCTTGATTTGTCTGTTAGGGTCATACAAATGTTTCTACTCTTGTGATGCATAAAATAAAACAAATGTTTAAAGGGCAGTCAAAATGCTTCCAGTGGTGTGTATAATTTAAGAATAACCAGTGCTTGTAATGCCAGCATTCAAAACACAAGGTTAACCACACGGTTCATGTTGTCATGCATTTCTTTCACGAGGGTGTCGAAGTTTAGTCTCGCTAGAGAATATAACCCAAGGTGGAAAATTGGTTTTGGTTCAAAAATAGTGTTATTTCTTTATTTATTTTAGTCCAAATGGGCACTAGATTTTCCGTTGTGTGTATGTCACAGTTATGTGTAAACATGACGTAAGCCTTAACATACTGCAGTTCATTTGGCCCTCTATGTTGAGCCACCAACAAATCCTCAGGGTCAAAGCAAGGGTTTAAAAAAAAAAAAAAAAAAAAAACATTTTGAAATGCTTTGATTTCCTAGAGAACCATAAACACTAGGAGTGCCATGACATTTTTCAGGCATTTGATGATTTAAAAACTAAAATAACTTTTCCATTGTGAAAGTCAAGTCACCGCCAGTCCTTGGCTTTTCCTAAATGTGTTTTTTCCAACCCACTTGCGTTGTTTAGTTTAAATATAACGAAAGGAACAACACACTCTCCCCAAACGTATGATAATCGTACATTGAAACTCACTCATGTCCCACTTGTTGTGTTATGGATCACAAAACCATTAGTCTGATAGGTGAGAATGGGTAAGGGTAGGGGAGAAGACAATGCAATATGATTGTGGATACAATGCAATATGATTGTGTAAAGATCCATTATCAATGTGAATAAAACTGGTTGTGGCAATACTGTGGGGGTAATCTAATTAAAATTTCTAAACAGATGTAAGTTTGTAAATGCCACCAAGAGCATCACAAAGATTTATGTTTGTGCTGACTGTGAGTAGGGAAGGGAAGAGAACAGCAATTACTAAATTATTTTCTTTGTTTGTTCTTTGCTTTACATTCATACATTTATATGCTGAAAAAGAGAGAGGATAATCTTTTGTTTGTATTGCAATGGAACATGGATATGCGCATCGGATATTTAAAGCCTGCAATTGAGTTTTCTGCATTCCCAATGTGTGTGTACCAATGTTGGGTACATTTTATATTTTAGCTTGTGGAAATAAGAAGTTTAGGTATCCAAATGTTTCTTAAGACTTGCTTGAACAAAACCAAATCCTTACTTTTTAGATGGTATGTACTAAATGGAATTATTCCTACTTTAAAATGTTAATGCCCGAACGGCAACGGTTGGAAAACCGGCGCTCCTAGTGTTAAGATTATGTAATTGCTGCAGTACAATTTGATCCATTAAAAAGTAGAGAGAGTTTACAGTGTGCTCTCCTATCTAGTACCCCTGTTAGGTGGGTCAGACTTTGTTGAACAAGCAGGAAATATAGGGAGACGTCTGACTAACGTGGACTCGTCCCTCTCGCCTCACAGTCCCGGCCCCAGGCCCGAGTCCAGTGCCTCCACCTCCGGGGCCCCTGCAAAGAGCGGGCCCGCCCACAAGATCTGCCTGGTGTGCTCGGACGAGGCCTCCGGCTGCCACTACGGAGTCCTGACCTGTGGTAGCTGCAAGGTGTTTTTCAAGAGAGCCGTGGAAGGTGAGCCACATCATTTCTCTCCCTCGCCTCCCATTCTTAAAAAAACTAAAACAAACAAGCTTTAGTTGCAACATGGTACAAAAAAAATCCTGTGTCCCTCTTCCTCCTCCTTCTCTTCTTCTGTTGTCAAGGTTAGGGAGGAGTTCTCTGTTGGAGCCAGGGGCTATTCTGCCTCTACCACTTTTGTAGCAAGTGGTATTCTATCTTTTCTATACAGTGACTAGCTGTTAACCGTGCCCCGACATTTCGGCCGCATGCCTTTTTCAAGGATGCCACCTTTACACAGGCTTGCAGTCAAAACTTTGAGATGTGGTTTGTAGCTGGTCGCTGTATATATAAAATTCAAAAAAAGATTAAATGGAATCACGTAGACTGTTGCATCCTGTGTACCAAAAATCGGCACAGTATTTAAGTAGCCACAAGGCTTATGTGTAAACAACTTACCCACAGTCAAGATAACCGTTACTAGATAGGACACGCACAGTGTAAAGAAGTGCCAATTGGATTCAGACGTGAAGGTAGTTTCCAGAGTATACCTCTGCGTAAGAATCTTTGAGCTCCAGCCCGACGCAGCCCCATATGTGATTTTCTGGTGTGCACGAGGGACTTTCCTTTGTTGTCAGATGATGGACATCTACATTTAGAGTATCGCAATATCAAAAACCACTCTGAGCATTCTACGCTTAGAACCGTACACCATAATGAGCGATGCAGGGGATTGCACTTTGTGGGGGATGGTGTTGTTTTTTGGGGTTTTCTTGTAGGGTTTAGAGCAATAATGCTGTCTGTGTGTACGTGTGTGTGTGCACTGCTAATGGCTTGGCAGCCACAACAGTTGACTCTGCCAAAAGTCTGTGCTTTTGTTTGGATGCCTTTACCTAGAAGGGAAGTAAAAACAAATGATTTAAAGTAGTTTTCCTTACGGGATCAAAGGACGGAATTGCGCCAGTTGGTGGGACTCCACCCTCCCTCTGGATATGTTGTGCTACAGACCTAAGCCCTGAACAAGATTGTGTCTGCCGCAAAACGGAACTCCTTTAAGATGCATCCATTTCTCATTTTGACAGAGCCCAGGTTTCGAGCAGTAGCAAAGCACTTCCATCTTCTTTCGCACCGCATTCCCACTGCCACTCCCTGCTGTTTGCTGAAGCCTCAGGTGCTTTAAATTAAAATGAGCATCTACTTTGGCTTCAGAAATCCCCCCGGGTTCAGGACATCTCTCTTGTCCTCAGTCATTCAAAAATCGAATGTTTATTTTGTTATTTTCTCTGAATTTCTTAGGGAGGATATTGCATTCAAGTGAATACACTGAACGGGAATTGGTAATGGTTGCTGTTGTTAATTTAAAGTACCTTAAAAGCAGCTGACATAAACTAAGCCACTTATATTTGGTAATGGCATCAAAATCAAGAGTTAAATGACCGTGGAGCAACATCCAGGAATATAGAAGTAAATATGTGGGTGGTGGGGGCACTTTAGCAGACAAATCTGCCTAGGACTCCCATTAAAGGCTTGTGAATCTACTACTGTGACTATTAAGGCACGATAAGGATAGGGATTATCCTTTAGTGTTTATTATAAAAGGTGAGGCACTGACAAGCAGTACAAAGCCAAACTACAGATCATGGCCACAGACTCCATGATGAAATTGATGACTCGTTGTAAAATTGATCTAAAATGTACATTTCTATGGTGCAATTGAAAAGTTTGCTTGTGCTACCAAAACCTGCTTTGGCGCTTTACTAAAATCAGACTTCAGTGAGTCAGTCAATTGAAAAGTTCATAAAAACCTTTTAAAATAGACACCGCAAACCAACCTTTAGGGAATTTGTACTGAGCTGTATGGCTGTGCATTGAGTGAACTCGAGTGATGTGTATTAAATACGTTGTTGCACCTTATTTCATCTCTTTGCGATGATGTCACAGCAAATCTATACAAATGTCTGAGCACAATTGCCCAGTAATATAAAAGATGATAACTCATTATTTCTGTCGTGCTGCAGAAACATTTTGGTGTGACTAAATCATGTGCTGGTGCCACCAACTGAAAAAGTTGGTGGCACCAGTGGAAATGTTAGTCTGGACCCCCGAATACAGTTGATAAATTGCTGAAATTCATTGCTTTTTCCCCTTTCAATGTAATAGGCTTCAGAGATGTTGCCTTGGTATGAGAGATTCCTGGACAAGTACAGTATGTAACTAGCAGGATGGCAGTGACTGCTGAGGACAGATGAGGCTCGCTTATTGTCACATTTGTTGTATAAGTAGTATGAGGTTTATAAGTCATTCGCCGCTTTGGGCAAGACATTTTCATTTTCTCCCAAATGAAAATCATGTGCACATATTTTCTGGAGAGTGTTGTTTTAACAGTATAATTACTCCCTCTTTTTAATATGTTTCACATCCTCTTACACAAAGTACACTCATTAAGTGTGCCAGCTTGGGACATCAAGCCAGTGTCGGATCATGTAACTGTGTGTGTGTGTGTGTGTGTGTGTGTGTGTGTGTGTGTGTGTGTGTGTGTGTGTGTGTGTGTGTGTGTGTGTGTGTGTGTGTGTGTGTGTGTGTGTGAGCAAGTGAGTGTGTGTGTGTGTGTGTGGGGGGGGTCCCATCTATGTCCTCAGATATGGTGATAGTTCCTTGAACAAATGCTTCCTCCAGCTGATGTAGTACAATATGTGACTAATGGTGGCCAAATGAGAGTCGCCGCAGTTAGTCGAAAGGGAGCAAGCAAGCAAAAAGAGTCATTTGTCTAACTCCAGAAATGCCACAGTAGCGCCATCCAGTAAGCTGCTTTTTTTTGTGCAAGCTTTGTAAGGAATGTGCCTCTGTATCCCCCTCTAGGTTGTTTGACTGGTGGCGACATCATTGCAGCACTTTACTTTCTACTTTTACTCAGTTTCAAATGTGCTACAGTAGAAGAGGGCAAAATGTGTGTTTGTGTTTTGTATAGAAAACCTTTTTCTATTGCATGAAAAGTACAAGAACATGCAACATTAAGTAAGATTAAATGCAAAAATAACAGATATGGTAGTGCCATCATGCTTTACTTGATTCTCTTAGTACATTTTTACTGTTGTACTGGCCATGCAGGATGATTACTTCATTCAAAGGTGTCTCAATGTTTTGTATTTGACCAGTGAGAAGTTATATCTGTCATTTTTGTTTTTCTTCCCCATCCTGCGGTTGTTCTTGCTTTGGTGAAGGATGGAGAGCACGACAAAACACAGATGGTAAATAAAAGTATTTTACCTTTAATAATGCTTCTGCTTCATTTAGGGGACGCAATTAATTTCTGTTTCTTTTGACATTTTAACTGAAACGCAAGAATGAGGATACACAGCCTGTCCTGTGTATGAATTTCAATGCATGTTTGATTGATTAATGCAAGCATTCCCACAGTTACGTTTTAATTCTTTCCTGAAGTTCTATCCTTTCGCCTCGCTTATAAGCACTTTGATGGCACAGAATGTAATTATTCCAGCAGAATACTAAAGACACTGTTTGTGATTTAATCTCTTTTATAGATACTGCATTGGAAATGACACAAAAATGTCTGTGCAAACGATTGACAATTTGCTGTGTGCCTTGGAGCATATTTTGTGTCCCTGTTTCCCTGTTTGGTAAAAATGACTATGAACTATGTGAAATGGGAAGAAATGTGTGCTCACTTTGAAAGGACCCCAACCAGTCCATTTAAAGATGTAAAACCCATCTCTCTGAACCCGTTTCATCAACGCTTGCCAGTCAGTACTCATGTTCAAAATGACTTGAGTCATTTGTTGAACTCAGAACGAGTACAAAATATTTGAAAGTAGCACCACTTTTATGGCTTAAGAACCACGAGACAAGTACTAATCATTTGAAAGTAGGGGTATATTCCAAATTCAGTGAACAGCTGCATCTGATTTCAAAGCAGAATAATTAATTTGGTGTGAAATCTATAGTTGTGCCGAGATGAATGGGGCACAGTCCACAATTAGTTACACGGTGGATTCTCCACATCACAGAGGCACCAGCCTAAAATGAATTATCTCTCTCATTTGTTACTTAACAAGGAGACGGACAAGTCCACGTTTAAGGTCCCTCTGAGCCATTGGTTAACAGGGAACCACGTAGATAATGTCGTTAGCATCTTCGCAACAAAATTAATGTTGAAAACGAGTGCAGAAATAAGAAATGAAAAAAACGTTTTAACCACTTAGTTTTGGAATTCATGGAGTATTAATTTTTTTTTCCTGAAAAGTCAGTATTATAATTATAGTATTAATGATAGTTTTGTGTATTAATTATAGTGTGCACTGTATATGCAGTTAGCATAATGCTGGTCTATTGGGTCTTCCTCCTGTGGTGCAGCGTAAAACACCCTGTTCTGATGCCTTAGGTGTAGCTCTCACTTGCATAAGCACGCATGCGCACGCTGTTTAAGGACTACTGCTGAGAGATTTGACAGTAGTTCATGAGCTCCCCATTTCTCTGTCAGCACTTGTGTACTGGAACAGGATGAAAAGGGATGGTTTAGTTTTTGTGTGGCTGTTTCTGTTATTGCCTTTGGTAGCTGAAGCGTTTAGAAACTATGTAACTGATGGCAGTGGCTTCCCTTTTCCTCCGCCCGGGTTTCCTCGGGACCGCACCAGTGAACTTAAACACTGTGGTGACACTCCAGCAACAGCCGGGCTGTTTAAAGTCACCGTCTCTCTCCCCGGAAAAAAACCCAATAGCTTTTGGAAAGGGGGGATCAGTTATCTGACGTTTCCCAGAGGCCACTGGATTCAAGCAATAAACACTATAAATGATGTGTTGTTTCTCATGACGGAGGGTCATTTAATGATGCCATTGCGGTGGAAAACAGGCAGAGAAAAACATCACCCGCAGGATGTGCTTGTGGCCGCACAGGGAGCCAGCATTATCGATCTCCCAGGTTCAGGTCTGACAAAAGGCTGCTCTCTGTGGCCGAGTGGGCCGCCGCCTTTCAGATCTGCCCGTTCTGTGAAGCTGCAACGTGACCCCCACGCCGTGAACATTTGTGTATATTTCCAAACGTTCGGGCCAGGGGCAGTTGCGCCTTTTACGGGGAATGGATAGCCAGGAGCCCGCACAAGATTTTCACCTTGGTCCGTATTATATTATGTTTTTGATATGAATTCCAGGAGCCGATGACACGTACAGGCCAAGTGAAAGGCTGTAATGTTGAAATTGTGGACTGGCCGTCTTTCAGGGCAAGCGTGTAAAGTAGGAAGTGGTATTGTTAGAGGATAGGTTCACTTGCGGCAGGTTTACAATGCGAAGTGGGGAGCGTAGGAATTGGTGGGGGGGGGTCGGGCTTGTGTGCAATGCTGGATATAACATTTGTTAACTTGTGCTCGCCCTTCTCCTCGTTCCAGGACAACACAATTACCTGTGCGCGGGGAGGAACGACTGCATCATCGACAAGATCCGAAGGAAAAACTGCCCCGCCTGCCGCTTCCGCAAGTGTCTCCAAGCAGGGATGAACCTGGAAGGTAAATGTTGACTTAAACCAGATGGCGGATATGAAAAAGGCCGCGTTGATGAAAGAGCGCGGCGGTATTGGTGTCTTACCCCATGTTGATTCTGTATCTTTCCCTCCTGCCTTCCTTCCCTATACCTTTGTGTCTCAAGCAAGACAGTTGCAGCATTTCCCCTGCCAGAGCGCACACAAGCTTTCCAGAGCGAAACGAACAAGACAAGGCTCACGTCATCGTACCTCTGGCAGTGCTGAGCAATTTAAATGATTTTATCTTTGAACAAAATAGTTGGAAGACGGTGTGTTCTCTCTGTACAGCGTACCTTTTATACATGGTATACACAGTTCACTTAGGATAAATATAATTGGGCCGTATAAAATGGAAGCTAATGTCTTTAGCAAACACACATAGTATTTTTGTACTAAACACAGGTAGTATTTTTGTACCACCATGCCATAAGTACCGAAGGTTACAAATTTGGACAATTTATTTGCTTGGTTAAGAAAAAATGGGACAAACACATGGCTGAAACATATCTTGGGTGCTACCAGAAAGGCTTTTAGTTACCATAGAAACCTCCACATAGGAAATTAAAAAAGGAAAATGAACAACTAGATAATATTTGATGCGTAGGACATATTGTGACAAGCGAGCAGTCTACTCTCTTACATACGAGTAACGCATTCATGTTTCGGGTAAAAACGAATCATTTCTTGTTTAAAAGTACATAAAAACAAGATAAAATTTTTAAAAATGAAAAAAGTCATATTATGGCAAATAAAAGTGTCCTTGAAGTAATAGTCACTGACTGGAAAAAACTAAACATATTTTCAAATGATTTGTAGTTTGGGAGGAGATGGCACAGTGAACTAATTATAATTTTTTTAATGTACCGGTGAGCATTGCCATGGCATTTATTGACCATTTAAACAGACCATGGAAACGACAGAGGGAGGAATGAGAGCCTAACGGTGCGGTGCGTCTCTGTGATTCCAGCACGAAAGACAAAGAAGCTGATCAGACTGAAAGGCCAGCAGGTGACGGTGGCCGAGCCCGTCCCGCCCATGCCCGAAGAAGGGGCTCGGGCGCTGCTGCCCAAGTCCATGCCCCAGCTCATCCCCACCATGCTGTCGCTGCTGAAGGCCATCGAACCCGAGACCATCTACGCCGGCTACGACAGCACCATCCCCGACACCTCCACCCGCCTCATGACCACCCTCAACCGGCTGGGCGGACGGCAGGTGGTGTCAGCCGTCAAATGGGCCAAGGCTCTGCCAGGTGAGGGCATAACCCCGCCTCTCTCTGAACCGCGGGCACCCGAGGGCGCGGGCCGAGTTTCGCCTAACCGCCTTAACTTTGAGTGACAGGTTTACTTGCACTTGACTGTGAGCTCGATGGTCAAGGCGATTGTGGAAAAGTTTTGTGTGGTGACGGAAAGAAAATGTGCAATTCAATTTGGAATTAAGAATAATGAATGGGATTAAGTTTGACACTCAAAATGAAAGGGCAGGGAGGTGATGACCCAGGTGTGTATTACTGGCTTTCTCAGGGGTGGTCTGTTATTAGAGTGAATATCTGCTATTAGAGTGAATATAAGAAATGAACAGAGGAAAGGTTTTTGTTTCATTCAAAAAAGCATTGCATAATAAACCTAAGGGAAACGCATTTAAGCGCACTTCATCTTTCAGCTGTTTTAAAATAGGATACGGCCTGTATCCTTACATACAGGTGTTGTGTTTCTGCAACGATGTTTGAAAAAATGTGTATTTATATTGTATGTATATATTTATATTGCACCCACGCAAACTTAACTGAAGCTGTGTGTAGATCAGATTAAGTAATAAAGGTAAATGGGAGATGAGGCTGCTTTATTTATGTTAATTTTACAGAGCCTAATGAGAATGAATCTGTAGTCTCAGACTTGGGTTCACTTGTGGTTGTTGCTCTTCTCTTTTGCCGTTGCTAAGGAGCCGATCTTGCCAAGGGGGTTAATAAGGAAGGGCCATTGTATGGGTTATCAGAAAAAATAGTAGATAGAAGGCATTTATGTGGGGGGTAGGGAAGACCTAACCTAACAAACCACCTTACAAACTACTAGCCTAAGTTCTGCATTAGAGGAAAAAGTCATGATACTAAGCAGAAAGAAAAGATGGAGAAGCCTTGACAAAGGGGAGGGTAAATCGAAAAGAAATAGAGGGTATAATTGGCTACCAAATTAGAGGGAAAACGAGGAAAAAATAAATATTGCGTTAAGGAATGAGCTCTCATTCATAAAAAATAAGGAAACAGTCTTTTTGAACAAGCATGCAGTTATGCGGAGCAACAAGAGCTGCGGCCATTGAAGATGGGCAGGAGGGAGGAGTCGAGCACAGTCTCGGGAATAAGTGGAGACGGTGAGAGTAGAAAGGTTCAGGGGTCAACGGGAGGATGAAAGAGCAGGAAGAAATGAGAGAGCTGATATGCACAGGGTCAATTTAAGATGGCGAGAAGGCATCCAGGTGGAGATTCGATTGATGCACTGAAATTGAAGAGGGAACCTGATATCAGCGGCGGGGGGTGAAGAGATGAATAACGTGCCCGTCATCTGCACAGAAGTGCTTCTTTTGGAACTCGTAGAGCGAAAAACTGAAGCGGGGCTCCAACCGACTCCAAAAATCTACGGCGTTAGATTTTCATGGGCAGGGCAATAATCTCTCCTCCATTACATTACATTACAGGCATTTAGACCTCTTATCCAGAGCGACTGATTTCACCAAGGGTGAAGCAATCCAGGTTAAGAGAATCAGGCATGAACAGCATCCAGAGGAGCAGCATCCAGGTCAAAGGACAAACGGCGGGATTTACCAGCATCAAATAGCAGCATCCAGGTCAAAGAACAACCGGCGGGATTTACCGTATCAAATGCAGCGGACGGATCAACGCATGTTGCGTTTACAAGGGTTGAGAGCCGGTCGGTCAGATATCGTTTATTGATTTGTTGATCGAAGAGCAGGTTTGGATGAATGAAAGGGAAGTAAAGAGGGAGAGAGAGTGAAGGTTTAGCTGGTTAGATGTATCAAGACTTGTATTTGACTCATCCGTGGTTTGTCCTGTGCAACAGACTAATAAATATGGTCGGGAGAGAAATGCCCACTCTTAACCGGACAATGGTGAGCTGTCAAAATGTTGCTACACATCAAAGCAGGTTTTTGATCAGCAAAAATGTATGACTCGTATTGTATTTCTCTTGACATTCAGGTTTTATGTGACTTTCTGTGTAAAACAAAAGTCATGATTCGTCCCCCTTTAAAAGAAAAAAAAAGTCATTTATTTTTTCAATATCTAAAACATGATACACAGTTCTGGAGGCTGGCTGTGTGAAGGAAGCATTAGCAACATGCCTTTTAGAAAATGCAGACGCAAATACTGTGCAAGTATGTCCAGTGGAAAACCTTTGACATGTATTTTCAAACTCAAAGGACCTCTTTAAATGCTGGGGCTCTAAACCATTTGTCATTTCAACATAATCTAAATACAGCAGTAAAGGCAAGTACTTCTGTTTCAGCATTATAACTGAAAACACTGAAATGAAAATCAGCATTGCAACACTGTGGTCTGAGAATGCATGCATGCATGCATCATCAAGTACATAATGACCACATTGAATTCAGATTTTAAGTACTTGAGGATTTGGACGCCTGCTCTTGTTTAGTGTAATGGATGTCTCTTAAGGACGCAAGGATTTTTCAGAACGCTCAAAAGCAAATTTGGCAAACAAGCATTCCAGTCATGAGGCTGTAAATCATCAATGTGTAGCTAAACAGTATTACTTCTGCAGAGATGGTGCGTGAGCTTCAATGTATTTATAAAAATAAAAAAATTTGCTTTGGTTACTGCATTACACCAACCCCCCTCCCACTCCCATCGTTTTTCACATTCCTGAAGTGCTGGAACAGCGTGAAACCGAGTCAGCTTTGTGTTCACCTCAAGGGGTTATGAAACAAAATGGCGCTCAATGGGAGATATTGGAGGGGGGTGATGTGGCATTTATTTGTGTGCGTGTGTGCAGAAGACTTGATTCGTGAAGATAAGCGCTGAGACCCCGCCCCCTTGTCCCACCCAGGTTTTCGGAACCTGCACCTCGACGACCAGATGACCCTGCTCCAGTGCTCCTGGCTGGTCCTCATGTCCTTCGGCCTGGGCTGGAGGTCCTTCCAGCAGTGCAACGGCGGCATGCTGTGTTTCGCCCCGGACCTCGTTATCAACGAGTAAGTGCAAACCCTGACGTGCCGGTCTGGGGTCGAGGGGCGTTCCGACCCAGGTTTGAATCAGGTGACAACGCACGGCTGTTAGAACAGGAACGCTGGCGCTGTAGAATGGCGTCAGGAATGATGATTATCAATGAATATCAGCCTCTGACGAATCAAGCAATGAATGATGTTGCTCCTGTAAAAGAGAGCCTGCCCCTGAGCACGACCTTAACATTATGCGAACGGTCTGTACTTGAAAGTCTTGCGCAATGTTGAGCCGTATTATCGGGACGCATTCCAATAATGTTTCCGTGAGCGAGAAACATTGAGCATTAACAATTCATACAAGGCCTTCATTGGAATCGCTCTGTTTTTAAACCACTTTGGTGAAGCCAGAAAATCACGAGCCACCAGATATATCGCCGCACACCGTTTATTTTTCTGTGTTAGAGGGAGCGTCATTTTTATTTTTAGACACAATGGACCTAAAATGAATAAAACAACGCTGGACCAAATGGATCTTTTCAGGACCTTGCAATGCCACCACTGTATAATGTGAAAACTGTCGTAAACAGCGGGAGGCTTCATATATCTAGCAGATGTTAGCCAGAGCATTGTCTTATTTTCTCTACTTGGATTGACATTCAGTAAATGTAAATTTAGCTGCGGTGAGCAACTTGGACTGCAATAATATGTTTTATGTACCCAGAAAACCGATCGATTAGTACCTTTCTCTGGGGGAAAATGTGCCGCGTGCCTGTTATAGCACCTCAGTGCTCTCACTGCATGATTAAGTCAAGCTCGTGAAGTGGCGCTAACGACATGACCTAAGACTTTCCTCTCTCTTTAAGTCTTTGAATTCAGAGACAGCTGGCAAGCGAATTGCCTGTTAGGAAACATGAAGGAAAGGAGTCATTGTAGCTGCGCTTTTTAGACAAATCATAGAAAACGGTTTCCACAAGTGTGTAAGTAGCAAAAAAGATATTTTTAAGTCAATACGGAGAGGGCTCACACACCGCTTAACCCAAAAGGGCAGCGTGCCCAAAAAGAGAAAAACAACTGCCGACAATGGCGTCCACGTTTCCTTCTGGACAATGGTAACCTCACTGTTGCTCCAATCCCCTTCACAGCATGCCTGTTTCAATACCAAATGCAGTGTGCAGACTTAAGAGGCCGTATGCAGTTGGGCGTCCTGTGACCAGCTGAGGTTCACCAAGAGCTAAACCACTTTACTGTCCAGCTGCTGTGATTGATTTAAATGTTGAAAGAGTATGCAGTTAATCCACTTAAAGAAATGGGAGAATTAATCTCACAGCTCATACATCTCCCCTGGAGAGAAATTATATTTATTCCCATTGTATTACTTTAGTTTACATTATTAGCTGATTCCCCCCCCAAAACAGCCTTTTGTGCTGCAGTGTAGGTCTTATTTTTCATAAAATCATGAGACCAAATGTTTCTGGCCGGGGCCCTTGGTGTACCTTGTTTTTTCATTTAAATTTCTTGTTCCAGTGTACAGTATGGCTCAGGCCCATGCCTTGTGTAAGCGCGTGTTTTGTCTGGCACAGGGAGCGGATGAAGCTGCCCTACATGAACGACCAGTGCGAGCAGATGCTGAAGATCTCCAGTGAGTTTGTGCGGCTACAGGTGTCCTACGAGGAGTACCTGTGCATGAAGGTTCTGCTGCTGCTCAGCACAGGTGAGTTTACTCAATACTGTTTGATATACTTTACGCTTTTACCTGATACTGTTTTTTTGTGGGGGGGGGGGGTGTTAAAGACAGAAGTCTATGATATTTCCAGTATTTAAAACATATATACTTTTTGGACCTTCATTTCTTTCTTCTTCCCCACTTGTAATGCCCAGTTGTATTCATATCTCATATTCATATCTGTATTCGTCTCATTGCTGCAACATCCATCGATTCAGGAGAGCTCTCCTTTGAAGCGGGTGCATTTTTTGCAGCACATTCACACGTGCCACCTACGCTGTAGTAACATTAGTAACATTAGTGTCTCTCACACCACCACCCCCCACTCCACCACACCCTTCAACAAACAAGCTCATTCATCTTGTTGCAGATTTGGGCAGTGTAGATTATATCTCATTCACAAGCCTAACAAAAGGTCTCAGGCAGTAGGTCCCTACAGTACCCAGGGTGATCAAATCCGCTGTAGACGTGATTCATGACGCCCAATGGCCCCTTTCTATACCATTGCATGTACGTATTCGCACAGTGCACATCTGCACTGCGTATCTTTAAATGCCAAAAAACTCCTTCCTCTTTCCCTCGCATCGCACAATGAAAACCCATTATGGTCCAGCGTGTTGGGAATAGACACTCAAGTTGCAGTGTTGTTGACATTAACTGAAAATAAGCTTTTACAGTTATCAAATGACTTAGACCGACCCCCAAAAACAAAAAACAAAAACAATCCCCCAAAAAATTGGAAATGACATTTTAAAGCTGATCAAAATCTTTTAAAGTGCACGGACCAATTTTACATTTTGCCGTAATGACGTTTAACTCTGCTTTTCAAAACATGTTCTTCTCATCAATTTAATACACATTGTTTTCACAATTCCAATTGTTCCCTTTCTCCTCACAATACCAGTGTTGTCTCTGACCACTGACTTGAAGCACACTGTGTTCTGTTTTTTCAATTCCAACTTTCAAAGTGTTGCTTTGATTGGGGGCTAACTTGATCAGGACTGATCTGTAGTTGGAAGGCTGTTTGCAGAAAGATACAAAACATTTCTTCAACACATTTTGCCCCTTTAACAAAGTAGTAAAAAAAAATTATTCTTGGCTTTGTTCGTTAAGATGAAATGGTTGTTAGATAATTTAAATAAATATAAGTTGGATAAATAAAAAATATAGGTTTAATAACCAGTATTTGTTTATTGCAGGTTTGCTATCAGCAGAAATGAACCCACAGCAACGTATTTGTTTCACACAGAATTAAAATCTGATTAAATGTCAAGAGATGTACATTCAATTAACAGCTCAATGAAACCTAATAAAGTAAAATCAGTTGAAGCCCTAAAACCGCATGTAACCCTAGTAGGAACACATGTAGGAGTAGATCTAAATTAAGACCAGCTTGTACCTTAAGCAGCTTTCACAAAATTTTCCAGTAATCTGAATTGACTCTGTTGCAAAGCTTTAATGCAAAACAAATTGCACAATTTAACAAAAGGAAGAACGAGGAGGTAAGTGCACAGATCTCATACACAGTGGAAACTTTCCGATCTTATCTGTCCCATCAGACAAAAAAGACTGACGCATACATCACTTTGCCTGTTCCTTCCCATTGCATTTTGCATAATCCCTTATTAATTGAAGGCAGGCGCGTCTGGGCTGAAGTCCAGGACACCGGAACCTTGGACATGGGGTGTAAATCCTTCATCTGGCCTTTCTACAGGGAAGAGTGGGGGCCGGACGGATGCCATTGATGTCGGCCGACGTTTTGCATAGGCCCTGTAGGAAACAGACGGGGAGGGGGGAATGTTGTGGTGGAACATAGGCAGAGGGGAGTGGGGAATATTGTGGTGGAACATAGGCAGAGGGGACTGGAACGATGATATCTGTGGAAGAGGGGCAGAGAGGGGGTTGGGGAAGGTGACGAGTTGTTCTGTGAGTTGTTAGGTAGAGCATGGCGCTCACAACGGTTGTGGGTTCGATTCGCATTGGGACCACATATGCTGAAAAATGTATGCATTCACTACTGTAAGTCACTTTGGATAAAAGCGTCTGCTAAATGGCATATACACTGCCCGTCCCAAAAAAAGTCACACACACTAATATTTCGTTGGACCGCTTTTAGCTTTGTTTACGGCACGCATTCGCTGTGGCATCGTTTCGATAAGCTTCTGCAATGTCACAACATTTATTTCCGTCCAGAGTTGCATACATTTTTCGCCAAGATCTTGTATTGATGATGGGATCTGCGCTAAGTCTTCTCCAGCACATCCCAAAGATTCTCAATGGGGTTAAGGTCTGGACTCTGTGGTGGCCAATCCATGTGTGAAAATTATGTCTCATGCTCCCTGAACCACTCTTTCACAATTTGAGCCTGATGAATCGTGGCATTGTCATCTTGGAATATGCCTGTGCCATCAGGGAAGAAAAAAATCCATTGATGGAAAAACCTGGTCATTCAGTATATTCAGGTAGTCAGCTGACCTCATTCTTTGGGCACATAACGTTGCTGAACCTAGACCTGACCAACTACAGTAACCCCACAGGCTTGTATGGTAGGCACTAGGCATGATGGGTGCATCACTTCATCCGCCTCTCTTCTTACCCTGATGCACCCATCACTCTGGAACAGGGTAAATCTGGACTCATCAGACCACATGACCTTCTTCCATTGCT